>JAPQWV010000107.1:0-1200000 GCA_027422505.1 Craterostigma plantagineum
TAAATTCAAAATTCCACATAGAGCATAGGCAGATATCATATAGGCAAGAGTCAGAATGCACACACAACGAAGTTCCCCTTGCATATGTGCAGATATTTTCATGCAAATTCAGTCAGCATACATAGGCACTAGGATATATCATAGGCACATAAAAGGAATATCGCACACAAATCATTTCGAATATCAAGGACAGTTCTTAGACCCCTTATATCTATCATTAATTACCCAGACTTCTCCCCCTTCAGCATCAAAAAGGGGATATAATAAGGCTTTAAAGCTGAAAACGTGGCGCAAAATAACTAGAAGACGAAGGAATAACTTATCAGAAAACATTCTCAACACTGGAATCACTATCAGATCTGGCAGATATCGCAAATTTGTTCAGCTCCCTGTGATCTTATCGGAACTCTTAAAAACTGGAGTATAAACTTCGATGATTGAAGAGAAACTGTAATGTTCGAATTCTGAGGTAAGAAAGGAAGAAGTATCGAGTGATCTCATTTAAAAATGGGCAACTATCCAAGAGATAAAATGAGATAGGATAAGCTCGGCTTAAATAGAATTAAGAAGATTTGGTTTTCAAACCGAATTTGATTTTTCACAACAAAGTGAACCGCCGGTCAGAGATTGCAGACTTATCTGATGTGATCTCACTTTAAATAAGGATAATATTATCAAGGCTGAATAAGAGATATTTTGAATGTCCGAATTTCCTAAAACTTATCGGCTGAAAAGAGATCTCAAGGTAGAATAATTACGAATCTAATATAATCACACTTTTATATAAGATCTAAATGATCGGAATTCCTAAAATAATCTGGATAGCTAAGGGATGATCTCAGAAATGGATAACTATGAATTGTTCCTAAAACAACGCGATCACACTTAAGGATAAGATCTGAAATTCTTAAAGTAATCTAGGGGGCTGAAAGGAGTATCTCAGAATAGAATTATTGGGAATTTCTTTCTAACATAACATAATCCCAGTTCTAAGGATTGTCGGAAATATCAGACTGATTTGACGGGATCTCATAATTATGCAAAGGATTTGACTGAGCTGAGTGGGAAGGATTTTTTTATTATCCAATATTCCTAAAATAACTGAAGGGCAAGAAATGATATCTACAAATTTCTTCCTAAAATATCGAAGCCACATTCTAAGGAAAAATTTGGAGATTTAATATTCCTAAAATAATATTGGTGACTAAAGGACCGATCTTATGTTGGAATTTACTATGAATCTTTTCTTAAAATACCAAAGTCACCCGTAAGGATCAGGACTGTAAGATTCGAAAATACTCTAGGGCTGAAAGAATATTCTAGATTAAGATAACTACGAATTTCTACCTAAGATAGTATATCCTAGAGTAAATGGCAGAATTCGGCATATTTGCTAACCTTATTTAGCTCGATGATTCCCAATCGATCACGGATGTGGCAAAATCTTGCCTCAAATAGGGGCTTTGTGAAGATATCAGCAAGCTGATCATTTGTTCCTACGAATTCCACACTGATATTCCCCTTCTGAACGTGGGCTCGTATAAAATGATGTTTAACCTCAATATGCTTAGTACGAGAATGATGCACGGGATTCTTAGTATTACTAATGGCACTAGTGCTATCACACAGAATAGGAATTTTATCATATCCTAACCCGAAATCACTAAGGGTTTGTTTCATCCAAAGAACTTGTTGACAACAATTTCCTAAGGCCATATATTCAGCTTCGGTTGTGGAGAGGGCGACAGCATTTGCTTTCTACTAGACCAAGTTACCAGGAATTTCCAAGTAATTGGCAAGTTCCACTAGTACTTTTCCTATCTTCCCTACAGCCGGCATAGTCGGCATCGGAATATCCCAATGGGAATTCATCCGTATATGAATACCACATACCAAAATTCACAGCACCCTGATATATCTAAGTTTGCACTTGACTGCTGTCAAGTGAGATTCCCTAGAGTCAGACTGATATCTCGAACACATACCAACAGCAAACATAATATTACGGCGACTAGCAGTTAAGTAAAGAAGGCTTCCGATCATACCTCGATATTCTGTTTGATCAACTGGTATACCTGATTCATCACAGTCTATTTTGGTGGTCTGATGTATAGGGGTGAAAATTGCTTTGGAATCGCTCATCCCGAATTTTGTCAATAACTCCTTGCTGTACTTTGTCTGGGATACAAAGGTTCCATTGTCAAGCTGCTTTATTTGCAACCCGAGGAAGTAGTTCAGCTCACCCATTAAGCTCATCTCAAATTCCTTCTGCATAGACTTAGAGAATTCCTCGCAAAGAAGGATATTAGTACTTCCAAATATGATATCATCAACGTAGATTTGGACCAGTATCATGTGATCACCTTCGTACTTAATAAACAGTGTATTATCAATAGTTCCAGTCGAAAACCCTCGCTTTGTTTCTTGTGACATTACCATGTTCATCGAGTTTGTTGTGGAAGACCCATTTGGTTCCTATGATGGATTTTTCATCTGGTCTCTCTACGAGTGTCCACACATGACTCTTTTCAAACTGAGATAGCTCATCCTCCATGGCAGAGACCCAGGAGATATCGTCTAGGGCTTCATGGACTGTCTTAGGTTCCATCATTGAGACCAGTACATCATGGGATTCCATTGTATCCTGATTTCGTGCAGTCGCTCGAGTTTTGATTCCAGATCTGATGTTTCCTATTACTTGATCTGTTGGATGACTGGAAGCATGCTTCCATTTTCTAGGTTGCAGCTCATCAACTTCTGGTTCCAGTGTCTCAACATTTTCGTCTTCAGGAATATCGTCCTTACTGTCTTCAGTAACCTCTAATTCTGCACAGAGCAAATCTATACCTTCCTCATCAGTAGCATCTGCGTTATGTATCTCATCAAAAGTAACATGTATGGATTCCTAAACAGTCAGCTTCCTCTTATTATAAACACGATGTGCCTTAGAGTGAAGACTATAACCAAGGAATATCCCTTCATCAACCTTAGAGTCAAATTTTCCTCTCTTATCTCTATCGTTCAAGATAAAACATTTGCATCCAAACACACGAAAGTAACTTATATTTGGAATTCTACCATGCCAGATTTCATAAGAAGTCTTATTTAATATCGGCCTAAGGAAGACAAAGTTAGACACATAACAAGCTGTACTAACAGCTTCCGCCAAGAACTGTTTAGGAATATCATACTCATGTATCATAGATCTAGCCATTTCCTGTAATACCCTATTTTTACGTTCAACTACGCCATTCTGTTGGGGGAGTTATAGGGGCAGAGAAGTTATGACTATATCCGTACTGATCATAGAATGATGCAAATGACTTACTATCAAATTCCAGTCCGTTATCACTACGTATCCTATACAGATTCATTTCTTTTTCATTTCCAGTCTCTTCACCAGTGATGCAAAGTTATCTAGTGCCTCATTCTTATGTGCAAGGAATATCACCCAAGTGTACCTGGAATAATCATCAACAATGACAAAGGCGTATCTTTTACCTCGCAGAGACATCGTTTGAACAGGACCAAAAAGGTCGAGATGTAGTAATCCCAGAGGTCTGGATGTACATATCACATTCTTTGCTTTGAACGATGTCTTGGCTGCTTGCCCATTTGGCACGCCTTGCATGTTTTGTCCTTGACAAACTTTATGTCCGAAACACCTCGTACCAGTGCATTGCTTGTAGTATGAGACAGTAATTCCATAGTGGCATGTCATAGGCGTCTGTGCCATAACCAGGTGTTATCCTGTGTAACTGCTAAACACTTGACATTCTGGTTAGTGATATCGTCAAGAGTTATGCAATAGATCTTTCTATCCCTAGATGCACTGAATAGTACCTTGTCATCATTTCTAACTACACACTTATCATTTTCAAAAGTAACCGTATGACCCTTATCGCATAATTGACTAATGCTAATGAGGTTATGTTCTAGATTCTTAACCACCCATACGTCATCTATAGTAGTATGTAAAGTGTTACCAACAGGTCCAACTCCAATAATCTTAGCTTTTGTGTTGTCGGCGTAGGAGACATATCCTCCGTCATAAGCTTTCACCGACACAAACTTACTGATATCACCTGTCATATGGTGGGAACAACCACTCTCGAGGTACCACTTGTTTTTCTTGCTGGATTTTCTTCTTTGTACCTGCATGAATCAGTTCTTTTATGAGGTTCCCAACTTCGATTGGGTCCTATAAGGTTAGTGGCAAAATAACTCCTGTTACACATGATATATCATCTGTCAAGACTGTGATCTCACAAACACAGGCGGGCTAGTGTTAGAACTTTGATTCTTAGGAACCTGCTTTGGCCTCCAGATATATCTAGATTTATCAGCTTTCTTAAAAAAACAGTTGTTAGCATAATGACCGTGACGGCCGCATGAAAAACATTTAGGCTTTCTAATATCTTGTTAAGGTGCAGCATGCTTAGGTGTTGTGGAATATCATATCCCTATTTTTCCAACATGTCTAGGAAGACTAAGTATCATGTTGAGATTTTGTTGTCCTACAAGAAGTCTATCATTTGTACGATATTTTTCTTCTAAGAATTCCTTAAGAACAGACATGTCTTTAGATATATTTTCGTGCTTCCTAAGCTTTTCGCAATTACACAAGACTTTCTCTTCCTTAAAAAGTTTCTAACTCGGCTTTCAGACGCTCATTTTCTAGATCTGTTTGATGCTTCTCTCTAGCTACGTCATCTCGTTGCCTAATCAGACTCTTTACTTGTGAGTTGAGCGACTTAATCCTTCTTTCTGCGTTTTGAATTATTTCAAACATCTCTTCCTTTTCATCTACTTCAGGGACTGAGGAAACACTATCATGAGTTTTATCTTGCCTAGCATATAATTCATTTAGAAAGAGTATTTTCTTAATAGTGGATGAAGAAGATACCTGATCATCATCGGCCATGTAGGCGAGATCTTCCTCCTCTTCACTTCCGGCCTCTTCCCAGTTGGTGACCATGGCTTTCTGCTTCTTTATCTTTTTGTCACCAATTTCCATCGGGCAGTTTGAGGCGAAGTGGCCTGGCTTGTTGCACTTGAAGCATTTCTGCACATTGTTCCCGGATGACGATATTCCCTTGTTCCTAGATTGGAACTTGGAGTTTCCTTCGAACTTTCCTCTCAGCCGGGACTTTTCAAATTTTCTGGTCAGCATGGCGATCTGCTATAGTATGTCTTCCTCAGTCTCTTCGTCGTCAGAATCAGATTCCTTCTGTTCAGCATTGAAAGCAATGGTATTCCTGACTTGTGGTTTTTCTTCCACGGAGATCTGAGTCATTTCGTACGTGGTTAGAGATCCGATCAGCTCCGAGATAGATAACTCGTCCAGATCCTTAGCTTCGTAGGTGACTGTTACTTTGGGATTTCATTCTCTTGGAAGACATCTCAGTATTTTTCGCACTTTCTCTCCGTCCGGTATTCTCTTTCTCAACCAGAGCATTTCGTTGATGATGTTCATGAATCTCGCGTACATGTTGCTTATAGTCTCGTTGTCCTCCATTTTGAACAGCTCGTATTGGTGGGTTAGCAGGGCTATTCTTTCTTGTACAACTCGAGTGGTTCCCTCATGTGTGACTTGAAGCATGTCCCACATATCTTTGGCAGATTCGCATGAACTCACACGATTGTATTCTTCTCTTGTAAGCGCACAGACGATCATGTTTGCTTTGGCATTCAAGGAGACTCCTCGCTTGTGTGTTGCATCGTAGTCAGAACCTTTCTTTGGAGTTCCATCCACCTTCTTAGGAGTATAAGGTCCAGTCGTAATGATATCCCACATATCATAGTCAGTAGCAAGCAGGAATTCCTTCATCCGATTTTTCCATATGGCATAGTTGGTTCCATCGTAGAGTGGTGGCCTGGAATGGGATTGTCCCTCTGCAAAAACATCAAAACTCGAATAAGCCATTAGATCTTTAACTCAGGCTTGTTAGGCCCGTTGTTTGAGTAACCTAGCTCTGATACCAAATGAAGATATAAATGTGCCTAAGAGGGGGGTGAATTAGGCTTATAAAAAATTTATGCTTATTCTTTTCACAAATCCTAAATGTAGTGACTTAGATATGCTTACTGATGCTTGTGACGAGTATGCCTGGTATATCCTAGTTACGTCGGATGTGTGTCGGGTCTGTCTCACATCGCTAAGGAAATAACAGAAAAGTAAATGCAAGACAGGATTTTTATAGAGGTTATATATCCCCAACTGGGGTTTACTCCTCTCCTTGGGGTTTGCTCCCCAAGAGTTTAACCAATCACTATAATGCACCGTAGCTGGATACAAAACTGATTGATTAGCCCAATACACAACCGAAACAAGTCGAACACTAGGTCACCACACGCCGAGTTTCGTTCCTCGGAATCTCCTGATCCCAAGAGACACAGCTCGCCACCGAAGGGCCCCCGGAACTCGTCCTTCCCTTCACGTGTGCGTAAACGTCGACCTTGCCTCCATGGTATTGGTCACGTCCGAAGACAACACGTCCGAAGACAGAATATATTGTATGGGAGGTTGGAATAACCGGATGAATCACTCGCTCGGTGATGGAATCGCAACTTAAAGCTCAGATAGGCAGAAAGCTATCGCAAATGGAAGGCATAGGAATCTCTCTGTATCTTTCTGCTAAAAAATCTCTCGTGGGCTTATGTTCGCAAATTCTTAGTTGCTCGAAATTCTGAAGTGTGGCTCATATATAATCCTTTTCAATCAGCACTTCACATGGAAAATCACATCATATAATAATCACCAAATCAAGCATAGTTTTCATGCAATTTTCGAGTCAATCATACCATATAAATCATGCTTTTAATAAATCATCACAACGGTCATCTACCACATTAATGCATGATTATTTTCCATATAAAAGCTCATTTAAGCATGAATATATTCCACATAAAGACTCAATTTCGTTCTCATGCATATTCAATCACTTCGCATATATTTTCCATGTCAGGACTTTCCATAAGTGATTCCCTGCTATCTGTTTCTAGTGTAAATCAACCCAGATTTCCAATTATAGCACACAAGATAGCATCATACCAGCACGTTTTCCATGTACAACTCATAGTATTAGATCAATATATTTACCATGTTTAGTACGCAAATCATATCAGAGCATACTTCATTCGATTTATCAATCATGGCAGAACTTTCCTTATTTCAGAGATCACATCCGTTTATAGCACATACCATAAAATAGCATCTTATCCACAAAGTCAATCAAATCAAATCTTCCCTAAATATATTATTCCAATCAGCATAAGGAAAGATATTAGTTCAATATGGCACATTAAATTCAGTGGAAAGCATGCAAGAATCCTACATGTGATTTTGTCCAGGAATAACTGATTTTCAACAGATATCACTTACCATATATAAACAGCATAAATATGGCTCAGAAGGATATCTCATGCATTATTTCCATATATAGCACAGAACGATATATCCTATCACATGGGACTGTCTATAACATGCGATCACCTAGTCTCATCAACTAATCACCAAATCATATGTGAATCAAATATTTCAACACTTTAATCAGTCTATAGCTCATAACCAATGCATGTGTGAATATTTTCATATACTTAGACATTATATTGATCATAGATCGAATTGCTTAATTTATAGACCTAACGTTATTACAATTACATTGTCCATCAAAACTCTCTAACACACATGGACCAAAAAGGTCAACATTCTCCTCCTTTTTGATGATGACATGTAATTGATACAGCACATAAGCATGTAAGCATATTCGATCACGCAAGTCCTACCGCATATGTCTAAGTGTTACATAATCACTGAGCAGAGCATACGACATTTCCTAATTACAAATGATACATATTTGCTCCCCCTGCCTAAGTGCAGTTATGTATATGATATGCAAAGATATATCATGAATGAATTTGCTCCCCCTGTCTAAGTGCGGATATATCATGTCCTTTTCAAGGTTATATCATGAGTTCAAAATTTTGAAATTTACCCGTGAGTGTGCTCCCCCTGCCTAAGTGCGCATTTTCCAAGCATGATTCAAGCAATCAGATAATCATCGCAGCAGGCGCTTAGCACTTACCAATAAATCTCACACACGTTAATTAGCGCATATAAGTATCAGAGTATCACTGTTTCAGAGCATAAGTTCACGCATCGCAGCATAAAAAGCATCACTGATATATAAAAAATGCAGCTATTCCATTCGTGTGCACATATTTCATATTATTTATGCAGCTATTCCATGTAAAGCGTTCAAGCATCAGAAACATATTAGTGAAGTTCAGAAATTTTACCAAGCTACATTAGTTTGCTCCCCCTAAATCAAAATCGGGCAAAATTTCTAGGTCAATGGACGGACTGACTTTAAAACAAAAAGTTATAGATAATTAAGTTGGCTATTCATAGGAATTTGAATCAGGGTCGTCCGAGTTGTAGATCGAAAGTTATGCTAAAGATCATGCAGGCTGCCAGTTTCGGGCGGCAGTACCCGAAAGTCAGTTTCAGGCGAAATTTGGAGGTCAATAGACTTCGAATTTTGGCCAAACTTGAAGAACAAAAGTTAAATTTAATCAAGTTGGTTATTCGTAAGAATTTGAGTAAGTGTCATCCGAGGTTTAGATAAAAAGTACCCTGAAAGTCGTGCAGGCTGCCACTTTCGGGCAGCAGCACCCGAAAGTCAATTTGGGGCACAATTTCGGGTTCAATGGACTTCGAATATGGACTAACGTAAAACATAAAAGTTCTAGATAATTAAGCTGGCTATGCACAAGAAGTTGAATCAAGGAGATTGGAACTGTAAATCGAAAGTTATGCTTAAAATGGTGCAGGTTGTCATTTTTTGAACAACATGAGACCTTTTCATGCACAATAAAAAAGAAGTATAAAGGTTATGGGTAGAGACCTATTCATGGACAATAAAACATGCATATCACGCACACACATCATTATAGGATTTCATATTTACAGATAAAATAATTACATAGGTCAGGAGTCTGATATAAGGCAAGGAAAAGGCCGAGCGAAGGACAGAGAGTTACAAAACTTGTGAGTATGACATGCATCATGTCTTTATGTGCTTATGTGCTTTGTGATTGATGATTTCGTGCTATATGGACTAATCTGATTATATGCCACAATGTACTTTTATATGCTAAATGTGACTTGTTCAAGATTTTTGATATACGTGATATAAGAATAGATGGATGGCATTGCATATGCGTAATAATGAAAGGAGAAACCGTTTTGACTGCTACGACTATGGATGGCATGATAGGATGCTACGGCATACTTCCCTTCAAATCGAGGGATGATAGTTACTTCCCTTCAAATCGAGGGATGACAGAGTCCTGTACAGGCACATACAGATATTTGCAGTATTGATTGTCCCATTCATCGGCGCCGACTGGGCTTAACGGGAGTATTAAAATTAATGGGCATATAGAAATGCATTGATCTAAGGATCACAGGAACGATTGTTATGTGAATGATGACTACGTGATTGAAATTGTTACGTGATAGAACGTATGAAAAAAAAGGTTTATGGCACCTATGAGAATGGATTCATTTCACGTTATACTTTTATTTATTATCGAATAACATGTTGTTATCTACTCTGAATAGTTGTCTTCACTGTGTCGATACATAGCAGGCTCACTAAAGCACATCATTAGCTAAAGCATGGATTTAAGGTTGGCCGGCTACGCTCTCCTCCTGTTCCCCCTCCTTATGGTCGCCATGTCAGAATGCATTCTAATTTCGCTCTCCTGAGCTTTCAATGGCATCCCTATGTTCATCGTTAGCATATAGTTTAGATATAGTACAGGCTATAACATTTTGTGACTCGTATGATATGTACTTATATGTGCATCATAGTAAAGGAGTTAGACCAGATGTACGTACCCATTTTTGTTAAAGGAAATAGTTATGGAAATCGCTAAAAATTTTATGTGAATATTTATAGATGCATAAAAAGGTATAAGGAAACGGGGCGCTACAATATTCAATTGTACAAATTTATATCCCAAAAATTATTAGAATTTGCATGCATGACTGATCTAAAATACCTGAATAATACTTTTCATATATAGTTGAAAAATATATATGCGAAAAATATTCATACACACTGCAAGACAGTTACTGAAGCAATTCGTGTTTAACAAGGTATATCCTATTTTGCACGACTGTTACTGGAGATGTCGTGTAATTAAACAGTATATTCTATGTTACACAACTCTTATTGAATTGTTTGCAGTATTATACAAATAGTAAATTCTTCAAATATATAATTATGTTACACTATTTTGTTCATCTTTGGGGAAGTCAAATAGACAAAAACTGGTATCATAAATCAATTCACCATAACGTTTTTTAAATTATTAGTTTCTTTTAATGATATTAATACATGCATGTATGAACCTTATCGCACTACCTATTAATTACGGATAAATTTATTGAATCTATGCAATAATCAGTTATAGCCATACGTTTCCGTGAATTGAAGAATTTTATGCAACTGTAATACATTGCACATATCTGATTTCAAAACAACATATCTAGATATACGACTGACTCCTCAAATTTCTCCAACAACATTAATAACTTGCTGTTGCAGAATATGAAATAATGAGGATAAGATATTTGTTGACAAGCAAATTTTCATCATACAACACAGTCAATGTATACTTGCAAAAGGGCATTTTGCATGATAGAAAACAATCGAAGTACAATTACCAAAAAGCCAAGAATCAATGATGCAAAAGGGTTTTAGAAAATTCCATTGACAAGATGTTTCAGGTACTACCCACTGTGATTAATTATTTACCAGGAAGAATAGTAAAACAAGTCGATTGTTATTCAAAAAATGAAAATCGTCACTGCAGGAATTTGCTAATGAGTTATGATTCACTCACACGATATATGCAGTAAAGATCAAGAATTTCGACAATCGGTATCTATCAATATTGCATGACAATTCCGAAACAGCTCTGCAACTTGGTATTGCAATCTTTCTTTCTACTACAAATAAATTCTTATGAAAATCATCTCTTTCTTCAGTTATTATTTTATGTTGTAGATCATAATGCGAAGATGAAGCACAGAAAAAAAGACTATTCCCTGAAGAAAATAATGTAAATGATTATACGGATCATTTCGAAAATGGTACTACAACTTTCCTCGACAATCATATTACATGTATATGCTGGTAGGCCAAATTCTAATATATTTGAGCACTATATCGATATATGTTATTTGCAAATCTTCTAATACCAGCATCAAAGAGAAGCCGCAGCATGCACAACGAACATACACAAGTCTTTGGAGACAATGAACAAAGACCTCGAACTTTGTTACAAGGTAACTGTCAAACTTATTGTTTACAATTTGTCATAGAATAGTTTAAAAGATGATGTTCTAATATGAATTCAGGGCTTACTCGGAGAGCTTAATTGTCAAATAAAAGGAACATATCAAATTCTTAAATGATTACAGCAGAGAACATCTGTCAATGTCCTTGTCATGCATTGATGTGTAAATGTCAACAAAAGGAAAAGTGAATATCAGCAATTTAGTATTTTCACTCTGTTGCAATCAAGGAAGAGCTTCACTCCCTCCACTTGAACGGCCTCCATTATATCTTGAAAAAAGTTATTGGATACATCTTTTCGGCAATCTATACGAGTCTATAACTCAATCCTTTCCTTCACATCAATGGGTGCAAAAATAGACTCAATGGTAAAACCAAGAACAAGTTCGTACGTCTACAGAATACACGGACAAAAATGTCATAATATGGGTTCATTACTTCCTACTGAAGGTGAGGCTCCAAAATTTGTCCAACTCTATATCTACGTCACATCAATTGGCGTTTCAAACCGTTTAGGTACGCTGTCCAAAAAAAGTTCAGACAATTTGGATATAGCTGTAGTTACAGCACTCATTCAAATGATGGATTAATACAATAAGCTGGAGAAAATTTCCCGAATGGCACGAGACAGATATGAATCTGGCGAAACTGCTGAACTATCATTATTACTAATTGGACGAGGACGTAGAGGAAAACAGTATGAACTTCCCTCCACCGATGGTATTGCTAGATTGATAGTTGGAGATCTTCCTAAGACGATTGGAGAAAGAGACATCATAGTTCAGACAAAAAATGGCCCTCTGCATAGAATCGGTGAATTGCGTCCTTTATTTATGGCGATGCAATATCCTTTTCTATTCCTGTTTTTACAGTATGGATTCCATGACCAAATATCCTACTCAAAGAGGGTCCACAGCTCTATCACGAGCGGTTGCATAACTACGCGTGAATCCTATGCCTATAAAATACATACAAGATTGCCAGAGGGACAAGGCATTGTACGAGCTGGACGTCAACTTCACCAGTATGTTGTCGATGCTTACACAACGATCGAACAAGAAAAACTGCGTTGGATAAGAAATAATCAAGAGAGCAGATATTTACAATAACATTCCTGATGCTGTAACCAGAGGAGAGACAAATGCAAGATCTATTGGGAAGAAGATCATATTACCATCTTTGTTTATCAGTTCTCCCAGATATATGTTGGAAAACTACCATGGCACTCTCTCTTTATGCAGGTACAGCAGTAATCCACATCTATTCATTAGTATCACAACAAATCCTAAATGGAACGAAATAATAGATCATTTGCAAAGATATGGCAATGACAGTTCTAATGATAGGTCAGATTTGCAGTGTCGAGTTTTCAAAATAAAGCTGGACAATTTGATTTCTGATATTCAGAAAGGAATATTCCTTGGACCTATGTTTGCAGGTATGTTCTACACAATTCAAATAGTTTATATGACGAGGAAAACATTTTACAAAAAATATTCGACGATAAACGCATTCCTTTTTTTTTGTAGTTTTGTATACAGTTGAATTTCAGAAAATATGTCTGCCGCATGCACAAAGATTGATTTGGCTAACTGGGCGTGATGGACATCCCAGTCCTTCGATAGTAGACTAAGTCAGCAGAAATTCCAGACCTAGATGTGGACGAGGAAGGATACTATTTGGTCAAACAATTTATGATACATGGACCGTGTGGTTCAGCACTGCATGGAAAATCACAGGTGCCCAAAAACATTCCCTAAACAGTAAGATGAGACAACGACAATATATGAGACTGGTTATGTGAGATCGACGGAGGACTAGATAGGATTTATCCTTTTCTGGCTCGAATTTTCAGTATGAAGCTTCTTTATTGGTTCCTTGACTGACTGATGTTGCTTGAAATTTGATCATCGATTTTGCTTCTGTCAGTCGTCCGTTTCCCTTTCTTAGCTGCATAGTTTCCTAAACTGGTCTGCCAGTCACTGACTCACGGCATGTGCCATGGTCCTCATAAACATGATGTTAGTGTTATGTTAGTAAGATCTAGTTATATCATGATACTAGTTATAGAAGGATCTAAAGCCTTTGATGGTTCATCTTTTTGTTTCAAAGTCATTTTTCTGGACTCACCAGTAACCGACGTATTGTTCTCGCAATCTCCTACATATACCAATTCAGCCCGTCGGTCTTGTTAGTTCCTCGTCCACTTACTGTAGTCATCCTTAGTTTTAGGGCTATCTAATTACATTTATATCTTTACCTTGGTACCTATTTTCAAGGGTAAAGATTAGCTTGGCACATAGTTTTATCTCAGTGAGAGTCCTTCTCTCCCTGGTCATGTGCCACAGCATCCGCTGTCTAATACTTGGCAGAGCTGTTTGAGTTCATGCAAGTGTATCTGCAAGAACAGACAAAATCCTCGGTACCCATGCTATTTTGGGTCCGATTAGAGATTAGCACCTTAGGTATCCATACTTGAATTATCCTAATGTGTTTACCAGTTACAGGATCAATAAGATGTCTAAGTTGATTGTTCATGTTTTGAGACCGGTATCTAGGTCTATTGTAACCTTGAGCTTTTGGTTTTGGACTGTGTGCCTTCTCCCTCAGTTGTTGAGGTCTTCCTTTTTGTGGGTTGTTGTATATTCCGTTATTCCCCCTTAGTTGTTGGGGTTTTCCCTTACATGGGTTGTTATCGATGCCGGCATACCTTCTTGGTTGAGGCCTTCCCTTATGTGGGATGTTATTATACCCTTTTTCCTTCAGACGTACTGTGCTTTTGTTGGGAACCGAGGGCTTGTTGCTGTATCCCAAACCGGTCTTTCTAGACCTGTTCGTAGGAGAAACAGGAACTGAGTTATAGTCAGAAGGACGAACGAAATTGATTACCCATGAGGGAGTTGGTTGGTGGGACGTTGTCGATTCTTCCGTGTTAGTCTGCTCATTGTATCCTAGCCCTGTTCGGTCATTGGTTTTCTTCATTGTTTCTTCAAGACAATGAAGCGTCTTGGATGAGTTCGTCAAAGACTGAACTATTGTGGACAACTTTTGAATCTCAGAGTTCTTTGACTCAGTGATTTCTCTTAGTCTGCCGTATTCTTCTTCCAGTTGTGTGATCCTTCCGATCAGAGATCCGATATTATCTTGTGCCGGTGCCTTTCCCTTTTCAACAGCCTTCAATTTTTCATTCAGTTTCTAGTATTCGTCTGCCATGTTCTGAAGTGCATCCAAGACTTCGCCGTAGGTAAAACTTTCTTCTGGATCTGGTTGGTCTCCAACTTGACTAAGGAGCTCTTTCTCATTTTCATATTTGCTCGCTTCATCTTTCGAACTGGACTCTTCAGAGTCTGTATCATCCCATTTGTAAGATCTCTTTTTAGCTACTGGAACTTGTGTTCTTTTTCTCCCCTCGGATCGGTTTGCCTCCTTTTTGAAGTCATCGTCAATGGTCCTGTCATATTTAAAGCAAGTATTAGAGTTTTCGTTTTGCTCAGCCTGCTTATCCTGTGTCATCACGGATAATTCTTCTCCTTCTGCCGCTTTTGTTGGATGATCCATGTGATCATGGTCTTCTTGACTTTCTCCAAGTTGGCATAACTTGGTCCACGTTTCTTTTGCAGTCTTGCTCGTCGTGACCTGTCTGAAGAATTCTATGTCCAAAGTTTTGAACATGGTGTTCTTGGCAATGTTGTCGAGATTGGTCTTTCGTCTTTCTTGGTTGACAGCTCATGTCTTTCCTTGGGAACTTCTTTCGGTTCGTCAGGATAACCGACGTGTCGAACGTTTACTTTGTTGAATATGAACGGTCCTATTTCTAACACATCAACCATCTCGTCATCTTGTGCGTAGAGATGGGTTAACATCCTTATCTTCCATTCAAGGAAGTTTTCCCTACTAAATATGATAAGCTGGTCTGATAAAGTCATGGTTAGAACAGAAAATATCAAGTAAACCCGCTCTGATACCACTTGTTAGGATCGGTTTACGCGTTTAGAGGGAGGGTGAATAAATGCTTGACGTTTTTCGGTAGTTAACCGGTGAAGGCTAATACATATACTTGATATTTTTCTAAGAATGTTTGATGCAGAAGCAAGCAGGTCGGTTTTGAACCAAAACCGGTAATATGTGTGACTTTTTAATGTTAGTGTGTGACCGAGACACCGATTTGTTTCTGGAAGTTTGGAGTTAAATCTCCTACGTCTCCCCTTCTTCCTCGCAAGGAAGGTTCAGTATACTTCAGTTATACACTCACTGTACAACCTACCCAGCTGCCCTCAGCTTTATCTAGTGAATCACCTAGGCAGTCGTAAAGATACAATCCACCTACTTCAACAGCTTTTTACAGTCCGTCGGAAAATAACTCACTTACTTAACCTATACCGGTTTTCGTACAGTGAGGACAACACTTCCTATTTCTTTCTTCACTTAGTAGTTTGAACAGCGTCGTTGATTTCTCGTGGTGTGGTATATTTTTTTTCTGTGCCTCTTCTCTGCTATATATAGTTGATCTTTGCTGAAGAAGGCCGTTGTGAAATAGCTTCTTGTACTGGACATTGCAGTAAATGCATTTTTCCCAAAATGGGTACTGTCCGGTCTTCATAGCAGTTCGCGCTGTGCCAATTGGTTTTTCCTGTTTAAGCCTAGCTTGACTTCGACTTGGCTCCTCCTTGCAGCCTTGCATTAAATGCTTTAATAGAAGTCTGTAAGGTCCCGCCTTGAATAATTTGAATCTTTGTACACGTGGTAGGTCCGGTATTCTGACTCCGGTCTTGACATTTCATCGGTTCCGGTAGTTGTACTTCGATCCTAGCATGTTATCATTTCCGGTATCTGTACTCCGGTCTTGGCACTTGTCAGATTGGTACTTGTACCTTGATCTTAGTACTTTATCAGTTACGGTATCTGATGCGCTTGTGAACTGCTGACTGGTATCCGGTCTTGAATCTTGGTTTAACTGGTATACTCAATCAAGTTTGGACAATCACCAAAACTGCTTTAATCTGAATTCTTCGATCCATGATTTCTAACATTGTCGTGATAGAATACTTACCTTTTCTATTTCACCTCCTTTGAATTGTTTATGAGGGTTGAGCTTACAATTTTGTTATGCTTTCGTTGCTTTTTCTCTCTTTGCTAAATGAGAGCTTCATCTATTAAGGTATTCGATATATATTAATCCCCTTGAAAGAAAATAAATAATGTGACAAGTTGGTTATCTTTGTTTTTCCCCATGGCCTAAGTAACTCAACGTAACCCTTGGGCCTGAGTTTTAAACTAGATATAGCCCACTTAACTACTTCCCCTATTATTATCTTTAGGTGTTCTTTGACTAATTTGAAATAAATTTCGAAATTAAAGTGGGTGCTTTCATTCCAATAACTTGAATTGTTTAATCAAAAGTCCTAATGCAACAACCCTCACTTTCTAATCATACTTAGTGGCGGATTTTCGCAACATAAATCGCGGAAGACCCGTCAAAAGAAAATCTTTTTCCTAAGATAAAGTACATTACAATAAAGCGTCATCTACAATGTCGTCACTATACACGGGCTGTAGCCCCAAAATGACAAAACATAAAAACCCTAACGTCGCTCCACAGGTCGCATCCATGTACAGTCCCGCCCTCAAAAGTCCGTGGAGCACCGCCATCAGCCCACCTCAGCCGCGACGCGCACCAGCGTCGGGCTCATTACCTACAACACGTAAACCCTGAGCTATTTGCCCAGTAGGTGAAATATGCATGAATGCATTGTGCGCTCGATCCCATCCCATACACCTCATGACATGCACGCTCGACTCGTCTCACGACATCACGTCCCACGACTCCCCATGTCTCGGCAGTACATGTATTCGGGTATCCCACTCAGGTCTCTCGCGTTAGAGTGGGTAGGCTCCTCAGGTCTCTCGCGTTAGAGTCGCCTACTTCCGAATATATGTAAAGTATAAAACCAGAGGTTCGTACTCGGTCGGCCCACTCAGGTCCCTCGCGTTAGAGTGGTACGTACTGGAGTCTTCCCCTCTCTGCCCACGTAACAATCTATCGCTCGAGCGGCCAACTCAGGTCTCTCGCGTTAGAGTTGCGCTCGCTCGCTAATTTCTAATTCTACACCACTCGACGACACCCCAAACGTTACCGTTCCGCACGGTACTCAACCCCCTCGTACTGACGTGAAATGAATGTGCAGTGCATATAATATACATATGACGTGCAACAGGTGTACATATGACGTGCAATAATAATAACACACATGAACACGTAATTCTTCAAGTCACAATATTCACCTAGTTCACATAATCAAGTAATCGCGTAAATTACCAGTTTCAAAACATGTACACATATATACACATAAATGGGTTACGTGTCGTAGATGAAAAATCACCTACCTGTCCTCCTGATATAGTTAGTCGTGGTATCTGACGGAATATCCAAACCTCGGATCTCCTGACGGAATATCCGTTTCGCGCCAATTTTCTCTGATTCTGCCATGGCGAAGAAGAGACGAGCGGTGACACAGAGGGCGCCGCCAGTCACGGTGGTGACGACGCCGCCCCCTCCTGATGCGAGCCTGACTGAGCCACTGAAATGCACTAGTGATAACAAGCAAATGTGCGGGAGCGCTTCTGTGAACTCGAGGAGTACTGTACCATTGGAAACTGGTACGAATCATCGATCGGCATCTACTGAGGGCACATTGAAAACTGTAAGGGACAAATTGACCACACCTCCGCGAACTTGCAGCCAATCGAGGGAGCAATTGACCGGAGAAGGGCGCAGAACAGTTCCATTGGCTACCTCTTCAATCCGACTGGAATCTGCGGCTCAATTTGATAAGGAGTGGCCAGAATTGGGTACTTCGAACACTCATATAGCTGAACAGAACCTAGAGAGCAGCCCATGGATCAAGTTCAATGCCAAATTACTAAGCAATCAGGACAATCGACTCACGTATGTGGAGCCGATTACTGAGGAAGGGCAAGCGATTGGCATGGTGGAGATGGAGGAGATTCAAGAGGAAGTCGGACACTGGGAATCTGCATTGTTGTGCTATGTGCTTGGGGCAAATCCACCCTTCAGCGTCATGGCTGGTTTCCTGAAGCGAAAATGGGACAAATTAGGGTTGCAGAATGTATGGCAAGTTCGACAGGGTCTGTTTCTGGCCAAATTTGGCAACAAGCTTGCCCGTGACAGAATCATACAAACTGAGATACTGCATTTTGACAAGAAACCAGTGATTCTAACACCGTGGACTGAAGACACACAGCTGAGCAAAACAGGGGTTGAGAGTGTGCCTATCTGGGTGCAACTCCCCAGCTCGAATTGAAATATTGGGGAATGAGAACATTGAGCAAACTGTCTAGCCTTATTGGAAAACCGATTATGACTGACGATGTCACGAGGAAAAAGGAGAGAATCCATTTTGCTAGGATTCTTGTGGAAGTGGATATTAACAAGCCGCTAAAGGACACCATCCAATTCCTTAATGAGAAGGGTCAGCTGCTAGAGCAGAAGGTTTCCTATGAGTGGAAACCTGTTCTGTGTCAGAATTGCAAGGGGTATGGACATGAAGAGGCCCTATGCAAAAAAATGGTTCAAAAGGAATGGCAGACTGTGCAAACGTTGAAACCAGTGATGCATGAAACAGGAGTAGCAAACACTGCTGGTCACCAGCCTGAGACATTAGTGCCAATTGTCACTGAGAAAGATGCAGCTCCTACTGTACGCGCACCAAATCTCCAGGCTGATAAAGTGAGGCAGCAGACAAACTCAGCTGACTCTAGTCCTAGAAAGTCTTGGGCTGACTTAACTCTGAGTGAGAAGGATATAGCATCGGGACAAGGACACACCCCTCCCAAGCAGAGGGTCTCAGAGGTGGATAATGGATAGTAGCGCCTCTTGGAATGTGCGGGGTCTTAACGGCCCTGCAAAGCAGAGAGAGGTGACTCTCTTCTGCAATAAACATAGAATAAATATAATGTGTTTGCTAGAAACAAAGCTAAAAGCAGATATTGTAAATAGCACAATAAGTAGAATGTTTGGAGGATGGGATTTCTGTCACAACCTCAGTGAACACCCGAGAGGCAGAATAATTGTGGTGTGGAGGGGTGGCACTGAGATGGAAATGCTGTCAAAATCTGACCAACACATTCATCTCAAGGTCTTGAAGAATAAAGTCTTCCTAACCTTTCTAACTGTGATTTATGGCCATAATGAGCTAAATGCTAGAGAAAAACTGTGGGAAATTTTGCTGCAACTGGGGGCTAATCTCTCAGATCCGTGGATGGTATGGGGAGATTTTAACAACATAAGAAGCTTTGAAGACAGGTTGGGGGGTGCAGTCATCTCAGCCTCAGAATTCAGGGATTTCAATTCCTGTCTGCAATCTTGTCAACTTCAGGAGATAAAAAGGACTGGCTGCCAGTTTACTTGGACCAACAAACAGAGCCATGAGAGGCGAATATGGAGCAAAATTGACTGGGCTTTCGCCAACCCAGCCTGGTTAACCAATTTTAATGACCACTTCACTGTTTTTCTCCAAGAAGGGATGTCAGATCATTCCCCGATTATGCTCAGGAACGCTGCTCAATCACAAGGGACTAGGAGAGCATTCAAGTACTTCAACATGTGGTCTCTGGCCCCGAATTTCATGAGCTTAGTTAAGGACCACTGGAGTTCGAAGCATAAATCAGCTATGAAGAATGTCTGTTGGAATCTGTCCAACCTGCAACGGCCCCTTAGGGCTTTAAACAGGTCTATGTTTCCCAACATTATCACCACTACTGAGTTGGCCAGACAGAAGCTGGAGGCAGCACAATCGGCCCTCCATGCTGATCCTCTGAATGCAATTCTTCTAGCTAGAGAGCAGGAAGTAAGAACAGAGTTTGGATTCTTAAGTGTGGCTAGCGAGAAATGCTTGCGGCAAAAGGCTAAAGCCAGATGGTTAGCTGAAGGAGATCAGAATTCAGCCTTCTTCCATGCCAGAATTAAACAGCGGAACTACTCCAACCGTATTCTGGCCATAGAAGACCTAGATGGCAGAATTATTACAGATAATGTGGAATTGCAGCATCACTTTGTAGCCTATTTCCAGGAAGTATTGGGCAAAGGGAGGAACACAAGGAGCAGGCTGGACCAGAAAGTGGCAGAGGAGGGGTATCTTCTTACATTGGAAGATCAACTGCGCCTCAATAAACCATTTGACAGGGGTGAGATCTGGGATGCGATTAAGTCAATCCACTCAGAAGTGGCCCCCGGCCCGGATAGCTATGGCAGTGACTTTTTCAAGAAAGCTTGGCGAGTTGTAGGGGAACAAGTAACAAATGCTGTTCTTGAATTTTTTGACACTGGTAAATTGACATCTAGCCTGAATAATACCGTGCTCTGTCTCATCCCTAAAGTGCCCCATCCCAGCACAGCGCAGGAATTCAGACCAATAGCTTGCTGCAATACATTGTACAAGTGCATTGCCAAGCTATTGTGTAGCAGAATCAAGCCTCTCCTCCCTAAGCTCATACATGCTAAACAAAGTGCTTTTGTGGAGGGGAGATCAATTGTTCACAATATATTATTATGCCAGGACCTTCTTAGATGCTATAAGAGGAAGAATACATCAGCCCGGGCACTTATGAAAGTTGATATTAGGAAAGCGTACGATACATTGGATTGGAGTTTTTTGGAAAGTTGGCTCTGCCTACTCAGATTTCCCCGCAAATTTGTGACATGGATTATGGAGTGTGTGTCTACTGTCTCTTACTCGGTGTCCATTAATGGGTCTATATCCGGGACTTTTAAAGGAGCTCAGGGCCTGAGACAGGGAGACCCTGTTTCCCCCCTCCTCTTTGTTATATCCATGGAGTACCTTACCAGATTGCTGCAGCTGTCCTCCAAGACTCCTAATTTCAGATTCCATCCTATGTGCAAGCAAGTCAATTTGGTGAATCTCTGCTTTGCAGACGATCTTATGATCTTCTGCAAAGGAAGTCATGGAGCTGTTTCAGTGGTGATGGAAGCGCTCAAGAACTTCCAACAGGTCTCTGGTCTAGATGCTAATCTGCAAAAGTCCAGTATATACCTTGCGGGTACCTCTAGAGAGGTGGCTGACCAGATTCTCCGGTCCACGGGATTCAAGCTGGGAGGCTATCCAATGCGCTACCTGGGAGTACCTCTTTCCCCAGTAAGATGGAGCAGAAGCTCTTGCCAAGCACTCGTGGAAAAAATTACAGCCAGAATACAGTGCTGGGCCACGCGCAATCTCTAATATGCTGGCAGATTATGTCTTATTAATGCTGTCCTATTGGCTACACACGGTTACTGGGGTTCCATATTCTTATTGCCCAAGGCTGTGACAAAAGAGATTGACAAAATCTGCAAGGAATTCCTATGGGGGAGGAAATCCCATGGCAAATGTGTTCCGCTGTTGAATTGGGATAGTGTTTGCAGCCCTAAGAAGCAAGGAGGATTGAATTTACGGGATTGTGCTACTTGGAATACTGCACTGGCTGGGAAACAACTCTGGGATATCACACTGGCAGTGGACTCCCTATGGATCAAATGGGTGAACGTGATCTACTTAAAGGGATCCAACTTCTGGGATTTTAGTCCGGCGGCTGATTCCAGTTGGCACTGGAGGAAGCTCAATCGGCTCAAGGAAAAGTTTCGATTGGGATATTCAGGCTGTAAATGGTTACCGGCAAGGGATGGGAAGTATACGGCTAGCAGTGGGTATAAATGGCTGAAAGGGAATCGTCCCCAATTTCCATTCTGTAACGCGGTTTGGAACAGGCTTAACTTGCCCAGGCGCTCTTTTCTTCTTTGGTTGGCTGTGCAGAGAAGATTGTTAACGGCGGATAGACTGTGCAAATGGGGCATGCCTATTCTCAATAAAAACTGTAGGCTCTGTGATGTAAGCGAAGAGTCTGTGGAACATTTGTTTCTGTCATGCCCATATAGCCAACAGGTGATTAGAAGAATCAATGCTTGGCTGCAAATTGGGGTCTCGATACAATCCTTTGATGACTTATGCGAATGGTTGATAGGGGTGGGTAGAAAGCGAGATGCGGGCCATCGTATTAGTGTGGCTTGTTATGCTGCCACAATTCACCATGTGTGGTGTGAGCGCAATAGACGTGTGCACGAAGCGGGATCCTATAGTGTGGAACAGCTCTCATGTATGATCAAACGGGAAATGCTCCTCAGATTGCAGAGGTTCAGCCATGTGAAGCAGATTGCTAACTTCTGTTTTAGGTCAGATTAGCTCATTTTTTTCTCTTTGATGTATGTTAAAGAGAAGGTTGTTGGATAGGAGATGTGATGTAAACATGATTGGCCCCCGTGTGGTAAATGAAACTTTCATTTTACCAAAAAAAAAAAAAAAATTAAATTGTACTAGCATAAATAATCCTATTTTAGTACTAGTCTAAGTTAAGTCAACACTCGATTTCCATATTTATTCTATCGCCCGATTGGACATGTTTCGCCGCTTCATTCTTTCGTCCGATTCCATGCATGAATTTCCCATGCGTTCGGCGATTTGTGCATAATTAATTCAACATGTGTTTCGCCGAGTCTTTAAGTGAACATCCATCCGCACGATTGGTTAGCTTCCAATTGGCCAATTTCTGGATCCCATTCTCCGGGTTCTCTTGGACTCCAAATCGCCTGACTCATCTTCAAGTTCCCAATCATTCGGCCGATTTGATCATACTTAGACACCTGTTTCGCCGAGTTCTCTACTTGTCATCGAATCGCCCGATTAATGTGTTATAATCCACTTTCGCCAAGTATTCACTATAACCTTAATTAAAAATCGGGTTAACCTAGAAAACCCTAGTTTTCACCGAAACTCACTTAGCCCTTAAATCGCCCGACTTTCATTCTAACCCAGAAATTCATACGTCTAAGATCAATTCAGAAACTATTTCTAACCTAGAATACGGTACACTCAAGAACAAACCCTAAAATATCAAAAATTATAATTACTATGATCGCCATCGAAAACTATACCGATTCCAGAAAACGGTACGCCCGAACAACATTAAAACTCTAGGAAATATATCATATATTGAAAGTAATCGAGGCTCACATCTCATCCTTTTACACTCACGCTCATAAGCTATTCTTCGAAGGCTAAGTTTTCTATACATAGTGACTTTTCTATAACTATTATGTAATTGCGTAAATACATATAGATTGAAGATATATATTAAGTAAAGATTATTAAGCTCAAAGAACTTACTTTGAAAATTAAGTTTTCGAGTTGTCCAATTCCGCCAAGCTCTTGTTCTGGCCTTCTGCCGTTAGTTTTTCTTCGTAGGGTTTCTTTTCTTTTTATGGTTTACATACACGATGTTATCTAGATAAGTATTAAGTCCTCAAGTATGATGGGACAAGTTGCTAATCTCATTTCCTATGGTCTAAGTAACGTAACTCTTAAGACTTGTCATTGGAAAATTGGGCCTAAGCCCAAAACGAAATGTAACCCAATTCCTTATAAATCCCACCTTAGCTTTTTGTATAAGTTCGAAATTAAGTTGTAGCTACAAGATTTATTTCACAACTTCACCTTCTTTGTCAAACTTCCTAATTCACACAACTGCATAATTAATTGCATCAAAGATCCCTTATTAGAATTACGGGTATTATATCTTATTTAATTATGCCTAGGACCCGTATTAAATTTTACGGGTATTACATCCTCCTCCCATTAAATGAATTTCGTCCCCGAAATTCAGTGGTGGAGGATTCAAGTTCGATTCTTCGACTAAACTAGCTCATGAATTCTCTACATCCTCTAGGAATGCTCATTTCTATCCCCACCACGTTTCCGCTATGCACTGTGATATTGAGCACATCAGAATAACGATGGTACGTGGTGGTACTTAAATAGAGCGGAAGTCATTCTCACTTATGTCTCACATTTATTCGACATGAATAAACATGCGATTCTGAAATCAACTCACACTAGTACAGAAATAAACATGGGCGACGGTTGTTATAGGCCATGGGCGACGGTTTATGTGCGTCGCCCAGAGTCCCGTCGCCCATGTGCATGATTTTGGGCGACGGGTGTGCAGCCGTCGCCGAATACAGGTTATGGGCGACGGTTGTTAGTAACAACCGTCGCCCAAAACATCAACTGAAAATAAAAAAAAAAAAAAACGCCGCCGCACCGACAGCACCGCCACTCCCAGATCCGCCTTCGCCAGCCACCCCCATAGGAAGTCCGGCACCGTCGTCCCTTGGAGGCCGATCCACGTGGAGGGGTAGGACGTCGTCTTCTGCGCTGGCCGTCGGGATTTTTGCTACCGGCTCGTCGTCGCTGCCAGCTCGTCGTCGCCGTCGCCTCGTTGCCCAGATCCGCCGCGCTGCCCAGATCCGCCACCACCACGCTGCCCAGATCCGCCACCAACTCGACTTCCGCTGCCCAAATCTTCCACCGACGGGATTTTTGTTGCCCAGATCCGCTGCCCTGCCCAGATCCACCACCACCGCGCTGCCCAGATCCGCCACCAACTCGACTTCCGCTGCCCAGATCTTCCACCGACGGGATTTTCACTGCCCAGATCTACCACTGCCGGTACCTTTCATCCCCATATCCGCCATTGCCATCCTCACCTCCGATGAATCCTTCCTATCGCCTTACTGCTGTAGAGAATAGAAGGAAAAGAAAGGACTATGAAGTTAAGAAAAAAAAAAGAAGAAGAAGTAGAGAAAAAAGAAAACAGAAGGACTAGATGAAGATAAGAAAAACGAAGATGACGAGAAGAGAAGGAAGAGAGAGAAGAGAGGATGAAAAGAGAGAGAAGGAGAATAAAATAGGGTTTAAAATTTTTCAGAATCCCGCTATAGACTATGGGCGACGGTTGAGATGGAAAAACCGTCGCCTATACTCATGTTAAAAAAACAAATAAAATTTAAAAAAAATGTGGAACGGGCGACGGTTGTTTTGGGGCAGCCGTCGCCTATACTCATGTTAAAAAAAAATAAAAATAAAAAAATTATGTAGATCATGGGGCGACGGTTGTTATGGAGCAACCGTCGCCGGAGCTCATGTTAAAAAAAATAAATAAAAAAAAATTCTGTAGATCATAGGCGACGGTTGTTTCGGAGAAACCGTCGCCAGAGCCTTTCGTCAATTATAGGCGAAGGTTGTGGACAAGAAACCGTCGCCTATGATGAACAAGAACTAAAAAAAATTACAAAAGTGCCACCGCGTCCACTATAGGCGACGGTTTTTGAGGAACCGTCGCCGAAGTTGTCGTCGCCTATGTATCATTTTCTACTAGTGTCATATAGGGATGGGTATGCTTATAAACATTTCAACATACCCGTCATCATCGCTGGGTTTGATTCTTCTTCTTTGCTTGTTAAAGCATATACCCTGGCTGGTGCCAGCGGAGGTCGTATTGGCACTTGAGTTGGGTTTCTGGGACAATTTTTTTGAAAATTCCTGGCAATGTGTCCCATTTTTCCACACTGAAAGCATTTTGGATTGGGGTTAGGTCAGGCTCTGAAGCAAAACGCCGGTGTGATATCGCCCGCATTGTTGGCATTGGAGATGGATAGTTGGGGGTCGAAACGGGAAACTAGTCATCCCCAAATTTGGCCTAGGTCGCCAGTTTTGCTGCCCATGGTGAAATTCTGATTGTTGCTGGGGCCTATTGTGGCGGCCCGCCATCTACTACTATTTTCTTACGCTAACTTACGTGACTAAATAGAATATAAAATATATTACACATGAAACACCGATAGAATTTTTCGATTTTACAAAGCACCCCACACACACAGCTATTTTACAACATAAACATTATTCAAATTTTACATACGATACAAACTTATTTTACAAAACACAACATAATTAACCATAACGCCCGCCGCACAGGTCGCATCCATGTACACCACCCTCAAAAGTCACCGGAAGTTCCAGAAGGACCAGCCTCGTCATCTAAACATTTACGTACCGGATTCGCTACGTCTACAACACATAAAAACATGGGATGAGCTATAAAGCTCAGTAAGTGGAAATATGCATGTATGCACGTGCCAAAATAGCAAAGGCATCCGCGCCAATGCTTTCTAATACTCGTATCCTCACATTATACTCAACTATTTCTCATCTTCATCAGGGCCCATAGCTACCTACTAAGCGCACCATCAAATCATGAGCTCAAATCCAATACGGATAAAATACGATAGTAGGCCCACACTGGCTAGGATAAAACTAGGGTTTATCTCCAGTCTATCATTCACCAGGTCGCCCCTCTATCAAACCACTTTCCTGGCACTATAGTTGTACTATGTGCCTTCCCATTACCTAAATAACTTAGGTAAATATATTCGACGGTTTTACCCCCGTCATGGTGCCTTTGTAGAAGTAGCTATATTCTCATTCATCTACATCACATATAATTCGCTTTCAACTCGAGTAGTACAATGCACGCTCATTCCTCAACATACTCAGTATGATTCGTGCGTGCACATGATCATGATGCATAAATAATGCGACAATAAATATTCCAAACAATCGCATATAACAGATAATTCACATACCACGTATTCATCGAAGCAATTAGACACGTAGCAATGCACATATCAATCAATTTATGTGTTGTAGGTGAAATTCCCACTTACCTGGTATCCTTAGCTTATCGCACGGTTAAATCGGTAACCTTCGAATCCTAATTATAGAAACATATAAAATTATAGTTCGTTAATTTAGTTACAATTTCATAAAATTGGTTAAATTTGAAAACCCGATTTTTCAACTTAATTTGACTTAAGTTAAAAATACCACTTTGAAATTTACAAAAATCTCGAGTTACATAATAATTTAATCTCGTCATAATATATTATAAAACTTCGAAATTTGAATAAAACGAAATCTCGAAATAAAATTCGGCATGGATCTCGACATGAATAATTCTCGACATCGTTTGGACACAAAACTCGAGTTTAGGTTAGATATAAGTCTCGACATATAACATATTATATAATATTTCAAAGTATATCTTCGAGATGAATCTCGATATAGATGTCGAGCTGAATTAGAATTATACACTTATACACTAATTTCTTATGAATATGGCTTCGAGATCATATGGCTTAGAAATTATACCCATAGATGTCGACATTGTAAGTAAAATGTCGAGGTGCATTATATAAGAATTTCGGTACCAATATATCTAAGACAAATCTCGACATTTTCATTAATGATCTCGATAGTTACACAATAGAAGTCTCGACATCATTCTTTATTATTCAAGGTTTCGACATTTATCAGATTATACAATGAATCTTGGCATTATTAAAGGAGTTTCAGTATAGATCTCGATATCAATCATCAATAGATCTCGACATTCCATGATAATCTCGACATTTTATTGCATCATCATCTCAACATTCTATTTCATCATCATCTCGACATTCTATTAATAATTTCGAAACATCTCACATAAATACTTCGACATACACTTCGAGATGCTCTTCCACAATTCATAAATAAACTTCGAAACTTCCTCTCATGAACATTTCGAAGCTTCCTCGAGATTTTCTTTCGATATTTACAGAACTCAAAACAACTTCACACAACATCCCGACATCCTCTTCGAGATCCTATTTAACTCTTCATTTCGACATTAACAAACCCTAATCTTCCCGAATCATAAACACTATTTCTTCCTAAACTCTTAAAAGCTTTCGATCAAAACCTTAATTATTTAGAACCCAAGAACTTTAAAAACAAACTCAACCTTTTAGAAAATCAAAACATCATAGATCTTAACCTCCTAAAACGTTTGTGCCTCTTATTTCATAGAACATGCTTAATCATTATTAAAACATAAAGTCATAGTAAGAATTTATACCTCTCCAAGCTAAATTTCAATCTCAGCTTGTTCAAACTTTCCTTTCTCTCCCCATTCTAAGCTCTCGACAACCAACAAAAAGAATGTTTATCTTTCTATGTTAATTTATCAACTTGAATTCAATAATAAGTAAACGACAAAGAACTTTAACCTAATCTCATCTTTAATCACGATAGAAGTTCTATTATATTTCTACAGTGATTTTCCTTTTTGACCTTGTATTCAACACTTACCTAATCCCTTTAATCAAATGATAACTCTTAATTAAATATTGTCCTTTATAATAACCTTTCGACATCTATCTTAAAAATCTCAACATCAATTTCGAATTACATTTCGAGCTGCTTAAGGATTTCAAAACCCTATAAATGAATTTTGATAACTAGCTCGAAATCCTTTCACTTAAGTATTCGAATTTCTCTTACTTTAACATTTCTAAACTTTCGAAATCAACTTGGAAAATTTCGAAAAATCCCTCATAAGGAATTTCGAACCCCATGTCGAAATTCAACTAAATTTCGAATTTCTCCTTAGCAAGCTAGTTTCAAACTTCTATCCACAATTAATTCAACTTCCCTATCCATTAACATTCTACGATTTCAAAGTTATCCATAAAGAAACCCTAAGTTTCAAAATATAATATTTCAAAATTCTATTTTCAACATTTTCAAGCTCCATATCAAATTTCCAAATAATGTTAAATATCATGTAAGCAAAAAATTAAATAAATACTAGATATAAAATCATAGACACATAATATGCATGCAAATTTATTGGCCAACTTACGCACGAGACCCGGGTATTACATTCTCCCCACTTAATGAGAATTTCGTCCTCGAAATCAGATTGGTTGAAACAATTCTGGGTATCGACTTCTCATATCATCTTCACGTTCCCACGTAGCTTCTTCAGTTGACTGATTCTGCCATAACACGTTTACCAACGGAATCTCTTTATTTCGAAGTCTCTTCACTTCATACATCAAAATCTCCACCGGTTTCTCTTCATAACTTAAATCTGGCTTGAGCTGTTGATATAAAAATTCATTTCTCAAAACATGATTCGGGTCAGCGACATATTTTCGCAAGGTTGACACATGGAAGACATCGTGAACTTGTGCCAATAAGGCTGGTAATTCCAGTTGGTAAGCTACTTCACCGACTCTTTTAATTATTCTAAAAGGTCCAATATATCTTGGGCTCAACTTACCCTTTCGCCCAAACCGTTTCACGCCTTTCATCGGAGATACTTTGATAAACACCCAGTCAACTATTTCAAATTCCAACGGTCTGCGTCTTTGGTCTGCATAACTCTTTTGTCGACTTTGAGCCGTTTGCATTCTTTCTCGTATCTTTGCTATTGCCTCGGTCATCTCTTGAACCATATCAGGTCCTAACATCGCACGTTCACCGACTTCATCACAATGTATAGGAGATCGACATTTGCGCCCATACAAGGCTTCATACGGTGCCATCCCAATAGTTGCATGATAACTATTATTATAAGAAAACTCGATCAGTGGCAAATATTTGCTCCAGTTTCCTTTAAAATCCAAAACACATGCTCGTAACATGTCTTCCAAAGTCTGGATTGTTCGTTCTGATTGACCATCCGTCTGAGGATGATAAGCCGTACTAAAAGATAATTTAGTCCCCATTGCTTTCTGCAGACTCTTCCAAAAGTTTGATAAGAACCGTGAATCTCGATCCGAAATAATGGATAATGGAATCCCGTGGAGTCGAACAATTTCTTGTATATATAATTTTGCGTATCACTCCAGGGAAAACATCGAACTTATGGGTAGAAAATGAGCAGACTTAGTCAATCGGTCGACTATAACCCAAATAGCATCATAACCTTTTACAATCTTTGGTAGGCCAACAACGAAATCCACCGTAATATGATCCCACTTCCATTCTGGTATAGGCAAAGGTTGTAATGTCCCTGCCGGTCGTTGATGCTCTGCCTTTATTTGTTGGCATGTTAGACATTGACTTACAAATGCCGCAATGTCTCTTTTCATTCCCGGCCACCAGTAATTTATTCGAAGATCTCGATACATTTTTGTAGCTCCAGGATGTGCTGAATATGCCGTCGCATGTGCTTCCTTCATTACTATTCTTCGAATCTCCACATCACGTATAAACGGTCCTTGTAATATAGACTTCCGTCTTCTTGCATTTTGAAATCAGTTGAAGTTTGCTCCGTTTGTGCGCCTTTGATTTTTAGATATAACTCATCGTTTCCTTGCACCTGTTTGATTTGTTCCAGTATCGTAGGTTGTAGAGTTAATGCTGCCAACTTTGCTTCGACTTCTCCTAATTGCACTACCTCCACCTCCAATAATTGTGACTCTGCACTTACCGCTTTTCTGCTTAATGCATCAGCCACAACATTTGCTTTTCCTGGGTGATAACTAATTACACAATCGTAGTCTTTAACAATTTCTAACCACCGTCTTTGCCTCATATTTAATTCATCGACACGTGGTGTGTGAATGAAAATGTGCGACAAGTAATAATTAAAACGAATACCTAATTACTATCACCGACGTGCGATAGGCAGTGAACCTATCGTTTGTAGTGCAGTAAAGTGAGTAAACGAGTACCGAACACAAGGAATAAATCAAGTACTAGTAATTACCTATCGACTCGATATTTAGCCTAAATAAAATACGCAGATTTTTGATGACTTAACCTGACACTTACCCCTAAATCGACTAGAAATTCAAAGAACACGTTAAACTATTACGAAGCTTTCAGATAATGAAAAGTGCTCGGGATTCGAATCCCGCTAGGTATTATTGGCTATGACAATGAACTATCGCTCCTACGTGATTCTGACTAGATCGCAGTAATTTTCCTGCCCGCTCGCGAGTTTGCTGTCGCCCTAAACGCTCGCGGGGATCTAAAGTTAATTAATTACTAATGGCGAGGATCGAGTATTTGCTTTCGTCCTATACTCGAATCCTATCTTCTACGAATAGCCTAATCGTTATTTAGCTGTCGCCCTAAACGATTTTCCAAACAATTACTTTAACACATAGACATATTAAAGCAACGAAATAGTTTCATAGAACGATAAATAGTCAAAACACATAGTCACGATAATTAAAAGTCTTAACTACGAAATATCCTAGCGTTCATCTAATCCCAAACACAAAGGGAATTAGCTACGCATAATAGAAGGAAAAACAACTAAGAAAATAGAAATTAAGAGAAAAGAACTCATAATCGTTGAAAGCTCGGGTAGATCTTTGTTCTTCGTTCACGTTTGCGTAGAACTCCGTCTCTTGCGCTCCGGGGCGTGATTCTGCGTTCTTTCGTGCTATTTTTCGTCTCTAGAGGGTTTAGGATTTGTCTCTGGTCGAAGTCCTCTCTTTCTGAGTCGAATTTGGTCTTTTATAAGAAATTTCGCACTGGTCACGGCCTGGGACATGGGCTGTCACGGCCGTGACCATCACCGACTCTACGCGAGAATATCGAAACCATGCGTCACGGCCAAGTGCATCGATGGTCACGGCCGTGACCATCATCAGTGGGCTTCTCTGCCTGGTGTCACGGCCAGACGCATTAAGCGTCACGGCCGTGACCTTCGTCAGTGGACCATTCTGCCTCGCGTCATGGCCAGACGCATTAAGCGTCACGGCCGTGACCTTCATCAGCGACCCGCTCTCTCGCTCACTGTCCCTCGTCACGGCCGTGACGCGTAATGCGTCTGGCCGTGACCGAGGGGCAGTTTCGCCCTTTTTCGCGCCGTTTTGCTCCGTTTTCGCTCCTTTTCGCCCGAAACTCGTCCTAAGCTCCTTCAACAATAAAACAAGTGTAAATATATCGAATAAATGCATAAATTGATTGCTAACGCTTTATTATACCCCGAATAAATACTACGATAAACGCACTAAAATGCGTTTATCACTGGCCTATGCTGAACAAGTTATGGTAGGGTCCTTCGACGTAGGAGACATCCTTTATTATCAGATTTTTCAGAATTATGTCTCCGAAGCAGAGAATCAGAACCGAGTCGTTGTTCCCAAATCTTACTTTTCCATTTGGTCGGTCTTGGTAGTTGCTCAACAACTTTTGATTTCCCGTCATGTGTGTGGAGCAACCAGAGTCGAGGTACCACACATGATGCATCTGCAACATCAAATTAGAGAGCTTTAGGTACCCATTTGTAAATGGGTCCTCTCAGATTAGCAGATGTAGATGTTGGTCCAGATATGGTTCCTAAATTGGTGCTAGTAGGAGTTATAACAACTCAAGTCAACTTCAAAGAAGTTGATGTGGTTTGTCCTTTGTAGAAGACATGGCCTTTTTGGCTTTCGTCTTTTTAGGCGGAGATTTAGGAACCCATTTCGGTTGAACCTTGCAGGGAAGATTAGTTTCAGCACGGACAAATGCTTTGGTAGGCTTGCTTTCTTAATGGCAGGATCTTGTTTCATGCGAGTCTTCATAGAGGCTTTTGTTTTAAAATGATTATTTATAATTTCTGACGTAGGGCCTAGTTTGAAATTGGTGCTTTTAAAAGTTACAGGCTGAAGAGAGCACGCAGAAGCAATTATTTCTAGTGAAGAAATGACTCTTTTATTTCAAAGAGTATCTTTTATTTTTCCAGAAGAAGGGCGGACACCGGAAGTATTTAAATCTACACGTCCCTTCTCTATTTTTATTCTAGACACTCTTACCTTCGACTCCTTAGGCTATGTCACTACGCTCCCTGTAGACGTATTGGAGACAGGATTAGAAATAATAATTTTGTAAATATTATTCTTGGGTTTTGGTTTAGGAGAGGGCATCTTTTCTTTCTTCACGCTTTTCAGAATGATGATATCTTTTGGGGGAGATGCGTGAGAAATAGTTTGTGAGATGAAGGAAGCTTTGAGATTGTCCATCTCTTTTAAGAACAATATTTTTTTCAGTTTCAAAAGTCTCTCTTTCTTTTTCTAAAGAGGCCCTTAACCCTTCTATTTTCTTGACAATAGGGGGTATATAGAGAGAATTTTCAGAATGATGATTTTGCACTTCCTCCGATTTAGAACGATCTTCGGGAAGATAGATTGACTCAAAGCTTCAACCCTTGGAAAGTTCCTTAGCTTTGTAGCTTTGATTCAATTCCGTGTAAGAAAAGGGATTTCAGCCGTAGTCTTGGCTTTTCTCTTTGCTTCTTCTAACTCATTAATTTCTTTTGCGTTAGTAAAAACTATAAGAGAGACTAGCCCTAGACCATGTACTTGACATCGTAGAGTTGTTTGCAGTCAACCTTTTTCAAGTTACGTGGATTCTCGAAGCCTAAGCCATAGCTAGAATCATAAAACTCTATGTCCTTGGGCTGTTCAAAATATGGTCTGATAAGTTTGATCCCTTTTCACAAGAAGATCTTCTAATTTCTTAATCATAGTGTATAGCTTCTTACATTCGGCGTCTAAGGTAGCATAGTTAATTAGAGCAGTGCTCTTGTCGGCTTGATAGGTATCTAGACTCTTTCCTAATTCACTAATCTTAGAATTGGATTTTTCTAATTCAGCTTCTAGACTAGTGACCTTTTTAACTGCTGATTCAAGTCTATTTTTAACAAGGCTCTTCTCATCTAAGTTCCTTAGTAGACATTTGTGGTTATTGTCTAACCTGTCTTCTTCCTTTACTACCGAACTATGCTTTTCTAGTGAGATATGCTTAGTCTCATATGATTAGAGTGTTTTACTTAGTTCATCTAGTTCATATGATTAGAGTCTTTTTCTACCGAACAAGGCTCTTCTCATCTAAGTTCCTTAGTAGACATTTGTGGTTATTTCTCTTTGTTCTTAGAGCTTGTTGTTCGAAGTCTGTTAGCAGAAGCTGACGACTTCTTCTTGAAGTACTGCTTCGCCATCATTTTAGTGACTAACGCCAACTGTTTCCCCAATTCTCTGATCTCAGAGGGAAGTTCTGATTCTGAAGTGTCTTCGCCCTCTGAAGAGCTAGGGAGCTTGACATGCTTTTCCTTGCGTGAGCGAGAGCACTTCTTCTCGGAAACTAGAGCTATGGAGTCTTCGGCCTGTTTGCCCTGTTGCTCTTTTTGTGTCTCGCAGATGTCTTCTTCATGTTGTGCGAGGTTGTCAAAAACAACGTTTATATCCATTTCATCCAAGTCTTTGTTTTGTCGGAGTTGAGTGGATATCTTTTTCCATTCAGAGAGCAGTGCTGACAGAAACCGAATATTCATCTCCATATTTGTCTTTTTGATGTCAATCTTTCTCATTTCGATGAGGTACCACTGATAAAGATCATTCAAGTTCTCCTCATTTTTAGCTTTGAAGGAGTCATACGCTTGGAGTATGTTAGCCTTGTTAGCTTTGGCGCTACTTCGGTTCTTTGCATCATCCTCTCCAGTTCATCCATCCCTTTGGCCGTTGGGATGCTATCTATCTCTGTATAGCTGTCGTTGGGGATCCCCTGCATTAGTGTATTTTTGGCTATCAGATCTGCTTTTGGTCTTCTTTTCTCAGCACCGTCGTACTGCTAGGTAGTTTCACTCGCCTAGAGTGTTCGACTGGAGGATTATTCGAGCTATCACCTTCTTGATTTATGTAAAATATTTCTGGTCCCTCATAAAGTGATTTGAGTAGATCTTCAGCCTGATCTTTAAGTTCGATGAAATTCAAGAACCGACTCCTCCACACTGTGTATTCGCCTCTTTTGAGAATTGGAGGACGGTTGTCGTTTCCAAGAGAGTAAGCATCCATTTGCGTTTGTTGAGTTGATGAAGGAACCATTATTTATTTTGATTGTTTGAACTGATGTGATGTGCTTCACGAATAACAAATTAGTTAGTAGCGTTTGATTCTAAAGCAGTCGAGTATTTCGATTCAATCATTAAAGTTTGATTGAAAATATCGAAAGAAAATGTAGTTGTTACTATTCTCGTGCGAGAAAGTATGTCAGGGTAAAATTTTACGAGAGAAATAAATTGCTCAAAATCTTTCGGTCAAGAAAATATTATTGGATCGTGAATTTATATCGAATGCAAAGAAACAGTACGTTTAGTAAGTTGCTCGCTGAGTCAAAATAAATTCGTTGACTGGAAAAGTTTCTTGGACGCAAATGATTTTCGCTTGGTCAAACTAAGAAGTCTGACCGAAAAAGTTTTTCGACAGAAAGTTTTGCGCGAGCAGAGGTCAAGTCTTGTCGAAAATGATTTTGCTTAATAATGCTCGAGAAATTTTTCTGCTAAAATCGCTTCTAGTGATGGCGACTTTCGCGCTGACTTGGTGTTCTGACCGAGAAGAATTTATCGTGCAAAGTTTTCGATTGAGAAATTAATTCGATCGAACCCTAATTATCACTGATTCGAGCAAAAACAGCGAATTACACAATGAAATTGCAGATACTTGCTCGAAATCAACTGATAATTACGCACAAACATACAATTAAACACGTTATGAAGCAAAAGATATCGTATTTTAGCAAAATCAGTACGTGTTCAAGTTGTTCTTAGCGCAAACAGTAACTACACAAATTCGATCAGTTCTGCTTAATCGATGTTCTACATGCTACAGATCTAATCGCAAATGATTTATAGCACCTAAGCGAGCACAGAAACATCAAATTCAAGTCGATTAAGCACATATTAAAGGATTATCAGATCGAAATCAGTTTGGCGCCAAAACTGTTCTTCGAATGGAACAGTTTCAGAATTTCAATTTCGATCCGATTATAACAATTTCGATTCAAAAAGAACAAATCTGCTCTGATACCAATTGTTAGGTCCCTAGATTATCAACTCTACGATCCTAGACTTCAATACTAAGGAAATCGATTAGAATTATAGAAAATAGAATTTCGATCGAAAACCTTCTTTGAAGACCTTTAAGAGAGAATTCGTGTAGTGAGAGAATCTTTTATGATTTTCTCTCTCTAGAATTGGATTGTGAAGCCTTTCAGATCAATTGACTAAATTCTCTATTAAGAACAATATGTGTACAAGTATTTATACCAAACATACTTGGTATAAATAGAATTTAAGTCCTAATCTAAAGACAACTACAAATAAAGCCCTAATTACAAGGACAACTAATGAAATCACAGCACAATTAGAACTGATATTCTACAATTGAATCCCAAATGATAGAGTTGGCATATATGCTTAATTGGATATATGTATTATCGGTGTTTTGTAATGATATAGTTTTTATTATCATCATTAATGATACATAAGAGATCGCTTATGGAATCTAAACGTTGTAGAATAAATGTTCCTTATTTAGGGTCTCATACAACTATACCGTTTGAAATACATTCCCTAAATCTTATCTTATGGTAGTTCGAAGGTTTGGCTTTATCGATGAAAATACACTAATAATGAAAATCTTATTGCAGTTGAGAGGTTTGGTTTTTAATTCTGACAGTTCGTATTATCATTATATTGATTTAGTGAAGTTACTATTATTGCATTAAACGTATTAACATAACATAGCCATAGACAAGGTGTTGGTCCCGAAATGCACCAAACAAGGAATCAAAGAGGCTAAATGGAATGAAGAAGGGAGAGTTTCTCACCTTTGAGTGTGTGTAGTGTGTGAAAATAAGAGTAAGCCTTTTAATCTTTGATTAGCTTTCAAAGTGAGTTGGTAAAACCTTATATACCACATTAACCCTAGGTATATTAAGGCCCAATCACTAATAATAAAATTATTACATTCTAGTCCAAAGCCCAAGTTAATAGATTAATACAAAATTAATCCCAAGACTTAAACTATTGACACAATCAATTAAATATCCTAACAATCTCCCCCTTTGTGTCAATTGTTGGGAGTCTTGAAACTTGAGCGTAGCGTTGGTGGTTTAGCGTGTGAGTGTGTCGCGAAGCCCTTGCTTGAACTCGAAGGCGCGGAGGTTCCTTCGAAGTACCAATCGATTAGCTATAGCGTCAATGAGCTTCGCGAACTTGGATCGGCAGAGGGGATCTTCTTCTGAAAGTATGCGGCAGATCTTCATTAGTTTGTCTTGGATGATGGTGAGCGTTCCATCCGAGAACTTTGCCACTTCAGAGCAGCGCAGCATCCTCATCTTTCCCTTATAGTTCGAGTAGACGACCGCCGGATCATCTCCGTCGATCACATCGCCCTCTCGGTAGTCGTCCGCGTTCTTGAAAGATGGGCGAGTCAGATTCACCTTCTTTAGGTTGTGCTCCACCGCCATCTGCAGATCATGGGTGGCGAAGAATCTGACCTGTCGGAGCATGTGGCGTTTGATAGCCACATATCCCATGGTGACCAGTTCAGCACGTATGAGATGTCCAGAACTTCTGAGGACAAGTCTGAACTGCTTCATGGATTCCAGCATGCTGTACAGGTCGCCCAGGCGCAGAAACTTGAAGTCCGCCTCACTGACTTCACAGTAGCTCTCATCCTGCCTCATTACCGTGAATACTGGGTAGTGGACAGGTCCTTTGAATTCTTGGCGGAGGTCAGTGACTTTGCAGATGGGGGCCCGACTCATTTCCTGAGCGATGTTTTCCTCATCGGATAGCGTCCTGTCTGTGCATTTGTGGCACAGAAGGCTCCATCGATATAGTTGCTTCTTTCTCTCGCTCCAACTTTGGATGTTCATCAGCTCATACTCGTCGAAGGTGGTGATGATCTGCTCCTTGCGTCGCCAGATCCTCTTCCTGATCTCTTCTTGAAACGGTGCGGTGATCTTTTTGTTTTCCCACGGTGCTTCCGGTATATCCACTGTGGGTGCATCCGTTTGAGCAGCAGGGGCCTCAGTTTGCTGCGCTTGGAATTGCAGGATGTCCTCGAGCTCGGCCGGTACAGCGTCGTACTCCTCTCCGTCCTCGTTGTCTGCTGTGTTGATCAACGTTAGTGAGGCTTCCATCAGCAGACGTCGAGCGTTTTCCACCAGCTTCCTGGCTGCTACTGCATCGACGGGTGTGTACAGCCATTCATCGTTGAAGATGTAGGCTTCGATCTCGTTCTGTGCGCAGTAGACGTCCTCGAGAGCTAGGTTGGGATCAATGTTGAGAGGGGTAGGGCTGTGTTGTGGTGAGGGTGTAGCGTCGGAGGAGTTAGTGGAATGTGGGGATGGAATTGGTGGAGATTCTGGTGGTTCAGTTGAGGTGATGGTTTTGGCAAGGATGATTTGGGTGACGGGCGGCGTAGATGTGGTGGTGGCCTCTAGCGTCGATGTGACAGCTAGAGGTTCCGAGGTGGTGGGTGGAGATGATGTTGAGGTGGTCTCTAATGTCGATGTGACGATTAGAGTTTCGGAGACGGTAATGGGTGGTGGTGAGGGTGTTTTGGCTAGTGACTCAGGGTGAACAGGGTGGGATTTTTGGCTAGTGGGTTGTGAGGTTTCTGGTGCAGGCGTCTTTTCAGGTCCAGAGGAGGAGGGCGGCGTCGATTGCATGAGTCCTTGGGATTGTGAGTCCAGCTGCCTATTCTCCCCCTCGCGGCGATCTTGATCATCATCTTGATCGTCGCGCCTGGTCCTGCTGGATTCGCCTTGAGCACGGCAGGACATGGTTGTGTCATTATGTGCTTCATCTCCTGTTCTTCCTCGTCGAGTTCCGTCATCGATTCGAATCGGGCTCGGAGGATGTAGAATAGTTCCTTGGCAGAGATGGAGGAGAGAAGATCATCGGCGTCCGTGTGTTGCATGGGTGGTGGCGTCTCCGGGGCCACACCTTTGCCTTTGTCGACGGTGGACGCATCGAGACGCGTGTAGACTTGATCGAGAATCGACGCTTCAAGAGTCTTTGCAAACTCTTGAAGACGTGTCTCTAGCGCGGTCTCGGTGACAAAATGGGGTAAATCTGACAAGTTGGAATCACGAAGAAATCCAACTGACACCGAATCGGTGAATAAAGCCGATCGGCCGCCCGTTTGCACAGGTCTGGTAAAGACGGGGTCACTCAGACTTCCCGTTGGCATCATCGAGGAGACAGACTCACTCGTGTGATGGCCTAGGCTCACGGTTGTTGTTATGTTGGCCGTGCTAGGTCTTCCGCACTCAGTCACATAGACATCACCGAGCGTTCTGACAGGGTCACTAAGACTCTGTGGTGCGGTAAGAGGTGTATGTGTCCTAGAAATGAGAGAAATTATGGGGAGTGAGGATACTAGACTCGATGTGCATGAAGAGGATGCAGTCTGAGGCGAGGGACTGCTTGTTTCAACATCGATCATCTCCAAGTGGGATGTCGATGGTATATGTGGCTCCTCGTGGAATGAAATACCTTCCTGTAGAGAGGAAGATAAGTGGGTCTGTGGGGTTGTTTGCGTGGTTGAGCCAGATGCCACGACTTCTACTCGGGAGGTGAACACATCACCTCCTGTACCTATTGGTTCGGCTCGGCTTATTTGTGGCTGAGGAGGTCGATCGTGTTTTTGTTTCGATCGACGCTCCGTGGGGCGGCTTACGTCATCCTCACGCGACCATTTTTTCGGAACGCGGGTGGAGGAGGATGCGGCGCGACCTGAAGACTTTTTGGAGGTGGTGGGAGGGGTGTGGCTAGTCCCGGGGATAGGAGCAGTGGGGTTGATCTGCGCCATAGGGACAGTGGAGGGAGGTCGGGGGCTCTCGCAGAACGCGGCGGTTGTGGCTCGGTATTCACGGACGTGCGGATTTGTCTGATCTGCGTAGGCGAGCACTTCGTCCGGAATGATCATGGCGTGTCGATCCTTCGCCGGCGTGTTTTTCTTGGCGAACCTCTTGACGGTTGGGATGACGAAGTGTTCCGCTGGCGACCGGATTCGAATGTCGGTTGAGTGCAGGCGGAAGTGCTTGATGAGAGCAGGGAGCCACCGCATGTAGGGTACAAATCGGTTTGTGACTCCCTTGGCGACTTCCCGGTCGCGACGTTGGATCATGGAGACGAGATCCATCCAGATTATATCGGCGTAGTTGTACTTGCGGTTGTGGGCGATGCCGGTCAGGATGGTGAGAATCTGAAAGTTGCCGCGGTCCTGACCAGCATGCTTCCCTGACATGCACTTGTTGACGAGCAGGTACAACGTTCGCCATGGTTGAGGTAGATTGCGGGTGGTGACTTCACTGAGGACAAGTGGACCCTTCTTTTTCTTATTGTCTGATTGGTAGCCCAGTCTGTCAATGTCGTCAATCAGTTGCTCGTGTGTCGGTAGTGGGTCGTAGGGTGAGTAGACGGGGAGTTGAAGTACTTCTTGTAATATCTTGCGGGTGAGCACCACCGTGTCTTGATCAATTCTGGCTGACAAGGTTTTAGCGAGACGGAGTGGTCCAGCTATCTGGAGTGTATGCCAGAATTGTTGAAGATAGACTTGAGCTTCTGGCTCGCCATGTGTGAGGGCGTGTCGAAGTGGGTGCCCTTTGAGGATTTCTACGATGACGGGGGCATCGCACCGAAAGCTCTCCAGATCCACCATGTAGTTGTTGGGAATCAGAGCCGCCCATTGACTTAGGGGAAATATCTGGTCGGGTGGTGGTACATAGGTGCGCGTGTGGACTTCGATGCGAGCGACGTCCCTTTGAATTGCAGCCTGCTCAAGTGCTTCAAGTGTGGCTTGATCTTTGTTAGTCATATCGAGAAGCTGATTTGCGACAATGGAGGTAGCAAGAAACGGAGTTTGAAAGCAGATTTTGACGACGACGTGACGCGGGGAGTTGCGAAATTTTGAGAGAGGGGTTGCGAAAGTTTTGAATTTTTCTCGGGATCATTAGGAAAGTGAAAAGTGTTAAGGGTTTTGGGGTTTTACGAGTGTAGGCACTGTACATGCGAAATTTGAGTAAATGGGCCGAAAATTTCGCGGGCTTGGTCAAAACCTCAACATAGCTGAGTTTCGCGGATTTGGACCCAATTTTGACCCCTTTTGACCAGGAAAATTTGAAATTCAACCCAAAATATTTTGATCGGTCCGATTTTGACTCAGTTTGACCAGAATTTAAAATTTCAACTCGTATATATATATATATATATATATATATTTTTTTAATTTTTATTTTAAATAATGAAAAATAAGAAGCTCCCCCTTAATCGTAAAACTTCCGTTTTAAATAATGAAATATCAGACGCTCCCCCTTAAACGAAAAATCTCCTTTAAAAATAATAGAAAAATCAGATGCTCCCCCTTAATCGAAAACTCCCCCTCAAAAGGACATAATTCAGAGGACACATAAGAATTCAGAAGACACATAGATAATGGAGTGAAGTGGAAAGGAAATATGTACACTTAATCAAAGTTCATGTAGAGACGATTGATCACAACTGAATATTCAACATGCCCAACATAGTCACTAGGTGTTGGAATCGTTTGACATCCAACGGTTTTGTGAAAATGTCGGCCAGTTGATCTTCGGTTGTGACGTAGTGCAATTCAATTGTCCCTTGTTCTACATGTTCTTTGATGAAGTGGTGACGAATATCTATGTGTTTTGTTCTAGAGTGATGTACCGGATTACTCGTCATCGCAATAGCACTTTTTGAGTCACAATAAATGGGAATTTTATCAACATGAATATTAAAATCTCGTAGTTGGGTTCTCATCCACAAAAGCTGTGAACAGCAACTAGCGGCGGCGACATATTCTGCCTCCGTCGACGAAGTTGAGACACAGTTTTGTTTTCGAGACGACCAACTTACGAGTTTACCGCCCAAGAAGTGTGCAGCTCCAGAGGTGCTTTTTCGGTCCATCTTGCATCCAGCATAATCTGAGTCAGAGAATCCAACTAGTTTGAAGTCCGATTGAGTGGGGTACCACAGACCCAGATTGGGTGTTCCTTTGAGGTAGCGGAGAATCCTTTTGACAGCAGTGAGATGGGATTCCTTTGGTGTGGCCTGAAAACGAGCGCAGATTCCTGTCGAGAGGACGATATCCGGTCGACTCGCAGTAAGGTATAGAAGAGATCCTATTATCCCTCGATAAACGGTTTGGTCAACGGGAACACCAGATGGGTCCGCGTCGGGTCGGCCAGAGGGTGACATAGGTGTAGCAGCAGTCTTTGCATCCTCCATTCCATATTTCTCGAGGATGTCATGGATGTATTTGGACTGATTGATGAAGATTCCGTCGGGGAGTTGCTTTACTTGAAGACCAAGAAAGAAGTTCAGCTCGCCCATCATACTCATTTCGAACTTTTCTTTCATCAATTCTGCGAACTCTTCACACAGTTGTGGTTCAGTCGATCCAAAGATGATGTCGTCGACATAAATCTGTACAATCATGATGTTCGGGCCACTCCGCTTTGTGAAGAGAGTTGTATCCAAAGATCCTTTCCTGAAGCCAGATTGTACAAGGAAGTCTGAAAGGACGTCATACCAAGCCCGGGGAGCCTGTTTTAGTCCGTAGAGGGCCTTGTAGAGTCGATATACGTGATGAGGAAATTCTTCGCTCAAGAACCCTTCAGGCTGACCAACGTACACTTCTTCCTTGAGAAACCCATTCAGAAATGCAGTCTTCACGTCCATTTGGTAGACTTTAAAGTTCTTGTGAGCAGCAAAGGCAAGAAAAATTCGTATGGCTTCGATCCTGGCAACTGGGGCAAAGGTTTCATCGTAGTCTATGCCTTCTTGTTGGTTGTATCCCTTAGCCACAAGTCTTGCTTTATTGCGGATAACAACACCATCTTCATCTTTTTTGTTCTTGAAGATCCATTTTGTGCCGATAATGGATCTATTGTGAGGTCGTGGTACGAGTTCCCAAACTTGTAAGCGTTCAAACTGATTTATTTCCTCCTGCATTGCAATCAGCCAATCAGGATCGTTGAGAGCTTCTGCTACTCGTGATGGTTCGACTTGACTGAGATAGCAAGCAAACAAACTTTCATTCATCGTAGCCGAACGAGTCGAAACACCGGATGTGGTATCCCCAATAATCTGATCGGTAGGGTGAGAGCGAGCCCAAAGTGGTACGTTGGTTTGTGAGGAGCTGGCCGCATTTGTGTCTATTTGAAGCTCATTAGGTTGGGGCCCGGTGTACGAAGAAGAGATCTCAATCGCATTAAGTTGAGAGGGTTCTGCATCAGAATCAGCAATATTCCCAGGGTTGGGTAGTATGTCGTCTTCGTTGAGATTGAGTGCATCCAAGTTTGGAGGGACGACGTTATTGCCAGTAGCTGGTGGTGTAGGTGGAGTGGGTGCAGCGGTAGGTTGAGTGGTGGCGACGGGAGTCTTGGGAACTGGGTAGAAGTACTCGAAGAGCAGATCAAGATCTAGTTCACCACAATTGCCCTCAGATGAGGAAGTTCCCGCCGTTGAAGGTTGACCTTTTGTCAACGTCTGTAGAAGACCTGGTTCTGGACTGATATGACCAGAAGCTATTAGATCGCCTTCGCTTTCGTCAAAGGTGACATTCGTGCTTTCTATTACTGACCGTTTCTCCTTAAGATAGACTCTGTATGCCTTTGAGTTCAGTGAATATCCAACAAAGATGCCTTCAATTGCTTTTGGATCAAGCTTCCCAAGATGTTGGCGATCATTGGCCACAAAACATCGGCAACCGAAGACCCTCAGATAGGATATATCGGGGATACGACGGTTATTCAGCATCTCGTATGGGGTGCGGTTGAATCTTTTGTGGATTGAAGCCCGGTTTTGTGTGTAACAAGCCGTTTGAATAGCTTCGCCCCAAAGAGAATGAGGAAGTCCGGATTGAATGAGGAGAGTCCTAGCTGCTTCAACTAGTGTTCTATTCTTACGCTCAACGACACCATTCTGTTCCGGTGTCTTCACAGCTGAGAACTGTTGGGTGATGCCCTGAGTGGCGTAGAAATCACTGAGTTTCTTGTTCTTAAACTCAGTTCCGTTGTCTGTTCTGATAATCCGAACCTTTTGTTGATGTAGAGTTTGGGACGCAACAACAAACTCGATGATTATATCAGGAACTTCATCCTTTGTACGTATGAGTTTCGTCCACGTGTAGCGTGAAAAGTCATCGACAATTACAAGAATATACCGTCTTCCTCCGAGTGTGGCCGTAGGCATTGCGCCACATAGGTCCATGTGTAAGAGCTCGAGGATGAGCTTAGAGGACGGTGTTTCCTTGGTAGTGTGAGACGATCGCTTCATCTTCCCCAATTCACAGGCAGAGCAGAGGTGTTCCTTATGATATGTCAGTTGGGGTAGACCGTTGACGAGTTTGTTCTGTCGCAGTTTGTTGATGGTCTTGAAGTTGAGATGTGAAAGACGCCGGTGCCATAAATCGTTCAACATGGGTGCGGCTCGAGAGAGAAGACATATTGGTCGGGAGGTCTTAAGATTGAGTATGTAGAGATGAGACGTGCGTGTTCCAGAGAGAAGAGGTTGTCCTGAGGCATCTATAATGCTGCAGATGTCAGATTCGAAGAGAACCTTGTATCCTTTGTCGCAGAAACGACCAATGCTGAAGAGATTGTAGCTCAGACCCTCGACATAAGAGATGCCCTTAATCGTCAGTTTGTCGTGGACGAGATCACCCGTTCCAAGAATTGGCGCCATTTGACTATTCCCGAAGGAGACCCTTCCGAGATAGCGCTCGGAGAAGTTGCTCAACAGCTCCTTGTTCCCCGTCATGTGTGTGGAGCAACCTGAGTCTAGATACCACACATGACAGACCTGCAATTATCAGCAAACGTTGGGTCCCCGTATTCGGACGGGGCTTTCTTGTGATACAAGTATAGTTTTCATGCGTTTAAAGGGAAATGTGGTTTCTAAATCAGATTGTGTCGATTCTAATTTAGCTTTCCCTTTGTCAGTTGTTTGATGATGTGAGGCTACTGTCTTTCTAACCCATATTTTCCTAACTTGTGCTTGCATGTATGGTGTCTTATACATGTATCGCCATGGGGCATGTGGTTGTTGTTTTCGTGCTTCGGTTTTGGTTGCGTTTGGCTTGCGAGTAGTCGGTGAGTTTGCGTTTGATGACGAGAGACGTTTGCGCTTAACCTTCGGTTTAGGCGAGATGGGAGATTTCATGAACGTCGTGGAGGAGGTTCGCTTGCGTGGTCGGAGTGTTGCATGTTCATGTGTGTCATATTCATGAAAGCGTGGAAGAACAAAATCATCGCAGCAGCACATAGACATAAGCTTGGTAAAAGAAAGATAAGTTTTGGCAACATAATTGTCTACGACCTTAGGACATTGGGATTCAGTACATGGAGAGGAAAGACGAATATAGGATGGTCTTTTCTTCTTGTCATCGAAGAGCGGATTCTCCTTTATTTTATACGAACTCCCGTCCAGAGATGTCGAACTCACATTCCCTGTATCCATAAGAATACGCGAGTTAGTATTAGAATATGTGTCAGCTTCAGGAGTCATCTTCGCCGTCCTCTTACATTTGCATGTTTGAGAATCGGGTACTTGACTCGACGTGGAGGGTTTGTTCGTATTGAGAGATTGTTCTAGGGTAAAGATTTTGTAAAGTAGATCTTCTCGCTCTTTTGCAAAGGCTTTCCGCTCTACATCTATGGTTCGTTCTAGTTCTGCTATGATCAGAAGTTTCTCTGGGACATAGATGCGAGAGAGAGCTTCTCGGAAAGCGATTTCCTGTTCTTCGGTTGGGAATTGAGACTTGATGTCTTCAGAGAGTGAGGGCCTTTTAGAGTTATTACTAGCATTCAACTCTGTGTAGTGTTCTGTTCCCTCTTTTCTTCCGAAAGAACACCGGAGGAGGATCTTACAAACGGCATAAGCTGTGAAGGAGTCCCTGTCCTCGTTTTTAGGAACGATGTACTGTACATGTTATACCTTTTCACGATTAGCGGCGTTGGATCGCAGTTGCTGGCCAGGTCGATTCCCATCCGGGCGTCGTAGAATTCTGTTTGAACTGGTTGGTTTAATAGACATAAGATGTTTGCTGCCTTTTTTCTGAGGTGAAGTTGCTCTTCAAGTTCTTTCACCTTGCGGTATAGCCTAACTCTTTCCTTCGTAAGTAGTTCATATTGGGAGGCCGTCAGAAGGCGAGAAGTTTCACATGAACTAATGGCTAGTGTAGTTTCCTTAACCTTAGTCTCACTTTGTTTGTTTTTGCTTTGCAGACGTTTGACTAACGCTTCAAAGGCCATTAGACGTTCGTTTGCACAGGCAAGTTCCTCTAATTTTAGACTAAGTAAGGCATAGTTATTTTCAAATTTTAGCTTAAGTTCATCATAATCCCTAGCGTCTACGGTGGGTTTCTTAATGGCGTGTCGGTGATTAAACACATCATCGAGTTGCGAAATTCGTACCTCAGACTCAGCGTTGGTAGGAGTCTTAGCTGTGTTTTCACCGGTGTGGCCCATCTCCTCGCCCTCGTCATGTTCGACCAGCCTTGCCATGCAGCAATCTTCATCCTGTGGCTCCTCGTCTTCTGAAGTGTCATTTACCCATTCAGCTTCTTCGGTGAGTAGGGCTTTCCCACCTTCCATCTTGCGGGTCATTCTGGCCTTTCGGTCATAGTACCCGGAGTCCTTCACGCGTGGCGCGTGGCATTCTTTGGCTAAGTGGCCTGACTTTCCACACCGAAAGCACTTCACAGACCTTTGAGATGCGGAGTCCTCTGCTTTCTTTGTCGGCTTAGCTTCTTCTGTGGGAGTAGTCTTTTTGGTGCCGCTAAAGGTTCTTTGGCGATTGGAGGAGGATGAGGATTTTTTCCCGATCTTCTTTGAGACCAACTTAGTGAGCATTGCCAGTTGCTTGCGTATGTCACGAACATCTTCATCTGATTCTGTATCGGCTTCGGATCCTGAAGGGGTGTCGGATACAGCAACTGGTAGCTTTCCTTTGTTCTGTTTGGTCTTAGTGGTGGAAGATCGTTCATTGGTTTTGTTCGAGAGGAGTGCTAGTGGGTCGACTCGAGTGTTGGTGGACTGTGGTTGCACGTAAGGAGCATAGGCAGACAGACTGTCATAAAGAGCATGGATGGAAGTGTTGGAGAGGTCCTTACTCTGAATCATCATCACGATTGCATTGCCCCAGTGTGGTTTGAGGCTACCAAGGAAGCGGTTGTTGATGTCGAATTTGTCCCTCGAGATCCTGGCCTTTTTGAGTTCATTGATGACCTTCAAGTATCGGAGGTATGTGTCACGCAGTTCCTCTCCTTCATAGGCCTGGAAGTGTTCATACTGCGAGAGACACGCTGATTTCCTCCCCTGAGCACTTTTAGTTGTGCCTGCCATAATTTCTGCAAGTTCATCCCATATTTCCTTGGCAGTTGTGCAGCACTCAACGTGACCGTAGACCTCGTTTCCCAAAGCCTGGAAGAGGTATCCTTTGGCAGTCTCGTCGGCCTGTTCGCGAGCCAGTTCATCCTCATTGATGGGACCTCTTGGAGTGCGACGTTCATCCATGGGAGGATTTGCGTTTGGTTGTGCAGGGATGATTGTCCAGAACTGTGCTGGGCCGTTGAAGATGGAGTCCAGAAGGTATTGAGAGAGTGGTGCGCCTTTGTTCCTGATGAATGTGAGGAACCGGTTCGTCCATATGCTGTAGTCACCTTGTCGCAGCATCGGAGGCCTGGTGTCGGAGCCCACTATGGAGATGTCATTCGTGGTAGACATGGTTGGTACAGTCGAATCGTCCGTGGTTTTGATCTTGAATAGATAAGAAAGTTAGTAACGAACGAGATGAAAAATACGAGTTTAATGTGTAGGGTTTTGTGAAGAAAATCGTTTAAAGAATTTCTTAGAGCTAAGTGATCGTGTGTGACGGTCGATAATGTATGAACGGAAATGTATCAAGAAATTAGGAGAAGTTCTAGAAATTTAAAAACCGAGATTTGAGATGGGATTAAAGTGAACGGATCAAATTTTAAATATGTTAGAAAAGATCTTAACCCGAGAAAATTTTAACCTTAGAAGAAATTAATACGTTCGAAAAATTCTCAATTTGAAGAATTTCGCAAGTTAAAAGGTTTAGCAAGTTGAGAATTTTTTTTTTTTTTTTTTTTTAACTTCGCAAGAAAACTTCGAGAGAAAAAAAAGAGTCCGCTAGGTGAGAATTTTAAAATTTCGCAAGAGAATTTCACAAGTTAAAGGACTTTCGCAAGTTGAGAATCTAAAGTTTCGCAAACAGTTTTTCGCAAGTTATAAGACTTTCGTAAGAAAGTTTCGCACGTAATAAATTTCGCACGTTAAGAAAATTTTCGTAAGTTGAGAATTTTTAAAGCTTCGTAGAAAGTTACGCAAGTTGTAGAAATTTCGCACGTTGAAAACTTTAAATCTTCGCAAGAGGAAATTTTGCTGTTTGAATAAATTCTTGAAATAAGATTTTTCGCATAAAAAGTTTCTCGGATATAGGAAGTAACAGTTGCGAAATACAAATGCTGTAAAAGTGAGAGTTTCGCGGCTTAAAATTCTCGGATCTTAAAGTAGGCAGTTGCGAAAAAATGTAGTGGAAGTGAAAGTTTCGCGGTTTTGAAGATTCTCGGATTGTGAAGGTAGAAAGTTGCGAAAAATGTTGTGTAAAGGAGAGTTTCGCGGATTGTAAATTCTCAGATTTTGAAAGTAGAGAGTTGCGAAAAATGTAGTATGAAGGAGAATTTCGCGGATTGAAAATTCTCGGGATCGACTTTCGCGGACGTGGAAAAATTCGCGGACTTGAACGTTCAAGCTCAGAATTTCGCGGTCAAGAACAGGTTAGTACTGTTCCATTGCTTTTCACGCGATTTCCCAGAAAAACGTCCCGTTCTTGCTCAAATCTCAACCAAAATCGCTCAAACTTGATCCTAAACTTCAGAAATTCTTTCCTAAACACATAATCGACCGATTTGTGAGCTAAAAACAACAAAAAGTAGGTCAAATCGACCGAAAACAGAGAATGGCCGAGATGTCCTTTTCTGAAAAGTTTTTGCTTCAATCTTGCTCAAACTCGTTAAAACTGATCCAAAAGTGTTTTAAAAACATCTTAGGCATAGAATCGATCTGGGGGAAGGTTTTAAACACAAAAACAAAGCATAAACACCCCAAAACGAACTCAAAATGCCCGAAAGTGGTTTTTTATCCAAAAACACCTTTGATCTTTCTTGGAATCGAACGAAACTGGATTCAAATCAGTGAAGATCGATCCACGTTTGCTCTGATACCACTTGTTGGTCCCGAAATGCACCAAACAAGGAATCAAAGAGGCTAAATGGAATGAAGAAGGGAGAGTTTCTCACCTTTGAGTATGTGTAGTGTGTGAAAATAAGAGTAAGCCTTTTAATCTTTGATTAGCTTTCAAAGTGAGTTGGTAAAACCTTATATACCACATTAACCCTAGGTATATTAAGGCCCAATCACTAATAATAAAATTATTACATTCTAGTCCAAAGCCCAAGTTAATAGATTAATACAAAATTAATCCCAAGACTTAAACTATTGACACAATCAATTAAATATCCTAACACAAGGTTTGGAAATCGATGAGAACACTGATGATGAAAACTTACACATCTCTTAGTAAATTACTGAGCCACTGCAATACACTTCAACAATTAAATTTACACGACAGATAAGCAGACGACTGGGTAATGTACTGTTAGTTTGGATCATAAAACTATATTGTAGTTCAAAGTTTTGTCTTTTAATTCTAACAATAATTCGTTTTATATTCTCATTATATTGATTTGCTAAAGTTAGTCTAGTTGATATTATTGACAAATTTTTACACGACTGAAAACAGCCGACTGAATAATGTACTGTTCTTCACTACCATATTAACATAACATAGCCAAGGTTTGAAAATTGATGAGAATATCCTACTGAGGAAAACTGAAACGTCTCTTAGTAAATTGTTGAGCGACTGCAGTACACTGCGACATTTAAATTTACACTATTAACAAATATTTACACGACTGAAAAACAGGCGACTAGATAGTGAATTGTTAATTTGGATTATATAACTATATTGAAAAGTAAGGGTTGTTCATTATTCGAAATATCATTATACTTAATTCCGACAATAAATTGTATCATATTATCATTATATTGATTTGCTTAAGTTACTATAATTGCACTATTGTATTACATAACATAGCTAAGGTTTGGTAATCAATTAGAATACCCTATTGATGAAAACTTGCACGTCTCTTACTAATTTGATGAGCAAATGCAATACACTAGGACATTTAGATATTGACAAATATTTACACGACCGGAAAACTGACGACTGAATAATGTATAGTTAGTTTGGATCATATAACTATATTGACAAGGGTTGTTTTATTTTTCAAATATCATCATAATTTACATGTATCATTCATGTATTGTAATGACACGTTTTTCATTCTCAAATTTATGAATTTCATCATTAATGAATAAGCGATCGTTAATGGAATCTAAACATTGTAGAAATAAATGTTCCTCAATTGGTGACTCATACATGCTCTATACTCGTTTCGAATACATTCACTGAATCTTATCTTATTGTAGTTCAAAGGTTTGGCTTTTAATTCTTGGCTTTTAGTTCTGACAATAAATCGTTTCGCATTATCATTATATTGATTTACTGAAGTTTACTATAATAGCTTTAAACGTATTAAGATAACATAGCTATACCCAAGGTTTTGACATGGATGGGAATAGACTACTGCTGAAAATCTTATTGTAGTTCAAAGGGTTGTCTTTTAATTATGACAATAATTCATTTGATATTATCATTATAATCATCTGCTATAGTTAGCATAATTGATGACATGTGAATAGACTGTAATACGTTACGATATTTAAATTTACACTATCCACAAATATTTATACGACTAAAAAATAGACGACTCAGTAATGTATTTTTAATTTGGATGATTTCACTATATTGACAAGAAAGGGATTTTTATTTTTTGAAATATCATTATATGTATTATTTGATAAATATGGGCCACATATCTATATTGTCAACGAAGAGTCGTTCATTTTCTTGATATATCAGTATGTGTATCATTGAATTTTTGTAACGTATATGGTTTTTAGTTACAAATTTCTGAATCATCATTAATGATAGATAAGAGATTGTTTACGGAGTCTGGAAATATATTCAATAAAGCGTTGTAGAAATAAATGTTCCTTAATTCGTGACTCATACATGTTCTATACTCGTTCATTTAAATAAATTCACTTAATCTTATATTATTGTAGTTCAAAGGTTTGTCTTATAATTCTGACAATAAATCGTGTCATATTATCATTATATATATGGAATTGTTCAACCAAGTGTTAACATTAAGAAACAGTTCTAGGTGTGTAAGTTTCATTTCATCGTGGTTCTGCCGAATGATTATTCCGTACTTAATTCCTTAACCCCTAAAATGGGAAACACTACAATAATTGTTCGGCTGCTGTGGTCCTGGAGAGCTACTAATTTTGGGAAAGATGGAGAGCTTATGTTAGTTGGCTTAATGTTACTAGGTGAAGAGGTATTAAATTTTACTTTATATTATTTGTGTTTACCTAATCAAATGTTTTGTTTTGTTATAGGATACTCTCATGCAAGCTACAATTAATACTAAGCTGGTGGGAAATTTTGAGCGACTCCTTGAAGAGGGCTGTATTTTTTCAATATCAAACTTTGATATTGTCAGTTCTTCGCAAACATATCGTACTACAGAGCATCGTTATATGATACATTACAGTAATCGTACAACTATGTCTCGAAGGGTTAGCCATGATCTTATGATCAAAAAAGAGAAATTTCAGTTTCATTCTTCTAAATACTTGGGATCCGGTGTGCAGTATTATTTACCAGGTTTGCATCTTTATCTCTATAGAATGTTTATGTATTCCTTATGTTTGGATGTAGAGATATATTGGTTCATCAAATAATTTTTTTACCATTGGATTAGATGTCATTGCACTTGTTTTGTTGGGCCACATGACAATGGTAAATCGCAGACTATGGTGAATATAATTCTGGATGGGTATGTAATATAATTCTGGATGGGTATGTTTTTCTTTCAATGTTCTGATTATTCTCATTTATAGTCTTCTTTTGTGAATTATCATGATAAGGCTATGTTTTTATTTGTAGTGGCTATCGTGCAGCTATGACAGCTTAGGATGAGAAGGCACGCGAGGTTGAAAGGAACTTTGGGAGACGCTATTGTGATTATTGTGACAAATATCAATCCACGGATGCTTTCAGGTGTTTTGTACGTATAAGTACTGTTTTTTACTCAGCAAATATTTGTAATCGTATTATTTAAGCAAGTGGTTTATATCTGAATACAACCTCTGCAAGTGCTCTTTATATTAATGGATATAGTCCATTTGTTTTGGAGTTCCGCAAACGGTAAGAATTCATTTATTCATGTGTACAATTCATTCATGAATTGTGTAATTTATATATTTAAGTACTGATTTAACGGTTTATGTTTATTTTTTATAGGATGAATCTTTATATCAGTTCTACATCTACGCAATTGGTTACCAATGTCAGACAAGTAACAAAAAGCAATCTGTCAGATATATACGCTATACTACGTTCGGATGTTGAACAGGTTGTATTCGTATATTTATATGATATCACCCGACGTCATTCCATGGCTTTGACATTCTTTGTTCGTCAGGAGCGTGGTTTTTCATGTGAAGCAAGGATCACTGATGCAATTAGCCGAAGTGGTTGGAGTTATATTTCTTGCTCGAAATGTTCATCCAAGTTAAGAAACTCTGAGAGCACACTAATTTGCAACAAATGTTACAATATAAATGCTTTGGGAGTTTTGCCGTATTGTTCACTATAATATATCGACATCTAACATCCGGTGAAGTAATTCATTTGTATTTATTTACTGCCTTTTTTATTTGCATAGTTCCGTATTGAGGTGACTGTTCATGATGGATCCGAATCGGAAACTTTTGTTATATTTGACGGGCCAGCTAAGAAGTATACAAATACAACAACAGAAGAGCTGAAGAACACAATAGTGAGTACCTATTTTTAAAAATATTTTGATAATAGAATTGTCATCATATATTTTTCAATTGTCGCAGAAGACTGTAATTGATGATGAAGATATTGGAGATGAAGAGCTTCTTGATTGCATTTGTTCGTTAGTTGGGAAGTCATTTATGTTTTTTGTGAGGATCAAGCCATTTGATTTTCAAAGTTCGTATAAAAGCTTGACGGTTACTCGTATGTTGGAAATTCATGATGTTGGACGTGTCCGAACAGCAAAAATCAACTGAGGTAAAAATCATAGTATCAATGCATGTATTAATGGTGGCTGATTATGCTTCTCTTTTTAAATACAAAGATCGATCGGTTATGTTCAGATTTCACAGACCGTATCAGATTGGGTATCCACGGTCGAAGGCGTTCTTTCAGATGAATGGGATGATTGTATAGAAAAACCAAAGGACGCTGAAAATTTATGCATACTCTCGCTGCTACAAAAGAACTCGATACAACAGAAACTAATACATATGATGACGATACTGTTTTAGCAACGCTTAAGAAGAGTAAACGTGGTCACCCCGATGCTATTTCGTCTTTGAGATGTAAGAAAATCAAGAAGGAAAAATAGACCAGTCCAAGTAGTTATTGCGTTTGGAAATAAATTGCGTCTGTTTTCTTATACTAACGTTGTTTTGGTTTTTTTACTAACTATGTTGAGCTATCTATGACACCGTCATCTTTAAATTATAAGGTTATTTATCATATAATTTGATCAATATATACGACAATGATAGTCAATAAGCAATTGGTACCAACATTAAACGACTGAGAATGTATGATAGAAAACTCTTACAAAAATATAAATGTTGATATTCTACAAAATTGAAGAGTGAAAAACACACTATTGAATATTGTATTGACCAGTCCAAGTAGATATTGCGTTTGGAAATAAATTTTGTGTCTGTTTTCTTATATTAGCGTTGTTTGGTTTTTTTACTAACTATGTTGAGCTATATTACACCGTCATCTTTAGTTTCTAAGGTTATTTAGCATATAATATGATCAATATATATGACAATAATAGTCAATAAGCAATTGGTACCAACATTACACGACTGAGAATGTATTATAGAAAACTCTTACAAAAATGTAAATGTTGAAATTTTTCAAAATTGAAGACTGAAAAACACACTACTTAATATTGTATTTATTTTTATCCGGCGGACACTTATAGCAGCCTATGTTCATGAAGGCGCACATTCCAAAGATGAATGTGACTAAAACGCACAAGTTGTATTACTTAATTGTGTTGTTAAAGGTCAATAATTTGCTCAATTTCGACTATATAACTATTGACAATTAAAAGATCATTTGAAAATTAAGTCATGCCTTTTGTATTTATTTAATTACTAATAAAGGTTATTGTTTATGGAATATTAGACTACCTGCTGATGAAATAACATAATATGAATTTGCCAAAACGTCGGTCATGCACCGGTTGTTTGCGTAACGAATCACCATTATTCAAAGATACAACTACCTCTGACTCTTAAAATATCATGTATGCATATTAGTTACTTAATTACATATGAATTCTTCTATAATAATGCAATAAATGTTAATGAAACTTCACATACCTCGGTCTTGCAATAATTGTTTGCATAACGTTTATATGACTGACACTATCAGAAGATACAACTGTACAGTATATGATCATGTACGCAAAAAATGCACAGTAATGGAAAATAAAAAGTGTCGGATATAATTCTATCCATAATAACTATTTAATTAATTAAATACATGGATTCCTTTATAATAACAATGAAATAAAAGGATAACTGTTTAACTTCCAGTCGTTCATTAATTCATTCAGTAATTGTTATTTATAGGTTCTGAGGAGTTCGGGGGCGAATCTGTGAAGGGGTATAACTTTTGGGCAGGGACTACTCTGTGAATAGTCACAACTACTGTCCTCTAACCAACCCTTTGACCGGATTCAATCTGCAGCGTCTAATCTTAATCCTACGATCCAGATCGCACCCTTTAAGCTTGACCCATCGGATTAAATTCTATTCACCCCTTCAACTTACCTTTGGGTATTTAGTCTCACGATAATATGAAAGATTAAGCATACCTGTTGTTTTTGAAAACTGAATATGATGAATGAAATAAGAAAATATTTACAGAGAAGTTTTGCAAAATTGCAAAATTCAATAACTCATAAATTATCGGCCGTACCGACAGAAAGATCGATGACTATGCGGAAACTGCTGCACAGAGGTTTGATGCATTACAAACAAGATGTAATGATCATGCCACTATGCTGAAGAATATGGGAAAAACGATCGACGAACACTTTGAAGAAATAAATCTCAAGTTGCTGACGCTAAAGAACAAATGAGGTATTACTATTTTGTGATAATTTGAAGAACCATTGTTACGCTTTATTTTCATATTAACCTACATGTTCTCATTGTCATATACTCTTGGCCATAATGACAGATTTTAATACTACTTATAAGAGAAGTAACATTGAGAACCAAAAAATCAGTAACGGTTTTTATTTTATACAACTGTAAGAATAATTTTACTCTTACTACTTTACTTTCTTTAATAGTGCGGAAGAAGTGTACAAGGCACGTAAGAATCATACAATATATAATGCACGATATAGCTATTAACGTTAATAATAGTCAATTATATACAACAATTGTTCAATTACATTGTCAAATCAAATAGTCATACAATCATATCATATCGTATATTACATATGGAGTACGAAAACAGGTATGTTAGTAATAAACACGGACGATAAAAACTAAAGTAAACTCAATTATTAACTTCTAAATTGTCTGTCTATCGCGTAGTAACTTCCTTTCAGAAGTCATTATAAGCTCACATAATGACATTGAAATCTGCTAATTTATTAAACCGATAATGACTTTAGAATAAGGGTTCAGATGATCGGCCCACAATTAATTTATTGATTTGGACATATTGGGTCATCTGATAATGAGTGGCCCAATGCTTTCATCTTATTAATGAATTAAATTTGCTATCCCGCTCCTCTAAACCCCTCCCCCCAAAAAAGCTAAAGAAAATAAGCACTCAGTATATTGATGTCATAATTTTGTAAGAACAACTTGGTGTTGCGCAATTGAGAGTTCAACAAGATTCTTACTCCCTCGAGGCTTGAATCTGTTGACGTTTGTCATCTATTTGCCATGGGTGACAACTTCATTGAGGGTAGTGCTATGTCTTATTTATGCCTGTGATACATGATATATGTAAAAATCGAGAATTTATGGGTTTGGATTTTTGAATGTATGATGTCTTATTATTAAGTGATATATTGCGGACATATATTGCCTTACTACAGGAAGTATTAGAAACACAACGGCCCAGAGGATCTATGAAGCCAGGAAGAGTGGTGATACTTGCGGCTTATAAAGATATATGCACATATCTAATGGAAATTTTGAATAGAGAAGAGATAGCTGAGATGGTTGCAAAAAGTCAGTTTGGACGTCTAATAGTGTCTGCAGAGAATTTTCAGTTATCAGGGCAGTTGTTATAATGCATTGTCAAATCAAATATGATGAGACAGTGAGCTGTGGATGGTTACTGAAGATAAACCTGTGCGGTTTTCGCCAATAGAATACTCATTGTTGGCAGGCCTGAAATTTGGCACTGAAGATCCAATAGATGTCAATACAGCATTTGTTACAAGGCAATTTGTAAGCCAAAATAAATTACGTCGAGACATAAAGAACCGACTGAATACTATGGGAAGCACTTCAGATACGACTGTTGACGTTGAGAAGCTAAATTTGGCAAGTTTGATGTTTGCCGCCGGAGTCATACATTAAAAAGTAATAGGGCTAAGGCTTCTGTAGATCATGCGATAATGTATTTGCTGGAAGAAATTCAATGCTTACCAATGGGGAAACCTAGCATTCAATGAAGTCCTAACGTCACTTAAGAGGGATCTCTCACAGTTCAGCAATCAAGTGTTGAGGAATAGAAGAAATACCCAAACTTAAGTTTAGGATGTTTTGTACATCCATTTCAGGCAATAGTATTATGTTTATTATTTCATTTGCCGATGTGTATTGTTCCACATTGTCTTGACCTATGTGTTTTTTACATACTTGCTTATGAATGTATCACAGGAGTTGCCAAAACATTTGCGAAGAGACTTGAGGGACTGGAACTCGGCATCCACGAATGTGTCGGTGGAAGACAAACGATTGGCATACTAAGTACTCGCCGAGTTTGGAGCAGATCATGGAGGCCATTTCTTCTTAATGTGTTGTCAAATTATTTTGGAGCCAACTGTTGAAGAATCAACGCCGCTGTTTATTAAATCAAGTCAATTTGCATACCAGAACTGCACTCCACAATTGCACAAAATCAATTTGGTTCTGGAGAGAGGAGTTACAGTTATTTGTCCTCAAATAGCAGGAAAAGTTTCCATTAAATATGCAAAAAATTTAGATGCACCAGAGTGTCAGGAATAGGGTGACCTTGAAGAGGACAATGAACATAGCAGTTCGAAATCTTCGGGTACGAAAGATTCAGGCAGTAGTGATTCTACTTCAGAAGAGGTTGTTTTGGTCGAGAGTAGGAAAATGTCTGTTGAGAAGCCAGAAAGGGGAAGAAAAAAGTGTTTGCTCATAAGTTCGCACAAAAAAGACTTACAAGACTGGCGAAGCGTCTGAATGAAACTGGACCATCGAGTGGGTTCCTCAATTCTGTTAAGAAACCCTTCTATGGGAAGTCATCAAATAAGAAGTACATTTTCACGGGTAATACAGAGAGCGAAAGAGATGATGAGAAGGAGAAGAACAACCACGACCCATTGGCTAATCTAGCAGAATGTAGCCGTCGATATGGTTTGAGTGCTGATTTACATAATCATTAAACTGAAAATGAGATATTGAGCTGGAAACAGAATAGGCCAAAGGCAATCTGCATATGTTTGATGAAGATGTTCCACGGACAGTTGTACAGAACATGCAGGTGCTTTAATCCAAAATGCATTCAATCATAAGAATTATCTACTGTGAAAGTATCATTTCAAAAAGCATTGGAGGAAATTCAAAAACAATTGGCGACTGTTGAAAAGAACCGAGGGACCGTCTGCGACATTAATTTGATAATTGTCAAGATCACGTCCATGGAAGAAGGTTTGAATGTTAGGCGATAAGGTACAGCAGCTCAAGATCAAGTTGACGTATTATCAGACCCGCAATGCACAAAAGGTATTTTCTTTTTATTTCTCGATATTGATATTTTTAAATAGCATTAGTTACAAAAAATCTACCATCTGTTTACAAATTATGTTTGCAGGAACAAATGCTAACATGGGTATCATTACCAAAACGTCAAGAATGTCGCTCACAATATGACGTCATGTCCAGTTGAGGAGAATCATCAACTTCCAGCATCTAAAGGCTCAAGCGTGCAGAGAAGGTCTTTCAACGTAGCAAATCTGCTGTCTCGAGACAACCTTATACACATCGTAGGCTTGATGAGTATATGCTGTATAAGTTAGCTTTTTGGCCAATAGCAGAAGAAATTAAATCAATGCAGCAATGTCGTCAAAAGTGTACTTTCTGGAAATCCTCTGTCGGCCAGTTTCTTTCGGACATTAATGACAGAAGGACGACCACTCCAAAATTATGTAAGTCTATAATTGAATTTATATAGTCATAGCATTATGAAGGACCACTGTTTAAAACGATACAGAAATTTACGTATATTTATTTATATATGCATTTGTCTGATCTATAAATCCTTCGTAATATATATTGTTTGTTTTTTTGTTGTTAAAGCATGTTGATGAATGCATCCGTGTGTTCATTGAGATGCAAATAAAGTGCAAAATCCCATCGAAGAATGTGGCGTTCATGAGCACGCTTTTCAGCAGAATTGTCATGTCGCTGTTATCAATGAAAGTGTGAACTTGAGTGTATTTATACCATATACTCTTGGAAAGTACCCCGGGTGGCCTTTGTGTCCGTGGACCAGAGCAGAAATGATAGTTTTCCCACTGGAAATCAATGGCTGTGAATGGGTTCTGTGCGTTATTCGACCAAATGTCGTTGAACTACAAATTTGGGACCCACAGAGTGGAGTTCATGCAGATTCCAGGTTCGTTGCATGCGTTAGACAATGTTTCTATCATTATCAGACGTTTATTACAAGAACTATCCGTCTTGGCCATGGACTCCACATTATCCATCAAGCGAGATGATCGCCTCCCACAGCTAAATGACAGGTAAGTTCCATAGTTTTTTCATAAAAATTATATGTGCATTCAAAAAATCATTAAAGATATATGTGTTTATGGTATGCAGTGGTGATAATTGCGTCCAAGTCCTTTTGAGCGCTTTGCAAAAATGTTTTCTGAAGATATTGCAGTGAGGTAACCAAATCCCATTTAACAGAGTTCAGAATATAGTTGACCGCCAAGTGTGTTCTTCTCCTATTGGCACTGGCTGCCGTGAAATGAGTAAGCTGAGAGATTTTCTTTAACAAAGTATTACTTGAGGAAGCTGAGAGATTTTCTTTAACAAGCTTTTTATTGCCCGTTTGAGCAATAACATTTTTTCCACCTCTTCCGCCTCTATTAGAGGGGAAATTTCGCCCATATTGGGACATATATACAAAATTCATGAAAGATATTCACGAGTTAGATAATCAGAAAGACTATTATCACCAACAAAGGGAACCTCCTAGTCCTTTTGAAATAATTTAAAGAAGGAAAAATATCCAAAAGGGAAAAATGAAGACTGAAAAAATCGTTCAGGCTTATTTTGACCTTATGAAAAAGGATATTCACAAGAATCTTGGTATTGAAACTTCGGTGGATTTTTCAATGGAGACTTCGTCAAAAGACGACGAATTTTGCCTTGCTGTAGAAGGACAAGAACCGGAAAACCCGGATGAAATTATGGTGGATGATGCAATCGATCTCCTTAAAGATGCGATTACCAAGAAGGTCCAAGAAAAAGATAAGAAAAATGATGACTCACTTTGTCCACTACCTAAAGTGAGGATAATCACGAAGACTTTTGAGGTAAAGTTGGTTACTTTAATAAAGCAACGACAAATTATTATTCTTCATTTAAAAAGGAACTACCAACATTTAAAGATGGTGGAGCCAGCTCATCAAGCAAGAACAAGAGTTGAAGAAATTCTTCGGCGAATTATTGATGTTTACTATGTACTTTTCTTTGTTTGCTTTGTCTATAAAAATGGCCTTAAGCCATTTGTTATGTACGCATCTACTTACGCACCCTCTTTCTCTCTTACTTTCTCCTTGTAATTCCTTCTCTATTGTAAAATATTTCAAGTAATAAAGTTGAAGTTCCTTCTACGATTTCTCTTACAAGTAAGTTTTTTTTATTTTGTTTTTACATATTTATTTTTGTCTAGCTTAGCCTTAATGGAAGGCTAATTTCATTAGTTAAACTACACCAAGATGCATTAATACCTTAAACAGGTTTTATATCATATTTTATATATATATATATATATATATTAATATGATGTATTTAATATTTATTTTGTAAAAAACTTTTAAAAATCGATTGAAAGAATTAAATTTTGGATAAAGATGGTAATAAAATTTGATTTTAATTAATTTTGCGTCGGCTCTTTGCAAGCCCGTGTTGCCGAAAGGAAGGCTTTTGACGGCGATGGCCGTTACCGATTGAGTTAATTGAATAAAAATTTTATTATGGAAAAATCCTTGTATTCGATGATTTAATTTTACAATCATAAAAACAATTTTAATTTTGTTTCGATATATGGCTGAACTACCTTTGAGCGAGAGTCTGATTATGGTATATAGGCTGGACTACCTTGGGTCCGAACGGGATCAAACTCTTTACAGCTTGATAACTGGATTAATAGGTTTAACAACGCCAAGTACCATCATCAAGGTTCGATAGGTTTTTAAGCATGTATCACTTGTTTTGAAAAATTTTAAACTTTTTGTAATTATTGGAATAATATGTTAGATCATATTAGGGTTTGGAAGAAGTTTGATCTTTTTGGACCAGAATTAAGTATTCTTATGTTAATATTAAGGGTTGTATAGGACTTAAAAGTTTCGATAGTAGAGCATGTTGGTCTTTGAAGAAGCTTTCTGAATATATAAATGTGCCTAGGGGGGGGGGTGAATTAGGCTTATAAAAAATTTATGCTTATTCTTTTCACAAATCCTAAATGTAGTGACTTAGATATGCCTACTGATGCTTGTGACGAGTATGCCTGATATATCCTAGTTACGTCGGATGTGTGTCGGGTCTGTCTCACAGCGATAAGGAAATAACTGAAAAGTAAATGCGAGACAGGATTTTTATAGAGGTTATATCCCCAACTGGGGTTTACTCCTCTTCTTAGGGTTTGCTCCCCAAGAGTTTAACCAATCACTATAATGCACCGTAGCTGGATACAAAACTGATTGATTAGCCCAATACACAACCGTAACAAGTCGAACACTAGGTTACCACACGCCGAGTTTCGTTCCTCGGAATCTCCTGATCCCGACAGACACAGCTCGCTACCGAAGGGCCCCCAGAAACAAGTTGGAATAACCGGATGAATCACTCGCTCAGTGATGGAATCGCAAGTTAAAGCTCAGGTAGGCAGAAAGCTATCGCAAATGGAAGGCTCAGGAATATCTCTGTATCTTTCTGCTGAAATATCTCTCGTAGGCTTATATTCGTAAATTCTTAGTTGCTCGAAATTCTGAGTGTGGCTCGTATATAATCCTTTTCAATCAGCACTTCACATGGAAAATCATATCATATAATAATCACCAAATCAAGCATAATTTCCATTCAATTTTCGAGTCAATCATACCATATAAATCATGCTTTTAATAAATCATCACAACGGTCATCTACCACATTAAAGCATGATTATTTTCCACATAAAAGCTCATTTAAGCATGAATATATTCCACATAAAGACTCAATTTCGTTCTCATGCATATTCAATCACTTCGCATATATTTTCCATGTCAGGACTTTCATAAGTGATTCCCTGCTATCTGTTTCTAGTGTCAATCAACCCAGATTAACTTTCCAATTCTAGCACACAAGATAGCATCATACCAGTACGTTTTCCGTGTATAGCTCATAGTATTAGATCAATATATTTACCATGTTTAGCACGCAAATCATATCAGAGCATACTCCATTCGATTTATCAATCATGGCAGAACTTCCCTTATTTCAGAGATCACATCCGTTTATAGCACATACCATAAAATAGCATCTTATCCAAAAAGTCAATCAAATCAAATCTTCCCTAAATATAATATTCCAATCAGCATAAGGAAAGATATTAATTCAATATGGCACATTAAATTCAGTGGAAAGCATGCAAGAATCGTACATGTGATTTTGTCCAGGAAGAACTGATTTTAAAGAGATATATCACTTTCCATATATAAACAACATATTTTCCAAATATGGCTCAGAAGGATATCTCATGCATTATTTCCATATATAGCACAGAACGATATATCCTATCACATGGGCTGTCTATAACATGCGATCACATAGTCTCATCAACTAATCACCAAATCCTATGTGAATCAAATATTTCAACACTTTAATCAGTCTATAGCTCATAACCAATGCATGTGTGAATATTTTCATACACTTAGACATTATATTGATCATAGATCGAATTGCTTAATTTATAGACGTAACGTTATTACAATTACATTGTCCATCAAAACTCTCTAACACACATGGACCAAAAAGGTCAACATTCTCCCCCTTTTTGATGATGACATGTAATTGATACAGCACATAAGCATGTCAGCATATTCGATCTCGCAAGTCCTAGCGCATATGTCTAAGTGTTACATATCCCTGAGCAGAGCATACGATATTTCCTAATTACAAATGATACATATTTGCTCCCCCTGCCTAAGTGCAGTTATGTATATGATATGCAAAGATATATCATGAATGAATTTGCTCCCCCTGTCTAAGTGCGGATATATCATGTCCTTTTCAAGGTTATATCATGAGTTCAAAATTTTGAAATTTACCCGTGATGTGCTCCCCTGCCTAAGTGCGCATTTTCCAAGCATGATTCAAGCAATCAGATAATCATCGCAGCAAGCACTTAGCACTTATCAATAAATCTCACACACGTTAATTAGCGCATATAAGTATCAGAGTATCACTGTTTCAGAGCATAAGTTCACGCATCGCAGCATAAAAAGCATCACTGATATATCAATAATGCAGCTATTCCATTCGTGAGTGCACATATTCCATATTATTTATGCAGATATTCCATGTAAAGCGTTCAAGCATCAGATCAAACATATTAGTGAAGTTCAGAAATTTTACCAAGCTACATTAGTTTGCTCCCCCTATCTAAATGAGGTTATTCCAAATGTCCAGAGCATAAATTCAAAATTCCACATAGAGCATAGGCAGATATCATATAGGCAAGAGTCAGAATGCACACACAACGAAGTTTCCCTTGCATATGTGCAGATATTTTCATGCAAATTCAGTCAGCATACATAGGCACTAAGATATATCATAGGCACATAAAAGGAATATCGCACACAAATCATTTCGAATATCAAGGACAGTTCTTAGACCCCTTATATCTATCATTAATTACCCAGACTTCTCCCCCTTCAGCATCAAAAAGGGGATATAATAAGGCTTTAAAGCTGAAAACGTGGCGCAAAATAACTAGAAGACGAAGGAATAACTTATCAGAAAACATTCTCAACACTGGAATCACTATCAGATCTGGCAGATATCGCAAATTTGTTCAGCTCCCTGTGATCTTATCGGAACTCTTAAAAACTGGAGTATAAACTTCGATGATTGAAGAGAAACTGTAATGTTCGAATTCTGAGGTAAGAAAGGAAGAAGTATCGAGTGATCTCATTTAAAAATGGGCAACTATCCAAGAGATAAAATGAGATAGGATAAGCTCGGCTTAAATAGAATTAAGAAGATTTGGTTTTCAAACCGAATTTGATGTTTTCACAACAAGGTGAACCGCCGGTCAGAGATTGCAGACTTATCTGATGTGATTTCACTTTAAATAAGGATAATATTATCAAGGCTGAATAAGAGATATTTTGAATGTCCGAATTTCCTAAAACTTATCGGCTGAAAAGAGATCTCAAGGTAGAATAATTACGAATTTCAACCTAATATAATCACACTTTTATATAAGATCTAAATGATCGGAATTCCTAAAATAATCTGGATAGCTAAGGGATGATCTCAGAAATGGATAACTATGAATTGTTCCTAAAACAACGCGATCACACTTAAGGATAAGATCTGAAATTCTTAAAGTAATCTAGGGGGCTGAAAGGAGTATCTCAGAATAGAATTATTGGGAATTTCTTTCTAACATAACATAATCCCAGTTCTAAGGATTGTCGGAAATATCAGACTGATTTGACGGGATCTCATAATAATGGAAAGGATTTGACTGAGCTGAGTGGGAAGGATTTTTTTATTATCCAATATTCCTAAAATAATTGAAGGGCAAGAAATGATATCTACAAATTTCTTCCTAAAATATCGAAGCCACATTCTAAGGAAAAATTTGGAGATCTAATATTCCTAAAATAATATTGGTGACTAAAGGACCGATCTTATGTTGGAATTCACTATGAATCTTTTCTTAAAATACCAAAGTCACCCGTAAGGATCAGGACTATAAGATTCGAAAATACTCTAGGGCTGAAAGAATATTCTAGATTAAGATAACTACGAATTTCTACCTAAGATAGAATATCCTAGAGTAAATGGCAGAATTCGGCATATTTGCTAACCTTATTTAGCTCGATGATTCCCAATCGATCACGGATGTGGCAAAATCTTGCCTCAACTAGGGGCTTTGTGAAGATATCAGCAAGCTGATCATTTGTTCCTACGAATTCCACACTGATATTCCCCTTCTGAACGTGGGCTCGTATAAAATGATGTTTAACCTCAATATGCTTAGTACGAGAATGATGCACGAGATTCTTAGTATTACTAATGGCACTAGTGCTATCACACAGAATAGGAATTTTATCATATCCTAACCCGAAATCACTAAGGGTTTGTTTCATCCAAAGAACTTGTTGACAACAATTTCCTAAGGCCATATATTCAGCTTCGGTTGTGGAGAGGGCGACAGCATTTTGCTTTCTACTAGACCAAGTTACCAGGAATTTCCAAGTAATTGGCAAGTTCCACTAGTACTTTTCCTATCTTCCCTACAGCCGGCATAGTCGGCATCGGAATATCCCATTAATGGGAATTCATCCGTATATGAATACCACATACCAAAATTCACAGCACCCTTGATATATCTAAGTTTGCACTTGACTGCTGTCAAGTGAGATTCCCTAGGGTCAGACTGATATCTCGAACACATACCAACAGCAAACATAATATTACGGCGACTAGCAGTTAAGTAAAGAAGGCTTCCGATAAAACCTCGATATTCTGTTTGATCAACTGGTATACCTGATTCATCACAGTCTATTTTGGTGGTCTGATGTATAGGGGTGAAAATTGCTTTGGAATCGCTCATCCCGAATTTTGTCAATAACTCCTTGCTGTACTTTGTCTGGGATACAAAGGTTCCATTGTCAAGCTGCTTTATTTGCAACCCGAGGAAGTAGTTCAGCTCACCCATTAAGCTCATCTCAAATTCCTTCTGCATAGACTTAGAGAATTCCTCGCAAAGAAGGATATTAGTACTTCCAAATATGATATCATCAACGTAGATTTGGACCAGTATCATGTGATCACCTTCGTACTTAATAAACAGTGTATTATCAATAGTTCCAGTCGAAAACCCTCGCTTTGTTTCTTGTGACATTACCATGTTCATCGAGTTTGTTGTGGAAGACCCATTTGGTTCCTATGATGGATTTTTCATCTGGTCTCTCTACGAGTGTCCACACATGACTCTTTTCAAACTGAGATAGCTCATCCTCCATGGCAGAGACCCAGGAGATATCGTCTAGGGCTTCATGGACTGTCTTAGGTTCCATCATTGAGACCAGTACATCATGGGATTCCATTGTATCCTGATTTCGTGCAGTCGCTCGAGTTTTGATTCCAGATCTGATGTTTCCTATTACTTGATCTGTTGGATGACTGGAAGCATGCTTCCATTTTCTAGGTTGCAGCTCATCAACTTCTGGTTCCAGTGTCTCAACATTTTCGTCTTCAGGAATATCGTCCTTACTGTCTTCAGTAACCTCTAATTCTGCACAGAGCAAATCTATACCTTCCTCATCAGTAGCATCTGCGTTATGTATCTCATCAAAAGTAACATGTATGGATTCCTAAACAGTCAGCTTCCTCTTATTATAAACACGATGTGCCTTAGAGTGAATACTATAACCAAGGAATATCCCTTCATCAACCTTAGAGTCAAATTTTCCTCTCTTATCTCTATCGTTCAAGATAAAACATTTGCATCCAAACACACGAAAGTAACTTATATTTGGAATTCTACCATGCCAGATTTCATAAGAAGTCTTATTTAATATCGGCCTAAGGAAGACAAAGTTAGACACATAACAAGCTGTACTAACAGCTTCCGCCAAGAACTGTTTAGGAATATCATACTCATGTAACATAGATCTAGCCATTTCCTGTAATACCCTATTTTTACGTTCAACTACGCCATTCTGTTGGGGGAGTTATAGGGGCAGAGAAGTTATGACTATATCCGTACTGATCATAGAATGATGCAAATGACTTACTATCAAATTCCAGTCCGTTATCACTACGTATCCTACACAGATTCATTTCTTTTTCATTTCCAGTCTCTTCACCAGTGATGCAAAGTTATCTAGTGCCTCATTCTTATGTGCAAGGAATATCACCCAAGTGTACCTGGAGTAATCATCAACAATGACAAAGGCGTATCTTTTACCTCGCAGAGACATCGTTTGAACAGGACCAAAAAGGTCGAGATGTAGTAATCCCAGAGGTCTGGATGTACATATCACATTCTTTGCTTTGAACGATGTCTTGGTCTGCTTGCCCATTTGGCACGCCTTGCATGTTTTGTCCTTGACAAACTTTATGTCCGAAACACCTCGTACCAGTGCATTGCTTGTAATATAAGACAGTAATTCCATAGTGGCATGTCCTAGGCGTCTGTGCCATAACCAGGTGTTATCCTGTGTAACTGCTAAACACTTGACATTCTGGTTAGTGATATCGTCAAGAGTTATGCAATAGATCTTTCTATCCCTAGATGCACTGAATAGTACCTTGTCATCATTTCTAACTACACACTTATCATTTTCAAAAGTAACCGTATGACCCTTATCGCATAATTGACTAATGCTAATGAGGTTATGTTCTAGATTCTTAACCACCCATACGTCATCTATAGTAGTATGTAAAGTGTTACCAACAGGTCCAACTCCAATAATCTTAGCTTTTGTGTTGTCGGCGTAGGAGACATATCCTCCGTCATAAGCTTTCACCGACACAAACTTACTGATATCACCTGTCATATGGTGGGAACAACCACAGTCGAGGTACCACTTGTTTTTCTTGCTGGATTTTCTTCTTTGTACCTGCATGAATCAGTTCTTTTATGAGGTTCCCAACTTCGATTGGGTCCTATAAGGTTAGTGGCAAAATAACTCCTGTTACACATGATATATCATCTGTCAAGACTGTGATCTCAACACAGGCGGGCTAGTGTTAGAACTTTGATTCTTAGGAACCTGCTTTGGCCTCGAGATATATCTAGATTTATCAGCTTTCTTAAAAAAACAGTTGTTAGCATAATGACCGTGACGGCCGCATGAAAAACATTTAGGCTTTCTAATATCTTGTTAAGGTGCAGCATGCTTAGGTGTTGTGGAATATCATATCCCTATTTTTCCAACATGTCTAGGAAGACTAAGTATCATGTTGAGATTTTGTTGTCCTACAAGAAGTCTATCATTTGTACGATATTTTTCTTCTAAGAATTCCTTAAGAACAGACATGTCTTTAGATATATTTTCGTGCTTCCTAAGCTTTTCGCAATTACACAAGACTTTCTCTTCCTTAAAAAGTTTCTAACTCGGCTTTCAGACGCTCATTTTCTAGATCTGTTTGATGCTTCTCTCTAGCTACGTCATCTCGTTGCCTAATCAGACTCTTTACTTGTGAGTTGAGCGACTTAATCCTTCTTTCTGCGTTTTGAATTATTTCAAACATCTCTTCCTTTTCATCTACTTCAGGGACTGAGGAAACACTATCATGAGTTTTATCTTGCCTAGCATATAATTCATTTAGAAAGAGTATTTTCTTAATAGTGGATGAAGAAGATACCTGATCATCATCGGCCATGTAGGCGAGATCTTCCTCCTCTTCACTTCCGGCCTCTTCCCAGTTGGTGACCATGGCTTTCTGCTTCTTTATCTTTTTGTCACCAATTTCCATCGGGCAGTTTGAGGCGAAGTGGCCTGGCTTGTTGCACTTGAAGCATTTCTGCACATTGTTCCCGGATGACGATATTCCCTTGTTCCTAGATTGGAACTTGGAGTTTCCTTCGAACTTTCCTCTCAGCCGGGACTTTTCAAATTTTCTGGTCAGCATGGCGATCTGCTATAGTATGTCTTCCTCAGTCTCTTCGTCGTCAGAATTAGATTCCTTCTGTTCAGCATTGAAAGCAATGGTATTCCTGACTTGTGGTTTTTCTTCCACGGAGATCTGAGTCATTTCGTACGTGGTTAGAGATCCGATCAGCTCCGAGATAGATAACTCGTCCAGATCCTTAGCTTCGTAGGTGACTGTTACTTTGGGATTTCATTCTCTTGGAAGACATCTCAGTATTTTTCGCACTTTCTCTCCGTCCGGTATTCTCTTTCTCAACGAGAACATTTCGTTGATGATGTTCATGAATCTCGCGTACATGTTGCTTATAGTCTCGTTGTCCTCCATTTTGAACAGCTCGTATTGGTGGGTTAGCAGGGCTATTCTTTCTTGTACAACTCGAGTGGTTCCCTCATGTGTGACTTGAAGCATGTCCCACATATCTTTGGCAGATTCGCATGAACTCACACGATTGTATTCTTCTCTTGTAAGCGCACAGACGATCATGTTTGCTTTGGCATTCAAGGAGACTCCTCGCTTGTGTGTTGCATCGTAGTCAGAACCTTTCTTTGGAGTTCCATCCACCTTCTTAGGAGTATAACGTCCAGTCGTAATGATATCCCACATATCATAGTCAGTAGCAAGCAGGAATTCCTTCATCCGATTTTTCCATATGGCGTAGTTGGTTCCATCGAAGAGTGGTGGCCTGGAATGGGATTGTCCCTCTGCAAAAACATCAAAACTCGAATAAGCCATTAGATCTTTAAATCAGGCTTGTTAGGCCCGTTGTTTGAGTAACCTAGCTCTGATACCAAATGAAGATATAAATGTGCCTAAGAGGGGGGTGAATTAGGCTTATAAAAAATTTATGCTTATTCTTTTCACAAATCCTAAATGTAGTGACTTAGATATGCTTACTGATGCTTGTGACGAGTATGCCTGATATATCCTAGTTACGTCGGATGTGTGTCGGGTCTGTCTCACATCGCTAAGGAAATAACAGAAAAGTAAATGCAAGACATGATTTTTATAGAGGTTATATATCCCCAACTGGGGTTTACTCCTCTCCTTGGGGTTTGCTCCCCAAGAGTTTAACCAATCACTATAATGCACCGTAGCTGGATACAAAACTGATTGATTAGCCCAATACACAACCGAAACAAGTCGAACACTAGGTCACCACACGCCGAGTTTCGTTCCTCGGAATCTCCTGATCCCAAGAGACACAGCTCGCCACCGAAGGGCCCCCGGAACTCGTCCTTCCCTTCACGTGTGCGTAAACGTCGACCTTGCCTCCATGGTATTGGTCACGTCCGAAGACAACACGTCCGAAGACAGAATATATTGTATGGGAGGTTGGAATAACCGGATGAATCACTCGCTCGGTGATGGAATCGCAACTTAAAGCTCAGATAGGCAGAAAGCTATCGCAAATGGAAGGCATAGGAATCTCTCTGTATCTTTCTGCTAAAAAATCTCTCGTGGGCTTATGTTCGCAAATTCTTAGTTGCTCGAAATTCTGAAGTGTGGCTCATATATAATCCTTTTCAATCAGCACTTCACATGGAAAATCACATCATATAATAATCACCAAATCAAGCATAGTTTTCATGCAATTTCGAGTCAATCATACCATATAAATCATGCTTTTATAAATCATCACAACGGTCATCTACCACATTAAAGCATGATTATTTTCCATATAAAAGCTCATTTAAGCATGAATATATTCCACATAAAGACTCAATTTCGTTCTCATGCATATTCAATCACTTCGCATATATTTTCCATGTCAGGACTTTCCATAAGTGATTCCCTGCTATCTGTTTCTAGTGTAAATCAATCCAGATTTCCAATTATAGCACACAAGATAGCATCATACCAGCACGTTTTCCATGTACAACTCATAGTATTAGATCAATATATTTACCATGTTTAGCACGCAAATCATATCAGAGCATACTTCATTCGATTTATCAATCATGGCAGAACTTTCCTTATTTCAGAGATCACATCCGTTTATAGCACATACCATAAAATAGCATCTTATCCACAAAGTCAATCAAATCAAATCTTCCATAAATATAATATTCCAATCAGCATAAGGAAAGATATTAGTTCAATATGGCACATTAAATTCAGTGGAAAGCATGCAAGAGTCCTACATGTGATTTTGTCCATGAATAACTGATTTTCAACAGATATCACTTACCATATATAAACAGCATATTTTCCAAATATGGCTCAGAAGGATATCTCATGCATTATTTCCATATATAGCACAGAACGATATATCCTATCACATGGGACTGTCTATAACATGCGATCATCTAGTCTCATCAACTAATCACCAAATCATATGTGAATCAAATATTTCAACACTTTAATCAGTCTATAGCTCATAACCAATGCATGTGTGAATATTTTCATATACTTAGACATTATATTGATCATAGATCGAATTGCTTAATTTATAGACCTAACGTTATTACAATTACATTGTCCATCAAAACTCTCTAACACACATGGACCAAAAAGGTCAACATTCTCCCCTTTTTGATGATGACATGTAATTGATACAGCACATAAGCATGTAAGCATATTCGATCACGCAAGTCCTACCGCATATGTCTAAGTGTTACATAATCACTGAGCAGAGCATACGACATTTCCTAATTACAAATGATACATATTTGCTCCCCCTGCCTAAGTGCAGTTATGTATATGATATGCAAAGATATATCATGAATGAATTTGCTCCCCCTGTCTAAGTGCGGATATATCATGTCCTTTTCAAGGTTATATCATGAGTTCAAAATTTTGAAATTTACCCGTGAGTGTGCTCCCCCTGCCTAAGTGCGCATTTTCCAAGCATGATTCAAGCAATCAGATAATCATCGCAGCAGGCGCTTAGCACTTACCAATAAATCTCACACACGTTAATTAGCGCATATAAGTATCAGAGTATCACTGTTTCAGAGCATAAGTTCACGCATCGCAGCATAAAAAGCATCACTGATATATAAAAAATGCAGCTATTCCATTCGTGTGCACATATTTCATATTATTTATGCAGCTATTCCATGTAAAGCGTTCAAGCATCAGATTAAACATATTAGTGAAGTTCAGAAATTTTACCAAGCTACACTAGTTTGCTCCCCCTAAATCAAAATCGGGCGAAATTTCTAGGTCAATGGACGGACTGACTTTAAAACAAAAAGTTATAGATAATTAAGTTGGCTATTCATAGGAATTTGAATCAGGGTCGTCCGAGTTGTAGATCGAAAGTTATGCTTAAGATCATGCAGGCTGCCAGTTTCGGGCGACAGTACCCGAAAGTCAGTTTCAGGCGAAATTTGGAGGTCAATAGACTTCGAATTCGGCCAAACTTGAAGAACAAAAGTTAAATTTAATCAAGTTGGTTATTCATAAGAATTTGAGTAAGTGTCATCCGAGGTTTAGATAAAAAGTACCCTGAAAGTCGTGCAGGCTGCCACTTTCGGGCAGCAGCACCCGAAAGTCAATTTGGGGCACAATTTCGGGTTCAATGGACTTCGAATATGGACTAACGTAAAACATAAAAGTTCTAGATAATTAAGATGGCTATGCACAAGAAGTTGAATCAAGGAGATTGGAACTGTAAATCGAAAGTTATGCTTAAAATGGTGCAGGTTGTCATTTTTTGAACAACATGAGACCTTTTCATGCACAATAAAAAAGAAGTATAAAGGTTATGGGTAGAGACCTATTCATGGACAATAAAACATGCATATCACGCACACACATCATTATAGGATGTCATATTTACAGATAAAATAATTACATAGGTCAGGAGTCTGATATAAGGCAAGGAAAAGGCCGAGTGAAGGACAGAGAGTTACAAAACTTGTGAGTATGACATGCATCATGTCTTTATGTGCTTATGTGCTTTGTGATTGATGATTTCGTGCTATATGGACTAATCTGATTATATGCCACAATGTACTTTTATATGCTAAATGTGACTTGTTCAAGATTTTTGATATACGTGATATAAGAATAGATGGATGGCATTGCATATGCGTAATAATGAAAGGAGAAACCGTTTTGACTGCTACGACTATGGATGGTATGATAGGATGCTACGGCATACTTCCCTTCAAATCGAGGGATGATAGTTACTTCCCTTCAAATCGAGGGATGACAGAGTCCTGTACAGGCACATACAGATATTTGCAGTATTGATTGTCCCATTCATCGACGCCGACTGGGCTTAACGGGAGTATTAAAATTAATGGGCATATAGAAATGCATTGATCTAAGGATCACAGGAACGATTGTTATGTGAATGATGACTACGTGATTGAAATTGTTACGTGATAGAACGTATGAAAAAAAGGTTTATGGCACCTATGAGAATGGATTCATTTCACGTTATACTTTTATTTATTATCGAATAACATGTTGTTATCTACTCTGAATAGTTGTCTTCACTGTGTCGATACATAGCAGGCTCACTAAAGCACATCATTAGCTAAAGCATGGATTTAAGGTTGGCCGGCTACGCCCTCCTCCTGTTCCCCATCCTTATGGTCGCCATGTCAGAATGCATTCTAATTTCGCTCTCCAGAGCTTTCAATGGCATCCCTATGTTCATCGTTAGCGTATAGTTTAGATATAGTACAGGCTATAACATTTTGTGACTCGTATGATATGTACTTATATGTGCATCATAGTAAAAGGAGTTAGACCAGATGTACGTACCCATTTTTGTTAAAGGAAATAGTTATGGAAATCGCTAAAAATTTTATGTGAATATTTATAGATGCATAAAAAGGTATAAGGAAACGGGGCGCTACAGTATTCAATTGTACAAATTTATATCCCAAAAATTATTAGAATTTGCATGCATGACTGATCTAAAATACCTGAATAATACTTTTCATATATAGTTGAAAAATATATATGCGAAAAATATTCATACACACTGCAAGACAGTTACTGAAGCAATTCGTGTTTAACAAGGTATATCCTATTTTGCACGACTGTTACTGGAGATGTCGTGTAATTAAACAGTATATTCTATGTTACACAACTCTTATTGAATTGTTTGCAGTATTATACAAATAGTAGATTCTTCAAATATATAATTATGTTACACTATTTTGTTCATCTTTGGGGAAGTCAAATAGACAAAAACTGGTATCATAAATCAATTCACCATAACGTTTTTTAAATTATTAGTTTCTTTTAATGATATTAATACATGCATGTATGAACCTTATCGCACTACCTATTAATTACGGATAAATTTATTGAATCTATGCAATAATCAGTTGTAGCCATACGTTTCCGTGAATTGAAGAATTTTATGCAACTGTAATACATTGCACATATCTGATTTCAAAACAACATATCTAGATATACGACTGACTCCTCAAATTTCTCCAACAACATTAATAACTTGCTGTTGCAGAATATGAAATAATGAGGATAAGATATTTGTTGACAAGCAAATTTTCATCATACAACATAGTCAATGTATACTTGCAAAAGGGCATTTTGCATGATAGAAAACAATCGAAGTACAATTACCAAAAAGCCAAGAATCAATGATGCAAAAGGGTTTTAGAAAATTCCATTGACAAGATGTTTCAGGTACTACCCACTGTGATTAATCATTTACCAGGAAGAATAGCAAAACAAGTCGATTGTTATTCAAAAAATGAAAATCATCACTGCAGGAATTTGCTAATGAGTTATGATTCACTCACACGATATATGCAGTACAGATCAAGAATTTCGACAATCGGTATCTATCAATATTGCATGAAAATTCCGAAACAGCTCTGCAACTTGGTATTGCAATCTTTCTTTCTACTACAAATAAATTCTTATGAAAATCATCTCTTTCTTCAGTTATTATTTTATGTTGTAGATCATAATGCGAAGAAAAAAAGACTATTCCCTTAACAAAATAATGTAAATGATTATACGGATCATTTCGAAAATGGTACTACAACTTTCCTCGACAATCATATTACATGTATATGCTGGTATGCCAAATTCTAATATATTTGAGCACTATATCGATATATGTTATTTGCAAATCTTCTAATACCAGCATCAAAGAGAAGCCGCAGCATGCACAACGAACATACACAAGTCTTTGGAGACAATGAACAAAGACCTCGAACTTTGTTACAAGGTAACTGTCAAACTTATTGTTTACAATTTGTCATAGAATAGTTTAAAGATGATGTTCTAATATGAATTCAGGGCTTACTCGGAGAGCTTAATTGTCAAATAAAAGGAACATATCAAATTCTTAAATGATTACAGCAGAGAACATCCGTCAATGTCCTTGTCATGCATTGATGTGGAAATCAGAGTCAACAAAAGGAAAAGTGAATATCAGCAATTTAGTATTTTCACTCTGTTGCAGTCAAGGAAGAGCTTCACTCCCTCCACTTGAACGGCCTCCATTATATCTTGAAAAAAGTTATTGGATACATCTTTTCGGCAATCTATACGAGTCTATAACTCAATCCTTTCCTTCACATCAATGGGTGCAAAAATAGACTCAATGGTAAAACCAAGAACAAGTTCGTACGTCTACAGAATACACGGACAAAAATGTCATAATATGGGTTCATTACTTCCTACTGAAGGTGAGGCTCCAAAATTTGTCCAACTCTATATCTACGTCACATCAATTGGCGTTTCAAACCGTTTAGGTACGTTGTCCAAAAAAAGTTCAGACAATTTGGATATAGTTGTAGTTACAGCACTCATTCAAATGATGGATCAATACAATAAGCTGGAGAAAATTTCCCGAATGGCACGAGACAGATATGAATCTGGCGAAACTGCTGAACTATCATTATTACTAATTGGACGAGGACGTAGAGGAAAACAGTATGAACTTCCCTCCACCGATGGTATTGCTAGATTGATAGTTGGAGATCTTCCTAAGACGATTGGAGATAGAGACATCATAGTTCAGACAAAAATGGCCCTCTGCATAGAATCGGTGAATTGCGTCCTTCATTTATGGCGATGCAATATCCTTTTCTATTCCCGTTTTTACAGTATGGATTCCATGACCAAATATCCTACTCAAACAGGGTCCACAGCTCTATCACGAGCGGTTGCATAACTACGCGTGAATCCTATGCCTATAAAATACATACAAGATTGCCAGAGGGACAAGGCATTGTACGAGCTGGACGTCAACTTCACCAGTATGTTGTCGATGCTTACACAACGATCGAACAAGAAAAACTGCGTTGGATAAGAAATAATCAAGAGAGCAGATACTTACAATAACATTCCTGATGCTGTAACCAGAGGAGAGACAAATGCAAGATCTATTGGGAAGAAGATCATACTACCATCTTTGTTTATCGGTTCTCCCAGATATATGTTGGAAAACTACCATGGCACTCTCTCTTTATGCAGGTACAGCAGTAATCCACATCTATTCATTAGTATCACAACAAATCCTAAATGGAACGAAATAATAGTTCATTTGCAAAGATATGGCAATGACAGTTCTAATGATAGGTCAGATTTGCAGTGTCGAGTTTTCAAAATAAAGCTGGACAATTTGATTTCTGATATTCGGAAAGGAATATTCCTTGGACCTATGTTTGCAGGTATGTTCTACACAATTCAAATAGTTTATATGACGAGGAAAACATTTTACAAAAAATATTCGACGATAAACGCATTCCTTTTTTTTGTAGTTTTGTATACAGTTGAATTTCAGAAAATATGTCTGCCGCATGCACAAAGATTGATTTGGCTAACTGGGCGTGATGGACATCCCAGTCCTTCGAAAGTAGACTAAGTCAGCAGAAATTCCAGACCTAGATGTGGACGAGGAAGGATACTATTTGGTCAAACAATTTATGATACATGGACCGTGTGGTTCAGCACTGCATGGAAAATCACAGGTGCCCAAAAACATTCCCTAAACAGTATGATGAGACAACGACAATATATGAGACTGGTTATGTGAGATCGACGGAGGACTAGATAGGATTTATCCTTTTGTGGCTCGAATTTTCAGTATGAAGCTTCTTTATTGGTTCCTTGACTGACTGATGTTGCTTGAAATTTGATCATCGATTTTGCTTCTGTCAGTCGTCCGTTTCCCTTTCTTAGCTGCATAGTTTCCTAAACTGGTCTGCCAGTCACTGACTCACGGCATGTGCCATGGTCCTCATAAACATGATGTTAGTGTTATGTTAGTAAGATCTAGCTTCCCTTTATGTATTCAGGTGGGTACAGATATATCATGATACTAGTTATAGAAGGATCTAAAGCCTTTGATGGTTCATCTTTTTGTTTCAAAGTCATTTTTCTGGACTCACCAGTAACCGACGTATTGTTCTTGCAATCTCATATACCAATTCAGCCCGTCGGTCTTGTTGGTTCCTCGTCCACTTACTGTAGTCATCCTTAGTTTTAGTGAGGCTATCTAATTACATTTATATCTTTACCTTGGTACCTATTTTCAAGGGTAAAGATTAGCTTGGCACATAGTTTTATCTCAGTGAGAGTCCTTCTCTCCCTGGTCATGTGCCACAGCATCCGCTGTCTAATACTTGGCAGAGCTGTTTGAGTTCATGCAAGTGTATCTGCAAGAACAGACAAAATCCTCGGTACCCATGCTATTTTGGGTCCGATTAGAGATTAGCACCTTAGGTATCCATACTTGAATTATCCTAATGTGTTTACCAGTTACAGGATCAATAAGATGTCTAAGTTGATTGTTCATGTTTTGAGACCGGTATCTAGGTCTATTGTAACCTTGAGCTTTTGGTTTTGGACTGTGTGCCTTCTCCCTCAGTTGTTGAGGTCTTCCTTTTTGTGGGTTGTTGTATATTCCGTTATTCCCCCTTAGTTGTTGGGGTTTTCCCTTACATGGATTGTTATCGATGCCGGCATACCTTCTTGGTTGAGGCCTTCCCTTATGTGGGATGTTATTATACCCTTTTTCCTTCAGACGTACTGTGCTTTTGTTGGGAACCGAGGGCTTGTTGCTGTATCCCAAACCGGTCTTTCTAGACCTGTTCGTAGGAGAAACAGGAACTGAGTTATAGTCAGAAGGACGAACGAAATTGATTACCCGTGAGGGAGTTGGTTGGTGGGACGTTGTCGCTTCTTCCGTGTTAGTCTGCTCATTGTATCCTAGCCCTGTTCGGTCATTGGTTTTCTTCATTGTTTCTTCAAGACAATGAAGCGTCTTGGATGAGTTCGTCCAAGACTGAACTATTGTGGACAACTTTTGAATCTCAGAGTTCTTTGACTCAGTGATTTCTCTTAGTCTGCCGTATTCTTCTTCCAGTCGTGTGATCCTTCCGATCAGAGATCCGGTATTATCTTGTGCCGGTGCCTTTCCCTTTTCAGCAGCCTTCAATTTTTCATTCAGTTTCTAGTATTCGTCTGCCATGTTCTGAAGTGCATCCAAGACTTCGCCGTAGGTAAAGCTTTCTTCTGGATCTGGTTGGTCTCCAACTTGACTAAGGAGCTCTTTCTCATTTTCATATTTGCTCGCTTCATCTTTCGAACTGGACTCTTCAGAGTCTGTATCATCCCATTTGTAAGATCTCTTTTTAGCTACTGGAACTTGTGTTCTTTTTCTCCCCTCGGATCGGTTTGTGTAGTACCCGTAAAATTTAATACGGGATTTTTGCTGTAATTAACTATGTAATTTGTTAAGTAAGTGTTAACAAAATTTAAGGGGAAAAGTTTCAAATAAATTTCGAAACCATTGACAAGAAAAAATTAGGTTTATTGGGCCATAATGTGAATTAAATGATTTAGGTAAAGGGCCCAAATTTATATTACTATAGAAGTGGGTTACGTGAACTTAAGGAAACTTCATCTAGTCTAATCAATCTCAAGTTTCGAAGTGCTCATATATATCTAATAACTTTAGAGTACTAAGTAAAATGGAAAAACATTCATCTACACGAAAGAAGGAGAAGCAAGTAGAAGATAAAAGCTTTACCAATTCAAAAACTTCGTTCTCAACGTGAGGTATACAAACTTTCGTGTGTCATTTACTTGTGTTTTCAACTTATGTCTTTATAAGATGTATATTAATCATAGAAGGTTTCGAAACATATAGGTTCAGAAAACGCTAAACCTTTAAGTTATAGTTAGACTCATGAATACCTATGTAATATAAATTCTAAGGAAAATCGAAGTGAGCGATGCTCTTTAGAGTTTACTATGTTCTTTTACTGTTTCAAGGGGTACTGCTTTTTAGAATTAAGATGAATTTCTAAGATAAATATGGGAGTAGACGAGTTGATAGTTAGGGTTTTCAGGGAGATTTCGATATATGTAATAAGAGATTTCGAGTTTGATGCATCATAAAAAGTCGACATAATAGGAACTCGACATCATTAGATTTCGACATTTGTATGTCGACATTATTAGGGTTAGACAAGAGGGTCACGACAATGTATATATGTCTCGACATTTTATTGGTAATGACATATATGTCTCGACATTTTATTGGTAAGGTCTCGATATTTATATTGATAAGGTTTCGACATTTATCACAATGTGTGTCTCGACATTATATGTATGACTCGACATTTGAATAGGTTTCGACATTTTACATTGGTTTTAACGAGATGTTGGATAATAAAATGAGGGTCTCGATATTTGGTATGTATCGACATTTATAATTGTTTTTGAGAAACTCGACATTGTGTAAGAACTTCGACATTAGTATGAGCTAAATTAGAAAATCTCGAGGTATATTAATATAAGGTCTCGACATTTCTTATTAGGCTAGGTCTCGACATTTACATATTTTTGAGGTCTCGACATTTTTGCCCAAGATGCTTGATGACAATAGTAATAAATGTCGATATAAGGAGTAGGTTTCGATATTTATATGTCTCGACATTTTGAGGGATAAGGTATCGACATTTGTGAGATTTCGACATTGTGTTTTAGTTAATAAATTTTCGGTATTTTAGAATTTTTGCTATATCTGGTTTTCAATATTTTAGGGTTTTCTATAATTAGCGTTTGGGAACTTAAAAATTATACAGTTTAGCAAATATACTGATATAATAATATTTATTTATTCAGAGAATCGACTTATAGGGATTCCATCAGACCTCTCATTTAGCGATATCGGGAGGACAGGTAGGTGGATTATCCATCTACAATACGTAAACACATTTATGTGTTTTCATGTGGTTATGTGATTTACGTGGCTTATGTGATTTACATGCTTTACCTGTTTTACGTACGTTTTATGTGGATCATGCTTTATGAATTTTATGTATATGCATAGCACATGCATATCACGTTAGAGAGAGAGATGGTTGTACCGTATTGAGACGGTGATATGAGATATTGACGTACGGGGTAGAATGAGAGGCTTGTGATTGGTGACTCTTAGAGGAGTCGAGGTTGGGCTCACTGGGCACCTGGCGGAGACAGGCGTGATCGATCTGTCTACTCGGGCGTGACCGTCCCGAGGTGCATACCGCCGAGATATTGATTTGACCTGATAGAAGGCCATTGGCGTGATCGTTCAGTGCACTATCAGTGTATAGTTTTGGAGAAGCGGAGCGACCCGGTAGGAGGCCATTGGCGTGATCGTCCAGTGCACTACCAGGGTAGGTTGCCGCGAGACTTGGGGGTGGCCTCCCAGTAGTCTTTGCGCGCGAGGGTGTCGAGCCTAACCTAGGGCCCTGTATTGTGTGAAATAGGAATGTGGGAAAAGAAAGAGTGTGCATTATGTCATGTCGTGAGGAATTGGGATCGGGATTGAGTGCACACTTGCATACATGCATTTTATTCACCTACTGGGCAAATTGCTCAGTGTTTACGTGTTGTAGGTACTGAGTCCGACGCTGATACGCGTCGTGACTGAGGCGGCTGGTGGCGGTGCTCCACGGACTTTTGAGGGCGGTGCGGTACATGGATGAAGACCTGTGGAGCGGCTTAGGGACTTTTGTTCTTTTGACATTTTTGGGGCTTCGGTCCGTGTACAGAGATAATGATGTAGACATATTTTTATATTAGTGTATATTATTTTAGGAAAAAGTTTTAATTAGACGGGCCTTCCGCGGCTTACGTTGCGGAAATCCGCCACTAATCTTAATTAGAAAAGTAGGGTCGCCACAGTTTGCCTCCTTTTTGAAGTCGTCGTCAATGGTCCTGTCATATTTAAAGCAAGTATTAGAGTTTTCGTTTTGCTCAGCCTGCTTATCCTGTGTCATCACGGATAATTCTTCTCCTTCTGGCGCTTTTGTTGGATGATCCATGTGCTCATGGTCTTCTTGACTTTCTCCAAGTTGGCATAACTTGGTCCACGTTTCTTTTGCAGTCTTGCTCGTCGTGACCTGTCTGAAGATTTCTATGTCCAAAGTTTTGAACATGGTGTTCTTGGCAATGTTGTCGAGATTGGTCTTTCGTCTTTCTTGTGTTGACAGCTCATGTCTTTCCTTGGGAACTTCTTTCGGTTCGTCAGGATAACCGACGTGTCGAACGTTTACTTTGTTGAATATGAACGGTCCTATTTCTAACACATCAACCATCTCGTCATCTTGTGCGTAGAGATGGGTTAACATCCTTATCTTCCATTCAAGGAAGTTTTCCCTACTAAACATGATAAGCTGGTCTGATAAAGTCATGGTTAGAACAGAAAATATCAAGTAAACCCGCTCTGATACCACTTGTTAGGATCGGTTTACGCGTTTAGAGGGAGGGTGAATAAATGCTTGACGTTTTTCGGTAGTTAACCGGTGAAGGCTAATACATATACTTGATATTTTTCTAAGAATGTTTGATGCAGAAGCAAGCAGGTCGGTTTTGAACCAAAACCGGTAATATGTGTGACTTTTTAATGTGAGTGTGTGACCGAGACACCGATTTGTTTCTGGAAGTTTGGAGTTAAATCTCCTACGTCTCCCCTTCTTCCTCGCAAGGAAGGTTCAGTATACTTCAGTTATACACTCACTGTACAACCTACCCAGCTGCCCTCAGCTTTATCTAGTGAATCACCTAGGCAGTCGTAAAGATACAATCCACCTACTTCAACAGCTTTTTACAGTCCGTCGGAAAATAACTCACTTACTTAACCTATACCGGTTTTCGTACAGTGAGGACAACACTTCCTATTTCTTTCTTCACTTAGTAGTTTGAACAGCGTCGTTGATTTCTCGTGGTGTGGTATATTTTTCTTCTGTGCCTCTTCTCTGCTATATATAGTTGATCTTTGCTGAAGAAGGCCGTTGTCAAATAGCTTCTTGTACTGGACATTGCAGTAAATGCATTTTTCCCAAAATGGGTACTGTCCGGTCTTCATAGCAGTTCGCGCTGTGCCAATTGGTTTTTCCTTTTTAAGCCTAGCTTGACTTCGACTTGGCTCCTCCTTGCAGCCTTGCATTAAATGCTTTAATAGAAGTCTTTAAGGTCCCGCCTTGAATAATTTGAATCTTTGTACACGTGGTAGGTCCGGTATTCTGACTTCGGTCTTGACATTTCATCGGTTTCGGTAGTTGTACTTCGATCCTAGCATGTTATCATTTCCGATATCTGTACTCCGGTCTTGGCACTTGTCAGATTGGTACTTGTACCTTGATCTTAGTACTTTATCAGTTCCGGTATCTGATGCGCTTGTGAACTGCTGACTGGTATGCGGTCTTGAATCTTGGTTTAACCGGTATACTCAATCAAGTTTGGACAATCACCAAAACTGCTTTAATCTGAATTCTTCGATCCATGATTTCTAACATTGTCGTGATAGAATACTTACCTTTTCTATTTCACCTCCTTTGAATTGTTTATGAGGGTTGAGCTTACAATTTTGTTATGCTTTCGTTGCTTTTTCTCTCTTTGCTAAATGAGAGCTTCATCTATTAAGGTATTCGATATATATTAATCCCCTTGAAAGAAAATAAATAATGTGACAAGTTGGTTATCTTTGTTTTTCCCCATGGCCTAAGTAACTCAACGTAACCCTTGGGCCTGAGTTTTAAACTAGATATAGCCCACTTAACTACTTCCCCTATTATTATCTTTAGGTGTTCTTTGACTAATTTGAAATAAATTTCGAAATTAAAGTGTGTGCTTTCATTCCAATAACTTGAATTGTTTAATCAAAAGTCCTAATGCAACAACCCTCACTTTCTAATCATATTAGTGGCGGATTTTCGCAACATAAATCGCGGAAGACCCGTCAAAAGAAAATCTTTTTCCTAAGATAAAGTACATTACAATAAAGCGTCATCTACAATGTCGTCACTATACACGGGCTGTAGCCCCAAAATGACAAAACATCAAAACCCTAACGTCGCTCCACAGGTCGCATCCATGTACAGTCCCGCCCTCAAAAGTCCGTGGAGCACCGCCATCAGCCCACCTCAGCCGCGACGCGCACCAGCGTCGGGCTCATTACCTACAACACGTAAACCCTGAGCTATTTGCCCAGTAGGTGAAATATGCATGAATGCATTGTGCGCTCGATCCCATCCCATACACCTCATGACATGCATGCTCGACTCGTCTCACGACATCACGTCCCACGACTCCCCATGTCTCGGCAGTACATGTATTCGGGTATCCCACTCAGGTCTCTCGCGTTAGAGTGGGTAGGCTCCTCAGGTCTCTCGCGTTAGAGTCGCCTACTTCCGAATATATGTAAAGTATAAAACCAGAGGTTCGTACTCGGTCGGCCCACTCAGGTCCCTCGCGTTAGAGTGGTACGTACTGGAGTCTTCCCCTCTCTGCCCACGTAACAATCTATCGCTCGAGGGGCCAACTCAGGTCTCTCGCGTTAGAGTGGCGCTCGCTCGCTAATTTCTAATTCTACACCACTCGACGACACCCCAAACGTTACCGTTCCGCACGGTACTCAACCCCCTCGTACTGACGTGAAATGAATGTGCAGTGCATATAATATACATATGACGTGCAACAGGTGTACATATGACGTGCAATAATAATAACACACATGAACACGTAATTCTTCAAGTCACAATATTCACCTAGTTCACATAATCAAGTAATCACGTAAATTACCAGTTTCAAAACATGTACACATATATACACATAAATGGGTTACGTGTCGTAGATGAAAAATCACCTACCTGTCCTCCTGATATAGTTAGTCGTGGTATCTGACGGAATATCCAAACCTCGGATCTCTGAACATATAAGTATCATTAGTATCTATATTAATTTTTAAATTGTACTAGCATAAAATAATCCTATTTTAGTACTAGTCTAAGTTAAGTCAACACTCGATTTCCATATTTATTCTATCGCCCGATTGGACATGTTTCGCCGCTTCATTCTTTCGTCCGATTCCATGCATGAATTTCCCATGCATTCGGCGATTTGTGCATAATTAATTCAACATGTGTTTCGCCGAGTCTTTAAGTGAACATCCATCCGCACGATTGGTTAGCTTCCAATTGGCCAATTTCTGGATCCCATTCGCCGGGCTCTCCTGGACTCCAAATCGCCTGACTCATCTTCAAGTTCCCAATCATTCGGCCGATTTGATCATACTTAGACACCTGTTTCGCCGAGTTCTCTACTTGTCATCGAATCGCCCGATTAATGTGTTATAACCCACTTTCGCCAAGTATTCACTATAACCTTAATTAAAAATCGGGTTAACCTAGAAAACCCTAGTTTTCACCGAAACTCACTTAGCCCTTAAATCGCCCGACTTTCATTCTAACCCAGAAATTCATACGTCTAAGATCAATTCAGAAACTATTTCTAACCTAGAATACGGTACACTCAAGAACAAACCCTAAAATATCAAAAATTATAATTACTATGATCGCCATCGAAAACTATACCGATTCCAGAAAACGGTACGCCCGAACAACATTAAAACTCTAGGAAATATATCATATATTGAAAGTAATCGAGGCTCACATCTCATCCTTTTACACTCACGCTCATAAGCTATTCTTCGAAGGCTAAGTTTTCTATACATAGTGACTTTTCTATAACTATTATGTAATTGCGTAAATACATATAGATTGAAGATATATATTAAGTAAAGATTATTAAGCTCAAAGAACTTACTTTGAAAATTAAGTTTTCGAGTTGTCCAATTCCGCCAAGCTCTTGTTCTGGCCTTCTGCCCTTAGTTTTTCTTCGTAGGGTTTCTTTTCTTTTTATGGTTTACATACACGATGTTATCTAGATAAGTATTAAGTCTTCAAGTATGATGGGACAAGTTGCTAATCTCATTTCCTATGGTCTAAGTAACGTAACTCTTAAGACTTGTCATTGGAAAATTGGGCCTAAGCCCAAAACGAAATGTAACCCAATTCCTTATAAATCCCACTTAGCTTTTTGTATAAGTTCGAAATTAAGTTGTAGCTACAAGATTTATTTCACAACTTCACCTTCTTTGTCAAACTTCCTAATTCACACAACTGCATAATTAATTGCATCAAAGATCCCTTATTAGAATTACGGGTATTATATCTTATTTAATTATGCCTAGGACCCGTATTAAATTTTATGGGTATTACATCCTCCTCCCATTAAATGAATTTCGTCCCCGAAATTCAGTGGTGGAGGATTCAAGTTCGATTCTTCGACTAAACTAGCTCATGAATTCTCTACATCCTCTAGGCATGCTCATTTCTATCCCCACCACGTTTCCGCTATGCACTGTGATATTGAGCACATCAGAATAACGATGGTACGTGGTGGTACTTAAATAGAGCGGAAGTCATTCTCACTTATGTCTCACATTTATTCGACATGAATAAACATGCGATTCTGAAATCAACTCACACTAGTACAGAAATAATCATGGGCGACGGTTGTTATAGGCCATGGGCGACGGTTTATGTGCGTCGCCCAGAGTCCCGTCGCCCATGTGCATGATTTTGGGCGACGGGTGTGCAGGCGTCGCCGAATACAGGTTATGGGCGACGGTTGTTAGTAACAACCGTCGCCCAAAACATCAACTGAAAATAAAAAAAAAAAAAACGCCGCCGCACCGACAGCACCGCCACTCCCAGATCCGCCTTCGCCAGCCACCCCCATAGGAAGTCCGGCACCGTCGTCCCTTGGAGGCCGATCACGTGGAGGGGTAGGACGTCGTCTTCTGCGCTGGCCGTTGGGATTTTTGCTACCGGCTCGTCGTCGCTGCCAGCTCGTCGTCGCCGTCGCCTCGTTGCCCAGATCCGCCGTGCTGCCCAGATCCGCCACCACCGCGCTGCCCAGATCCGCCACCAACTCGACTTCCGCTGCCCAAATCTTCCACCGACGGGATTTTTGTTGCCCAGATCCGCTGCGCTGCCCAGATCCACCACCACCGCGCTGCCCAGATCCGCCACCAACTCGACTTCCGCTGCCCAGATCTTCCACCGACGGGATTTTCACTGCCCAGATCTACCACTGCCGGTACCTTTCATCCCCATATCCGCCATTGCCATCCTCACCTCCGATGCATCCTTCCTATCGCCTTACTGCTGTAGAGAATAGAAGGAAAAGAAAGGACTATGAAGTTAAGAAAAAAAAAAGAAGAAGAAGTAGAGAAAAAAGAAAACAGAAGGACTAGATGAAGATAAGAAAAACGAAGATGACGAGAAGAGAAGGAAGAGAGAGAAGAGAGGATGAAAAGAGAGAGAAGGAGAATAAAATAGGGTTTAAAATTTTTCAGAATCCCGCTATAGACTATGGGCGACGGTTGAGATGGAAAAACCGTCGCCTATACTCATGTTAAAAAAACAAATAAAATTTAAAAAAAATGTGGAACGGGCGACGGTTGTTTTGGGGCAGCCATCGCCTATACTCATGTTAAAAAAAATAAAAATAAAAAAATTCTGTAGATCATGGGGCGACGGTTGTTATGGAGCAACCGTCGCCGGAGCTCATGTTAAAAAAAATAAATAAAAAAAAATTCTGTAGATCATAGGCGACGGTTGTTTCGGAGAAACCGTCGCCGGAGCCTTTCGTCAATTATAGGCGAAGGTTGTGGACAAGAAACCGTCGCCTATGATGAACAAGAACTAAAAAAATTACAAAAGTGCCACCGCGTCCACTATAGGCGACGGTTTTTGAGGAACCGTCGCCGAAGTTGTCGTCGCCTATGTATCATTTTCTACTAGTGTCATATAGGGATGGGTATGCTTATAAACATTTCAACATACCCGTCATCATCGCTGGGTTTGATTCTTCTTCTTTGCTTGTTAAAGCATATACCCTGGCTGGTGCCAGCGGAGGTCGTATTGGCACTTGAGTTGGGTTTCTGGGACAATTTTTTTGACAATTCCTGGCGATGTGTCCCATTTTTCCACACTGAAAGCATTTTGGATTGGGGTTAGGTCAGGCTCTGAAGCAAAACGCCGGTGTGATATCGCCCGCATTGTTGGCATTGGAGATGGATAGTTGGGGGTCGAAACGGGAAATTAGTCATCCCCAAATTTGGCCAAGGTCGCCAGTTTTGCTGCCCATGGTGAAATTCTGATTGTTGTTGGGGCCTATTCTGGCGGCCCGCCATCTACTACTATTTTCTTACGCTAACTTACGTGACTAAATAGAATATAAAATATATTACACATGAAACCCCGATAGAATTTTTCGATTTTACAAAGCACCCCACACACACAGCTATTTTACAACATAAACATTATTCAAATTTTACATACGATACAAACTTATTTTACAAAACACAACATAATTAAACATAACGCCCGCCGCACAGGTCGCATCCATGTACACCACCCTCAAAAGTCACCGGAAGTTCCAGAAGGACCAGCCTCGTCATCTAAACATTTACGTACCGGATTCGCTACGTCTACAACACATAAAAACATGGGATGAGCTATAAAGCTCAGTAAGTGGAAATATCCATGTATGCACGTGCCAAAATAGCAAAGGCATACGCGCCAATGCTTTCTAATACTCGTATCCTCACATTATACTCATCTATTTCTCATCTTCATCAGGGCCCATAGCTACCTACTAAGCGCACCATCAAATCATGAGCTCAAATCCAATACGGATAAAATACGATAGTCGGCCCACACTGGCTAGGATAAAACTAGGGTTTATCTCCAGTCTATCATTCACCAGGTCGCCCCTCTATCAAACCACTTTCCTGGCACTATAGTTGTACTATGTGCCTTCCCATTACCTAAATAACTTAGGTAAATATATTCGACGGTTTTACCCCCGTCATGGTGCCTTTGTAGAAGTAGCTATATTCTCATTCATCTACACATATAATTCGCTTTCAACTCGAGTAGTACAATGCACGCTCATTCCTCAACATACTCAGTATGATTCGTGCGTGCACATGATCATGATGCATAAATAATGCGACAATAAATATTCCAAACAATCGCATATAACAGATAATTCACATACCACGTATTCATCGAAGCAATTAGTCACGTAGCAATGCACATATCAATCAATTTATGTGTTGTAGGTGAAATTCCCACTTACCTGGTATCCTTAGCTTATCGCACGGTTAAATCGCTAACCTTCGAATCCTAATTATAGAAACATATAAAATTATAGTTCGTTAATTTAGTTACAATTTCATAAAATTGGTTAAATTTGAAAACCCGATTTTTCAACTTAATTTGACTTAAGTTAAAAATGCCACTTTGAAATTTACAAAAATCTCGAGTTACATAATAATTTAATCTCGTCATAATATATTATAAAACTTCGAAATTTGAATAAAACGAAATCTCGAAATAAAATTCGGCATGGATCTCGACATGAATAATTCTCGACATCGTTTGGACACAAAACTCGAGTTTAGGTTAGATATAAGTCTCGACATATAACATATTATATAATATTTCAAAGTATATCTTCGAGATGAATCTCGATATAGATGTCGAGCTGAATTAGAATTATACACTTATACACTAATTTCTTATGAATATGGCTTCGAGATCATATGGCTTAGAAATTATACCCATAGATGTCGACAATGTAAGTAAAATGTCGAGGTGCATTATATAAGAATTTCGGTACCAATATATCTAAGACAAATCTCGACATTTTCATTAATGATCTCGATAGTTACACAATAGAAGTCTCGACATCATTCTTTATTATTCAAGGTTTCGACATTTATCAGATTATACAATGAATCTTGGCATTATTAAAGGAGTTTCAGTATAGATCTCGATATCAATCATCAATAGATCTCGACATTCCATGATAATCTCGACATTTTATTGCATCATCATCTCAACATTCTATTTCATCATCATCTCGACATTCTATTAATAATTTCGAAACATCTCACATAAATACTTCGACATACACTTCGAGATTCTCTTCCACAATTCATAAATAAACTTCGAAACTTCCTCCATGAACATTTCGAAGCTTCCTCGAGATTTTCTTTCGATATTTACAGAACTCAAAACAACTTCACACAACATCCCGACATCCTCTTCGAGATCCTATTTAACTCTTCATTTCGACATTAACAAACCCTAATCTTCCCGAATCATAAACACTATTTCTTCCTAAACTCTTAAAATCTTTCGATCAAAACCTTAATTATTTAGAACCCAAGAACTTTAAAAACAAACTCAACCTTTTAGAAAATCAAAACATCATAGATCTTAACCTCCTAAAACGTTTGTGCCTCTTATTTCATAGAACATGCTTAATCATATTAAAACATAAAGTCATAGTAAGAATTTATACCTCTCCAAGCTAAATTTCAATCTCAGCTTGTTCGAACTTTCCTTTCTCTCCCCATTCTAAGCTCTCGACAACCAACAAAAAGAATGTTTATCTTTCTATGTTAATTTATCAACTTGAATTCAATAATAAGTAAACGACAAAGAACTTTAACCTAATCTCATCTTTAATCACGCAAGAAGTTCTATTATATTTCTACAGTGATTTTCCGTTTTGACCTTGTATTCAACACTTACCTAATCCCTTTAATCAAATGATAACTCTTAATTAAATATTGTCCTTTATAATAACCTTTCGACATGTATCTTGAAAATCTCAACATCAATTTCGAATTACATTTCGAGCTGCTTAAGGATTTCAAAACCCTATAAATGAATTTTGATAACTAGCTCGAAATCCTTTCACTTAAGTATTCGAATTTCTCTTACTTTAACATTTCTAAACTTTCGAAATCAACTTGGAAAATTTCGAAAAATCCCTCATAAGGAATTTCGAACCCCATGTCGAAATTCAACTAAATTTCGAATTTCTCCTTAGCAAGCTAGTTTCGAACTTCTATCCACAATTAATTCAAACTTCCCTATCCATTAACATTCTACGATTTCAAAGTTATCCATAAAGAAACCCTAAGTTTCAAAATATAATATTTCAAAATTCTATTTTCAACATTTTCAAGCTCCATATCAAATTTCCAAATAATGTTAGATATCATGTAAGCACAAAATTAAATAAATACTAGATATAAAATCATAGACACATAATATGCATGCAAATTTATTGGCCAACTTACGCACGGGACCCGGGTATTACATTCCCCCCCCCCCCCTTAATGAGGATTTCGTCCTCGAAATCAGATTGGTTGAAACAATTCTGGGTATCGACTTCTCATATCATCTTCACGTTCCCACGTAGCTTCTTCAGTTGACTGATTCTGCCATAACACTTTTACCAACGGAATCTCTTTATTTCGAAGTCTCTTCACTTCATACATCAAAATCTCCACCGGTTTCTCTTCATAACTTAAATCTGGCTTGAGCTGTTGATATAAAAATTCATTTCTCAAAACATGATTCGGGTCAGCGACATATTTTCGCAAGGTTGACACATGGAAGACATCGTGAACTTGTGCCAATAAGGCTGGTAATTCCAGTTGGTAAGCTACTTCACCGACTCTTTTAATTATTCTAAAAGGTCCAATATATCTTGGGCTCAACTTACCCTTTCGCCCAAACCGTTTCACGCCTTTCATCGGAGATACTTTGATAAACACCCAGTCAACTATTTCAAATTCCAACGGTCTGCGTCTTTGGTCTGCATAACTCTTTTGTCGACTTTGAGCCGTTTGCATTCTTTCTCGTATCTTTGCTATTGCCTCGGTCATCTCTTGAACCATATCAGGTCCTAACATCGCACGTTCACCGACTTCATCCCAATGTATAGGAGATCGACATTTGCGCCCATACAAGGCTTCATACGGTGCCATCCCAATAGTTGCATGATAACTATTATTATAAGAAAACTCGATCAGTGGCAAATATTTGCTCCAGTTTCCTTTAAAATCCAAAACACATGCTCGTAACATGTCTTCCAAAGTCTGGATAGTTCGTTCTGATTGACCATCCGTCTGAGGATGATAAGCCGTACTAAAAGATAATTTAGTCCCCATTGCTTTCTGCAGACTCTTCCAAAAGTTTGATAAGAACCGTGAATCTCGATCCGAAATAATGGATAATGGAATCCCGTGGAGTCGAACAATTTCTTGTATATATAATTCTGCGTATCGCTCCAGGGAAAACATCGAACTTATGGGTAGAAAATGAGCAGACTTAGTCAATCGGTCGACTATAACCCAATAGCATCATAACCTTTTACAGTCTTTGGTAGGCCAACAACGAAATCCATCGTAATATGATCCCACTTCCATTCTGGTATAGGCAAAGGTTGTAATGTCCCTGGCGGTCGTTGATGCTCTGCCTTTATTTGTTGGCATGTTAGACATTGACTTACAAATGCCGCAATGTCTCTTTTCATTCCCGGCCACCAGTAATTTATTCGAAGATCTCGATACATTTTTGTAGCTCCAGGATGTGCTGAATATGCCGTCGCATGTGCTTCCTTCATTACTATTCTTCGAATCTCCACATCACGTATAAACGGTCCTTGTAATATAGACTTCCGTCTTCTTGCATTTTGAAATCAGTTGAAGTTTGCTCCGTTTGTGCGCCTTTGATTTTTAGATATAACTCATCGTTTCCTTGCACCTGTTTGATTTGTTCCAGTATCGTGGTTGTAGAGTTAATGCTGCCAACTTTGCTTCGACTTCTCCTAATTGCACTACCTCCACCTCCAATAATTGTGACTCTGCACTTACCGCTTTTCTGCTTAATGCATCAGCCACAACATTTGCTTTTCCTGGGTGATAACTAATTACACAATCGTAGTCTTTAACAATTTCTAACCACCGTCTTTGCCTCATATTTAATTCCTTCTGAGTGAAGAAATATTTCAGGCTCTTGTGATCCGTAAAAATTTCGCATCGTGTCCCATATAAGTAATGCATCCAAATTTTTAGAGCAAAAACCACAGCAGCGAGCTCCAAGTCATGAGTCGGATAATTCTTTTCATACTCCTTCAATTGCCGAGAGGCATAAGCTATCACATTTCCATGTTGCATCACTACACATCCCAGACCATTCCTTGATGCATCACTGTAAACCGAAAATCCTCCAGTCCCCGATGGTATCGTTAGGACTGGAGCTGAAGTGAGTCGCTTCTTTAATTCTTGAAAACTTTGTCGCACTCCTCGCTCCAATGGAATTGAACATTCTTCCTTGTTAACTTAGTCAGTGTTGATGCAATCTTTGAAAAGTCCTTAATAAACTTTCTGTAGTATCCAGCTAAGCCAAGAAAACTCCGTACTTCTGTCACATTGGTTGGTTGAGGCCAATTGTTGATAGCTTCAATTTTACTAGGATCCACAGAAATTCCTTCTCCAGAAATAATGTGGCCCAAAAATGCGACTTGACTCAACCAGAACTCACATTTCTTGAACTTAACGTATAGTTTATTCTTCCGTAATATTTGAAGAACCATCTTCAGATGTATTTCGTGTTCCTCCTTTGTCTTCGAATAGATAAGAATGTCATCAATGAACACAATGACAAACTTGTCCAAGAATTGTTTGAACACTCGATTCATTAGATCCATAAATGCCGCTGGCGCATTAGTTACCCCAAAAGGCATAACTAAAAATTCGTAGTGCCCATATCTGGTCCTGAACGCCGTCATTGGAATGTCTTCTTTTCGAACCTTCAATTGATGATATCCCGATCGTAGATCTATTTTTGAAAACACTGTTGCGCCTTGTAGTTAATCAAATAAATCATCAATTCTGGGTAATGGATTTTTATTCTTGATTGTTATTTTGTTCAGCTCTCTGTAGTCAATGCATAGTCGCATCGACCCATCCTTCTTTCGCACGAACAGAACTGGCGCTCCCCAAGGAGAAAAACTGGATTGGATGAATCCCTTCTGTAATAAATCATCCAACTGTTCCTTTAACTCCTTCAATTCATTCGGAGCTAACCGATAGGGAGTCTTAGAGATTGGAGCAGACCCTGGTATTAAGTCGATCGTAAATTCAATTTCTCGATCCGGTGGTAATCCGGGTAAATCTTCGGGAAAACATACAATTCTCTTCCGTATTAATCGGAATAACTATTAAGTCAACAGACAATTCTCTTCCGTATTAACACCGGAGGATTCCGTAAAACCAGATTGGTTCGCATCGCAACTCCGTGTGGAACGGTCACATTATATTCGCAATCAGACGGGGTAGGTGTAATCCCGAGTCTCGTCACATATTTAGTGGATGCAAATGAATGCGTAGCTCCTGAATCTACTAAAATGCATGTCGGAAGTTTGTGAATAAGTAGAATACCTGCCACCACGGATGGATTAGCTTTTGCTTCCTCTACAGTCGAAGTATACACGCGTGCTGGCACAGTTGGTGGTTTCGCTTGAGCCATAGCTTGATTTCCTGGTGTCTTCTCTGAACATGATCTTGTGTAATGCCCCGCCTTCCCACATTTGAAACAGATGGCATTCTGTGAAAAGCATATACCCGCATGATGTCGTCCACATCTTGGGCAAGCTGGCATTGGGACTGGGGGTCTCCATTGATTAGCGTTTTGTTGCTTAGGTGGTCCAGGCCTATTCTGAAAATTTGGCTTCCCACCTTTTGAAAAGAACTGTCGTTTCTGATTACCCCCACTCCACTTTGCTCCTTGCACAAACTTTCGCTTTGCCTCCTGAGCACGAATAATTCGTGTCTCCGCTTGTTCTGCCACCATCGCCCGCTCAGCTACTTGAGCATATGAAGCTCCTTGTAGTCCGGCCATATTAACATCACGATACAACTCCGGCTTTAGACCCTCAAGGAATTGTTCAATCTTCAGAGCATCAGTACTCACCATATGTGTCGCGAACCTTGACAGTTGTTCAAATTTTATGATGTATTCCGCCACTGTCATCGCCCCTTGTTTGAGATTTATAAACTCATTCAGGCGTTGGGCTCGCAGAGGTGCAGTGAAGTATTTATTTCGGAACAGTTCCTTGAAACGTTCCCAACTCATGTTGATTGGATCCTCAATCGCCAAAATAGTGTCCCAGCAATGCCCTGCACTTCCTCGCAGTAGAAATGCAGCACACAGAACTTTCTCATTCTCAGGAATTCTGCTATATTGGAACATACTCTCTAATGTTCTGAGCCAATCTTCAGCAGATGTTGGATCAATAGCATCCTCAAAAGTCGGTGGGTTCAGTTTGCGAAATCTTTCGCCCACTGCTTCAACCCTATCCGGCTGAGAATTTCGTTGTTCCTTGTTCCCTCAGAGTTTCGCTGTTGGATCAATTCCTGAATCTGCTGAGACTGTTGACGCACTAATTCGGTGAGCTGAAGGATAGCCGAGTCACGATTGCCAGTCGGGTTTACATTTTCGCTTTCATGATTGTTTCCTCCACTGCCTTCTCCTCTAGTTCTAACCATGTTGTCTCTCTTACCCTATCAGTCCCTGAGGCCAATAAATCATGCAATGCAAGAAATTCATAATATCACATAACTTACAAGCAAGGCTGTCTTCCGCGCTTTTGAGTGTGTGTACATGGACAGTCTACAGAAATTGCAACCGAAGCTCTGATATCAACCTGTGGCGCCCCGCCATCTACTACTATTTTCTTACGCTAACTTACGTGACTAAATAGAATATAAAATATATTACATATGAAACACCGATAGAATTTTTCGATTTTACAAAGCACCCCACACACACAGCTATTTTACATCATAAACATTATTCAAATTTTACATACGATACAAACTTATTTTACAAAACACAACATAATTAAACATAACGCCCGCCGCACAGGTCGCATCAATGTACACACCACCCTCAAAAGTCACCGGAAGTTCCAGAAGGACCAGCCTCGTCATCTAAACATTTACGTACCGGATTCGCTACGTCTACAACACATAAAAACATGGGATGAGCTATAAAGCTCAGTAAGTGGAAATATGCATGTATGCACGTGCCAAAATAGCAAAGGCATCCGCGCCAATGCTTTCTAATACTCGTATCCTCACATTATACTCATCTATTTCTCATCTTCATCAGGGCCCATAGCTACCTACTAAGCGCACCATCAAATCATGAGCTCAAATCCAATACGGATAAAATACGATAGTCGGCCCACACTGTCTAGGATAAAACTAGGGTTTATCTCCAGTCTTATCATTCACCAGGTCGCCCCTCTATCAAACCACTTTCCTGGCACTATAGTTGTACTATGTGCCTTCCTATTACCTAAATAACTTAGGTAAATATATTCGACGGTTTTACCCCCGTCATGGTGCCTTTGTAGAAGTAGCTATATTCTCATTCATCTACATTACATATAATTCGCTTTCAACTCGAGTAGTACAATGCACGCTCATTCCTCAACATACTCAGTATGATTCGTGCGTGCAGATGATCATGATGCATAAGTAATGCGACAATAAATATTCCAAACAATCGCATATAACAGATAATTCACATACCACGTATTCATCGAAGCAATTAGTCACGTAGCAATGCACATATCAATCAATTTATGTGTTGTAGGTGAAATTCCCACTTACCTGGTATCCTTAGCTTATCGCACGGTTAAATCGCTAACCTTCGAATCCTAATTATAGAAACATATAAAATTATAGTTCGTTAATTTAGTTACAATTTCATAAAATTGGTTAAATTTGAAAACCCGATTTTTCAACTTAATTTGACTTAAGTTAAAAATACCACTTTGAAATTTACAAAAATCTCGAGTTACATAATAATTTAATCTCGTCATAATATATTATAAAACTTCGAAATTTGAATAAAACGAAATCTCGAAATAAAATTCGGCATGGATCTCGACATGAATAATTCTCGACATCGTTTGGACACAAAACTCGAGTTTAGGTTAGATATAAGTCTCGACATATAACATATTATATAATATTTCAAAGTATATCTTCGAGATGAATCTCGATATAGATGTCGAGCTGAATTAGAAATTATACACTTATACACTAATTTCTTATGAATATGGCTTCGATTTCATATGGCTTAGAAATTATACCCATAGATGTCGACATTGTAAGTAAAATGTCGAGGTGCATTATATAAGAATTTCGGTACCAATATATCTAAGATAAATCTCGACATTTTCACTAATGATCTCGATAGTTACACAATAGAAGTCTCGACATCATTCTTTATTATTCAAGGTTTCGACATTTATCAGATTATATAATGAATCTCGGCATTATTAAAGGAGTTTCAGTATAGATCTCGATATCAATCATCAATAGATCTCGACATTCCATGATAATCTCGACATTTTATTTCATCATCATCTCGACATTCTATTTCATCATCATCTCGACATTCTATTAATAATTTCGAAACATCTCACATAAATACTTCGACATACACTTCGAGATTCTCTTCCACAATTCATAATAAACTTCGAAACTTCCTCTCATGAACATTTGGAAGCTTCCTCGAGATTTTCTTTCGATATTTACAGAACTCAAAACAACTTCACACAACATCCCGACATCCTCTTCGCGATCCTATTTAACTCTTCATTTCGATATTAACAAACCCTAATCTTCCCGAATCATAAACACTATTTCTTCCTAAACTCTTAAAATCTTTCGATCAAAACCTTAATTATTTAGAACCCAAGAACTTTTAAAACAAACTCAATCTTTTAGAAAATCAAAACATCATAGATGTTAACCTCCTAAACCGTTTGTGCCTCTTACTTCATAGAACATGCTTAATCATAATTAAAACATAAAGTCATAGTAAGAATTTATACCTCTCCAAGCTAAATTTCAATCTCAGCTTGTTCAAACTTTCCTTTCTCTCCCCATTCTAAGCTCTCGACAACCAACAAAAAGAATGTTTATCTTTCTATGTTAATTTATCAACTTGAATTCAATAATGTAAATGACAAAGAACTTTAACCTAATCTCATCTTTAATCACGCAAGAAGTTCTATTATATTTCTACAGTGATTTTCCTTTTTGACCTTGTATTCAACACTTACCTAATCCCTTTAATCAAATGATAACTCTTAATTAAATATTGTCCTTTATAATAACCTTTCGACATCTATCTTGAAAATCTCAACATCAATTTCGAATTACATTTCGAGCTGCTTAAGGATTTCAAAACACTATAAATGAATTTTGATAACTAGCTCGAAATCCTTTCACTTAAGTTTTCGAATTTCTCTTACTTTAACACTTCTGAACTTTCGAAATCAACTTGGAAAATTTCGAAATCCCTCATAAGGAATTTCGAACCCCATCTCGAAATTCAACTAATTTCGAATTTCTCCTTAGCAAGCTAGTTTCGAACTTCTATCCACAATTAATTCAAACTTCCCTATCCATTAACATTCTAAGATTTCCAAATTATCCATAAAGAAACCCTAAGTTTCAAAATATAATATTTCAAAATTCTATTTTCAACATTTCTCAAGCTCCATATCAAATTTCCAAATAATGTTAGATATCATGTAAGCACAAAATTAAATAAATACTAAATATAAAATCATATAGACACATAATATGCATGCAAATTTATTGGCCAACTTACGCACGGGACCCGGGTATTACACCTATTTCGAAATTATGACGTTTCTTATTACCGCCATTTCCTTGCTGATTTTCATTTCTTCTTTTCGTTTCTTGCGCTTTTACAATCTGGGCCTCCGCTTGTTCTGCAATAAGTCCTCGTTCGGCCACTTGAGCGAATGCCACGTTTCGAGTTCCAGCTATACTAACATCTCGATAGATCTTGGGTTTGAGACCGACCTGGAATCATTCTATCTTTAAAGTGTCATTCGCCACCGTGTGCGGGGCGAATCGGGATAACTCCTCAAACTTGCGGATATATTCCGCAATGGGTCTTTCGCGCTGTTTGAGGTTTATGAACTCGTTCATCTTCAAAATTCGGTCGTAGGTCGTGAAATATTTGTCGTGGAACAGTTCCTTGAATCTTTCCCACGACATAGTCATTGGGTCCCTAAGATTTTGATGGTGTCCCACCAAAACCTTGCATTCCCTCGGACATGGAGATTGTGCACAGAACTTGTTCATTCTCTGGGACCCGACCGTATAGGAACATATCTTCGACGGTGCGCAACCAGTCATCAATCATCATAGGGTCAATGCCATCCCCAAAGGTGGGAGGGTTCAATTTCCGATACCGTTACGCTATAATCTCTATGCGTTCAGGCTGAGGAGACAGTTGGTGTGCGTAGGGAGCTTGATGATGGATAAGAGCATTAATCTGATCCGATTGTCGCTGGATCAGTTCAGTAAGCCTCAGAATCATTGAGTCGCGTTCATGTACCGGGGACTCAGGTTCGTCCCTGCGACTCGAACTAGCTACATTCTCTCTAAGGGTTTTCGGCATTCTGCCACTATTATCTATCATGGAATGGCCTTGGATTGCAAGTATGTCTCTAGAGTGCGAATAAGGACCTTGGATTGGCCATCCGTTTGCGGGTGGTAGGCAGAGCTCATTTTCAAGGTAGTGCCTTATACGCAAAAAATTTCTTGCCAACACTGACTCAAGAAGATCGAGTTGCGAACAGACACAATGCTCCGAGGGATACCATGGAGACGAACGATACTGGTGACGAACTTCTCAGCCACGGTGCGCGCCGTATAAGGATGTTTTAAGGCAATAAAATGAGTGTATTTCGTCAAGCGATCGACCATCACTAAAATAAAGTCAAAGCCACGAGATTTTGGTAACCCTGTGATGAAGTCCATGGTGATATCTTCCCGAATCTGCTCGGCAATCGGAAGAGTTTGAAGTAAGCCTGCAGGAGACATAGCCTCATATTTAGAACGTTGGCACACCAAACATGTTGCGAAGAAATCAGTAACTCGGCGCATCATCCCCGACCAATACAAGGAAGTTGCCAAATGACGATACGTGCGATAGACTTCGGAGTGTCCGTTGCTCGGGGTTGCATTCAGTCAACAAGCGGGGAATCCACTCTGACGCCCGTGGAATTACAAGGCGACCTTTAGTTCTCTGATGAGGTGATATGGCGGTCGCGAGAGAGGATCTTGACGTAACCAGTCAGCGATGGGACCGAGAGTGGGATCCTTAGCAACCTCGGCTTGGATGGTAGTGCTATCAAGCCATTGCAGCATACTCGATGCGGTGAGCTGAGGCGCGGTATCTTCTCGAGAAAGTGCGTCCGCCACCGTGTTTGTGTGGCCAGGTTTGTATACGACGTTGAAGGAGTAACCGAGCAACTTAGCGACCCAAACCTGTTGCGCCAGGGTGGCGATCTTTCGATGCAATAAGGAGATAAGACTCATATGGTTCGTTCGCATTGTGAAGTGGCGACCTAACAGATACGGTCGTTAATGTTGGATGGCAGGCACTAAGGCCATAAGCTCTCGTTCGTATGTTGACCGCGTACTTGTACTTTCCGACCAATCCTTACTAAAGTAGGCAATCTGGTCAATCTTACATAAGCATTGCGCTGCTCCCTGTCCCGGAAGCATAATTTTTCAACTATGAACGGTTGTGAGAAATCTGGCATAGAAAGAACTATGGCTGTTACTAGAGCATCGCGTAACTTTTGAAATGTTGCGTCTGCCACGGTGGTCCACTAAAAAGAATCTGTGATTTTTTTGAGAGGGTTGTGAGTGGCCGAGCAATTCTGCCATAATCTTTAATGTACTGACGATAATAACACGTAAGTCCGAGAGAACCCCTGAGACTCTTCAGCGAGGATGGAACCGACCAACGTACCACGGCTGCAATTTTCTACGAGTTTATTGCCTGAAGAGATGATGTGGCCGAGATACTCGACCGTGCGGTGGCTAAAATTGCACTTCTTCATGTTCACGCAGAAATTGTGTTCGGACAACAAGTCATCAAACGTTCGAGATATGGGCGAGATGAGTCTCCCAAGAGGGGCCGTAGATCAAGATGTCGTCAAAGAAAACCAGGATGCATTTTCTGAATTAAAGGACGAAACATATCGTTCATTGTTGCTTGGAACGTGGCTGGGGCATTCGTGAGGCCGAGCGGCATAACCAAGAATTCATAATGGCCATCATGGGTTCGATAAGCGGTCTTCGGGACGTCTTCGGCACGTACTCGAATTGATGATAACACGAGCGAAGGTCGAGTTTGGTGAAAAAGACCGGGCCCCATAGCTCGTCTAACAGTTCCTGAATAATCGGGATTGGGAATTTATCGGGGACCATGACTCGATTGAGCTCAACATATTTGACAGAAAAAATGCCAGCTGCTGTCTTTCTTGCAAATCAGTAAAACGGGACGCGAGAATGGACTTCCACTTGGGCGTACCACACCTGCTACCAACATCTCAGCCACTAATCGTTTAATTTTGCTTTTTTGTGAATGGCCATGTTGATAAGGTCACACCGTTGGATGTGAGATCTTGTAGCTCCGTAGTAAAAGAATTCAATATCTTCTTTAACGCTTCAAAACGCTGATCCGCTGAACAAGTCATTGCGCGGCAGGTCGGACCAATTTGATAGAGTTAAGAAAATTTACTACGATGAGTTAGTTAAAGACGAGCAAAATATCCGAACGAAGAAACCTCCCGATCACAACCCGGTTGGTTAACCCATAGAAAACCTCCAGAATAATCCAAAAGTAAAGCCCTACGAATTATTTAAAGACTCTCAACCAACTAAATAAGGAAAATAAAATCTTCTTAATAAAATAAAATATATAGATATAGAATTGATCTTGCAACTTGCTTGCTCTTCAAGTCTTCTCTCTAGGGCCCTCTTCCTCTGATCCACTCGGCCCACCCTCGACTTTCTTTGGGCCTACCATCTCGTATAGCGTTAACAATGCCACCATAGGGGAATCAATGTGTGTTGTTTTGTTAGTTTAAATGATATTGAGTCATTTCATTAGTGTCGTTAGTGAAACTCAGGTTTGAAGCCCAAGTTTTTGTTACTACGTTTTTAATTGTCTTCATGCTCTTGTGATAAACGGCACCACGAATCCTTCTAGGTTGTAAGACTAACTATCCATTGTGATTTTTGTGAAGGGTTTCTGTTTTTCATCAATAACTCGGTCGTATCAATGATATGGCCTCGTCCAACCTGATTCTCGAACTAATTTGTTGCCCTTATTTAATTTCCATGTTTTTCTTCTATGCTACTGAATAGTAAAGAGAAATGATTTAATTTTTTTCCGGTCATATGTGTTATACATGTATATATATTGTTGGTATAATCTATGCATTTACCAATTGTATTTGATTTCAAATTAAAATTATATGGCCAGGGCGCTCTATATTGCTGATAAGAAGGCTTTATTAAACAGATTATATGCATATATTCATGCTCTAAATATCTCCTCAAATGCTATGCTCAAAATTTTGTATGCTCTAAATATCTCTCCCAAGCTTTGCATGTCACCCTATTCATATGGTGCAATGCCTTGTCCTATGAAAAATTAAGAGTGACAAAATGCGGCAAAGGAGTGAAGTAGGTAGTAGGGTTGGAAAGACGAAAGCATCGCTGCTGGGAATCGACATGAAAGCAGCGACATCATAAGCGATAACGACAGATTGTAATACCAATGCAACAAATCAATTGTGTTTTTTTGTCTTGTAACTTCAATATATATCTTTTGTTTGGCGCATTTTCTTCTCTGCTCGGATCATTTTTTGCGCAGAAAGAGATAGAGAAAGATCTCGCGTAGGCCCGAACACTAGAATAATAATTGTTTTAGGGGACAAGTATTCACTAGTGCGCCACTGTCAACAACCATACATAAAATAATCAAGGGACAATTACGTTTCAGGCCCTAGAAAAGTATAAACTTAGTGATCAGGCCCTGTCAGTAATTTCTTTAGTTTAAAGGACCTGTTTTTGAAAAATTTAAAGGTAAAGACCCAAACTATACTTTGACTAAAATACCCTTACTAAATCGTTCAGTAAAATGGTATTCGATGCCAGTTGTATGTTATGGATATATGACACCTTGTTACTGTAAAACTTATAAGCGTTACTTTTAAATAAAAATGTGTTACTTATCGATAGTAAAATGTTTTTAACAGATTTATATTTAGTTCTCCGGATAATCGAAATCCATTTTTCACAAGAATCGAGCACAATCGACTGCCCCATCAACCAATCAATTTCGACGTGTCACGTAGGTTTTATTCTAGTATTGCTGAAGAACGATGTAAGAATTGTAATGAATTTTTATATGGATTCAAATTTGAGAAAAATGTGGCCAAATCGAACTAGATTTTGGCAGCAATTGCAGCTAATCTGTGCGTATTCGAGATTCCCATAGTTTGGGCGTTTCATAGGCTCTGTGAATTTTGAGACAATCGTTACCTCATCACTTCTATAACTTAAGCTGTGTGAAAGCAGGTCGTATCGCAGCCATTGATTCATCGGGAACACATGTTACTATTTCATGAATTATTGTCACTACGATTCGTCTTAATGTTACAAAACTATTCACAACGTTATTTTATTTCTCACATATTATAATTTTATGTCATTAATTGGTATTGTACGACTTTATTTTGTTTCTCGGAAGTATACATTTGGTTTTTTTTGTCCAATATATGGTACTAAGAACAAAGTGGGTCATGATACAAGCGGTGACTCATAATCGACTTCTTCGTCGATTAATTGGTATATTATGACCTAATTTTGATTTCCGTAAGTATTGATGGTGTATTTTGTTTAATAGACATGTTCGATATTATGACCTACTTTAGTTTTTCGGTATTTGTTGACATCGAACTATTACTACATGAAATCGAAGCGTTACTTGGATTGTCTGAAATGTCATAGTACGAACTAAGTTCTTTTAGAAGGCATGTCTCGATATTTTTTGACATTGAAACTGTTACTACGTAAAACCAAAGCGTTACTTGTTGTTATCGGAACTGTTACTAAAAGTACAGGATTTGTCACTAAATAAACAATAAATATTATTGTATTGCCTTGAAGTAGTACTATACTTGCTAAATTTTGGGCGGGATTTGTGGATTGATTGGGTTAATTGGGCGGGATATTAGTTTTGGATGGATTTGGATGGATTTACTGTACTTGCTAAATTTTGAGCGGGATTTGTGGATTGGTTGGGTTAATTGGGCGGGATTTATGGAATGATTGGGATTTTAGCGGGATTGCTAAATCAGTGCAAATGTGTTACTAATAACTATTTAACTATTATCCGTTTAGTTAACTATGTTACTAAAAGTTGCTTATGTGTTACCAATTGCTGTAATTGTCGCACCAAGGTTTAGGGTAGTGTGTTTATGGAGTTAAGGTTTAATGTTTCAGGGCTACCCTTAAGTACGACATATAAACTGTTGTGGTTTAATTTTGAATTATGATGACATTCGTGCTGAAATTCATATGTGATGTTTCAATGAACAAAGTAATAGTTTATATTTTGAATAAATATTAACCTCGAACATTCACTATCATCCACCTCAATCGAACAATGTAGCTTTTAAAGGAATTTCGTGTGATAAATGCATCAAATCATACATTTACAAGATATTAATCTTGTAAATCTCGAACAATGTGCATTTATGAACGAAATTAATCGGATTAGTAATGTGGTACTGGAAACCTGTTATGTGGTATCATTATGTGTAAACACGTTATTCGATAGGTTCGTATTGTTATTTTATAGCAAACATGTAGTATTACGTGCGGGCAATCTGGTACTGGTGACATTAACGAATCATCCTGTTAATATTCCTTAACAAATAACTTCGAGAATGTATCAAATACAGATTTACAACATATAAAATGATATTTGGGGTTTAATTTTGAACTTTGAATACGTTTGTGATACAATTCTTAACGTTATGTCTCATTAAAAGAGATACTAGTGTATGTGTGAAGGAAGAGCTATATGTTTACATGATATTTTATCTCAACTTTCACATATTGATATCAACATTCGCAAAACGTGTCTTTTAAAGAAATTCTGTGATTTAGCTTCATCATATCATCTATTTCCATGAATGTCAATCTTATATATCTGAACGAAGTGAATTATGAACGAAATTTAATCGAAATAGGGATGTGGTATTGATTAGCTATTATGTGGTACTTGTAGCTACAAATTTGTTATAAACTTTGCATATATTGTTATTTTTTATCAGACAAGTGGTAATATTTGCAGGCAATGTGGTAATATCAAGTTTTGTACTGCTAATATCTCTGACAATATAGAACATTCTAGAATGTTCCTAATAATGTGTTACCCAGAAGACGTGAATTGTTACTCAGAAAAAATGAAATGTTATTTACTTGTGACGAGTCGTTATTATTTTCTCAGTATATGTTCGTTTCTCGGAAACATTTGTTATAAAATTCAACACATATGATATTATTGTTCCGTTAACTGTTACTCATAAAGCATGAAGTGTTATCCAGTAACCATTTTAATTAGCAAAGTTACCGCTTAAATCTCATCAAAATTCTTCGTTATTCATGATTAACATCAATAATTATCGTCGATAACTAAGGCCCACGATGAAATTGTGTTGAATTTACATTATCCGGTCATTAAAGTTGAGATTTCATCGTATTAAACAAAATTTTCGAATTGTTTTTGAAGCATTCGTGCTTTATGAACTTCGAAAATTCTCTTTGATTATGATGACCCATGAAAAATTGAAGCCAATATAACTTTGTGCTGTTAGTAACGTCGAGATTGGGTCGGATTTGGAACGTGAATTTTTTCTTTCGACCGCTTGAGTGTAAAAAGTGTGTTATTGCAGGAAGCGGTATTCTTTTTGAATGATGTGTTACTTCTGCGACATCATTTGTTATTTACTAAAAGAAACGTTGTATTTTCTGTTATACGGTCAATATTTATTTTCTCACAATTAACGCCACTAATATCCGAAACTTATCAATACTTATGATCAAAATTAACGATAATTTCAACTTATATTATCTCAATTATGGAGATATGTACGGGTCTGAGTGTGAAATCTCATTTCGATCGACGTCGCTTGTTTGGTAGAGATGATGGCATGTACTTGTAATTTTTTGCAACAGTGAAGGACAAATATGTCTTATTACAGGGTTTGGTCTGAATTTTCGTTGCAAAACTGGCAAATCTGTTATTCGTTGTATTAGTTTTGGTATTCTCGTCTACAACGTGAAGTACTCAATAAAAGACTCTTTGTTATTCAGATGAAAGAAACTGTTTTTTTCAGCGCGAAACTGTTATTATTATTTCGAAACTTGTTATCGCATCATTCAGGTAAAACTGATTCTAGAATGTTCTTAATGATGTGTTACCCAGAAGGCGTGAATTCTTACTCAGAACAAAAGAAGTGTTGTTTACTGCTGACGAGTCGTTATTATTTTCTCATTATCTGTTCGTTTGCGGAAACATTTGTTATAAAATTGAAGACATATGGTATTATTGTTCCGTTAACTGTTACTCACAAAGCGTGAAGTGTTATTCAGTAACCATTTTAATTAGCAAAAGCTACAGCTTGAATCTCATCAAAATTCTTCATTATTCCATGATTAACATCAATAATTATCGTCGATAACTAAGGCCCATGATGAAATTGTGTCGAATTTACATTATCGGTCATTAAAGTCGAGATTTTATCGTATTAAAAGAAATTTTCGAGTTGTTTTTGAAGCATTCGTGCTTTATGAACTTCGAAAATTCTCTTTGATTATGATGACCCATGAAAAATTGAAGCCAACATAACTTTGTGCTGTTAGTAACGTTGAGATTGGGTCGGATTTGGAACGTGAATTTTTCTTTCGACCGCTTGAGTGTAAAATATGTGTTATTGTAGGAAGCGGTATTTTTTTTGAATGATGTGTTACTTCTGCTACATCATTTGTTATTTGCTAAAAGAAACGTGGTATTTTCTGCTATACGGGCAATATTTATTTTCTCACAATTAACGCACTAATATCCGAAACTTATCAACACTTTGATCAAATTAACGACAATTTCGACTTATATTATCACAATTATGGAGATCTGTTCGGGCTGAGCGTGAAATCTCGTTTCGATCGACGTCGGGGAGAGATGATGGCATATTCTTGTAAATTTTTGCAACAGTGAAGGCCGAATATGTCTTATTACAGGGTTTGGGTAGTTTTCTCTGAACTTTCCAAAAAGTTGGTCCTTATTCCTAAACTAAACTCTAGGGGGGCCTGAACCCAAATTCAAATATCTTAGTAGGGCCTGAAAGCAAATTAACCCAATAATCAATTATTACATCATTGAAAAAGTAACCTCAGTTTGGTTTCTAGAATTCTTTTAGCGCAAGTCACTCTTTTTTTTTCTTGAAAGCAAAATTTTTTTATTAATTTCAACCAATGTCGCAACATATACTTGGGTCTGGCGGGAAGGGCCTTCACCATCTAACACCAATGTCTTAGCTAAATAATAATGACCTGCTGAATTATACTTTCTCTTAAAGAAAATAAAAGTTAACCTAACAAAGAGACGCACTAGTACAGTCAGCACTTTTGGCGAATGTTGTTATTGGTCATGGGCGACCTTGGTCGCGGAGGCCAAGAGCACCGACGCCAATTGGTCAGGCTATCGGCGTCCGTTGTTATCCGACGCACAACGGCAAGGTATCGGCGATCGTTGTTGGGCAACAACAGTCGCCCAAAGTAAAAAAAATATTAAAATATAAGGCTTTAGCGTCTGTTGTAAGAAGCAACGGTCACCCATTCCGAAAGAATTTATAAAAAAATAAATAACGGGTAAGTTATTGGCGACTGTTGTTTGGAGCAACAGTCGCCAAAGGCCAAAAATAATAAAAATAAAATAAAACGGATAAATCAAAGTTGTGCAAAAAAGTCAAAGGTGAAAATAATAAAAAGAATAAAAACTATAAAAAATGATAAATCATGGGCGAGCGGTACTAAGCTACAACAGACGCCTAAAGTGCCCGTTAATATGGGCTACTGTTGTTATCTCGTAACAGTCGCCCATGGTGCCGAAAAAAAAAAAAAAATTAAAGTGTCTCACCGGTAGTACGGGCGTCCGTTTTCCAACAACGGACGCCCATAGTGCCAATGGCAATTCCTTTTTCTGTACTAGTGACGATAACGTATAAATGCATTGTAATCCACCATCGCTTCAATTGTGTCAGGCTCAAAAACCCTGCGAAAGAATTTCGACCACCACCGAATGCAACGACCCTCAAAGTCGCGAACGGCTACACCGATTGACGCTACCTTCCTCGCCTTGCAAGAGCACCATCCTAGTTCAATTTAATAATATTACCATTACGCTTTGACCATTACGATTACGCTTACGTCATATCCTCGTGTATGGCACCGGCGATCGGACTCCAAACGCTTTCGAGTACGAACAATTCAGAAAGCGGGATCCTCCTCGAAGAATTTCTCATGCCGAGATTCTTGAGAACTAGGCTCTCGAGTGAACCCTATGGCATGCCATCAAAGTTTCTAGAAACTTTCAGCTTCATTGCCCCCGCCATATTCTTTTATTGTCCCCCAAAGGATCTTTTGTATCCATCTTTGTTCTATGAGTTTCTCGCCGTCTATATCCACCACTTAAATCTTACAATTGCATACTTGGTTTCATTCCTAATCCTCAACTAGTAGAGTGCTATTCTCAAAAATTGAACGCCCATGGTTTCGGGTATCATTTTCCCTTTGAAATCTCTTTTTTCCATGTGAAGTGCTGATTGAAAAGGATTATATATGAGCCACACTTCAGAATTTCGAGCAACTAAAAATTTGCGAACATAAGCCCACGAGAGATTTTTTAGCAGAAAGATACAGAGAATTCCTATCCTTCCATTTGCGATAGCTTTCTGCCTATATGAGCTTTAAGTTGCGATTCCATCACCGAGCACGAGTGATTCATCCGTTTATTCCCAACCTCCCATACAATATATTTCTGTCTTCACGTGTTGTCTTCGGACGTGACCAATACCATGGAGGCAAGGTCGACGTTTACGCACACGTGAAGGGAAGGACGAGTTCCGGGGGCCCTTCGGTGGCGAGCTGTGTCTCTTGGATCAGGAGATTCCGAGGAACGAAACTCGGCGTGTGGTGACCTAGTGTTCGACTTGTTTCGGTTGTGTATTGGGCTAATCAATCATGTTTTGTATCCAGCTACGGTGCATTATAGTGATTGGTTAAACTCTTGGGAGCAAACCCCAAGAGAGAGTAAACCCCAGTTGGGGATATATAACCTCTATAAAAATCCTGTCTTGCATTTACTTTTCTGTTATTTCCTTAGCGATGTGAGACAGACCCGACACACATCCGACGTAACTAGGATATACCAGGCATACTCGTCACAAGCATCAGTAAGCATATCTAAGTCACTACATTTAGGATTTGTGAAAAGAATAGCATAAATTTTTATAAGCCTAATTCACCCCCCTCTTAGGCACATTTATATCTTCATTTGGTATCAGAGCTAGGTTACTCAAACAACGGGCCTAACAAGCCTGAGTTAAGATCTAATGGCTTATTCGAGTTTTGATGTTTTTGCAGAGGGACAATCCCATTCCAGGCCACCACTCTACGATGGAACCAACTATGCCATATGGAAAAATCGATGAAGGAATTCCTGCTTGCTACTGACTATGATATGTGGATATCATTACGACTGGACCTTATACTCCTAAGAAGGTGGATGAACTCCAAAGAAAGGTTCTGACTACGATGCAACACACAAGCGAGGAGTCTCCTTGAATGCCAAAGCAAACATGATCGTCTGTGCGCTTACAAGAGAAGAATACATCGTGTGAGTTCATGCGAATCTGGCCAAAGATATGTGGGACATGCTTCAAGTCACACATGAGGGAACCACTCGAGTTGTACAAGAAAGAATAGCCCTGCTAACCCACCAATACGAGCTGTTCAAAATGGAGGACAACGAGACTATAAGCAACATGTACGCGAGATTCATGAACATCATCAACGAAATGCTCTGGTTGAGAAAGAGAATACCGGACGGAGAGAAAGTGCGAAAAATACTGAGATGTCTTCCAAGAGAATGAAATCCCAAGTAACAGTCACCTACGAAGCTAAGGGATCTGGACGAGTTATCTATCTCGGAGCTGATCGGATCTCTAACCACGTACGAAATGACTCAGATCTCCGTGGAAGAAAAACCACAAGTCAGGATACCATTGCTTTCAATGCTGAACAGAAGGAATCTGATTCTGACGACGAAGAGACTGAGGAAGACATACTATAGCAGATCGCCATGCTGACCAGAAAAATTTGAAAAGTCCCGGCTGAGAGGAAAGTTCGAAGGAAACTCCAAGTTCCAATCTAGGAACAAGGGAATATCGTCATCCGGGAACAATGTGCAGAAATGCTTCAAGTGCAACAAGCCAGCCACTTCGCCTCAAACTGCCCGATGGAAATTGGTGACAAAAAGATAAAGAAGCAGAAAGCCATGGTCACCAACTGGGAAGAGGCCGGAAGTGAAGAGGAGGAAGATCTCGCCTACATGGCCGATGATGATCAGGTATCTTCTTCATCCACTATTAAGAAAATACTCTTTCTAAATGAATTATATGCTAGGCAAGATAAAACTCATGATAGTGTTTCCTCAGTCCCTGAAGTAGATGAAAAGGAAGAGATGTTTGAAATAATTCAAAACGCAGAAAGACGGATTAAGTCGCTCAACTCACAAGTAAAGAGTCTGATTAACAACGAGATGACGTAGCTAGAGAGAAGCATCAAACAGATCTAGAAAATGAGCGTCTGAAAGCCGAGTTAGAAACTTTTTAAGGGAAGAAAGTCTTGTGTAATTGCGAAAAGCTTAGGAAGCACGAAAATATATCTAAAGACATGTCTGTTCTTAAGGAATTCTTAGAAGAAAAATATCGTACAAATGATAGACTTCTTGTAGGACAACAAAATCTCAACATGATACTTAGTCTTCCTAGACATGTTGGAAAAATAGGGATATGATATTCCACAACACCTAAGCATGCTGCACCTTAACAAGATATTAGAAAGCCTAAATGTTTTTCATGCGGCCGTCACGGTCATTATGCTAACAACTGTTTTTTTAAGAAAGCTGATAAATCTAGATATATCTGGAGGCCAAAGCAGGTTCCTAAGAATCAAAGTTCTAACAACACTAGCCCGCCTGTGTTTGGAGATCACAGTCTTGACAGATGATATATCATGTGTAACAGGAGTTATTTTGCCACTAACCTTATAGGACCCAATCGAAGTTGGGAACCTCATAAAAGAACTGATTCATGCAGGTACAAAGAAGAAAATCCAGCAAGAAAAACAAGTGGTACCTCGAGATGGTTGTTCCCACCATATATGACAGGTGATATCAGTAAGTTTGTGTCGGTGAAAGCTTATGACGGAGGATATGTCTCCTACGCCGACAACACAAAAGCTAAGATTATTGGAGTTGGACCTGTTGGTAACACTTTACATACTACTATAGATGACGTATGGGTGGTTAAGAATCTAGAACATAACCTCATTAGCATTAGTCAATTATGCGATAAGGGTCATACGGTTACTTTTGAAAATGATAAGTGTGTAGTTAGAAATGATGACAAGGTACTATTCAGTGCATCTAGGGATAGAAAGATCTATTGCATAACTCTTGACGATATCACTAACCAGAATGTCAAGTGTTTAGCAGTTACACAGGATAACACCTGGTTATGGCACAGACGCCTATGACATGCCACTATGGAATTACTGTCTCATACTACAAGCAATGCACTGGTACGAGGTGTTTCGGACATAAAGTTTGTCAAGGACAAAACATGCAAGGCGTGCCAAAATGGGCAAGCAGACAAGACATCGTTCAAAGCAAAGAATGTGATATGTACATCCAGACCTCTGGGATTACTACATCTCGACCTTTTTGGTCCTGTTCAAACGATGTCTCTGCGAGGTAAAAGATACGCCTTTGTCATTGTTGATGATTATTCCAGGTACACTTGGGTGATATTCCTTGCACATAAGAATGAGGCACTAGATAACTTTGCATCACTGGTGAAGAGACTGGAAATGAAAAGAAATGAATCTGTATAGGATACGTAGTGATAACGGACTGGAATTTGATAGTAAGTCATTTGCATCATTCTATGATCAGTACGGATATAGTCATAACTTCTCTGCCCCTATAACTCCCCCAACAGAATGGCGTAGTTTGAACGTAAAAAATAGGGTATTACAGGAAATGGCTAGATCTATGATACATGAGTATGATATTCCTAAACAGTTCTTGGCGGAAGCTGTTAGTACAGCTTGTTTGTGTCTAACTTTGTCTTCCTTAGGCCGATATTAAATAAGACTTCTTATGAAATCTGGCATGGTAGAATTCCAAATATAAGTTACTTTCGTGTGTTTTGGATGCAAATGTTTTATCTTGAACGATAGAGATAAGAGAGGAAAATTTGACTCTAAGGTTGATGAAGGGATATTCCTTGGTTATAGTCTTCACTCTAAGGCACATCGTGTTTATAATAAGAGGAAGCTGACTGTTTAGGAATCCATACATGTTACTTTTGATGAGATACATAACGCAGATGCTACTGATGAGGAAGGTATAGATTTGCTCTGTGCAGAATTAGAGGTTACTGAAGACAGTAAGGACGATATTCCTGAAGACGAAAATGTTGAGACACTGGAACCAGAAGTTGATGAGCTGCAACCTAGAAAATGGAAGCATGCTTCCAGTCATCCAACAGATCAAGTAATAGGAAACATCAGATCTGGAATCAAAACTCGAGCGACTGCACGAAATCAGGATACAATGGAATCCCATGATGTACTGGTCTCAATGATGGAACCTAAGACAGTCCATGAAGCCCTAGACGATATCTCCTGGGTCTCTGCCATGGAGGATGAGCTATCTCAGTTTGAAAAGAGCCATGTGTGGACACTCGTAGAGAGACCAGATGAAAAATCCATCATAGGAACCAAATGGTCTTCCACAACAAACTCGATGAACATGGTAATGTCACAAGAAACAAAGCGAGGGTTTTCGACTGGAACTATTGATAATACACTGTTTATTAAGTACGAAGGTGATCACATGATACTGGTCCAAATCTACGTTGATGATATCATATTTGGAAGTACTAATATCCTTCTTTGCGAGGAATTCTCTAAGTCTATGCAGAAGGAATTTGAGATGAGCTTAATGGGTGAGCTGAACTACTTCCTCGGGTTGCAAATAAAGCAGCTTGACAATGGAACCTTTGTATCCCAGACAAAGTACAGCAAGGAGTTATTGACAAAATTCGGGATGAGCGATTCCAAAGCAATTTTCACCCCTATACATCAGACCACCAAAATAGACTGTGATGAATCAGGTATACCAGTTGATCAAACAGAATATCGAGGTATGATCGGAAGCCTTCTTTACTTAACTGCTAGTCGCCGTAATATTATGTTTGCTGTTGGTATGTGTTCGAGATATCAGTCTGACTCTAGGGAATCTCACTTGACAGCAGTCAAGTGCAAACTTAGATATATCAGGGTGCTGTGAATTTTGGTATGTGGTATTCATATACGGATGAATTCCCATTGGGATATTCCGATGCCGACTATGCCGGCTGTAGGGAAGATAGGAAAAGTACTAGTGGAACTTGCCAATTACTTGGAAATTCCTGGTAACTTGGTCTAGTAGAAAGCAAATGCTGTCGCCCTCTCCACAACCGAAGCTGAATATATGGCCTTAGGAAATTGTTGTCAACAAGTTCTTTGGATGAAACAAACCTTAGTGATTTCGGGTTAGGATATGATAAAATTCCTATTCTGTGTGATAGCACTAGTGCCATTAGTAATACTAAGAATCCCGTGCATCATTCTCGTACTAAGCATATTGAGGTTAAACATCATTTTATACGAGCCCACGTTCAGAAGGGGAATATCAGTGTGGAATTCGTAGGAACAAATGATCAGCTTGCTGATATCTTCACAAAGCCCCTATTTGAGGCAAGATTTTGCCACATCCGTGATCGATTGGGAATCATCGAGCTAAATAAGGTTAGCAAATATGCCGAATTCTGCCATTTACTCTAGGATATACTATCTTAGGTAGAAATTCGTAGTTATCTTAATCTAGAATATTCTTTCAGCCCTAGAGTATTTTCGAATCTTACAGTCCTGATCCTTACGGGTGACTTTGGTATTTTAAGAAAAGATTCATAGTAAATTCCAACATAAGATCGGTCCTTTAGTCACCAATATTATTTTAGGAATATTAAATCTCCAAATTTTTCCTTAGAATGTGGCTTCGATATTTTAGGAAGAAATTTGTAGATATCATTTCTTGCCCTTCAGTTATTTTAGGAATATTGGATAATAAAAAATCCTTCCCACTCAGCTCAGTCAAATCCTTTGCATAATTATGAGATCCCGTCAAATCAGTCTGATATTTCCGACAATCCTTAGAACTGGGATTATGTTATGTTAGAAAGAAATTCCCAATAATTCTATTCTGAGATACTCCTTTCAGCCCCCTAGATTACTTTAAGAATTTCAGATCTTATCCTTAAGTGTGATCGCGTTGTTTTAGGAACAATTCATAGTTATCCATTTCTGAGATCATCCCTTAGCTATCCAGATTATTTTAGAATTCCGATCATTTAGATCTTATATAAAAGTGTGATTATATTAGATTCGTAATTATTCTACCTTGAGATCTCTTTTCAGCCGATAAGTTTTAGGAAATTCGGACATTCAAAATATCTCTTATTCAGCCTTGATAATATTATCCTTATTTAAAGTGAGATCACATCAGATAAGTCTGCAATCTCTGACCGGCGGTTCACTTGTTGTGAAAAATCAAATTCGGTTTGAAAACCAAATCTTCTTAATTCTATTTAAGCCGAGCTTATCCTATCTCATTTTATCTCTTGGATAGTTGCCCATTTTTAAATGAGATCACTCGATACTTCTTCCTTTCTTACCTCAGAATTCGAACATTACAGTTTCTCTTCAATCATCGAAGTTTATACTCCAGTTTTTAAGAGTTCCGATAAGATCACAGGGAGCTGAACAAATTTGCGATATCTGCCAGATCTGATAGTGATTCCAGTGTTGAGAATGTTTTCTGATAAGTTATTCCTTCGTCTTCTAGTTATTTTGCGCCACGTTTTCAGCTTTAAAGCCTTATTATATCCCCTTTTTGATGCTGAAGGGGGAGAAGTCTGGGTAATTAATGATAGATATAAGGGGTCTAAGAACTGTCCTTGATATTCGAAATGATTTGTGTGCGATATTCCTTTTATGTGCCTATGATATATCCTAGTGCCTATGTATGCTGACTGAATTTGCATGAAAATATCTGCACATATGCAAGGGGAACTTCGTTGTGTGTGCATTCTGACTCTTGCCTATATGATATCTGCCTATGCTCTATGTGGAATTTTGAATTTATGCTCTGGACATTTGGAATAACCTCATTTAGATAGGGGGAGCAAACTAATGTAGCTTGGTAAAATTTCTGAACTTCACTAATATGTTTGATCTGATGCTTGAACGCTTTACATGGAATATCTGCATAAATATTATGGAATATGTGCACTCACGAATGGAATAGCTGCATTATTGATATATCAGTGATGCTTTTTATGCTGCGATGCGTGAACTTATGCTCTGAAACAGTGATACTCTGATACTTATATGCGCTAATTAACGTGTGTGAGATTTATTGATAAGTGCTAAGTGCTTGCTGCGATGATTATCTGATTGCTTGAATCATGCTTGGAAAATGCGCACTTAGGCAGGGGAGCACATCACGGGTAAATTTCAAATTTTGAACTCATGATATAACCTTGAAAAGGACATGATATATCCGCACTTTGACAGGGGGAGCAAATTCATTCATGATATATCTTTGCATATCATATACATAACTGCACTTAGGCAGGGGGAGCAAATATGTATCATTTGTAATTAGGAAATATCGTATGCTCTGCTCAGGGATATGTAACACTTAGACATATGCGCTAGGACTTGCGAGATCGAATATGCTGACATGCTTATGTGCTGTATCAATTACATGTCATCATCAAAAAGGGGAGAATGTTGACCTTTTTGGTCCATGTGTGTTAGAGAGTTTTGATGGACAATGTAATTGTAATAACGTTACGTCTATAAATTAAGCAATTCGATCTATGATCAATATAAAGTCTAAGTGTATGAAAATATTCACACATGCATTGGTTATGAGCTATAGACTGATTAAAGTGTTGAAATATTTGATTCACATAGGATTTGGTGATTAGTTGATGAGACTATGCGATCGCATGTTATAGACAGCCCATGTGATAGGATATATCGTTCTGTGCTATATATGGAAATAATGCATGAGATATCCTTCTGAGCCATATTTGGAAAATATGTTGTTTATATATGGAAAGTGATATATCTGTTTAAAATCAGTTCTTCCTGGACAAAATCACATGTACGATTCTTGCATGCTTTCCACTGAATTTAATGTGCCATATTGAATTAATATCTTTCCTTATGCTGATTGGAATATTATATTTAGGGAAGATTTGATTTGATTGACTTTTTGGATAAGATGCTATTTTATGGTATGTGCTATAAACGGATGTGATATCTGAAATAAGGGAAGTTCTGCCATGATTGATAAATCGAATGGAGTATGCTCTGATATGATTTGCGTGCTAAACATGGTAAATATATTGATCTAATACTATGAGCTATACACGGAAAACGTACTGGTATGATGCTATCTTGTGTGCTAGAATTGGAAAGTTAATCTGGGTTGATTGACACTAGAAACAGATAGCAGGGAATCACTTATGAAAGTCCTGACATGGAAAATATATGCGAAGTGATTGAATATGCATGAGAACGAAATTGAGTCTTTATGTGGAATATATTCATGCTTAAATGAGCTCTTATATGGAAAATAATCATGCTTTAATGTGGTAGATGACCGTTGTGATGATTTATTAAAAGCATGATTTATATGGTATGATTGACTCGAAAATTGAATGGAAACTATGCTTGATTTGGTGATTATTATATGATATGATTTTCCATGTGAAGTGCTGATTGAAAAGGATTATATACGAGCCACACTTCAGAATTTCGAGCAACTAAGAATTTACGAATATAAGCCTACGAGAGATATTTCAGAAGAAAGATACAGAGAGATTCCTGAGCCTTCCATTTGCGATAGCTTTCTGCCTACTTGAGCTTTAACTTGCGATTCCATCACTGGGCGAGTGATTCATCCGGTTATTCCAACTTGTTTCTGGGGGCCCTTCGGTAGCGAGCTGCTGTCGGGATCAGGAGATTCCGAGGAACGAAACTCGGCGTGTGGTAACCTAGTGTTCGACTTATTACGGTTGTGTATTGGGCTAATCAATCAGTTTTGTATCCAGCTACGGTGCATTATAGTGATTGGTTAAACTCTTGGGGAGCAAACCCTAAGAAGAGGAGTAAACCCCAGTTGGGGATATAACCTCTATAAAAATCCTGTCTCGCATTTACTTTCAGTTATTTCCTTATCGCTGTGAGACAGACCCGACACACATCCGACGTAACTAGGATATATCAGGCATACTCGTCACAAGCATCAGTAGGCATATCTAAGTCACTACATTTAGGATTTGTGAAAAGAATAAGCATAAATTTTTTATAAGCCTAATTCACCCCCCCCCCCCCTTAGGCACATTTATATATTCAGAAAGCTTCTTCAAAGACCAACATGCTCTACTATCGAAACTTTTAAGTCCTATACAACCCTTAATATTAACATAAGAATACTTAATTCTGGTCCAATAAGATCAAACTTCTTCCAAACCCTAATATGATCTAACATATTATTCCAATAATTACAAAAAGTTTAAAATTTTTCAAAACAAGTGACACATGCTTAAAAACCTATCGAACCTTGATGATGGTACTTGGCGTTGTTAAACCTATTAATCCAGTTATCAAGCTGTAAAGAGTTTGATCCCGTTCGGACCCAAGGTAGTCCAGCCTATATACCATAATCAGACTCTCGCTCAAAGGTAGTTCAGCCATATATCGAAACAAAATTAAAATTGTTTTTATGATTGTAAAATTAAATCATCGAATACAAGGATTTTTCCATAATAAAATTTTTATTCAATTAACTCAATCGGTAACGGCCATCGCCGTCAAACGCCTTCCTTTCGGCAACACGGGCTTGCAAAGAGCCGACGCAAAATTAATTAAAATCAAATTTTATTACCATCTTTATCCAAAATTTAATTCTTTCAATCGATTTTTCAAAGTTTTTTACAAATAAATATTAAATACATCATATTATAATATATATATATATATAAAATATGATATAAAACCTGTTTAAGGTATTAATGCATCTTGCTGTAGTTTAACTAATGAAATTAGCCTTCCATTAAGGCTAAGCTAGACAAAAATAAATATGTAAAAACAAAATAAAAAAAAAACTTACTTGTAAGAGAAATCGTAGAAGGAACTTCAACTTTATTACTTGAAATATTTTACAATAGAGAAGGAATTACAAGGAGAAAGTAAGAGAGAAAGAGGGTGCGTAAGTAGATGCGTACATAACAAATGCTTAAGGCCATTTTTATAGACAAAGCAAACAAAGAAAAGTACATAGTAAACATCAATAATTCGCCGAAGAATTTCTTCAACTCTTGTTCTTGCTTGATGAGCTGGCTCCACCATCTTTAAATGTTGGTAGTTCCTTTTTAAATGAAGAATAATAATTTGTCGTTGCTTTATTAAAGTAACCAACTTTACCTCAAAAGTCTTCGTGATTATCCTCACTTTAGGTAGTGGACAAAGTGAGTCATCATTTTTCTTATCTTTTTCTTGGACCTTCTTGGTAATCGCATATTTAAGGAGATCGATTGCATCATCCACCATAATTTCATCCGGGTTTTCCGGTTCTTGTCCTTCTACAGCAAGGCAAAATTCGTCGTCTTTTGACGAAGTCTCCATTGAAAAATCCACCGAAGTTTCAATACCAAGATTCTTGTGAATATCCTTTTTCATAAGGTCAAAATAAGCCTGAACGATTTTTTCAGTCTTCATTTTTCCCTTTTGGATATTTTTCCTTCTTTAAATTATTTCAAAAGGACTAGGAGGTTCCCTTTGTTGGTGATAATAGTCTTTCTGATTATCTAACTCGTGAATATCTTTCATGAATTTTGTATATATGTCCCAATATGGGCGAAATTTCCCCTCTAATAGAGGCGGAAGAGGTGGAAAAATGTTATTGCTCAAACGGGCAATAAAAAGCTTGTTAAAGAAAATCTCTCAGCTTCCTCAAGTAATACTTTGTTAAAGAAAATCTCTCAGCTTACTCATTTCACGGCAGCCAGTGCCAATAGGAGAAGAACACACTTGGCGGTCAAATATATTCTGAACTCTGTTAAATGGGATTTGGTTACCTCACTGCAATATCTTCAGAAAACATTTTTGCAAAGCGCTCAAAAGGACTTGGACGCAATTATCACCACAGCTTACCATAAACACATATATCTTTAATGATTTTTTGAATGCACATATAATTTTTATGAAAAAACTATGGAACTTACCTGTCATTTAGCTGTGGGAGGCGATCATCTCGCTTGATGGATAATGTGGAGTCCATGGCCAAGACGGATAGTTCTTGTAATAAACGTCTGATAATGATAGAAACATTGTCTAACGCATGCAACGAACCTGGAATCTGCATGAACTCCACTCTGTGGGTCCCAAATTTGTAGTTCAACGACATTTGGTCGAATAACGCACAGAACCCATTCACAGCCATTGATTTCCAGTGGGAAAACTATCATTTCTGCTCTGGTCCACGGACACAAAGGCCACCCGGGGTACTTTCCAAGAGTATATGGTATAAATACACTCAAGTTCACACTTTCATTGATAACAGCGACATGACAATTCTGCTGAAAAGCGTGCTCATGACGCCACATTCTTCGATGGGATTTTGCACTTTATTTGCATCTCAATGAAGACACGGATGCATTCATCAACATGCTTTAACAACAAAAAAACAAACAATATATATTACGAAGGATTTATAGATCAGACAAATGCATATATAAATAAATATACGTAAATTTCTATATCGTTTTAAACAGTGGTCCTTCATAATGCTATGACTATATAAATTCAATTATAGACTTACATAATTTTGGAGTGGTCGTCCTTCTGTCATTAATGTCCGAAAGAAACTGGCCGACAGAGGATTTCCAGAAAGTACACTTTTGACGACATTGCTGCATTGATTTAATTTCTTCTTCTGCTATTGGCCAAAAAGCTAACTTATACAGCATATACTCATCAAGCCTACGATGTGTATAAGGTTGTCTCGAGACAGCAGATTTGCTACGTTGAAAGACCTTCTCTGCACGCTTGAGCCTTTAGATGCTGGAAGTTGATGATTCTCCTCAACTGGACATGACGTCATATTGTGAGCGACATTCTTGACGTTTTGGTAATGATACCCATGTTAGCATTTGTTCCTGCAAACATAATTTGTAAACAGATGGTAGATTTTTTTATAACTAATGCTATTTAAAAATATCAATATCGAGAAATAAAAAGAAAATACCTTTTGTGCATTGCGGGTTTGATAATACGTCAACTTGATCTTGAGCTGCTGTACCTTTTCGCCTAACATTCAAACCTTCTTCCATGGACGTGATCTTGACAATTATCAAATTAATGTCGCAGACGGTCCCTCGGTTCTTTTCAACAGTCGCCAATTGTTTTTGAATTTCCTCCAATGCTTTTTGAAATGATACTTCCACAGTAGATAATTCTTATGATTGAATGCATTTTGGATTAAAGCACCTGCATGTTCTGTAAAACTGTCCGTGGAACATCTTCATCAAACATATGCCTTTGGCCTATTCTGTTTCCAGCTCAATATCTCATTTTCAGTTTAATGATTATGTAAATCAGCACTCAAACCATATCGTAGGCTACATTCTGCTAGATTAGCCAATGGGTCGTGGTTGTTCTTCTCCTTCTCATCATCTCTTTCGCTCTCTGTATTACCCGTGAAAATGTACTTCTTATTTGATGACTTCCCATAGAAGGGTTTCTTCACAGAATTGATGAACCCACTCGATGGTCCAGTTTCATTCAGACGCTTCGCCAGTCTTGTAAGTCTTTTTTGTGCGAACTTATGAGCAAACACTTTTTTCTTCCCCTTTCTGGCTTCTCAACAGACATTTTCCTACTCTCGACCAAAACAACCTCTTCTGAAGTAGAATCACTACTGCCTGAATCTTTCGTACCCGAAGATTTCGAACTGCTATGTTCATTGTCCTCTTCAAGGTCACCCTATTCCTGACACTCTGGTGCATCTAAATTTTTGCATATTTAATGGAAACTTTTCCTGCTATTTGAGGACAAATAACTGTAACTCCTCTCTCCAGAACCAAATTGATTTTGTGCAATTGTGGAGTGCAGTTCTGGTATGCAAATTGACTTGATTTAATAAACAGCGGCGTTGATTCTTCAACAGTTGGCTCCAAAATAATTTGACAACACATTAAGAAGAAATGGCCTCCATGATCTGCTCCAAACTCGGCGAGTACTTAGTATGCCAATCGTTTGTCTTCCACCGACACATTCGTGGATGCCGAGTTCCAGTCCCTCAAGTCTCTTCGCAAATGTTTTGGCAACTCCTGTGATACATTCATAAGCAAGTATGTAAAAAACACATAGGTCAAGACAATGTGGAACAATACACATCGGCAAATGAAATAATAAACATAATACTATTGCCTGAAATGGATGTACAAAACATCCTAAACTTAAGTTTGGGTATTTCTTCTATTCCTCAACACTTGATTGCTGAACTGTGAGAGATCCCTCTTAAGTGACGTTAGGACTTCATTGAATGCTAGGTTTCCCCATTGGTAAGCATTGAATTTCTTCCAGCAAATACATTATCGCATGATCTACAGAAGCCTTAGCCCTATTACTTTTTAATGTATGACTCTGGCGGCAAACATCAAACTTGCCAAATTTAGCTTCTCAACGTCAACAGTCGTATCTGAAGTGCTTCCCATAGTATTCAGTCGGTTCTTTATGTCTCGACGTAATTTATTTTGGCTTACAAATTGCCTTGTAACAAATGCTGTATTGACATCTATTGGATCTTCAGTGCCAAATTTCAGGCCTGCCAACAATGAGTATTCTATTGGCGAAAACCGCACAGGTTTATCTTCAGTAACCATCCACAGCTCACTGTCTCATCATATTTGATTTGACAATGCATCATAACAACTGCCCTGATAACTGAAAATTCTCTGCAGACACTATTAGACGTCCAAACTGACTTTTTGCAACCATCTCAGCTATCTCTTCTCTATTCAAAATTTCCATTAGATATGTGCATATATCTTTATAAGCCGCAAGTATCACCACTGTTCCTGGCTTCATAGATCCTCTGGGCCGTTGTGTTTCTAATACTTCCTGTAGTAAGGCAATATATGTCCGCAATATATCACTTAATAATAAGACATCATACATTCAAAAATCCAAACCCATAAATTCTCGATTTTTACATATATCATGTATCACAGGCATAAATAAGACATAGCACTACCCTCAATGAAGTTGTCAGCCATGGCAAATAGATGACAAACGTCAACAGATTCAAGCCTAGAGGGGGTAAGAATCTTGTTGAAGTCTCAATTGCGCAACACCAAGTTGTTCTTACAAAATTATGACATTAATATACTGAGTGCTTATTTTCTTTAGCTTTTTTGGGGGGAGGGGTTTAGAGGAGCGGGATAGCAAATTTAATTCATTAATAAGATGAAAGCATTGGGCCACTCATTATCAGAAAACCCAATATGTTCAAATCAATAAATTAATTGTGGGCCGATCATCTGAACCTTTATTCTAAAGTCATTATCGGTTTAATAAATTAGCAGATTTCAATGTCATTATGTGAGCTTATAATGACTTCTGAAAGGAAGTTACTACGCGATAGACAGACAATTTAGAAGTTAATAATTGAGTTTACTTTAGTTTTTATCGTCCGTGTTTATTACTAACATACCTGTTTTCGTACTCCATATGTAATATATGATATGATATGATTGTATGACTATTTGATTTGACAATGTAATTGAACAATTGTTGTATATAATTGACTATTATTAACGTTAATAGCTATATCGTGCATTATATATTGTATGATTCTTACGTGCCTTGTACACTTCTTCCGCACTATTAAAAAAAGTAAAGTAGTAAGAGTAAAATTATTCTTACAGTTGTATAAAATAAAAACCGTTACTGATTTTTTGGTTCTCAATGTTACTTCTCTTATAAGTAGTATTAAAATCTGTCATTATGGCCAAGAGTATATGACAATGAGAACATGTAGGTTAATATGAAAATAAAGCGTAACAATGGTTCTTCAAATTATCACAAAACAGTAATACCTCATTTGTTCTTTAGCGTCAGCAACTTGAGATTTATTTCTTCAAAGTGTTCGTCGATCGTTTTTCCCATATTCTTCAGCATAGTGGCATGATCATTACATCTTGTTTGTAATGCATCAAACCTCTGTGCAGCAGTTTGCGCATAGTCATCGATCTTTCTGTCGGTGCGGCCGATAATTTATGAGTTATTGAATTTTGCAATTTTGCAAAACTTCTCTGTAAATATTTTCTTATTTCATTCATCATATTCAGTTTTCAAAAACAACAGGTATGATTAATCTTTCATATTATCGTGAGACTAAATACCCAAAGGTCAGTTGAAGGGGTGAATAGAATTTAATCCGATGGGTCAAGCTTAAAGGGTGCGATCTGGATCGTAGGATTAAGATTAGACGCTGCAGATTGAATCCGGTCAAAGGGTTGGTTAGAGGACAGTAGTTGTGACTATTCACAGAGTAGTCCCTGCCCAAAAGTTATACCCCTTCACAGATTCGCCCCCGAACTCCTCAGAACCTATAAATAACAATTACTGAATGAATTAATGAACGACTGGAAGTTAAACAGTTATCCTTTTATTTCATTGTTATTATAAAGGAATCCATGTATTTAATTAATTAAATAGTTATTATGGATAGAATTATATCCGACACTTTTTATTTTCCATTACTGTGCATTTTTTGCGTACATGATCATATACTGTACAGTTGTATCTTCTGATAGTGTCAGTCATATAAACGTTATGCAAACAATTATTGCAAGACCGAGGTATGTGAAGTTTCATTAACATTTATTGCATTATTATAAAAGAATTCATATGTAATTAAGTAACTAAATATGCATACATGATATTTTAACAGTCAGAGGTAGTTGTATCTTTGAATAATGGTGATTCGTTACGCAAACAACCGGTGCATGACCGACGTTTTGGCAAATTCATATTATGTAATTTCATCAGCAGGTAGTCTAATATTCCATAAACAATAACCTTTATTAGTAATTAAATAAATACAAAAGGCATGACTTAATTTTCAAATGATCTTTTAATTGTCAATAGTTATATAGTCGAAATTGAGCAAATTATTGACCTTTAACAACACAATTAAGTAATACAACATATGCGTTTTAGTCACATTCATCTTTGGAATGTGCGCCTTCATGAACATAGGCTGCTATAATTGTCTGCCGGATAAAAATAAATACAATATTAAGTAGTGTGTTTTTCAGTCTTCAATTTTGAAAAATTTCAACATTTACATTTTTGTAAGAGTTTTCTATAATACATTCTCAGTCGTGTAATGTTGGTACCAATTGCTTATTGACTATTATTGTCATATATATTGATCATATTATATGCTAAATAACCTTAGAAACTAAAGATGACGGTGTAATATAGCTCAACATAGTTAGTAAAAAAACCAAACAACGCTAATATAAGAAAACAGACACAAAATTTATTTCCAAACGCAATATCTACTTGGACTGGTCAATACAATATTCAATAGTGTGTTTTTCACTCTTCAATTTTGTAGAATATCAACATTTATATTTTTGTAAGAGTTTTCTATCATACATTCTCAGTCGTTTAATGTTGGTACCAATTGCTTATTGACTATCATTGTCGTATATATTGATCAAATTATATGATAAATAACCTTATAATTTAAAGATGACGGTGTCATAGATAGCTCAACATAGTTAGTAAAAAAACCAAAACAACGTTAGTATAAGAAAACAGACGCAATTTATTTCCAAACGCAATAACTACTTGGACTGGTCTATTTTTCCTTCTTGATTTTCTTACATCTCAAAGACGAAATAGCATCGGGGTGACCACGTTTACTCTTCTTAAGCGTTGCTAAAACAGTATCGTCATCATATGTATTAGTTTCTGTTGTATCGAGTTCTTTTGTAGCAGCGAGAGTATGCATAAATTTTCAGCGTCCTTTGGTTTTTCTATACAATCATCCCATTCATCTGAAAGAACGCCTTCGACCGTGGATACCCAATCTGATACGGTCTGTGAAATCTGAACATAACCGATCGATCTTTGTATTTAAAAAGAGAAGCATAATCAGCCACCATTAATACATGCATTGATACTATGATTTTTACCTCAGTTGATTTTTGCTGTTCGGACACGTCCAACATCATGAATTTCCAACATACGAGTAACCGTCAAGCTTTTATACGAACTTTGAAAATCAAATGGCTTGATCCTCACAAAAAACATAAATGACTTCCCAACTAACGAACAAATGCAATCAAGAAGCTCTTCATCTCCAATATCTTCATCATCAATTACAGTCTTCTGCGACAATTGAAAAATATATGATGACAATTCTATTATCAAAATATTTTTAAAAATAGGTACTCACTATTGTGTTCTTCAGCTCTTCTGTTGTTGTATTTGTATACTTCTTAGCTGGCCCGTCAAATATAACAAAAGTTTCCGATTCGGATCCATCATGAACAGTCACCTCAATACGGAACTATGCAAATAAAAAAGGCAGTAAATAAATACAAATGAATTACTTCACCGGATGTTAGATGTCGATATATTATAGTGAACAATACGGCAAAACTCCCAAAGCATTTATATTGTAACATTTGTTGCAAATTAGTGTGCTCTCAGAGTTTCTTAACTTGGATGAACATTTCGAGCAAGAAATATAACTCCAACCACTTCGGCTAATTGCATCAGTGATCCTTGCTTCACATGAAAAACCACGCTCCTGACGAACAAAGAATGTCAAAGCCATGGAATGACGTCGGGTGATATCATATAAATATACGAATACAACCTGTTCAACATCCGAACGTAGTATAGCGTATATATCTGACAGATTGCTTTTTGTTACTTGTCTGACATTGGTAACCAATTGCGTAGATGTAGAACTGATATAAAGATTCATCCTATAAAAAATAAACATAAACCGTTAAATCAGTACTTAAATATATAAATTACACAATTCATGAATGAATTGTACACATGAATAAATGAATTCTTACCGTTTGCGGAACTCCAAAACAAATGGACTATCTCCATTAATATAAAGAGCACTTGCAGAGGTTGTATTCAGATATAAACCACTTGCTTAAATAATACGATTACAAATATTTGCTGAGTAAAAAACAGTACTTATACGTACAAAACACCTGAAAGCATCCGTGGATTGATATTTGTCACAATAATCACAATAGCGTCTCCCAAAGTTCCTTTCAACCTCGCGTGCCTTCTCATCCTAAGCTGTCATAGCTGCACGATAGCCACTACAAATAAAAACATAGCCTTATCATGATAATTCACAAAAGAAGACTATAAATGAGAATAATCAGAACATTGAAAGAAAAACATACCCATCCAGAATTATATTACATACCCATCCAGAATTATATTCACCATAGTCTGCGATTTACCATTGTCATGTGGCCCAACAAAACAAGTGCAATGACATCTAATCCAATGGTAAAAAAATTATTTGATGAACCAATATATCTCTACATCCAAACATAAGGAATACATAAACATTCTATAGAGATAAAGATGCAAACCTGGTAAATAATACTGCACACCGGATCCCAAGTATTTAGAAGAATGAAACTGAAATTTCTCTTTTTGATCATAAGATCATGGCTAACCCTTCGAGACATAGTTGTACGATTACTGTAATGTATCATATAACGATGCTCTGTAGTACGATATGTTTGCGAAGAACTGACAATATCAAAGTTTGATATTGAAAAAATACAGCCCTCTTCAAGGAGTCGCTCAAAATTTCCCACCAGCTTAGTATTAATTGTAGCTTGCATGAGAGTATCCTATAACAAAACAAAACATTTGATTAGGTAAACACAAATAATATAAAGTAAAATTTAATACCTCTTCACCTAGTAACATTAAGCCAACTAACATAAGCTCTCCATCTTTCCTAAAATTAGTAGCTCTCCAGGACCACAGCAGCCGAACAATTATTGTAGTGTTTCCCATTTTAGGGGTTAAGGAATTAAGTACGGAATAATCATTCGGCAGAACCACGATGAAATGAAACTTACACACCTAGAACTGTTTCTTAATGTTAACACTTGGTTGAACAATTCCATATATATAATGATAATATGAAACGATTTATTGTCAGAATTATAAGACAAACCTTTGAACTACAATAATATAAGATTAAGTGAATTTATTTAAATGAACGAGTATAGAACATGTATGAGTCACGAATTAAGGAACATTTATTTCTACAACGCTTTATTGAATATATTTCCTGACTCCGTAAACAATCTCTTATCTATCATTAATGATGATTCAGAAATTTGTAACTAAAAACCATATACGTTACAAAAATTCAATGATACACATACTGATATATCAAGAAAATGAACGACTCTTCGTTGAAAATATAGATATGTGGCCCATATTTATCAAATAATACATATAATGATATTTCAAAAAATAAAAATCCCTTTCTTGTCAATATAGTGAAATCATCCAAATTAAAAATACATTATTGAGTCGTCTATTTTTTAGTCGTATAAATATTTGTGGATAGTGTAAATTTAAATATCGTAACGTATTACAGTCTATTCACATGTCATCAATTATGCTAACTATAGCAGATGATTATAATGATAATATCAAATGAATTATTGTCATAATTAAAAGACAACCCTTTGAACTACAATAAGATTTTCAGCAGTAGTCTATTCCCATCCATGTCAAAACCTTGGGTATAGCTATGTTATCTTAATACGTTTAAAGCTATTATAGTAAACATTAGTAAATCAATATAATGATAATGCGAAACGATTTATTGTCAGAACTAAAAGCCAAGAATTAAAAGCCAAACCTTTGAACTACAATAAGATAAGATTCAGTGAATGTATTCGAAACGAGTATAGAGCATGTATGAGTCACTAATTGAGGAACATTTATTTCTACAATGTTTAGATTCCATTAACGATCGCTTATTCATTAATGATGAAATTCATAAATTTGAGAATGAAAAACGTGTCATTACAATACATGAATGATACATGTAAATTATGATGATATTTGAAAAATAAAACAACCCTTGTCAATATAGTTATATGATCCAAACTAACTATACATTATTCAGTCGTCAGTTTTCCGGTCGTGTAAATATTTGTCAATATCTAAATGTCCTAGTGTATTGCATTTGCTCATCAAATTAGTAAGAGACGTGCAAGTTTTCATCAGTAGGGTATTCTAATTGATTACCAAACCTTAGCTATGTTATGTAATACAATAGTGCAATTATAGTAACTTAAGCAAATCAATATAATGATAATATGATACAATTTATTGTCGGAATTAAGTATAATGATATTTCGAATAATGAACAACCCTTACTTTTCAATATAGTTATATAATCCAAATTAACAATACACTATCTAGTCGCCTGTTTTTCAGTCGTGTAAATATTTGTTAATAGTGTAAATTTAAATGTCGCAGTGTACTGCAGTCGCTCAACAATTTACTAAGAGACGTTTCAGTTTTCCTCAGTAGGATATTCTCATCAATTTTCAAACCTTGGCTATGTTATGTTAATATGGTAGTGAAGAACAGTACATTATTCAGTCGGCTGTTTTCAGTCGTGTAAAAATTTGTCAATAATATCAACTAGACTAACTTTAGCAAATCAATATAATGAGAATATAAAACGAATTATTGTTAGAATTAAAAGACAAAACATTGAACTACAATATAGTTTTATGATCCAAACTAACAGTACATTACCCAATCGTCTGCTTATCTGTCGTGTAAATTTAATTGTTGAAGTGTATTGCAGTGGCTCGGTAATTTACTAAGAGATGTGTAAGTTTTCATCATCAGTGTTCTCATCGATTTCCAAACCTTGCTATGGCTATGTTATGTTAATACGTTTAATGCAATAATAGTAACTTCACTAAATCAATATAATGATAATACGAACTGTCAGAATTAAAAACCAAACCTCTCAACTGCAATAAGATTTTCATTATTAGTGTATTTTCATCGATAAAGCCAAACCTTCGAACTACCATAAGATAAGATTTAGGGAATGTATTTCAAACGGTATAGTTGTATGAGACCCTAAATAAGGAACATTTATTCTACAACGTTTAGATTCCATAAACGATCTCTTATGTATCATTAATGATGATAATAAAAACTATATCATTACAAAACACCGATAATACATATATCCAATTAAGCATATATGCCAACTCTATCATTTGGGATTCAATTGTAGAATATCAGTTTTAATTGTGTTGTGATTTCATTAGTTGTCCTTGTAATTAGGGCTTTATTTGTAGTTGTCTTTAGATTAGGACTTAAATTCTATTTATACCAAGTATGTTTGGTATAAATACTTGTACACATATTGTTCTTAATAGAGAATTTAGTCAATTGATCTGAAAGGCTTCACAATCCAATTCTAGAGAGAGAAAATCATAAAAGATTCTCTCACTACACGAATTCTCTCTTAAAGGTCTTCAAAGAAGGTTTTCGATCGAAATTCTATTTTCTATAATTCTAATCGATTTCCTTAGTATTGAAGTCTAGGATCGTAGAGTTGATAATCTAGGGACCTAACAATTGGTATCAGAGCAGATTCGTTCTTTTTGAATCGAAATTGTTATAATCGGATCGAAATTGAAATTCTAAAACTGTTCCATTCGAAGAACAGTTTTGGCGCCAAACTGATTTCGATCTGATAATCCTTTAATATGTGCTTAATCGACTTGAATTTGATGTCTCTGTGCTCGCTTAGGTGCTATAAATCATTTGCGATTAGATCTGTAGCATGTAGAACATCGATTAAGCAGAACTGATCGAATTTGTGTAGTTACTGTTTGCGCTAAGAACAACTTGAACACGTACTGATTTTGCTAAAATACGATATCTTTTGCTTCATAACGTGTTTAATTGTATGTTTGTGCGTAATTATCAGTTGATTTCGAGCAAGTATCTGCAATTTCATTGTGTAATTCGCTGTTTTTGGTCGAATCAGTGATAATTAGGGTTCGATCGAATTAATTTCTCAATCGAAAACTTTGCACGATAAATTCTTCTCGGTCAGAACACCAAGTCAGCGCGAAAGTCGCCATCACTAGAAGCGATTTTAGCAGAAAAATTTCTCGAGCATTATTAAGCAAAATCATTTTCGACAAGACTTGACCTCTGCTCGCGCAAAACTTTCTGTCGAAAAACTTTTTCGGTCAGACTTCTTAGTTTGACCAAGCAAAAATCATTTGCGTCCAAGAAACTTTTCCAGTCAACGAATTTATTTTGACTCAGCGAGCAACTTACTAAACGTACTGTTTCTTTGCATTCGATATAAATTCACGATCCAATAATATTTTCTTGACCGAAAGATTTTGAGCAATTTATTTCTCTCGTAAAATTTTACCCTGACATACTTTCTCGCACGAGAATAGTAACAACTACATTTTCTTTCGATATTTTCAATCAAACTTTAATGATTGAATCGAAATACTCGACTGCTTTAGAATCAAACGCTACTAACTAATTTGTTATTCGTGAAGCACATCACATCAGTTCAAACAATCAAAATAAATAACGGTTCCTTCATCAACTCAACAAACGCAAATGGATGCTTACTCTCTTGGAAACAACAACCGTCCTCCAATTCTCAAAAGAGGCGAATACACAGTGTGGAGGAGTCGGTTCTTGAATTTCATCGAACTTAAAGATCAGGCTGAAGATCTACTCAAATCACTTTATCAGGGACCAAAAATATTTTACATAAATCAAGAAGGTGATAGCTCGAATAATCCTCCAGTCGAACACTCTAGGCGAGTGAAACTACCTAGCAGTACGACGGTGCTGAGAAAAGAAGACCAAAAGCAGATCTGATAGCCAAAAATACACTAATGCAGAGGATCCCCAACGACAGCTATAGAGAGATAGATAGCATCCCAACGGCCAAAGGGATGGATGAACTGGAGAGGATGATGCAAAGAACCGAAGTAGCGCCAAAGCTAACAAGGCTAACATACTCCAAGCGTATGACTCCTTCAAAGCTAAAAATGAGGAGAACTTGAATGACCTTTATCAGTGGTACCTCATCGAAATGAGAAAGATTGACATCAAAAAGACAAATATGGAGATGAATATTCGGTTTCTGTCAGCACTGCTCTCTGAATGGAAAAAGATATCCACTCAACTCCGACAAAACAAAGACTTGGATGAAATGGATATAAACGTTGTTTTTGACAACCTCGCACAACATGAAGAAGACATCTGCGAGACACAAAAAGAGCAACAGGGCAAACAGGCCGAAGACTCCATAGCTCTAGTTTCCGAGAAGAAGTGCTCTCGCTCACGCAAGGAAAAGCATGTCAAGCTCCCTAGCTCTTCAGAGGGCGAAGACACTTCAGAATCAGAACTTCCCTCTGAGATCAGAGAATTGGGGAAACAGTTGGCGTTAGTCACTAAAATGATGGCGAAGCAGTACTTCAAGAAGAAGTCGTTAGCTTCTGCTAACAGACTTCGAACAACAAGCTCTAAGAACAAAGAGAAATAACCACAAATGTCTACTAAGGAACTTAGATGAGAAGAGCCTTGTTCGGTAGAAAAAGACTCTAATCATATGAACTAGATGAACTAAGTAAAACACTCTAATCATATGAGACTAAGCATATCTCACTAGAAAAGCATAGTTCGGTAGTAAAGGAAGAAGACAGGTTAGACAATAACCACAAATGTCTACTAAGGAACTTAGATGAGAAGAGCCTTGTTAAAAATAGACTTGAATCAGCAGTTAAAAAGGTCACTAGTCTAGAAGCTGAATTAGAAAAATCCAATTCTAAGATTAGTGAATTAGGAAAGAGTCTAGATACCTATCAAGCCGACAAGAGCACTGCTCTAATTAACTATGCTACCTTAGACGCCGAATGTAAGAAGCTATACACTATGATTAAGAAATTAGAAGATCTTCTTGTGAAAAGGGATCAAACTTATCAGACCATATTTTGAACAGCCCAAGGACATAGAGTTTTATGATTCTAGCTATGGCTTAGGCTTCGAGAATCCACGTAACTTGAAAAAGGTTGACTGCAAACAACTCTACGATGTCAAGTACATGGTCTAGGGCTAGTCTCTCTTATAGTTTTTACTAACGCAAAAGAAATTAATGAGTTAGAAGAAGCAAAGAGAAAAGCCAAGACTACGGCTGAAATCCCTTTTCTTACACGGAATTGAATCAAAGCTACAAAGCTAAGGAACTTCCCAAGGGTTGGAGCTTTGAGTCAATCTATCTTCCCGAAGATCGTTCTAAATCGGAGGAAGTGCAAAATCATCATTCTGAAAATTCTCTCTATATACCCCCTATTGTCAAGAAAATAGAAGGGTTAAGGGCCTCTTTAGAAAAAGAAAGAGAGACTTTTGAAACTGAAAAAAATATTGTTCTTCAAAAAGATGGACAATCTCAAAGCTTCCTTCATCTCACAAACTATTTCTCACGCATCTCCCCCAAAAGATATCATCATTCTGAAAAGCGTGAAGAAAGAAAAGATGCCCTCTCCTAAACCAAAACCCAAGAATAATATTTACAAAATTATTATTTCTAATCCTGTCTCCAATACGTCTACAGGGAGCGTAGTGACATAGCCTAAGGAGTCGAAGGTAAGAGTGTCTAGAATAAAAATAGAGAAGGGAAGTGTAGATTTAAATACTTCCGGTGTCCGCCCTTCTTCTGTAAAAATAAAAGATACTCTTTGGATAAAAGAGTCATTTCTTTACTAGAATAATTGCTTCTGCGTGCTCTCTTCAGCCTGTAACTTTTAAAAGCACCAATTTCAAACTAGGCCCTACGTCAGAAATTATAAATAATCATTTTAAAACAAAAGCCTCTATGAAGACTCGCAGGAAACAAGATCCTGCCATTAAGAAAGCAAGCCTACCAAAGCATTTGTCCGTGCTGAAACTAATCTTCCCTGCAAGGTTCAACCGAAATGGGTTCCTAAATCTCCGCCTAAAAAGACGAAAGCCAAAAAGGCCATGTCTTCTACAAAGGACAAACCACATCAACTTCTTTGAAGTTGACTTGAGTTGTTATAACTCCTACTAGCACCAATTTAGGAACCATATCTGGACCAACATCTACATCTGCTAATCTGAGAGGACCCATTTACAAATGGGTACCTAAAGCTCTCTAATTTGATGTTGCAGATGCATCATGTGTGGTACCTCGACTCTGGTTGCTTCACACACATGACGGGAAATCAAAAGTTGTTGAGCAACTACCAAGACCGACCAAATGGAAAAGTAAGATTTGGGAACAACGACTCGGTTCTGATTCTCTGCTTCGGAGACATAATTCTGAAAAATCTGATAATAAAGGATGTCTCCTACGTCGAAGGACCCTACCATAACTTGTTCAGCATAGGCCAGTGATAAACGCATTTTAGTGCGTTTATCGTAGTATTTATTCGGGGTATAATAAAGCGTTAGCAATCAATTTATGCATTTATTCGATATATTTACACTTGTTTTATTGTTGAAGGAGCTTAGGACGAGTTTCGGGCGAAAAGGAGCGAAAACGGAGCAAAACGGCGCGAAAAAGGGCGAAACTGCCCTCGGTCACGGCCAGACGCATTACGCGTCACGGCCGTGACGAGGGACAGTGAGCGAGAGAGCGGGTCGTTGACGAAGGTCACGGCCGTGACGCTTAATGCGTCTGGCCGTGACGCGAGGCAGAATGGTCCACTGACGAAGGTCACGGCCGTGACGCTTAATGCGTCTGGCCGTGACACCAGGCAGAGAAGCCCACTGATGATGGTCACGGCCGTGACCATCGATGCACTTGGCCGTGACGCATGGTTTCGATATTCTCGCGTAGAGTCGGTGATGGTCACGGTCGTGACAGCCCATGTCCCAGGCCGTGACCAGTGCAAAATTTCTTATAAAAGACCAAATTCGACTCAGAAAGAGAAGACTTCGACCAGAGACAAATCCTAAACCCTCTAGAGACGAAAAATAGCACGAAAGAACGCAGAATCACGCCCCGGAGCGCAAGAGACGGAGTTCTACGCAAACGTGAACGAAGAACAAAGATCTACCCGAGCTTTCAACGATTATGAGTTCTTTTCTCTTAATTTCTATATTCTTAGTTGTTTTTCCTTCTATTATGCGTAGCTAATTTCCTTTGTGTTTGGGATTAGATGAACGCTAGGATATTTCGTAGTTAAGACTTTTAATTATCGTGACTATGTGTTTTGACTATTTATCGTTCTATGAAACTATTTCGTTGCTTTAATATGTCTATGTGTTAAAGTAATTGTTTGGAAAATCGTTTAGGGCGACAGCTAAATAACGATTAGGCCATTCGTAGAAGATAGGATTCAAGTATAGGGCGAAAGCAAATACTCGATCCTCGCCATTAGTAATTAATTAACTTTAGATCCCCGCGAGCGTTTAGGGCGACAGCAAACTCGCGAGCGGGCAGGAAAATTACTGCGATCTAGTCAGAATCACGTAGGAGCGATAGTTCATTGTCTTAGCCAATAATACCTAGCGGGATTCGAATCCCGAGCACTTTTCATTATCTGAAAGCTTCGTAATAGTTTAACGTGTTCTTTGAATTTCTAGTCGATTTAGGGGTAAGTGTCAGGTTAAGTCATCAAAAATCTGCGTATTTTATTTAGGCTAAATATCGAGTCGATAGGTAATTACTAGTACTTGATTTATTCCTTGTGTTCGATACTCGTTTACTCACTTTACTGCACTACAAACGATAGGTTCACTGCCTATCGCACGTCGGTGATAGTAATTAGGTATTCGTTTTAATTATTACTTGTCGCACATTTTCATTCACACACCACGTGTCGATCAAGTTTTTGGCGCCGTTGCCGGGGAATAGATTGATATTAGGAACGCCGTAGTTCGGTAATTTAGCCACTTTTATTTGACGTCTTTATTTGCTATTACTATTTGCGTTATTTGTGTTATTTGGGTTATTTGTTTCCTGCGTCATTAGTACTATCGTAATCTTTTCGTGCGTTTTTATTATTCCTTTGCTAATCTTTTTTGTTTTCACGTATTGAAGGTACGATTCAGCGGTGAATGACCCGAAGCCATCCATCGGGTCCCATCGTTGACGCAGACCCAGATTTCGAGCGGAAGTTACGAAGGAAACTGAAGTACGATACCGAAGGAGCATCCACTAGCTCTCATGACCGTTTAGTTAGCTATTCAGAGGATAGTTCGCAGGAATCCACCCAAAACTCACGTGCAGAGACCACCGTAGATAGTACCAATAGAGAAGTGGACATGGCGGACCATCGCGTGCCCGTCCACAACGTTCCGGAGGAGGAGCCAACACTTCAAGACCTCCTCAAAAATGCCGCGCTAGGCGGTACTGAATTGGCGATCGTCATCCCGCCGATAGAGAACAACAACTTCGAACTGAAGCACTCCTGGCTTCAGATGATTTTCCAGACGGCCCAGTTCGAGGGCAATCCCGACGACGACCCCTATTCCCACCTGAAGGCGTTCTTGACGGTGACCGATACCATCAAGATCAACGGGGTCCCGGGCGACGCAATTAAGCTTATGCTGTTTCCATTCTCGCTCAAGTTCAGGGCGAAGGACTGGTTGGATACGTTGCCGCCCAGATCGATCACTACGTGGGAGGAGATGCGAGCCGCTTTCGTCAACCACTACTTCCCACTCTCGAAGGTGCTAAGGCTAAAGACAGAGATATCCCTATTCCATCAGAAGGACTCAGAAAACCTCTACGAGGTGTGGGAGCGATACAAGGCACTACTGAAGAGGTGCCCGCAGCACGGGATGTCGAAGGCAGCCCAGATCAACCGATTCCATGAGGGGCTCAACGATCAGACTGTTCATATGTTAGACGGAGCCGCAGGAGGAGGACTCGTGAAGCTTAATGCCACCGACGCGTGGAATTTAATCGAGGACTATTCGAGGAATAGCTTCATGAGGGGCAATACCAGGATGAAGACACCCGGTGTATTTGGAGTCAGCGAAGAGACGGCCACTAATGCCAAGATCGAGGCGCTTCAGCAGCAACTTGCCTCGACGAACTCCCAGTTGCAGACGGTGATTGGCGCATTACTTCCCAAGTCTGGACAGGCACAGCCCGTGAACGCCGTAGCCACCACCACACCGACGCAGCACACGCCGTACGTGCCCTTGTGCGGAATTTGCGTCGCTGCCCACGAGACCTCAGCATGCCAACTTGGGCAGTCATTGGAGCACGTCGACTATATGGGCAACTACCAAGGTGGCCAGCGGAGTTTCCAACCTCGGGCTCATCCTAACTTGGCGTACGGGAATCAGAATCATTAGGGCCAAGGACCGTCAGGATTTCATCCCCGACCGTCCGGATTCCAAAATGGGCCACCACGACAGTACCAGAACGCGCCCGCAGGAGGATCCGACGACATGAAGGAGATGAAGGACATGATGAAGGCACTTCTCACGAATTTCAGTAGCACCACCGCAGCCCACGAAAGCCGAATGACGAAGATGGAGGAGTACATGGAGGCAAACGACTTGCGTGCTCAGAATACAGATGCCTCGATCAAGAGATTGGAGCAACAAGTGGGGCAATTAGCAAAGCAAATGGCGGGGCGAAATCAAGGATCACTCCCGAGCTACACCGAGATAAACCCCAAGGAGTATTGCAATGCGGTAATCCTGAGAAGCGGGAGAGGATTACAAGAAGCTCCTACCAAGCAGAATTTAAAGGAGAAAGTCGATTTCGAGGGACACGACGAGCCAGAAGTGGAGGAAAGTAAGGGCGACGGAGTCGAGAAGGTCAAGGATGATGAGAGAAAGACGCGACCATTCGTGAAGCCGTATCAACCAAAGATCCCATATCCAGCTCGATTGAGGGGAGCTGCACCTGAAATAGAGAAGGTTCAACCTAAAAAGGAGGAGGCTGCACCCAAAATAGAAAAAGCGAGGGAGAACGAGCGACCACTAGTGATGCCGTACCAGCCAAGGATTCCCTATCCAACACGGTTGATGAAGGACAAAGAAGAAGCACTAATTGGCAGATTCATGGGTATGTGCAAAGAATTACATATTAACTTACCGTTTGTTGAAGCTATTGCGCAGATGCCCAGTTTCGTTAAGTTCCTGAAGGACTTGTTGACGAATCGACGGAAGCTCGAACACGTCTCCACGGTATACCTACGAGGAGAGTGCTCGGCAATACTCCAGAGCAAGATACCGAAAAAGCTCAAGGACCCAGGGAGTTTTACTATTCCTTGTCGTATAGGTGACTTAGTAGTTGAGCATGCTTTAGCTGATCTAGGCGCTAGTATAAATTTGATGCCGTACTCCATGTTTAAGCGCCTAGGATTAGGTGAACCACGACCCACCAGGATGAGTATTCAATTGGCCGATAGATCATTAAAATACCCTCTAGGTGTTATCGAGGATGTTCTAGTTAAGGTCGATAAGTTCGTTATCCCTGCTGATTTTGTGATCTTAGACATGGACGAGGATGAAAATGTTCCATTAATTCTAGGTAGACCATTCTTAGCTACAGGCGAGACCATGATAGATGTTAGGAATGGAACATTAACCTTGACAGTAGACGGTGAAAAAGTTACGTTCAATATGGCTGACTCGATGAAAAAGAGCAACGAGCAAGATGATAAATGCTATTTCTTAGATGTCTTTGAGCGCGATTTTCTCTTTTCGGTGCAAGGTCTGTCACAGGTCAGCAAGCATGATACGCACACGAATATGGCAATCAATAAGTGTGGGGAGGAGATCGACGAACCCATCATAGCCATCGACGAGAGCAGTGAAGAAGTTAAGGACAAAAGCCCAGTCGAGGAGCAACCGCCACTAGAGTTGAAACCGCTGCCCGGCGAAAGGCGACACCTCCAAGGTATGGATGTAGGCAAGGGAAACTTAAGTAGAAAAGAGATGCTGTACCTCGACTTCCAGCCACCCTAAGCGAACGAAAGCACGTCCGGCTGAAGACGGTAAAGGAAGCGCTTCTTGGGAGGCAACCCAGGTGTTATCTATCTAGTATTTTTTTTATTAATTTATTATTATTATCATTCATGTTTTTTCTATCACGTTTAGTTTTCCTTTTAGTCATGTCAGCCACCACGAGTCACGATACGACAACCATCACGCGCTTAGTCACGACCACGTCAACATTTACGATCAGGGGAGTCACGCTCTTTTTAAACTCTTTTTCCCTTCCTTATATCCTTTTTACGTTGAGGACAACGTCAGGTTTAAGTGTGGGGAGGGGAATCTAGTTTGAGAACTTACGTGAAAATTTTTAAATTTTTTTTTTGACGTGTCTATGAGCTATAATTTTCGTTAGAAAGGCATGAATTATTGAACTCAGGTACGAATTTTTTGCGTTTATCTCGAGCTAGTCTGCATTATTATGAATCTTTGTGAGCAATTAGGATATGCATGACCGACTGAATTATGTTTGCCTGAATAGATATAGCACTGTTTTGAGAGCTTCGTACACATATCCCCATTTCATTGTGAGAGTTTGAGCCTGACGAGCTTATGCTCAATTTTTCTTGTGTGACGTGGCTAGTCTATATCTCTCTAGAACTTGCCTGTCTAATGCATGTTGAAACTGTTTTTGGTATGTTAGTGTAGAAATGATGAGGGCATTAGGAACTAAGTCCAGAGCCAAAACTTCCCACCATGACTAGCCCAATAGTTAGCCCCTTTGAGTCTAAGCCTATTCGTCGCGTACCTCATATGATATGAAATGCCCCTGACTCATATAAGCCTCCAGAAATTATATGAACCCGAATTCGTTAGAATAGAGCAGAAGTCGGACTTGAGAGTTACTGTTTCAGTGTATGGTTCGATTTTTCTTCTCTGTTATTCGTGAAATGACTCGCCCCTGATTTGACCATTTTCTGAAATGACCTGATCCCATTTTCATAAGCATGCCCATAAACCTTTTGGCAAGATATAGGTTTCGGTAATAAGTATCCCTAGGTACACGGCATTCGCTGTGACGATGTATTCTTTGCGACAAAAGCCGAACCTTGATGTTTTGAGGGAATAAGGGTAGTGCACTAGAGCGTAATTAAAGGGAAAGGGCAGAAAATGAAAGGGAACTGAGTTGACAGGGGTCGGGCAGAAAAGTCTAGGATTTCGGGGCGAGAATGTTGAATCATGTGCTGGAACGTGTGATTTTCTATTCGATCATGCTATGCTCTCTGAAATCTTCTTGATTACATGCTCATTGTATATGCGTACCATTGCATGACTATTCGATCCATGTTCTCCCGAAAAGACCCTCAGATTTATGCTTGCCACTTTAAGTAGTAGATATGCGATTAGCCTGCAAGCCTATGGTAGGGGTTGGACTAGCGCACGAATTTGAGTGATTCACCGTAATTTAGCCTATACACTGAGCGACTTGAGCGAATCCTTATGAGAGTATGAGTCTCGATTAGCAGTACGAAGGAAGTTTAGGTCGACAAGTGCAAGTCATTAGTGTAACGTCCATGATTATTTGCTTGATTCTTTTCGTGCCTTCTAGCTTGATGATAAATTGCGAACGATCGTGGCGTTATCCTGATTTATGCCTTATCTAACTCCTAATTTACTTGAGGACAAGCAAATGCTTAAGTGTGGGGAGGTTTGATAAACGCATTTTAGTGCGTTTATCGTAGTATTTATTCGGGGTATAATAAAGCGTTAGCAATCAATTTATGCATTTATTCGATATATTTACACTTGTTTTATTGTTGAAGGAGCTTAGGACGAGTTTCGGGCGAAAAGGAGCGAAAACGGAACAAAACGGCGCGAAAAAGGGCGAAACTGCCCTCGGTCACGGCCAGACGCATTACGCGTCACGGCCGTGACGAGGGACAGTGAGCGAGAGAGCGGGTCGCTGATGAAGGTCACGGTCGTGACGCTTAATGCGTCTGGCCGTGACGCGAGGCAGAATGGTCCACTGACGAAGGTCACGGCCGTGACGCTTAAGGCGTCTGGCCGTGACACCAGGCAGAGAAGCCCACTGATGATGGTCACGGCCGTGACCATCGATGCACTTGGCCGTGATGCATGGTTTCGATATTCTCGCGTAGAGTCGGTGATGGTCACGGCCGTGACAGCCCATGTCACAGGCCGTGACCAGTGCGAAATTTCTTATAAAAGACCAAATTCGACTCAGAAAGAGAGGACTTCGACCAGAGACAAATCCTAAACCCTCTAGAGACGAAAAATAGCACGAAAGAACGCAGAATCACGCCCCGGAGCGCAAGAGACGGAGTTCTACGCAAACGTGAACGAAGAACAAAGATCTACCCGAGCTTTCAACGATTATGAGTTCTTTTCTCTTAATTTCTATTTTCTTAGTTGTTTTTCCTTCTATTATGCGTAGCTAATTCCCTTCGAGTTTGGGATTAGATGAACGCTAGGATATTTCGTAGTTAAGACTTTTAATTATCGTGACTATGTGTTTTGACTATTTATCGTTCTATGAAACTATTTCGTTGCTTTAATATGTCTATGTGTTAAAGTAATTGTTTGGAAAATCGTTTAGGGCGACAGCTAAATAACGATTAGGCCATTCGTAGAAGATAGGATTCGAGTATAGGGCGAAAGCAAATACTCGATCCTCGCCATTAGTAATTAATTAACTTTAGATCCCCGCGAGCGTTTAGGACGACAGCAAACTCGCGAGCGGGCAGGAAAATTACTGCGATCTAGTCAGAATCACGTAGGAGCGATAGTTCATTGTCTTAGCCAATAATACCTAGCGGGATTCGAATCCCGAGCACTTTTCATTATCTGAAAGCTTCGTAATAGTTTAACGTGTTCTTTGAATTTCTAGTCGATTTAGGGGTAAGTGTCAGGTTAAGTCATCAAAAATCTGCGTATTTTACTTAGGCTAAATATCGAGTCGATAGGTAATTACTAGTACTTGATTTATTCCTTGTGTTCGATACTCGTTTACTCACTTTACTGCACTACAAACGATAGGTTCACTGCCTATCGCACGTCGGTGATAGTAATTAGGTATTCGTTTTAATTATTACTTGTCGCACATTTTCATTCACACACCACGTGTCGATCAGCCAGTTCTGTGATAAAGGATTCCAGGTGGTCTTTCATGCTGATCGGTGCAGAATATTGGACAATCATGACAAAGAACTCCTCCAAGCAATTCGGAAATAAAACTTCTACACGATCAACCTGTAATTCAGCGGAATAGCTTATGGCATCAACGCATGTCTCATCTCAACATTAAAGCTTTTCAACGTCTTTCAACGAAAAGGTTGGTTCACGGTCTTCCAACTGTAGTACTTCAGAAAGAGAATCAATGTTCGGCTTGTCAAGTAGGAAAAATGAAGCGAGCGTCTCATCATGTTAAACTTTTTGCTTCTACTTCATGTCCTTAGGAATTGCTACACATGGACCTCTGTGGACCGATGCAGACACAGAGTATCAATGGACGAAAGTATGTGCTGGTTATCGTTGATGATTTCTCTCGCTACACATGGACAAAGTTCCTTCGAACTGTTAGGTCCTGAATTATCAACTCTAAGATCCTAGATTTCAATCCTTAGTTAATCGGTTGAAATTGTTTTGAATTCTAAGTTCGATCGAGAAACTCATTTCAAACCTTGAGAGAGAATTCGCTTAGTGAGATGAAGATTTCTGACTTTCTCTCTCTAGAAATTGGATTGGCAGCCCTTCGGATCAATTTTCTAAAATCTTCTCTTAATCACAATGTTTGTACATCTATTTATACCAAACATACTTGCTGTAAATAACAAACTAGGTCCTAAGCTAAGGACTATTACAATAAAATCCCCAATTTACGAGGACATCTAATTAAATCAATGCACAATTAATCTGATATCCTACATTCTCCCCATTCGTGCTTGATTCGTCTTCCATGTTGTCTGTCCTCGGCGCGCATAGTACGATCTGCGGAAGCCCAGCGCATGCTCGAAATTTCTGAGCGTGTTCCTCGGCTCCAGTCGCTCCTCGATATCATCAAGTAGTTCCATTAGGAGTGGCTGTTCTCTCACGTACCTATGGATCTTCAGCATTGTCTCTCTGTTGATTTCTTCCAACCGTTTCTCTGTATTTTGCCTGATGACCTTGAGCATCCCCTCACAAAACTTTTGTACTTCAGTTTTCAGCATCATCCTTGTCTTCTTGGCATTTGGATTATGGTAGGTGATGCCTAGGACTGAGCTGATGTAATATCCGTAAATTTTATTACGGGATTTTGATATGTAAATTTTGTGAATTAGGTATATTGATACGGAAATTAGAAGCTTGGAGCAAAATATAAGCTATGTTAGTTTCGAATTAGTTTCGAAATTTGATAAAGAATTTAATTAAAATTAATGATGGCAAAATAAATTAAGTTGGGCCATAATTGAACTAGCTAAATTGATATAAAGGCCCAAACAACTAAATAGAAAAACACGTTGATGGTTTGCTTTAGGCTTAAGAAAAGTTGTCACCACCTTGTCATTTCCATCACAACACTCAAAGACTTTAGTATATATCCATACCATCAATAATAAGAACGAATAAGTACACTCACAACGAAGAATTATCACAAACGAAAGAAGATCTCGAGCATACTATAGTATGAACTAGGTTTCGAAAGAAAGGTATGGAAATTTATAACATATAAATTCACTTGTATGCCTTATATATTTCGTTGTTTAAATGCATAACATGATTTATGTTGAGCTTTCATGGTTTTGTTTTGAATCATGCGAGTATAACTTAGGCAATTATAATTTATATGCTACATGGAGTACGTACTGTTTTGGAACTCATTAGGTTATTATTTTAGAAACTTAATAATTAAGGATGTAAGATATTCTGGGTTAGGGACGAAATTTGAAGATGATATTGATTGATACTGTTTTTAGGGTTTGGTAGAAGTCGGGCGAATTTAGTTGTACAGTAGAAAGATTTCGAAATGCAGTACACAAAGATCTCGAGATGTATCTTCGTAAAGATGTCGATACCATACAATAAAAGTCGACACGAGATCCCGACATTTGGTATATGAAATGATTTCGATAAGCTGTATAAATCTCAATACTTCCTATAGTAATTAATGTGTTCTCGACATTTTGTTAGAATCTCGACATATTAAAGAATTTCGTTCTCAGCTTGAGATGTTAGAAGATAATGATGAAAGCCTCGACATTTATATTATTTACGTCTCGACATGTTGTAGGAAATGATCTCGACATTACTAGTCGACTTCGATATTTAGAAGTTCGACATTTAATTCCTTGAGAGATTTCGACAACATTAAGTTCGATATTTGCTACACAATGAAAGATATCGACAATTGCTTTTCAACAATGAGATCTCGAGATCTGAAATAAAGAGAATTTGAGATGCTTCATAAATCGATTTTTAAGATGTATTATAGATAGATGTCGAGACATATAGTGAAAGGATATCTCGACATTTTAACCAAGGACATCTCGACATTTTCAAGGGGTTTCGACTTTTTCAAGGAATGATGGTCTCGACATTTGTATAATTCGACATCGACATTTTGAGGGATAAGATGTCGACATTTGTGAGATTTCGACATTGTGTTTTAATTAATAAATTTTCGTTATTTTAGAATTTTGCTATTTCTAAGGTTTTCAATATTTTAGGGTTTATTTATTTTAGGAATATCATTAGTTTTAGGTTTTCATAAATTTTAGGGTTTTCTATAATTAGGGTTTGGGAACTTAAAAACTTATACAGTTTAGCAAATATACTGATATGATAATATTTATTATATTCAGAGGCTCGAAATATAGGGACTACGCCAGACCTTCTATTTGACTGTAGCAGGAGGACAGGTAGGTGGATTATCCATCTACAATACGTAAACACAATTATGCGTTTCATGTGATTATGTGATTTACGTGACTTATGTGACTTATATGTTTTACGTACGTTTTATATAAATCATGTCTTATGATATTTTTATATGAATGGCACGTGCATATCACGTTAGGGCGAGAGATGTTCTACCGTAGTGTGACGGTAATAATATGAGATATTGACGTACGGGGTAGAAAGAGATGCTTGTGATTGGTGACTCTTAGAGGAGTCGAGGTTGGGCTCATTGGGCACCTGGCGGAGACAGACGTGATCGATCTGTCTACCCGGACGTGATCGATTCGGGGTGCATACCGCCGGATGGGATTTTCTTTGTGATTAGTGCGGGAGGTATACGACCTGGTAGGAGGACATTGACGTGATCGATCAGTGCACTACCGGCGTAGCTCGCCGCGAGACTTGGGGGTGGCCTCCCAGTAGCTATTGCGTGCGGAGGTGTCGAGTCTAACCTAGGGCCCTGTGTTGTGTGAAATAGGAATGTGGGAAAAGAAAGAGTGTGCATTATATTATATTGTGAGATATTGGGATTGGGGTTGAGTGCACACTTGCATACATGCATTTTATTCACCTACTGGGCAAATTGCTCAGTGTTTACGTGTTGTAGGTACTGAGTCCGACGCTGATACGCGTCGTGACTGAGGCGGCTGGTGGCGGTGCTCCACGGACTTTTGAGGGCGGTGCGGTACATGGATGAAGACCTGTGGAGCGTATGTAGGATTTTGTTCTTTTGATATTTTTGGGGCTTCGGCCCGTGTACAGAGATAACGATGTAGACGTATTTTTATATTAGTGTATATTATTTTAGGAAAAAGTTTTAATTAGACGGGCCTTCTGCGGCTTACGCTGCGGAAATCTGCCAATAATCTTAATTAGAAAAGTAGGGTCGCCACAGGTGGTATCAGAGCTTCGGCTTTAGATTCTGAAGACTGTCCATGTACTGCCGCTCAAAAGCCTGGAGAACCAGTCTGGCCTGTAAGTAATGATGATTGATTATGTGATTATGTGTTATTTGATATATGTACTTTCTGTGAATAATTGTAGAAATAGTTAAGAAATGCCAAGGACACGTAGAGAAGTCGTAGGGCGGGTTCGGAATCCCCACCGAATGAGGACCGCACTACCATTCATCAGTTAACTGATCTGATTCGGCGGCAGTCCGATCAGATTAATGATCTCATCCATCGCCAAAATTCCTCGGAACGTCACTCATCCCCTGGCCTAGAACGGGTAGAGGCTGCCGGGGAAAGGTTCCGACGGTTAAACCCCCCTTCGTTCGAGGAAGCAGTCGATCCTACCTTTGCGGAGGATTGGCTCAGAACAATAGAAAATATGTTCCGAGTTAGCCACCTGCCTGATACTCGTGTGCCACCTTTATGTTACGTGGGAATGCGGGCTACTGGTGGGAAACCATTCAGGTGCTCGAGGATCCCATTACTATGACTTGGGAGAGATTCAAAGCACTCTTTCGGGGCAAGTACTTTACTGCACCTGATAGAGCACAGAAGCTGAACGAATTCATCAACCTTAAACAAGGAGGAATGTCAGTGGCGGATTACATCCGCAAGTTCGAGCAACTCTCAAGGTTTGCGCCGCATATAGTGGCTACAGATGAACTGAAGATCGAACGTTTTCTGGAAGGTCTCAAACCCGAGATCTTCCGAAATGTAAGCATGTGCGATACCGAGGGAAAGACTTACGCTCGTATCGCTGAACGAGCAATATTAGCAGAGCAAGCAGAGAGTAGAGTTACCAAGGCTCAAGATGCAAAGCGACGGGCAGAAGTGCAACAAGGAGGAGGGAATCAGAAACGCCCGTTCTTTGGCAAGAATCTGAACAATCGTGGAAATCAACCAGGCCAGCAGAACTGGAGACCGAGGCCAAACCAAGGACCAGCTAACGTTTCAAACCGACCCCTAAACACTGTACCTCAGTGTCGGCAGTGTGGGGGCTACCAATACGGATTATGCCATGGGCCAAGACCAAACACAACTCCCCAGTGCTTCCGGTGCGGAAAGATTGGCCACTATGCCAGGGTCTGTAACGAAAAGATACCGCAAGTTCCAACCCAACCTTTAATCCGACCTCCACCAGTACCAGCACGAGTTCTTACTCTAACGAATGAGGAGGCCGAAGCAAATCCTTCTGTGGTCACGGGTACGTTGACTATTTATAACGTGCCCACCTCTGTGTTAATTGACTCTGGGGCCACACATTCATTTGTGTCAGCCAAATATGTGGAAAAGGTGGGAGTTTCTCCTACCTTAGCTGAGTGCAATTACATAGTTACCCTACCACACGGTGATCCGACGCGCACTAACCAAGTGCTGGAAGGATGCTCCGTTAACATTGAGGGTAGAGATCTGAGCGCCGACCTGATTGTGATCCCAATGAATGAGTATGATGTTATCTTTGGGATGGATTGGCTCTCGAGATATGGAGCCATTATAGATTGTCACAAGAAGGTCGTAAAATTTCAACTGCCCGAAGAACTCGTTTACTTTTTCGGGAAAAACTACTATGAATCGTATTCCACATATCTCTGCGTTGAAGGCTCAACGACTGTTGAGGTCCGGTTGTGAGTCTTATCTAGTATATGCGGTGAAGGCAGAGGAGTTACCTCAGCCAGAACTGAAGGATGTACCGATAGTTAATGAGTATACTGATGTATTTCCCGATGATCTCCCGGGGTTACCCCCTGATCGAGAAATACAGTTTACGATAGATCTAATGCCGGGGTCCGCCCCAATCTCCAAAGCTCCCTATCGACTAGCGCCGAACGAACTGAAAGAATTGAAGGAACAGCTAGAGGACTTGTTGCAGAAAGGGTTTATTCAGCCCAGCTTTTCACCGTGGGGGGCACCAGTCCTATTCGTGCGAAAAAAAGACGGGTCGATGCGACTGTGTATCGACTATCGGGAATTGAACAAGATCACGATCAAGAATAAATACCCGTTACCGAGGATCGATGATCTATTCGACCAACTACAAGGTGCTACGGTATTCTCGAAAATTGACCTCCGTTCGGGATACCATCAGTTGAAAATCAGGGAGGTAGATGTTCCTAAAACTGCATTCAGTACAAGGTACGGCCATTACGAGTTTCTGGTCATGCCTTTTGGACTGACAAATGCTCCAGCTGCTTTTATGGACTTGATGAATCGAGTCTTTAAGAACTATCTCGACCGTTTCGTAATCGTCTTTATTGACGATATCCTGATCTATTCTAAGACGAGGGAGGAACACGAGAATCATTTACGAATCGTCTTAGGAATCCTGCGAGAGAAACAGCTTTTCGCCAAATTCAAGAAATGCGAATTTTGGCTTGAGCAAGTAGCCTTCTTGGGACACGTGATTTCCGGGAGTGGAATCTCCGTGGACCCGAGTAAGATTGAGGCCGTGAAAAATTGGCCACGACCAACTACTCCGACCGAGGTTCGAAGTTTTCTAGGACTTGCGGGATATTACCGTAAGTTCATAGCTGACTTCTCTAGCATTGCCTCGACTTTGACGAACCTGACCAGAAAGAACGTACCTTTCAAGTGGTCTGAAGCTTGCGAACAAAGTTTTCAGGAGCTGAAAAGGCGACTCACTTCTGCTCCTATTCAGACTATACCCTCGGGAACTGGAGGATACTCAGTCTATAGTGATTCCTCGAAAAACGGACTGGGATGCGTGCTGATGCAAAGTGGGAAGGTGATCGCTTATGCTTCACGGCAACTAAAAGAATACGAAAAGAACTACCCAACCCACGACTTAGAACTTGCAGCAGTCGTCTTCGCCTTGAAGATTTGGAGACACTACCTTTACGGAGAACGGTGCAAAATCTTTACAAACCATAAGAGTCTGAAATATTTCTTCACCCAAAAAGAGCTGAATATGAGACAACAACGATGGCTGGAACTTGGAAAAGACTATGACTGTATTATAAATTATCATCCGGGCAAAGCGAACGTAGTCGCTGACGCGCTTAGTCGAAAGGCGATAGGTACGGAACTGCACAGGCTTGGAGTGGAATACTCCATTTGGGCTAAGTCGAAACGAAACTAGCAACGCTGACTCTTCAGCCGACGTTGCTAGAGCAAATTCAAAGAACACAAGAAAAGGATGAATTCTATTTAAAGGCGAAGGATACACTATCCGAAGACTTCGAAATCCGGGCAGACGGAACCTTGCTATACAAGAATCGGCTATACGTGCCCAACGACGAGGAGTTACGACGAACGATAATGACAGAGGCGCACGCAACAACGTACTCAGTACACCCGTGCGCGATAAAGATGTACCAAGATTTGCGAATGATATATTGGTGGCCGGGAATGAAGAAGGATATCGCCACGTTCGTAAGTAGATGTATGACATGCCAGCTGATCAAAGCGGAACATCAGCGACCAGCTGGAACTCTGCAGCCTTTACCGATTCCTGAATGGAAATGGGATCACATCACAATGGACTTCGTCGTTGGTTTGCCTAAAACGACGAAAGGCCACGATGCCATTTGGGTGATTGTTGATCGCCTAACCAAATCAGCCCATTTCCTTCCTATCAACTCTACTTTTTCTGTGGAACGGTATGCTGAATTGTACATCAGGAAATTGTTCGACTCCATGGGATCCCAATCTCTATCGTCTCGGATCGAGATTCGAGATTTCTATCCAATTTCTGGCAGAGCCTACAGAAAGCGATGGGTACTAAGCTCTCGTTCAGTACCGCTTACCATCCCCAAACCGACGGGCAGTCTGAACAAACAATTCAGACTCTCGAGGATATACTACGAGCATGTGTGCTCGATTTCAAAGGAAACTGGAGTAAGTATTTGCCGCTCATAGAGTTTTCATACAACAACAGTTTCCACGCTACGATCGGGATGGCACCGTACGAGGCATTGTACGGGCGCAAATGCCGGTCCCCAATTCATTGGGACGAAATCGGCGAACAAGATTTATTAGGACCTGATATGATCCGAGAAACAATCGAAGCAGTGACCAAAATCAGAGAGAGAATGCGAACGGCTCAAAGTCGACAGAAGAGTTATGCAGATCATCGACGAAGACCTTTGGAGTTCGCAGAAGGTGACCAAGTATTTTTGAAGATTTCCCCGATGAAAGGAGTGAAGCGATTTGGAAAGAAAGGCAAGCTAAGTCCAATATAAATAGGCCCATTCAGAATTATCAAACGAGTCGGTGATGTGGCGTATCAATTGGAGTTGCCGGCTTCGTTATCACAAGTTCACGACGTATTTCACATATCGACATTACGAAAATACGTCGCAGACCCGAGCCATGTTATTCAGAACGAGCTTCTTTATCAACAGCTCAAGCCTGACTTGAGTTACGAAGAGAAGCCTGTAGAGATTCTGATGTATGAATCGAAACGACTACGGAATAAGATTATTCCGTTAGTTAAGGTTTTGTGGCGGAATCAATCAGTTGAGGAAGCCACGTGGGAGCGTGAGGATGATATGAGAGTTCGTTATCCCGAGTTATTCCAGTCGGCGTAATTTCGGGGACGAAATTCTTTTAAGGGGGGAGGGATGAATATCCGTAAATTTTATTACGGGATTTTGGTATGTAAATTTTGTGAATTAGGTATATTGATACGGAAATTAGAAGCTTGGAGCAAAATATAAGCTATGTTAGTTTCGAATTAGTTTCGAAACTTGATAAAGAATTTAATGAAAATTAATGATGGCAAAATAAATTAAGTTGGGCCATAATTGAACTAGCTAAGTTGATATAAAGGCCCAAACAACTAAATAGAAAAACACGTTGATGGTTTGCTTTAGGCTTAAGAAAAGTTGTCACCACCTTGTCATTTCCATCACAACACTCAAAGACTTTAGTATATATCCATACCATCAATAATAAGAACGAATAAGTACACTCACAACGAAGAATTATCACAAACGAAAGAAAATCTCGAGCATACTATAGTAGGAACTAGGTTTCGAAAGAAAAGGTATGGAAATTTATAACATATAAATTCACTTGTATGCCTTATATATTTCGTTATTTAAATACATAACATGATTTACTAGTCGACTTCGATATTTAGAAGTTCGACATTTAATTCCTTGAGAGATTTCGACAACATTAAGTTCGATATTTGCTACTCAATGAAAGATATCGACAATTGCTTTTCAACAATGAGATCTCGAGATCTGAAATAAAGAGAATTTGAGATGCTTCATAAATCGATTTTTAAGATGTATTATAGATAGATGTCGAGACATATAGTGAAAGGATATCTCGACATTTTAACCAAGGACATCTCGACATTTTCAAGGGGTTTCGACTTTTTCAAGGAATGATGGTCTCGACATTTGTATAATTCGACATCGACATTTTGAGGGATAAGATGTCGACATTTGTGAGATTTCGACATTGTGTTTTAATTAATAAATTTTCGTTATTTTAGAATTTTGCTATTTCTAAGGTTTTCAATATTTTAGGGTTTATTTATTTTAGGAATATCATATTTTTAGGTTTTCATAAATTTTAGGGTTTTCTATAATTAGGGTTGGGAACTTAAAAACTTATACAGTTTAGCAAATATACTGATATGATAATATTTATTATATTCAGAGGATCGAAATATAGGGACTACGCCAGACCTTCTATTTGACTGTAGCAGGAGGACAGGTAGGTGGATTATCCATCTACAATACGTAAACACAATTATGTGTTTCATGTGATTATGTGATTTACGTGACTTATGTGACTTACGTACGTTTTATATAAATCATGTCTTATGATATTTTTATATGAATGGCACGTGCATATCACGTTAGGGCGAGAGATGTTTCTACCGTAGTGTGACGGTAATAATATGAGATATTGACGTACGGGGTAGAAAGAGATGCTTATGATTGGTGACTCTTAGAGGAGTCGAGGTTGGGCTCATTGGGCACCTGGCGGAGAAAGACGTGATCGATCTGTCTACCCGGACGTGATCGATTCGGGGTGCATACCGCCGGATGGGATTTTCTTTGTGATTAGTGCGGGAGGTATACGACCTGGTAGGAGGACATTGACGTGATCGATCAGTGCACTACCGGCGTAGCTCGCCGCGAGACTTGGGGGTGGCCTCCCAGTAGTCTATTGCGCGCGGAGGTGTCGAGTCTAACCTAGGGCCCTGTGTTGTGTGAAATAGGAATGTGGGAAAAGAAAGAGTGTGCATTATATTATATTGTGAGATATTGGGATTGGGGTTGAGTGCACACTTGCATACATGCATTTTATTCACCTACTGGGCAAATTGCTCAGTGTTTACGTGTTGTAGGTACTGAGTCCGACGCTGATACGCGTCGTGACTGAGGCGGCTGGTGGCGGTGCTCCACGGACTTTTGAGGGCGGTGCGGTACATGGATGAAGACCTGTGGAGCGTATGTAGGATTTTGTTCTTTTGATATTTTTGGGGCTTCGGCCCGTGTACAGAGATAACGATGTAGACGTATTTTTATATTAGTGTATATTATTTTAGGAAAAAGTTTTAATTAGACGGGCCTTCTGCGGCTTACGCTGCGGAAATCTGCCAATAATCTTAATTAGAAAAGTAGGGTCGCCACAGCTGATATGCACGTGATTGTTGGGAAGTGCTTCGACCTCAGGTCCCTTGTTGAGCGGTGCGATCATGTTGACCTTCATGTTGCTCTCCAGAGCCATCTGAAGGTCATGCGTTGTGAAGTACTTGACTCAGCGCATCATGTTTCGATAGACTCCCTCGAGTCCTTCTTTCTTGATGAAGTCTTGAGGACCCTTGTATTTCTCCACATATAGCTGGTAGAGGTTGTACACCTCCTCGGCAAGGAGATACGGTAGGTCACTCTCGCTGAATTCCTCTCGATCCTATCTACCCGCTCAATGGCGTAGTACGGTGTTGGAAGTCCTCCTTTGGCGAAGAAGACGTTGAGGAGCTGACAGATGGGAGATGGACTCTTATAATGACTCTTGGCTTGTGCTTTAGTCATACCCAGTCTCATGTCAGGTCCAAGGTGGGTCAGCATCCAGAGATATGTCATTCTCTTCTGCTGATCCCAGTGGGAGATCCCTCTTAGCTCGAACTCATTCGGCTTCTTGTCCTTGTCCGGTGACCTTCAAATGTGCTCTCTAATTTCTTCAAGGAAGGGGATTTCTATTCTGATGTTCTCCCATGGAGTGTCGATCGGACGGTTCCTGGCATCTATTTGTGAGGGAAATTGCATGTTGCGCAATCAGCTCTGGAAGCATGGGAGCTCTTGGTTGTGATCTTCACCTTCCTGAAGCTCTTCGTCCTCTAGCAGCACCAGGTCCGTCGAAGCTTGTTGTAAGAATTGACGAATGTCCTTAAGCCGTTGTCTTTGATGCTCATCGGGCAGGGAATGAGTCATCCCCTGTCCTGCGAATATGTACTTGTCGAGGAATTCATGTGGGTTGATGGCATGTCCTGATGGTCCCGCTTGGTCTTGAGCAGCTGAGGGAGTAGCTTGAGTTTGAGTCAGGGCCACGAGCATGGGGGCACTTGCTTCTTCTTCCGAAAGCAAGGGGCTTGTGAGAATCGTAGGTGTAGGCAGAGGCGTCCTTAGGGTGAAGGATGGTGGGTCTATTTGGGTTGTGTCGGTTGTATGAGTGATAAGGTGCGTGGTGTGGTTGTTTGGGTAGTTTGTGTGGTGGTTTGGATTTGTCTTGCTTCAGCGCCTGTCTGCGATGCGCCTGCGCCTTGTGTTTTACCTTCGCCGTGGCCACTTGATAAAGTCCTAGGCCTTTTATCCCCCTCATGACGGTCCTGATCATTTGGATCGTCATGTCTACATCGTCTGCGGGAGCCTTGGCTACGGCACGATTGAGAAGGTGGCTCGGGGTGATCCACGAGACGGCAGTAGAGAGACTCTTCTTGAGGGCGTTCGGGTGGGAAGGCCTATAAGGCGGGCGAGGAGGATGTCATGGAGCTGGGTGATTGGTATAGTATATGGGTTGATGAGGATAGAGGAGTCCGCGAGTGGGTCGGTGGGAGTGGGTTGTGGGGTTGGGTTTGTTGGTGCTGAAGGGCCCTCGGAGACGGGTGCATTCCCAGTGTCACGCCGAGACATCTCGATGGTGGCCAACACTCTCTCCATCATTTTGTCTTCTAAAGATTTGATGGCTGAAGAAAGAGTTGTTTGAAACTGAGCTTCAATCACGAGCTGTTTGATGACCGATGTCGCCTGTTGTCAACCTTTGAGCAGACATCGGCTCCTCAGGTTGGCTCGTAGTCACTTGAGGTTGTGATTGTTCGAGACTTCCACCCATAATCAAAGACATGATTAGGCGTCTTCTTGCCTCAATCATGGCCATTTATATATCACATATATATATCATTTACCATAAATGAATAACAATTAAGTGCGTAGCCGATTCCCTCAAACCAAATCTTTACCCTAAATGAATAACAATTAAATGCTAAATATATATCACATATATATTTATATATCATATATATGTGAATTATTATTCCATATATGAGTCTTCTCTATTTTGTATTATATTAAAGACAAATAAATTATCTCATAATTAATTTATCTACATGTTTACATCCCTATGTAAAATACAAAATTGATTTCTCTGTTCGTTTTCCTTTTGGTGTGACCCAGTAGGATCCATGTCACATTGGCAATAGAATTAGAACCCATTCTAATTCTATAAATCATAAGCGGTACCTAGCAAATACATTAAGACTACCCAAGTGGCACAGATAATAAGTATCTCGCGTATCACCATCCTAAAGCAGTAATAGCCCGTGTCAATTCCTTGTCGCATAATATCCTAAATAAGTTCAAGGTTGGAACGTGTCATCCTTGCAAACTTATTTATTTCTTGATTCCAAAAGTTTATCGTAAATATGATTGCTCTTAAACACATTGCATGCATTACGATATCACTTTTATCAAGGGGCCCGTGGATATTACCACTCATAAAATATGAGGGGCAAAATATTCTTGATGAACATAATCCACTGCACTAGTCACGCCTATCGCAGCACCACCTGTATAGTTACCTTTTACGGCTAACGTTGGGCGATACTAATAGACATGCATTTCTAGTGATGGAAAAATGAACATCTCATATTATAGAATTCAAGACACGTATGAAACAATAATGACACAAACACAATCCATAACATGTTTCATTTCGGGTCTATCCGATATCATAATCTCTATTATATATCTATGTGATTAAATTGATAACTCTTTATCAAATAGTTTGTAGAATATAACTATCATTTAATCCACACATTAATCTTAAACATGATAATTAGTGTTCCATGCTAAATATCAAGATTAAGGATACTTTAGAGTAATATTATTTATTTCAATATGGAATTCTACAATCTAAGTCATCGACTTAAATGACCCATAAATAATTAATTTACTCAATGAACAAAATGATATAAATCATTCAATTCGTGAAAATAAAAGGCGCAACAATATAAATATTGGCTTTTTGATCACAATACTAACACACACTACACACACGTGTGTGTGTTTCGTGTTCAACGTACCCATGGTGCTCGAGGCATCACTACCGCCGTAGAAAGTAGCGTAGGGGTTTTGCCACCCTCCATCGTCACCATGAACCACTTTCGAGCACAAACTCAAGAACAGAAATATTACTACGACATAAAGAAAATAATCGATTGCCCATTTCTAGAAATATTTGAGAAGGCAATAATGCATGTGGTACTTGCGTAAGAAAATGAATGGCCTAATGGAGTGAAGGGACTCTTCGTACGAAGCCCCTTGTTTATATAGGAAAAAGTAGCATTCAGCAATGAGGTAGTGATGAGAGTGACATGTTAACTGCAATTCATATTTTAAGATTTATTGCAAAGACGACCAAAATGGCATATCTATTTGTTCTCAAGTGACGTAAACCAACGGCCGATTTGTAGGCCAGATATGCACATGCGTTCGTCAACTCTTTTGCAATTGTGTTTCAAGATATTTTGTTTCATTATAATGTTTTGGTAATGTTCTTCAATTGGTTTTCTTATATATGTGTGTGTGTAGGGTACACAGTATTTGAAATGTTCGTTTTTCAAGTGGGATGCGAAGATGAGGCAGGTATGTCAATATTTAAATACTGCCAGCAGTTGACTCTTGGAGAAACTCAAATAAAATCAAAATTGTTGCATTTACATGCCCGAGGAAGCTAATAGCCACGTCAGTTTATTTATTATTTGGTGTTTTTACATTTCAGTTTATTATCGCCACAAAAGTTGGATAAATGACGAAAGTCAGCTCCGCCGAACTTAAATGATCTCTCTATTATTTTATTTTTCTGGAGGATCGGGTGTTTGTTGTGTGAGAGGAGAACAGTATTTTTAACAGAGGAAGAAATATCTTATTTGCTTTCTATTTCTGATATAAGCACACTAGGCAACGCGCCTTTTTTTTCCACTTCCTCTCACGTTACCACATGCTCTCCTTTTTCTCTCACACTCCAACTCTTTCTTACATGCAAACATATATATAATAGAGACTCTCTATTAGAGAATACATATATAATAACATAAGATAGCTTGCTGATTCTCGTGCAGTCCTAGCCGTATTGCGCAGCCTTTTTTTCCTTGTTTGAGTGCTGCTTTGTCATGCTTTGTTCTTTCGTTCATTTTATTATTTATCATATCTTATTGAGCTAATCTTCTTTCGGTCTTTCAACCCTCCTTAAATTTAACTCTCTTTCGTGTATCATACGTTGCGGCACGCCACTTGACGTCTTTAAGTGCCTTCGCAATTATCTCCATATTGTTGTCCACCCGTACACGTCAGTTACCAGAAAGTTTGGTGAGTCGGTGACCTTATTGTAGACGACCATCTTTTCTTCTCAGTATTGTCGTCTAGCTTCTGCCCTTCTTTAGTGGCGAAAGCCAACTTCTTGTCGTTGTATTCCTTCAACTGCATGTCTGCACATTCTTCGATTGCATCTAGCAACTCGCAGCCATTCTTCTTCGGGCTTTTGTGGAACAGAGAGTTCCCTATGCCCTTTTCGCTCTCATCGATGTTGTAAAATATATAGGCATGTTCTTCCCCAATCTTTGTGACGTAGCCCGTCAGGCTCGTCGTCTTGTCGCCAGAATCGAGCATGTTGTACCCTTCATGCTCCTTAGCATACTTGTTCTCATTGATCACCGCCTTGGGGACAGTTTTGTATTGCTCCGCCTTGTTTCTCGCGAATACATCGATCTTATTGACGACCACCTCGACCTCTTTGCAATTTTGGTCGATCTCTTTTTCCTTCATATTTTGGTTATCGCCTGATCGACACGTGGTGTGTGAATGAAAAGTGCGACAAGTAATAATTAAAACGAATACCTAATTACTATCACCGACGTGCGATAGGCAGTGGACCTATCGTTTGTAGTGCAGTAAAGTGAATAAACGAGTATCGAACACAAGGAATAAATCAAGTACTAGTAGTGACCTATCGACTCGATATTTAGCCTAAACAAAATACGCAGATTGTTTTATGACTTAACCTAACAGATTACTTCTAACTCAACTAGAGATTCAAATAACACGCTTAAAACTGATACGAAGCTTCAGATAATAAAGATGTGCTCGGGATTCGAATCCCGCTATGTGTTATCAACTAAGACAATAAAATCGTTCCTACGTGATTTTGACTAGATCGCAGTAATTTTCCTACCCGCTCGCGAGTTTGCTGTCGCCCTAAACGCTCGCGGGGATCTAAAACTCAGTAATTACTAACGGCGAGGATCGAGTATTTGCTTTCGCCCTATACTCGATTCCTATCTTCTACGAACGGCCTAAACGTTGTTTAGCTGTCGCCCTAAACGTTTTTCCATACGATTACTTTAACACATAGACATATTAAAGCAACGAAACAAATTCATAGAATGATAAATAGTCAAAACACATAGTCACGATAATTATAAATCTTAACTACGAAACATCCTAGCGTTCATCTAATCCCAAACACACAGGGGAATTAGTTACGCATAATAGACGGGAAAACAACGAAAGAAATAAGGAATAAAGGCGAAGAATTCATATTCTTGATATTCGGATGATCTGCGATGGAAGCGACGATGATTCTTCGTTCTTCGTTCAATTGGGCGTGATTTCGTCGATGATCCGTCTCTTGCGCTCAGGGACGCGAATCTGTGTTCTTTTGTGCTATTTTTCGTCTCTAGAAGGATTAGGGTTGATCTCTGGTCGGTTCTGTCCTTGGGCTTTTTATAGTGAAATTCGACACTGTCACGGCCTGGGACAAGACAGGTCACGGCCGTGACACTCTCTGGGTCGAATTTGGGCTCACTGCCGCTCGTCACGGCCTGGTGCAGCAGTGTCACGGCCGTGACCCCCTCAACAGCTTTGCGGCAGTTTCGTATTGCTCTCGGATGGAGGGGTAAACGATGTCCGATTGACCTGAAATTTTAACCATAAATAGAAGACTCGCCAATCTTGATTCTGACCAAAGGGATTCTCAATCCGAGATCTGGATTGAGAGATATAAATTTTCTAATGCTGCTACTGCTATGGGTCACGGCCTGGTGCAAGAAGTGTCACGGCCGTGACCATCTTCAGTCTAACTCTCTGCCAAGTGTCACGGCCAGGTGCACTATGTGTCACGGCCATGACCTTCACCAGTTTTCATCGTTTTCGCGCCGTTTTGCCTCGTTTTCGCTCCTTTTAGCCCGAAACTTGTCCTAAAGCCTTATAATACCAAAACAAGCACAATAGGATTAATAAGTGCATAAAACGACTACGAAAACTCTATTATGAGCCAATTAAATACTATGATAAACGTACTACGATACGTTTATCAAACCTCCCCACACTTAAGCATTTGCTTGTCCTCAAGTAAATTAGAAGTCAGAGAAGGCACAAATCAAGATAACGGCACGATTGTTCGCAATTTATCATCAAAGCTAGAAAGCACGAAACAGAATCAAGCGAGCAATCATGGACATCACACTAATGACTTGCACTTGTCGACCTAAACTTCATTCGCACTGCCAATCGAGACTCATACCTCACAGGGATTCGCTCAAAATCACTCAGTGTATAGGCTAACATATAGTGAATCGCTCAATTCGTGCACTAGTCTCACCCCTACCATAAACTTGCAAGTTAATCGCATCTCGACTATTCAAAGTGGCAAGTATAAATCTGAGGGTCTTTTCGGGAAACGGGTCGAATAATCATGAAGCGATAAGCATAAATAATGAACACTTAATCTTAGAGCTAGGACACGTGATCGAAAATTATCAAAGAATACATCATGATCAAGCAGACAGTCACACGTCCCAACATAAGACTCGACGTTCTCGCTCCAAAATCCTAGACTTTTCTGCTCAACCCTCTCAACTCAGTTCCCTTTCATTTTCTGCCCTTTCACCTTAGTTACGCTCTACTTTTGTGCACTGTCCTTATTCCCTAAAAACATCAAGGTTCGGCTTTTGTCGCAAAGAATACATCGTCACAGCGAATGCCGTGTACCTAGGGATACTTATTACCAAAACCTATATCTTGCCAAAGGGTTATGGGCAGGCTTATGTAAGGGATCGGGTCATTTCAGAAAACGGTCAAGTAAGGGACGAGTCATTTCACGAATAGCAGAGAAGAACATCAAATCGTACACTGAAACAGTAACTCTCAAGTTCGACTTCTGCTCTATTCTAATCAACTCGGGTTCATATAATCTCTAGAGGCTTATTCGGGTCAGTAGCTTTTATAATTCACGAGGTAAGCAAACAAATAGGCTCAGGCTCAAAGTGGCTAACTAAGGGGCTTAGTCATGTAAGAAAAATTTGGCCCTGGACTTAATTCCTAATGCCCTATCATTTTCATACTAACGCACCAGAAATAGTTTCAACACGCATCAGACAGGCAAGTTCTAGAGAGATATAGACTAGGCACGTCACACAACCAAGAAAATGAGCATAAGCTCGTCAGGCTCAACTCTCACAACGAAAAAGGGTTTTGTGTACGAATCTCTCAAAGCAGCGCTATATTTATTCAAACAAACACGATTCAATCAATCATGCATATCCTAATTGCTCACAAAATTTCTTGTCATGCAAACCAGCTTGAGATAAGCGCAAATAATCATGCCTGAGTTCAATAATTCATGCTTTTCTAACGAAATTGATAGCTAACGGACACCTTATAGAAAAAATATTTCACGTAAATTCTCAACCTAAATTTCCCTCCCCACACTTAAGACATACGTTGTCCTCAACGAAAAAATGAATAAAGAAAGGGAAAAGAAGGTTAAAAAGAACGGGACTCCCCTGACGAATAAGTTGGCGTGGTCGTGACTGGATGCGTGAAGGTCGCGGATCGTGACTCGTGATATCCTGACATAACTAAAAAGAAAGTGAAACGTAAAAAGGAACTAGACATAGATGATAATAATAATAGTAGTAGTAGATTTCATATGCATCATATTCATAGGTAAATAAAAGAAAATACTAGATAGATAAAACCTGGGTTGCCTTCCAAGTAGTGCTTTCTTTCGTTCGTTAGGGTGGCTGGAAGTCGAGGTACAACACCTCTTTTCTGCTTAAGTCTCCCTCGCCTACATCCATGTCTTGGAGTTGTCGCTTTTCACCGGGCAGCGGTTTCAGCTCTAGTGGCGGTCGTTCCTCGACTGGGCTCTTGTCCTTAACTTCTTCATTGTTCTCCTCAACGGCTATAATGGGCTCGTCGTCTTTCTCCCCGCTCAACACCTGTGATAAACCTTGCACAGAAGATGAGAAATCATACTCACAAACATCCAAGTAGTAGCATCTATTATCGTACTCGCTACTCTTTTTCATCGAGTCAGTCATATTAAACGTAACTTTCTCGCCATCTACATTCAAAGTCAATGTTCCGTTCCTAACATCTATCAGAGTCTCGCCTGTGGCTAAGAATGGTCTACCTAGAATTAATGGAATATTTTCATCCTCGTCCATCTCCAGGATCACAAAATCAGCAGGGATAACGAACTTATCGACTTTAACTAGAACATCATCGATAACACCTAGGGGGTATTTTAACGATCTATCAGCTAATTGAATACTCATCCTAGTGGGTCGTGGTTCACCTAATCCTAAGCGCTTAAACATGGAGTACGTCATCAAATTTATACTAGCGCCTAGATCAGCTAAAGCATGCTCAACTACTAAATCGCCTTTCAGACAGGGAATAGTAAAACTCCCTGGGTCCTTGAGCTTTTTCGGTATCTTGCTCTGGAGTATCGCCGAGCACTCTCCTCGTAGGTCTACCATGGAGACATGTTCGAGCTTCCGTCGGTTCATCAGTAAGTCCTTCAGAAACTTTGCGAAACTGGGCATCTGCGTAATAGCTTCAAAAAATGGTAAGTTAATATGTAGTTCTTTGCACATACCCATGAATCTGCCAATTATCGCTTCTTCTTTGTCCTTCAACCGTGTTGGATAGGGAATCTTCGACTGGTACGGCATCACTAGTGGCCGCTCGTTCTCCTTCGCTTTTTCTATTTCGGGTGCAGCCTCCTCCTTTTTAGGTTGAACCTTCTCTTTTTCAGGTGCAGCTCCCCTCAACCGAGCTGGATATGGGATCTTTGGTTGATACGGCTTCACGAATGGTCGCGTCTTTCTCTCGTCATCCTTGACCTTCTAGACTCCGTCGCCCTTACTTTCCTCCACTTCTGGCTCGTCGTGGCCCTCGAAATCGACTTTTTCCTTTAAATTTTGCTTGGTGGGAGCTTCTTGTAATCCTCTCCCGCTTCTCAGGATTACCGCATTGCAATACTCCGTGGGGTTTCTCTCGGTGTAGCTCGGGAGTGATCCTTGATTTCGCCCCGCCATTTGCTGTGCTAATTGCCCCACTTGTTGCTCCAACCTCTTGATCGAGGCGTCTGTATTCTGAGCGCGGATGTCATTCGCCTCCATGTACTCTTCCATCTTCGTCATACGGCTCTCGTGGGCTGCGGTGGTGCTACTGAAATTTGTGAGGAGTGTCTTCATCATGTCTTTCATCTCCCTCATGTCGTCGGATCCTCCCGCGGGCGCGTTCTGGTACTGTCGTGGTGGCCCGTTCTGGAATCCGGAAGGTCTGGGCTGAAATCCTGGTGGTCCTTGGCTCTGATGGTTCTGATTCCCGTATGCCAGGTTTGGATGTGCCCGGGGCTGGAAACTTCGTTGGCCGCCTTGGTAATTTCTCATATAATCCACGTGTTCCAGCGGCTGCCCAAGTTGGCAATCTGAGGTCTCGTGGGCTGCGCCGCAAATTCCACATAATGGCACGTAAGGCGTGTGCTGTGTCGGTGTGGTGCTGGTCACGGCGTTCACGGGCTGAGTCTGCCCGGACTTGGGAAGCAATGCACCAATCACCATCTGCAACTGAGAGTTCGTCGAGGCGAGTTGTTGCTGGAGCGCCTCGATTTTAGCGTTAGTGGCCGTCTCCTCGCTCACTCCGAACACACCGGGTGTCTTCATCCTGGTATTGCCCCTCATGAAGCTGTTCCTTGAGTAGTCCTCGATCAGATTCCAAGCGTCGGTAGCATTGAGCTTCACGAGTCCTCCTCCTGCGGCTCCGTCTAGCATATGGACAGTCTGGTCATTGAGCCCCTCATGAAATCGGTTGATCTGGGCTGCCTTCGACATCCCGTGCTGTGGGCACCTCTTCAGTAGCGCCTTATATCGCATCCCACACCTCGTAGAGGTTTTCTGAGTCCTTCTGATGGAATAGGGAGATCTCTGTCTTTAACCTTAGCAACTTCGTCAGCGGGAAATAGTGGCCGATAAACGCGGCTCGCAGCTCCTCCCATGTAGTAATTGAGCGAGGTGGCAACATCTCCAGCCAGTCCTTCGCTCTGAACTTCAGGGAGAACGGGAACAACATCAACTTAATTGCATCGCCCGAGACCCCGTTGATCTTGATGGTGTCAGTCACCGTCAGAAAAGCCTTCAGATGGGAGTAGGGATCGTCATCGGGATGGCCCTCAAATTGGACTGTCTGGAAGATCATCTGAAGCCAAGAGTGCTTCAGCTCGAAATTGTTGTTCTCGATCGGCGGGATGACAATCGTCGACTCAGTACTGCCTAGCGCGTCATTCCTGAGGAGATCCTGCAGTGATGGCTCCTCCTCGTGGACGGGTACTCTATGGTCCGCCATATCTACTTCTGTATCTGGACTAAAAGAAATCGACTCGTAAAAGAAATAACGAAAATAACAATAACTAGAAGAACAAATAACGCCAACAGTAATAAAGAAAAGAAAATGAAAACTTCAAATAAAAATGGCTAAATTACCGAACTACGGTGTTCCTAATATCAATTTATTCCCCGGCAACGGCGCCAAAAACTTGATCGACACGTGGTGTGTGAATGAAAAGTGCGACAAGTAATAATTAAAACGAATACCTAATTACTATCACCGACGTGCGATAGGCAGTGGACCTATCGTTTGTAGTGCAGTAAAGTGAGTAAACGAGTATCGAACACAAGGAATAAATCAAGTACTAGTAGTGACCTATCGACTCGATATTTAGCCTAAACAAAATATGCAGATTGTTTTATGACTTAACCTAACAGATTACTTCTAACTCAACTAGAGATTCAAATAACACGCTTAAAACTGATACGAAGCTTCAGATAATAAAGATGTGCTCGGGATTCGAATCCCGCTATGTGTTATCAACTAAGACAATAAAATCGTTCCTACGTGATTTTGACTAGATCGCAGTAATTTTCCTACCCGCTCGCGAGTTTGCTGTCGCCCTAACCGCTCGCGGGGATCTAAAACTCAGTAATTACTAACGAAGAGGATCGAGTATTTGCTTTCGCCCTATACTCGATTCCTATCTTCTACGAACGGCCTAAACGTTGTTTAGCTGTCGCCCTAAACGTTTTTCCATACGATTACTTTAACACATAGACATATTAAAGCAACGAAACAAATTCATAGAATGATAAATAGTCAAAACACATAGTCACGATAATTATAAATCTTAACTACGAAACATCCTAGCGTTCATCTAATCCCAAACACACAGGGGAATTAGCTACGCATAATAGACGGGAAAACAACGAAAGAAATAAGGAATAAAGGCGAAGAATTCATATTCTTGATATTCGGATGATCTGCGATGGAAGCGACGATGATTCTTCGTTCTTCGTTCAATTGGGCGTGATTTCGTCGATGATCCGTCTCTTGCGCTCAGGGACGCGAATCTGTGTTCTTTTGTGCTATTTTTCGTCTCTAGAAGGATTAGGGTTGATCTCTGGTCGGTTCTGTCCTTTCTGGGTCGAATTTGGGCTTTTTACAGTGAAATTCGACACTGTCACGGCCTGGGACAAGACAGGTCACGGCCGTGACACTCTCTGGGTCGAATTTGGGCTCACTGCCGCTCGTCACGGCCTGGTGCAGCAGTGTCACGGCCGTGACCCCCTCAACAGCTTTGCGGCAGTTTCGTATTTCTCTCGGATAGAGGGGTAAACGATGTCCGATTGACCTGAAATTTTAACCATAGATAGAAGACTCGCCAATCTTGATTCTGACCAAAGGGTTCTCAATCTGAGATCTGGATTGAGAGATATAAATTTTCTAATGCTGCTGCTGCTATGGGTCACGGCCTGGTGCAAGAAGTGTCACGGCCGTGACCATCTTCAGTCTAACTCCCTGCCAAGTGTCACGGCCAGGTGCACTATGTGTCACGGCCGTGACCTTCACCAATTTTCATCGTTTTCGTGCCGTTTTGCCTCGTTTTCGCTCCTTTTAGCCCGAAACTTGTCCTAAAGCCTTATAATACCAAAACAAGCACAAATAGGATTAATAAGTGCATAAAACGACTACGAAAACTCTATTATGAGCCAATTAAATACTATGATAAACGTACTATACGTTTATCATCGCCCATCAGCTTGGGGACCTCCTAGGTCGTCGTCGTGATCTTGTCCTTTTCGTCTGCCTCTAATTTGTTGCCGAGCTTGTACTTGTCGTTGGTTCGGCTCCTCAAGATATTCATGTAGGTCTCGAGCTTGGTTCTCACCTCAATCCATACTTTCACATTCTTGTCTATCTCACGTACCTTTTCTTCGTTAACGTATTTCTCCTTGTTAGAAGTGGCCTCTGTAGGTTCTCCAGTTTTCAGTTTAGTGACTTTGCGATCAACATGTCGCGGGGCCTCCGTCGCGGCTGCGCCGGCCGTCTTGCTCGCGTACTTCACAGTCTCCTTGGCATCATTGGCTTTTTCGGCCAGGGTCCTGTAATTCTTTGTGGCTTTCTTGTTCGCCTCGTGGAATTTATCTTTAGCTTCGTCCGACGACGTGTGCATGTCGTCGTCGACCTTGTTCTTTTTCTCCTGGGCATTCCCCGATGCCTTTACGCCGATTTCCTCGACTTTCTCAGGAGGTTGTTGGGGCGGCATTTCTTTATATGCCTCATCTTTCTCGAGCTCTTCTTCGTTTGGAGCTCCTTTTTTCTTTTCTTTTTCCACGGGCTCCTCGGCGTTTGGATATTTTTCCTCCTTTTCCTCGTCATCGGCTTTTATCTTTGATGCTTCACCTTCTTCTTTTCCCGTCTCGACTTTTAGTGGTGGTTCATCCTCTTTCTTTTTCACCACCGGCTCAGTGTGATATTTATCAAGCTTGCTCTTCACGTCACGAGCTACCTTTTCTCGTACGGGTTCGCCCTCAACGTTCTTCTCTCGTCCTCCTTCGTCGTCTCAAGTTCATCCTGCTTTTGTGGCTGAACTTGGTTGGTGCAATCAGCGTCTTTATACGCTTCTCCAACATTTCCTAGGCTTCCTTGGCGTTTCCCGTTCCGCCTATCTCTTTGAAATCGGTGAATTCTACTGCATCGCGGATGACGAGGAGCACGAGACCATTTTGTATGCTGGAGGCTCGCAACGTCTTCCTTTGCGACCTTGTATACCCCGTCGTATCGGGTTTTTGGAGGATCGAGTGTTTGTTGTGTGGAGGAGAACAATATTGTTAACAGAGGAAGAAATTTCTTTTTTGCTTTTTATTCCTGAGATAAGCACACTAGGCAACGTGCCTTTTTCCAGTGACAGATCTAGGATTGTGCGCCTTGGGGGGAGGGGGGGGGTCGACAGGGCCGGATTTTGACCCGTTCATTTAGAGTCATATAATGTTTAAGACAATTTTTAGTGTTTGAGCTACGTTTATGTTTATGGCCTTGCTAAATTTAAATACACGTGGCCACCAGAAATGAAAAAATGGCCCTGGCTGCTCAATCACACCGTCCCGCTCGTCAACCAGCTACATAAAAAATCCAGACACCTGCCCGCAAAAGACTGCTCTTTACTATGTCAAATTGAATGTACTTTTACAATTTACCTTTTAATATTTTAGTTTATTTCAATTTTATGCTTAGGTTATATATTTTATGTTTTAAAATAACTTAACTAATGAAGCCCAAATCATTTTTATTAACCATCCCAAATCATTTTTATTAACCAGCCCAACACGAAAAGAAAAAGTCAAAAAGTCATAGCTGCAAATAGTGCCCCACACGATAAAGAAAAAAGTAAAAAAAACGGCTGCCCTATTCATCATCTTCTTCGGGGGGGGGGGGCTACTTATTCTACGCAGCTAAAAAGTCCTATTCATCATCTTCCCGTGGGAGTTTTTGCCACGCCGCCTAAGGGGTAACCCGGCCGGCCGGGGGGAGGTAGCAGACCCCCCGAGCCCAGCTGTAGATCCGTCACTGCCTTTTTCCACTATCTCTCACGTTGCTACATGCTCTTCTTTTCTTTCACGCTCCAATTCTTTCTTACATGCATATATAATCGAGAGTAGGTATATGATAATATAAGATAGCACACACTTGTTGATTCTCGTGTAGTCCAAGTCATATTGCTCAACCTTTTTTTCCCTTGTTTTGAGTGCTGCTTTGTCATGCTTTGTCCATTCTTCATTTATGCCAAAGAAGAAGACGTGTTATGAGGTAACAAGTCGAGTATAAGGAGACCATATGTTCTCACGTGTTAAATATAATCTAAATTAGCGACTAAGTTAACTAATGGACCAAAATTACCCACAGTCGATAATATTGAGGACTAAAAGTGGCACCTCGAACATGGGAACTAGAAACGTCCTACAAACATTGGGGACTAAAAATATCGTTTGCCCTAAAATTAATGACACGACGGAAAACAACTATGTATACTTAATATTGTATAAGTCCATTTGCCCTAATATATAAATATAGAACTTATAATTGGTGAATAATAATATAAAATTATATTATGTATGATTTAATAAATAAAAAATTTGAAGGATAAAATATTAATTTACTCTAGGAAAAATAAACTAAAAAAATTATATATTTTGAGTCGGTGATCGGCAAACCACATGATGATAAGAAGATATTCTTCATATAATATTATTATTTGACCAACAATCGTCCAAATAGGTTATACAATAAACTTTATCCAACCGATTTAAATAAAACGACGTTTCATAAGGTTCAATGGTTAAAAAATGATTTAGTGGAAACGATATCTTCGCTACGTAACAGCTCGAACGTTCGAAAAAAACAAATTAAAAACTAGAATATTAAGATAAGGAGTAGGACAACGTCTGCAACGATGTGCAATAAATAATTAATTAATGAAATTAATCATTATATTAGTTTTTGATGACGTAACATGGGTTGGTTACTTTGGGGCTTCGCAAATCGCTCGCATTTATAATTAAATTATATACTTCCAATGTTGTAAGGAAAGGTCCTACCAGGTTAGGGTGGATGTTTCTTTATCACTCCTACATCATGTTCGTAATCCGTTTTTACAATTACTTATATGTATTGTTAGGATATATTGATTAGGATAATATATTTGCCCCACAATTAGACTTGCCCAACCGCCGGTTAACCGTAACCGGCGGTTGGCGGTTAGTCCAGGCCGGGGACGGTTGCCGGTTAGCCGGCCCCGGTTGACGGTTAGACCAACCGCCGGTTGACAAACCGCCGGTTAAGGTTAACCGGTGGTTACAACCGCCGATTATTTTTTTTTTAACTTCTTGGGATTTGAATAAAATTTTGATATATTTATTTGGCCGAATCGAATTATATATCGAAATCTACTATATAATTTGCAAGACAATTACAAAAAAATTACATTTTACATTTTACAAAAAACTTGTATAACAAAATTTTTAGTAATCAATTACAATACAATCCATACATATATGTAAATTAAATCAGTCGACGACTTTTGGCTCGGGCTTCCGCAAGTGTAGGCGAGAAAGCAGCGTATGATCTCTGGAGCCTTGACGAATCATCCTTGATTATGATCCGTCAAAGCATCCAGAGATCACGCGTTGCTAACTCACTTGCACTTACCGAAACCCCTCTTCTTCGTAATCTTCTTCCCTATAAAAAAATACATAAAAATGATTTACATTATAAGTTTAATTAGAAGAAGAACAAGAAAGAACAATTATACTAATATTTACTTAACTTTTTTCGGGCTTCGTCGTAATAGGCTTGTTCAAATCAATTAGTACCTGAAAAATGACAATTTATTAGTTAGCCAATAAACAAATAAATATTTGTATGCAAAAAAATATAAGAGTTGGATACTTATCTTTTTCGGCTTCGACGTTACGTTAGGCTTGTTCAAATAAATTCGTACCTGAAAATAATAATTCATTAGTTAGCAATATAATCATAGTAATTATTTGAATGCAAAAAAAAAAATATGAGACTTGAATACTTATCTTTTTTCGGGCTTGTTTGTTGATGTGGAGTCCACACCTCGCCGAATGCCTCTAATAATCCTCGCCGTCGCCGCCGCCGTTGCCGCCGCTCGTCTCCGTGCCGGTGGTGTCCTCGTAAAGGTCGTCTGGCGAGTCGCTGGCACGCTCATCTTGGGTGCGATACTCGGCTCGAGTCCAGTCGTCGAGAAGACATTGGTACTCGAGGTTGTCGACACTCAAGTTCGAACGCTTCTCGCTCAAGGTCAAACCGCCCATGCTAAAAGCATGCTCCACCGCGACGGTCGAGACCGGGACGGCAAGGATATCCCGAGCGATCCTCCCCAACGTTGGATACGTTGGCGACACCCTCGACCACCATCTAAGGACGTTGAACTCATCTTCGTCCTCGAACTCGAAAGTCGTCGACATAAAGTTATCGACTTCTATGTAGGGGTTTTGGGCGGACCTTGGACGCTAGTTTGCGTTGAGGATGTCGTAGTAGTCAGCTATCGTGAAGATCTACCACTAGTAGAACTAGATTGACCCCGCCCCTGTAATACCCGGGTCCCGTAAGTAAGCCGGCCAATAAATTTGCATGCATATTACGTGATTATATGACTGCATATTTTTATTTATTATGTGTTTATGTGGAATAATGATTTCATGAAGAGTATTGAAATTATAATAATGAGAGGAATTCTTGAAGGATTAATTTCGAAAGATGAAGTTTCGAAATTAAGGAATGTGGTCGTTAGGACTAACATGTGAGTTATGGATTCAAGGGAGGAGAATTTCATAACTTAATAATTATTGTAATAGTGGGTCTTTGTAAAGATTTTATCAAAGGAGAAAACCTTACGTGATTTAAGATAGGGATTAGGTTAAAGTATTTTGTCATTTACCTATCATTAACTTCAAGTGGACGAGATAAAGAAAAGAAATTAAACACCTCATTTGGTAATTAGCGAGAATTAGGAATTTAGAAAGAAGCTAAAGCAGAAGTCAAACTCGAGCTTGGAGAAGGTATAAATTTCTTACCTTAATCTTTAAGCTTTATGTTATGATTTAGTATGTTTTAAGTGCGTTAGATACGAGAAGCTAAATCTGTGAAAGTTTTATACAGGTTTTTAATTTTTGAAGGTTCAAATATATTTTGAAGTTTTTAAGGCGATCTTTGTGTTCTTGAGAAAATAATATTTTGATCGAAGGTTATTAAGATTTCTGTGTAGAAATTCTGTTTTTGAAGTCGTGAAGTGAGATGTCACCAAATTGAATAAATTTCGCGAATTGAGAGTGAAGTTAAGTTCGCAAATTTAATAAGTTTTGCAAACTGTGTGTGTGATATTAATTTTGCGAATTGTTAAGAGTTCGCGAATTGTGAGTTTGAAATGGGTTCGCGAATCAGTTTGCGAATTACGCGTGTAAGACTTCGCGATTTGTCAGAAGGTTGGCGAATATTAAGTGTGAAAATGAGTTCGCGAATGAATCGTAACTTCGCAAAGTGAACGTGAACAGTGACTTCGCGAAGTGAACAGTAACTTCGCGGGTAAACAGTGAATTTGCAAAGCGAACAGTGACTTCGCGAATGAACAGTAACTTTTGCGAATGAACAGTAACTTTTACGAATGAACAGTAACTTTTGCGAATGGTTTTGAGAATTGTAGAGATTTTTCGAACTATAACAATTTTGTGAAGAATTGCGTGTGGGTTCGCGAATCTGTGTAACACTTCGCGAACTTGGTTACTGTGTAGAATTTCGCGGGTTCATGTAATGCACTTCGCGAATCAGAACCCCTACGAATAAAACGTTTTAAGTTCTAAAAAAAAAAAAAGAAAACTAATGAGGAAAAATATTTTTATACTAGTTAATCAGAAAAATATTCTGAGTCTAATGGGCATGGTTTTCCGTAACGCCCGATCATAATTTGTTCCTCGGTATTTTCAGGGGCACGGTATAGGCAAACGTCATTTTTGATGGAATTTCCGAACGAAAATTTACGTAGTCAATTAATATAATGTATAAACTGATTTTATGGTCTTTTCGTGGTTAAAGGACGAGATTTTAGGAAACTCACCAGACTGGTTAGCAATTAGCTTTAGGACGTCAGGTAAGTGGGAATCTCACCTACAACACATAATTTGTGTTATATGTATTTGTTTTATGTGACTATGTGTTTTGATGTGAATATGTGGTGATGATTGATGAAGTGAAATGTTTCGATATGCTTTTGCATAGTAAACATTTATTGCATTATTATGTGACATGAGCATGTGCATACACGAATGATGTGAGGATTAGAAGTATGAGTATGCACAGTATATGATTGTCTTGAAAACAAAATATGTTTGAAGACATTAGTATTTGATGTACACTCATGAAGAGTCATAGTATAGAAGGAAATAAGAAGGAAATGGAAAAGAAAATGATAAAAGAAATATGAGTATGTGAGTATTAGAAAGCACTGGCGCGGATGCCTTTGCTAGTTGACACGTGCATACATGCATATTTCCACTTACAGAGCTTTATAGCTCATCCCATGTTTGTATGTGTTGCAGACGCAGTGAACACGGTACGTGAACCTGTGAATGGTGAGGCTGGTCCTTCTGGAACTTCCGGTGACTTTTGAGGGTGGTGTGTACATGGATGCGACCTGTGTGGCGGGTGTTATGTAAATTACGCTGTGTTTTGTAAAATATGTTTGTATTGTATGTAAAACATTCGAATAATGTTTGTATTGTAAAATAGTAGTGTGTGGTGAGTTTTGTAAAATCGAAAAATTCTATCGGTATTTCGTATGTAATATATTTATATTTCTATAGTCATGTCAGTTAGTGTAAGATAATAGTAGTAGATGGCGGGGCGCCACAGGTTGGTATCAGAGCTTCGGTTGCAGTTTCTGTAGACTGTCCATGTACACACACTCAAAAGCGCGGAAGACAGCCTTGCTCGTAAGTTATATGATATTATAGATTTCTTGCATAGCATGATTTATTGACCTTAGGGACTGTTAGGGTAAGAGAAACAACATGGTTAGAACCAGAGGAGAAGGCAGCGGGGTAAACAATCACGATGGGGAAAATGCAACCCAGACTGATAATCGAGACTCGACTATTCTTCAGCTCACCGAGTTAGTCCGTCGGCAGTCTCAACAGATTCAAGAGTTGATTCAGCAGCGAAACTCTGAGGGGGCAAGAACAATGGAGTCTCCCAAGCTAATCAAGTTGAAGTTGTGGGCGAAAGATTTCGCAGACTGAACCCTCCTATTTTTGAAGATGCCATTGACCCAACATCTGCTGAGGATTGGATTAGAACTTTAGAGAGCATGTTCCAATATAGCAGAATCCCTGAGATGAGAAGGTTTTAAGTGCTGCATTTTTATTACGAGGACGAGCAGGTCACTGGTGGGACACCATACAAGTCATTGAAAATCCTACCACAATGAACTGGGATCGTTTCAAGGAGCTGTTCAGGAACAAATATTTTACTGCACCTATGCGAGCTCAGCGCATGAATGAGTTCATCAATCTCAAGCAAGGGATGATGACTGTGGCTGAGTATATCAGAAAGTTTGAACAATTGTCAAGGTTCGCGACTCATATGGTGAGCACTGATGCTTTGAAGGTCGAACGATTCCTTGAGGGTCTGAAGCCAGAGTTGTACCGCGACGTTAATATGGCTGGAATACAAGGAGCTTGATATGCTCAAGTGGCGGAGCGAGCGATGGTGGCACAACAGGCTGAGACACGAATTATTCGTGCTCAGGAGGCAAAGCGAAAATTCGTACAAGGAGCAAATTGGAGGGGTGGAAATCAAAAACGGCAATTCATTCCTAAAGGCGGGAAGCAACATTTTCAGAACAGACCTGGACCACCACAACAACAAAATCTTAACCAGGGGAGATCCCCAGCACCAATACCAATTTGCGCGAGATGTGGGCGACGTCACTTGGGAATATGTTTTTCACAGAATGCTACTTGTTACAAGTGTGGGAAGATGGGACATTTTGCGAGAGCATGTCCAGAAAATGCACCAGGAGGTCAAGTTATGAACAAGTGAGACCACCAGCTGTACCGGCTAGAGTGTATACGCTGCATTCAGAGGAAGCGGAGGCTAATCCATCCGTGGTTGCAGGTATTCTACTTATACACCAAGTCCCAACATGCATATTAGTAGATTCAGGAGCCACGCATTCATTTGCATCCACTAAGTATGTGGCGAGACTCGGGATTACACCTAACCTGTCTGACTATGAATATGATGTGACTGTTCCACATGGAGTTGCAATGCGAACTAATCTGGTTTTAAGAAATTGTCCTGTGTTAGTGAATGGACGAGAACTGTCCGTTGATTTAATAGTTATTCCAATGAACGACTATGAGGTGATTCTAGGAATGGACTGGCTATCAAAATATGGAGCTATCATTGACTTTAATCGCAAGACAGTTACATTCAATATTGAAGAGAACGAGCCTTTCGGTTTCGTGGGGACAATCAAGGAAAGGAATATTTCTAGAATTTCAGCGACAAAGGCGCAACGTTTGATTAAGGTGGGATGCGAAGCTTATCTAGTTTTCGCAATAAAATCAGAGGATCGTTCAATGCCAAAATTAGAAGAGGTGACTGTGGTACGAGATTTTCCTGATGTTTTTCCAGAAGATTTACCAGGACTATCACCAGATCGAGAGATTGAATTTACGATCGATTTAATACCAGGATCTGCTCCAATCTCAAAGACTCCTTATCGGTTAGCGCCAGCTGAATTAAAGGAGTTAAAAGAGCAGTTGGATGATTTATTACAGAAGGGATTTATCCAACCCAGTTTTTCTCCTTGGGGAGCGCCAGTTCTGTTTGTGCGAAAGAAGGATGGGTCGATGCGACTATGTATCGATTACAGAGAGCTGAACAAAATAACAATTAAGAACAAATATCCACTACCAAGAATTGATGATTTGTTCGATCAACTTCAAGGTGCCACAGTGTTTTCAAAAATAGATTTATGATCGGGGTATCATCAATTGAAGGTTCGAAAAGAAGACATTCCAAAGACGGCGTTTAGTACTCGATATGGACACTATGAATTCTTAGTTATGCCTTTCGGAGTGACTAATGCGCCAGCGGCATTTATGGATTTAATGAATCGAGTGTTCAAGTAGTTTCTGGACAAGTTTGTCATTGTGTTTATTGATGACATTCTTATCTATTCCAAGACGAAGAAAGAACACGAACAACATTTGAAGACTGTTCTTGAAATATTACGGGAAAATCAATTATATGCTAAGTTTAAGAAATGCGAGTTCTGGTTGAGTCAAGTCGCATTTCTAGGTCACGTTGTTTCTGGAGAAGGAATTTCTGTGGATCCTAGCAAGGAATTTCTGTGGATCCTAGCAAAATTGAAGCTATCAACAATTGGCCACAACCAACCAATGTCACGGAAGTACGGAGTTTTCTTGGCTTAGCTGGATACTACAGAAAGTTCATTAAAGATTTCTCAAAGATTGTATCAACATTGACGAAGCTAACAAGGAAGAATGTTCCATTCTATTGGAGTGAGGAGTGTGAGCAAAGTTTTCAAGAATTGAAGAAACGACTCACATCAGCTCCAGTTCTTACCATACCATCTGGGACTGGAGGATTTTCGGTTTGTAGCGATGCATCAAGAAATGGCCTAGGTTGTGTATTAATGCAACATGGAAATGTGGTAGCTTATGCTTCTCGACAATTAAAGGAGTATGAAAAGAATTATCCGACTCATGATTTGGAGTTAGCCGCAGTGGTGTTTGCTCTAAAAATCTGGAGGCCTTATCTATATGGGGAGCGGTGTGAAATTTACACGGATCACAAGAGTCTGAAATATTTCTTCACTCAGAAGGAATTAAATATGGGCAAAGAAGGTGGCTAGAATTAGTCAAAGACTATGATTGTGTGATCAGTTATCACCCGGGCAAAGCAAATGTGGTGGCCGATGCGTTAAGCCGAAAAGCTGTAAGTGCGGAGTACATCTACTGGAACTGGAGGTAGTACAATTGGGAGAAGTCGAAGCACGATTGGCTGCATTAACTTTACAACCGACAATACTGGTACAAGATAAGAAGGCACAAGAAGAAGATGAACTTTATTTAAAGATCAAAGACACTCAAATGGAACAACATGCATCGGATTTCAAGATACAAGATGATGGAAGTTTATATTACAGAGACCGTTTATACGTACCAGATAATGCGGAAATTTGAAAAACTATAATGAAGGAAGCACATGCCACAACCTATTCGGCACATCCAGGGGCTACAAAAATGTATCGAGACTTACGAATAAATTATTGGTGGCTGGAAATGAGACATTGCGACATTCGTAAGCCAATGTCTTACTTGTCAACAAATAAAAGCGGAGCATCAACGACCGGCAGGGACATTACAGCCTTTGCCGATACCTGAATGGAAGTGGGATCATATTACGATGGATTTCATTGTTGGATTACCAAAGAATGTAAAAGGCTATGACGCTATTTGGGTTATAGTCGATGGATTAACCAAGTCAGCTCATTTTCTACCCATAAGTTCGATATTCTCTATGGAGCGCTATGCAAAACTGTATATTCAAGAAATAATTCGACTCCATGGGATTCCGTTGTCAATTATTTCGGATCGAGACTCGCGGTTTTTATCCAAATTTTGGATGAGCTTACAGAAGGCGATGGGAACTAAGTTGTCTTTCAGTACAGCTTATCATCCCCAAACTGATGGTCAATCCGAACCATTCAAACATTGGAAGACATGTTGCGAGCATGTGTTTTGGATTTTAAAGGAAACTGGCGCAAATATTTGCCATTGATTGAGTTTTCTTATAACAATAGTTATCATTCAACTATTGGGATGGCACCTTATGAAGATTTGTATGGGCGCAAATGCCGATCTCCCATACATTGGGATGAAGTTGGTGAACGTGCGATGTTAGGACCTGACATGGTTCAAGAGATGACTGAGGCAATAGCAAAAATACGAGAAAGAATGCAAACGGCTCAAAGTCGACAAAAGAGTTATGCAGACCAAAGACGCAGACCGTTGGAATTTGAAATAGATGACTGGGTGTTTATCAAAGTATCTCCGATGAAAGGCGTGAAACGGTTTGGGAGAAAGGGTAAATTGAGCCCAAGATACATTGGACCTTTTAGAATAATTAAAAGAGTCGGTGAAGTAGCTTACCAACTGGAATTACCAGCTTCATTGGCACAAGTTCACGATGTGTTTCATGTGTCGACATTGCAAAAATATGTTGCTGATCCGAATCATGTACTAAAGAATGAATTTGTGCATCAAAACTTCAGCCAGATTTGAGTTACGAAGAGAAGCCAGTGGAAATTTTGATCTATGAAGTAAAGAGACTACGAAGTAAAGAGATTCCATTAGTGAAAGTATTATGGCAGAATCAGCTGGTGGAAGAAGCTACGTGGGACGTGAATATGATATGAGAAGTCGCTACCCAGAATTGTTTTGACTAACCTGATTTCGGGGGCCAAATCCTCTTTAAGGGGGAGAATGTAATACCCGGGTCCCGTAAGTAAGCCGGCCAATGAATTTGCATGCATATTACGTGATTATATGACTGCATATTTTTATTTATTATGTGTTTATGTGGAATAATGATTTCATGAAGAGTATTGAAATTATAATAATGAGAGGAATTCTTGAAGGATTAATTTCGAAAGATGAAGTTTCGAAATTAAGGAATGTGGAGTATGTGAATTTTCGTTAGGACTAACATGTGAGTTATGGATTCAAGGGAGGAGAATTTCATAACTTAATAATTATTGTAATAGTGGGTCTTTGTAAAGATTTTATCAAAGGAGAAAACCTTACGTGATTTAAGATATGGATTAGGTTAAAGTATTTTGTCATTTACCTATCATTAACTTCAAGTGGACGAGATAATGAAAAGAATTAAACACCTCATTTGGTAATTAGCGAGAATTAGGAATTTAGAGATAAGCTAAAGCAGAAGTCAAACTCGAGCTTGGAGAGGGTATAAATTTCTTACCTTAATCTTTAAGCTTTATGTTATGATTTAGTATGTTTTAAGTGCGTTAGATACGAGAAGCTAGATCTGTGAAAGTTTTATACAGGTTTTTAATTTTTGAAGGTTCAAATATATTTTGAAGTTTTTAAGGCGATCTTTGTGTTCTTGAGAAAATAATATTTTGATCGAAGGTTATTAAGATTTCTGTGTAGAAATTCTGTGTTTGAAGTCGTGAAGTGAGATATCACCAAATTGAATAAATTTCGCGAATTGAGAGTGAAGTTAAGTTCGCAAATTTAATAAGTTTTGCAAACTCTGTGTGTGATATTAATTTTGCGAATTGCTAAGAGTTCGCGAATTGTGAGTTTGAAATGGGTTCGCGAATCAGTTTGCGAATTACGCGTGTAAGACTTCGCGATTTGTCAGAAGGTTGGCGACTATTAAGTGTGAAAATGAGTTCGCTAATGAATCGTAACTTCGCAAAGTGAACGTGAACAGTGAATTTGCGAAGCGAACAGTGACTTCGCGGATGAACAGTAACTTTTGCGAATGAACAGTAACTTTTACGAATGAACAGTAACTTTTGCGAATGGATTCGCGAATTGTAGAGATTTTTCGAACTATAACAATTTTGCGAATTGTATAGACTTCGCGAATTGCGTGTGGGTTCGCGAATCTGTGTAACGCTTCGCGAACTTGGTTACTGTGTAGAATTTCGCGGGTTCATGTAATGCACTTCGCGAATCAGAACCCCTACGAATAAAACGTTTTAAGTTCTAAAAGAAAAAAAACTAATGAGGAAAAATATTTTTATACTAGTTAATCAGAAAAATATTCTGAGTCTAATGGGCATGGTTTTCCGTAACGCCCGATCATAATTTGTTCCTCGGTGTTTTCAGGGGCAAATTACGGTATAGGCAAATGTCCTTTTTGATTGAATTTCCGAACGAAAATTTACGTAGTCAATTAATATAATATATAAACTGATTTTATGGTCTTTTCGTGGTTAAAGGACGAGATTTTAGGAAACTCACCAGACTGGTTAGCAATTAGCTTAAGGACGTCAGGTAAGTGGGAATCTCACCTACAACACATAATTTGTGTTATATGTATTTGTTTTATGTGACTATGTGTTTTGATGTGAATATGCGGTGATGATTGATGAAGTGAAATGTTTCGATATGCTTTTGCATAGTAAACATTTATTGCATTATTATGTGACATGAGCATGTGCATACACGAATGATGTGAGGATTAGAAGTATGAGTATGCACAGTATATGATTGTCTTGAAAACAAAATATGTTTGAAGACATTAGTATTTGATGTACACTCATGAAGAGTCATAGTATAGCTACTTCTACAAAGGCACCATGACGGGGGTAAACCGTCGAATGTATGTACCTAAATTATTTAGGTAGCGGACGAGGGTCACCTGGACGAGACACATGGTGTAAGCCAGAGTGCCAGGAAAGGCAACCGCAATGAAAAAGGACGATCGCCAGATAGAGGGGCGACCTGGTGAACGATAAAACTGGAGATAAACCCTAGTTTATCTTAACCAGAGTGGGCTGACTATCGTATTGTATCTGAATAGGATTTGAGCTCATTTTATGGTGGTGCGAGTAGTAAGTTAGCTATGGGCCTGATAGAATTAAGAAGGAAATGGAAAAGAAAATGATAAAAGAAATATGAGTATGTGAGTATTAGAAAGCACTGGCGCGGATGCCTTTGCTAGTTGACACGTGCATACATGCATATTTCCACTTACTGAGCTTTATAGCTCATCCCATGTTTGTAGACGCAGTGAACACGGTACGTGAACCTGTGAAAGGCGAGGCTGGTCCTTCTGGAACTTCCGGTGACTTTTGAGGGTGGTGTGTACATGGATGCGACCTGTGTGGCGGGTGTTATGTAAATTACGCTGTGTTTTTTAAAATATGTTTGTATTGTATGTAAAACATTCGAATAATGTTTGTATTGTAAAATAGTAGTGTGTGGTGAGTTTTGTAAAATCGAAAAATTCTATCGGTATTTCGTATGTAATATATTTATATTTGTATAGTCATGTCAGTTAGTGTAAGATAATAGTAGTAGATGGCGGGGCGCCACAGGTTGGTATCAGAGCTTCGGTTGTAGGTAGACTGTCCATGTACACACACTCAAAAGCGCGGAAGACAGCCTTGCTCGTAAGTTATATGATATTATAAATTTCTTGCATAGCATGATTTATTGGCCTTAGGGACTATTAGGGTAAGAGAAACAACATGGTTTGAACCAGAGGAGAAGGCAGCGGGGTAAACAATCACGACGGGGAAAATGCAACACAGACTGATAATCGAGACAGTCCGTCGGCAGTCTCAACAGATTCAAGAGTTGATTCAGCAGCGAAACTCTGAGGGGGCAAGAAACAATGGAGTCTCCCAGGCTAATCAAGTTGAAGTTGTGGGCGAAAGATTTCGCAGACTGAACCCTCCTATTTTTGAAGATGCCATTGACCCAACATCTGCTGAGGATTGGATTAGAACTTTAGAGAGCATGTTCCAATATAGCAGAATCCCTGAGAATGAGAAGGTTTTAAGTGCTGCATCTTTATTACGAGGACGTGCAGGTCACTGGTGGGACACCATACAAGTCAATGAAAATCCTACCACAATGAACTGGGAACGTTTCAAGGAGCTGTTCAGGAACAAATATTTTACTGCACCTATGCGAGCTCAGCGCATGAATGAGTTCATCAATCTCAAGCAAGGGATGATGACTGTGGCTGAGTATATCAGAAAGTTTGAACAACTGTCAAGGTTCGCGACTCATATGGTGAGCACTGATGCTTTGAAGGTCGAACGATTCCTTGAGGGTCTGAAGCCAGAGTTGTACCGCGACGTTAATATGGCTGGAATACAAGGAGCTTCATATGCTCAAGTGGCGGAGCGAGCGATGGTGGCAGAACAGGCTGAGACACGAATTATTCGTGCTCAGGAGGCAAAGCGAAAATTCGTACAAGGAGCAAATTGGAGGGGTGGAAATCAGAAACAGCAATTCATTCCTAAAGGCGGGAAGCAAAACTTTCAGAACAGACCTGGACCACCACAACAACAAAATCTTAACCAGGGGAGATCCCCAGCACCAATACCAATTTGCGCGAGATGTGGGCGACGTCATTTGGGAATATGATTTTCACTGAATGCTACTTGTTACAAGTGTGGGAAGATGGGACATTTTGCGAGAGCATGTCCAGAAAATGCACCAGGAGGTCAAGTTATGAACAAGTGAGACCACCAGCTGTACCGGCTAGAGTGTATACGCTGCCTTCAGAGGAAGCGGAGGCTAATCCATCCGTGGTTGCAGGTATTCTACTTATACACCAAGTCCCAACATGCATATTAGTAGATTCAGGAGCCACGCATTCATTTGCATCCACTAAGTATGTGGCGAGACTCGGGATTACACCTAACCTGTCTGACTATGAATATGATGTGACTGTTCCACATGGAGTTGCAATGCGAACTAATCTGGTTTTAAGAAATTGTCATGTGTTAGTGAATGGACGAGAACTGTCCGTTGATTTAGTAGTTATTCCAATAAACGACTATGAGGTGATTCTTGGAATGGACTGGCTATCAAAATATGGAGCTGTCATTGACTGTAATCGCAAGACAGTTACATTCAATATTGAAGAGAACGAGCCTTTCAGTTTCGTGGGGACAATCAAGGAAAGGAATATTTCTAGAATTTCAGCGACAAAGGCGCAACGTTTGATTAAGGTGGGATGCGAAGCTTATCTAGTTTTCGCAATAAAATCAGAGGATCGTTCAATGCCAAAATTAGAAGAGGTGACTGTGGTACGAGATTTTCCTGATGTTTTTCCAGAAGATTTACCAGGACTATCACCAGATCGAGAGATTGAATTTACGATCGATTTAATACCAGGATCTGCTCCAATCTCAAAGACTCCTTATCGGTTAGCGCCAGCTGAATTAAAGGAGTTAAAAGAGCATTTGGATGATTTATTACAGAAAGGATTTATCCAACCCAGTTTTTCTCCTTGGGGAGCGCCAGTTCTGTTTGTGCGAAAGAAGGATGGGTCGATGCGACTATGTATCGATTACAGAGAGCTGAACAAAATAACAATTAAGAACAAATATCCACTACCAAGAATTGATGATTTGTTCGATCAACTTCAAGGTGCGACAGTGTTTTCAAAAATAGATTTACGATCGGGGTATCATCAATTGAAGGTTCGAAAAGAAGACATTCCAAAGACGGCGTTTAGTACTCGATATGGACACTATGAATTCTTAGTTATGCCTTTCGGAGTGACTAATGCGCCAGCGGCATTTATGGATTTAATGAATCGAGTGTTCAAGCAGTTTCTGGACAAGTTTGTCATTGTGTTTATTGATGACATTCTTATTTATTCCAAGACGAAGAAAGAACACGAACAACATTTGAAGACTGTTCTTGAAATATTACGGGAAAATTAATTATATGCTAAGTTTAAGAAATGCGAGTTTTGGTTGAGTCAAGTCCCATTTCTAGGTCACGTTGTTTCTGGAGAAGGAATTTCTGTGGATCCTAGCAAAATTGAAGCTATCAACAATTGGCCACAACCAACCAATGTCACGGAAGTACGGAGTTTTCTTGGCTTAGCTGGATACTACAGAAAGTTCATTAAAGATTTCTCAAAGATTGTATCAACATTGACGAAGCTAACAAGGAAGAATGTTCCATTCTATTGGAGTGAGGAGTGTGAGCAAAGTTTTCAAGAATTGAAGAAACGACTCACATCAGCTCCAGCTCTTACTATACCATCTGGGACTGGAGGATTTTCGGTTTATAGCGATGCATCAAGAAATGGCCTAGGTTGTGTATTAATGCAACATGGAAATGTGGTAGCTTATGCTTCTCGACAATTAAAGGAGTATGAAAAGAATTATCCGACTCATGATTTGGAGTTAGCCGCAGTGGTGTTTGCTCTAAAAATCTGGAGGCATTATTTATATGGGGAGCGGTGTGAAATTTACACGGATCACAGGAGTCTGAAATATTTCTTCACTCAGAAGGAATTAAATATGAGGCAAAGAAGGTGGCTAGAATTAGTCAAAGACTATGATTGTGTGATCAGTTATCACCCGAGCAAAGCAAATGTGGTGGCCGATGCGTTAAGCCGAAAAGCTGTAAGTGCGGAGTTACATCTACTGGAACTGGAGGTAGTACAATTGGGAGAAGTCGAAGCACGATTGGCTGCATTAACTTTACAACCGACAATACTGGCACAAATTAAGAAGGCACAAGAAGAAGATGAACTTTATTTAAAGATCAAAGACACTCAAATGGAACAACATGCATCGGATTTCAAGATACAAGATGATGGAAGTTTATATTACAGAGACCGTTTATACGTACCCGATAATGCGGAAATTCGAAGAACTATAATGAAGGAAGCACATGCCACAACCTATTCGGTACATCCAGGGGCTACAAAAATGTATCGAGACTTACGAATAAATTATTGGTGGCCGGGAATGAAAAGAGACATTGCGACATTCGTAAGCCAATCTCTGACTTGTCAACAAATAAAAGCGGAGCATCAACGACCGGCAGGGACATTACAGCCTTTGCCGATACCTGAATGGAAGTGGGATCATAGTACGATGGATTTCATTGTTGGATTACCAAAGAATGTAAAAGGCTATGACGCTATTTGGGTTATAGTCGATGGATTAACCAAGTCAGCTCATTTTCTACCCAGAAGTTCGATATTCTCTATGGAGCGCTATGCAGAACTGTATATTCAAGAAATAGTTCGACTCCATGGGATTCCGTTGTCAATTATTTCGGATCGAGACTCGCGGTTTTTATCCAAATTTTGGATGAGCTTACAGAAGGCGATGGGAACTAAGTTGTCTTTCAGTACAGCTTATCATCCCCAAACTGATGGTCAATCCGAACGAACCATTCAAACATTGGAAGACATATTGCGAGCATGTGTTTTGGATTTTAAAGGAAACTGGAGCAAATATTTGCCATTGATTGAGTTTTCTTATAACAATAGTTATCATTCAACTATTTGGATGGCACCTTATGAAGCTTTGTATGGGCGCAAATGCCGATCTCCCATACGTTGGGATGAAGTTGGTGAACGTGCGATGTTAGGACCTGACATGGTTCAAGAGTTGACTGAGGCAATAGCAAAAATACGAGAAAGAATGCAAACGGCTCAAAGTCGACAAAAGAGTTATGCAGACCAAAGACGCAGACCGTTGGAATTTGAAATAGATGACTGGGTGTTTATCAAAGTATCTCCGATGAAAGGCGTGAAACGGTTTGGGCGAAAGGGTAAATTGAGCCCAAGATACATTGGACCTTTTAGAATAATTAAAAGAGTCGATGAAGTAGCTTACCAACTGGAATTACCAGCTTCATTGGCACAAGTTCACGATGTGTTTCATGTGTCGACATTGCGAAAATATGTTGCTGATCCGAATCATGTATTAAAGAATGAATTTGTGCATCAACAACTTCAGCCAGATTTGAGTTACAAAGAGAAGCCAGTGGAAATTTTGATGTATGAAGTAAAGAGACTACGAAATAAAGAGATTCCATTAGTGAAAGTATTATGGCAGAATCAGCTGGTGGAAGAAGCTACGTGGGAACGTGAAGATGATATGAGAAGTCGCTACCCAGAATTGTTTTAACTAACCTGATTTCGGGGGCGAAATCCTCTTTAAGGGGGGAGAATGTAATACCCGGGTCCCGTAAGTAAGCCGACCAATAAATTTGCATGCATATTACGTGATTATATGACTGCATATTTTTATTTATTATGTGTTTATGTGGAATAATGATTTCATGAAGAGTATTGAAATTATAATAATGAGAGGAATTCTTGAAGGATTAATTTCGAAAGATGAAGTTTCGAAATTAAGGAATGTGGAGTATGTGAATTTTCGTTAGGACTAACATGTGAGTTATGGATTCAAGGGAGGAGAATTTCATAACTTAATAATTATTGTAATAGTGGGTCTTTGTAAAGATTTTATCAAAGGAGAAAACCTTACGTGATTTAAGATAGGGATTAGGTTAAAGTATTTTGTCATTTACCTATCATTAACTTCAAGTGGACGAGATAAAGAAAAGAAATTAAACACCTCATTTGGTAATTAGCGAGAATTAGGAATTTAGAGAGAAGCTAAAGCAGAAGTCAAACTCGAGCTTTGAGAGGGTATAAATTTCTTACCTTAATCTTTAAGCTTTAGGTTATGATTTAGTATGTTTTAAGTGCGTTAGATACGAGAAGCTAGATCTGTGAAAGTTTTATACAGGTTTTTAATTTTTGAAGGTTCAAATATATTTTGAAGTATTTAAGGCGATCTTTGTGTTCTTGAGAAAATAATATTTTGATCGAAGGTTATTAAGATTTCTGTGTAGAAATTCTGTTTTTGAAGTCGTGAAGTGAGATGTCACCAAATTGAATAAATTTCGCGAATTGAGAGTGAAGTTAAGTTCGCAAATTTAATAAGTTTTGCAAACTGTGTGTGTGATATTAATTTTGCGAATTGTTAAGAGTTCGCGAATTGTGAGTTTGAAATGGGTTCGCGAATCAGTTTGCGAATTACGCGTGTAAGACTTCGCGATTTGTCAGAAGGTTGGCGAATATTAAGTGTGAAAATGAGTTCGCGAATGAATCGTAACTTCGCAAAGTGAACGTGAACAGTGACTTCGCGAAGTGAACAGTAACTTCGCGGGTAAACAGTGAATTTGCGAAGCGAACAGTGTCTTCGCGAATGAACAGTAACTTTTGCGAATGAACAGTAACTTTTACGAATGAACAATAACTTTTGCGAATGGTTTTGCAAATAGATTTTTTGAACTATAACAATTTTGCGAATTGTATAGACTTCGCGAATTGCGTGTGGGTTCGCGAATCTGTGTAACACTTCGCGAACTTGGTTACTGTGTAGAATTTCGCGGGTTCATGTAATGCACTTCGCGAATCAGAACCCCTACGAATAAAACGTTTTAAGTTCTAAAAAAAAAACTAATGAGGAAAAATATTTTTAAGTGAAATGTTTCGATATGCTTTTGCATAGTAAACATTTATTGCATTATTATGTGACATGAGCATGTGCATACACGAATGATGTGAGGATTAGAAGTATGAGTATGCACAGTATATGATTGTCTTGAAAACAAAATATGTTTGAAGACATTAGTATTTGATGTACACTCATGAAGAGTCATAGTATAGCTACTTCTACAAAGACACCATGACGGGGGTAAACCGTCGAATGTATGTACCTAAATTATTTAGGTAGCGGACGAGGGTCACCTGGACGAGACACATGGTGTAAGCCAGAGTGCCAGGTGAGGCAACCGCAATGAAAAAGGACGATCGCCAGATAGAGGGGCGACCTGGTGAACGATAAAACTGGAGATAAACCCTAGTTTATCTTAACCAGAGTGGGCTGACTATCGTATTGTATCTGAATAGGATTTGAGCTCATTTTATGGTGGTGCGAGTAGTAAGTTAGCTATGGGCCTGATAGAAATAAGAAGGAAATGGAAAAGAAAATGATAAAAGAAATATGAGTATGTGAGTATTAGAAAGCACTGGCGCGGATGCCTTTGCTAGTTGACACGTGCATACATGCATATTTCCACTTACTGAGCTTTATAGCTCATCCCATGTTTTTATGTGTTGTAGACGCAGTGAACACGGTACGTGAACCTGTGAAAGGCGAGGCTGGTCCTTCTGGAACTTCTGGTGACTTTTGAGGGTGGTGTGTACATGGATGCGACCTGTGTGGCGGGTGTTATGTAAATTACGCTGTGTTTTGTAAAATATGTTTGTATTGTATGTAAAACATTCGAATAATGTTTGTATTGTAAAATAGTAGTGTGTGGTGAGTTTTGTAAAATCGAAAAATTCTATCGGTATTTCGTATGTAATATATTTATATTTCTATACTCATGTCAGTTAGTGTAAGATAATAGTAGTAGATGGCGGGGCGCCACAGCCCCGATCCCGATCGAGACGAGTCGTGGCCAAAATCAGGCTTATACTCTTTAAAGAGCTCCTTCAAAGAGCCATGCGCTCGTTCGAGTACGCTCTGCCAATAAATGCTATCGACTACCCTGCCCGACGATACCTTCGTATAGTAGCATTCTAGTAGTCTACCCGTACCATCTAAACGCCATCTCGGATCCAATATCTTCGCTATAATAAAGATATCCGGTAACTCAAAGAAATATTTGAGCCACTTGGTAGTCATGTTGCCAACGGCCTCGCCGACTACTGGATCAAACCGAAGCCCGTCGAGTATAATTGCGACTTTAACGCAATGATCTAACGCAAGTATGGAAGTCGGGTAATATGAACCCGACATCCCCTCGGTGGCGTCGTGAAATACTTGAAGTATCTCACATAAACTGTTGCACGGGTCCCACATCTCTGGAACTAAAATGTACGACAACACTCTGTTTTCGGCAAAGAAGTCGCACAGCTGTGTCCGATATTCCATCGAACTGTACCACAACTTGTAGGTGGAATTCCACCTGGTGGGTACGTCTAAACTAAACTTCTTGACTGCTACATCCTCTCTAGCGCAAAAACGCTTCCACTTCTTCCACAAAGACGGGTGCCGCATCAGGTAGTTGATTGCGTAGCGTATAGGCTGGACCTGCTCCTTTAAACTAACTAATGCGTCTTGCACACAAAGGTTAAGTATGTGGCAAAAACAACGCACGTGGAAAAATCGTCCTCCGACTGACGGCTGACAATACTCCTTCAACCGTTCAATGCTCGCGTTGTTAGCGCTCGCATTGTCGAACGATATGGAAAAGACTTTGTTGACTATCCTATACTCTGATAAGATCGTCCTAAGCTTGATGGCAATGTTTTGCGCGGTGTGCGCTTCATCGAACTCCCTATATGCGATCAAACGCTTTTGTATCATCCACGAGTCGTCGACCCAGTGACACATCACGCCCATGTATGATGAACGTTGCCAATGATCGTTCCATATATCAGAGCAAATCGACACGTTAGTTCCTAAACTACCTAATAAAGCTACTAAGTCGCGCTTAAGCGCGAGTACTGTCTTCCTAGTATCCCGCGTCAGAGTGCTCCTCGAAACCTTCTTCGCCTGAGGGTTGTACGCGGTCTTGATCCAATGCTGGTAGATCGGATCGTCGGCAAATCAAAATGGAAGGTGCTTCGCGGCTACGAACTTGGCAAGCTCTCGTCGCGCAACGTCCTCGTTGTAATGAAACAACGACATTGCGCTTCCGCTCCCGACCGCCGGTCCCGACGCGGACGAGTCCGTTCCGCCAAACATTTGCTGTTGGTTTTGTGCTACCCCTAACTTAGTCGGGTGTTTCGAACGGAGATGGGAAGTCATTGACCCATATCCGCCCCCTTTCTAAAATTATACTCCTTACCACAGTAATCACAAATAGCTTTAAATTGATTAACTATACTAGTAGGTACCTTCCTGTAGTGTACCGCAAAGATGTCCGACTGTAACCGTCGGGCGGCGCCGGTTTGCGTAGGCGCTTCCTCCTCCGCCTCCGCCTCCGTATGTTGCGCGGCATGCGAACTTGCTCCCGGCGACGGTTCAAACCCGGCCGCGTCCTCGTTTAAGTCGCCGCCGAGCACGTCGGCGATATCCAAGAACTCGTTCGGGTCATATTGTTGGTAGTCATCTTGCGATGAACTACCAACGACTTGCTTCCCTTTGCTGGCCCTCGATTCACGAGAACCACGTCGGCCACCACCACGATCCATCTACGCAAAATCTACACACGGATACTAAAAATACGGTTAGATAAAAACAAAAAAGGGCCAGAAGAGGATACCAAGGGTCACGGCCGAGGCGGTGGCTGCGGCGGCGGTGCGGCGGTGATGGTGGTGCGGCGCGGTGGTGCGGCGGTGGTGGTGAGGTGCGGCGGCGGTGGTCGTGGGGCGGCGCGGTGGTGGTGGGGCGGCGCGGTGGTGGTGTTGGTGGGGCGGTGGTGGTGAGGTGGCGCGGTGGTCGCGGCTGCCGGAGGTGGTCGGCGGCGGCGCGTCGCGGCTGCCGGAGGTGGTCGGCGGCGGGAGGTGGTCCGGCGAGAGAGAGAGCGAGAGAGAGAGTGAGAGTGAGAGAGAGCGAGAGAGAGAGAGAGAGACTTAGCGTGAGAGAGAGAGAGAGAGAGAGATCGAGACAGAGAGAGAGTGCGAGAGAGAGAGAGTGAGAGTGAGAGAGATTGAGAGAGAGTGATAATAAATAAAAAAAAATTTCTAGCCGTTGTAACCGGCGGTTGGTCCGGTTAACCGGTCAAACCGCCGGTTACAACGGCTAAATTCAAATTTTTAATTTTTTTTATATGAAAACGTTAGGCGGCAATTTTAAAAATTGAAATTTGAATTTTTTTTTAAATTGGTCAACTGCAGGTGAACCGCCTAACCGGCGGTTGACAACCGGCGCTTTGCGGTTGGTCAAATTGACCAACCGCCCCGTAATCGGCCGTTTGCGGTCGCCGGTTACGGTTAAAACCGACGGTTCCGTAACCGGCGGTTACAAGGTTCAACCGCCGGTTACGGTTTAAGTTGGGCATGTGTGCCCACAATGGTAATAATAAATAAATGAGACGATAATAAATTTGAACAATAAACACAAGAATTTACGTGGGTCGGTCAGAATGACATACGTCCACGGCCGGAGGGTGCAACTTCTTTATTATGTGGATATTACAGACAGATATACCTCGTAAGGAGGATATGTCGAAAAACAGCTACAATGACTACGAGCAGAAAAAATGATAAAAAAACGAGAAGATCTTGTTGTGGTGGTGGTCGAGTGGTGCCCTTGTATAGTCATTGCTTCCCTCCCTCTTCAATGTGAGCAGAAGAAAAATAAAGCAGCTGCTTTCTTTATTTGGCAGCCCACGTGAATATTGCAAAGCCACTTCATTTGACTTGTGTGCTTGGACGGTGTGTTCGTACAAATGTCACTCTCAACAAATCTCCACCTTGACCTTTTGAAAATCTTCTTAGCTGCTCTCAAATCTTTCATCTCAAATTCACCGTTCAATAAGGCCTTCAACTGGTGAATTTTCGCCAGATTCTTAGCCGCAACAAGCATGCATCATATAACAATAGATAAATGAACGAACTGTCATTTAACTTCCAGAAGTAAACAAAACTATCATACTTGCTCCTGGAGAATCCATGACCTAACATGAAAGAATCAAACCGCTTATACTACTATCTTGGAGATTGCTTCAATCCATATAAGGATTTCCTCAAAAAACACACTTGGTCTTCTTTTCCTTCGACTATGAAGCTTTCGAGTTGCATCATGTAAATCTGTTCATTTAATCGTCATGTATTAACACCGTCTTGACGTCAAGCTGTTCTAACTACAAATCATACATGGCAAGAATGCAAGTAATACACGAATAGAGCTATGTGTTACGACAAGTGAGAATACGTCATTAAAAGCAACCACCTTGTACCTGATTATAGCATTTCGCGACTAATTGTGCCTTATACATGGCATCGTCAGAACCAGATAACATTCTTTCTTCTTGAAGACCCACTTGCATTCGACTATTTTCTTTCTCTTTGACAGCGGCATAAGAATCCAAATATCATTCTTGTGCAGAGACCCCATTTTTTCATTCATCGCTACCAGCAACTTATCAGTATTTACATCATGTATTCCTTCGAATAGGTAGAAGGTTCGCCGCCTCCACCTGTTTCTTGTTTCTTGTGCCACTGATGTAACACCCGGGGCCGATGAGGGCGGAAAGTGATCACCGGTGCCAGAGAATGGCACCAAGGAGCGACTCCTGGTGAGGCTTCTAGGTGGAGGGATACATGAATGGACCGATTCCAGACCCGAATGAGAGGGATCCTGAGACTGACAATATATGGGCTTGTCAAGTTAAGGAATGGTATAAGAGAATTGATTGCGCTACTCATATCACCAAATGTGCACCTTTCTTCTCGGGAGTCCATCCATAAGAAGTTCAAAGGTAAGCTTGCTTGACTTGGAGTAGCACTGAGATGGATGACCCCCTGGGAAGTAGCTCAGGGTGCATTCAGTGCAAAGCACGCTAGGGGATAGTTGTGATATAGTGGGGCCAGACAATCAATGAAGTGTAGTGGGCCCAACCCCACAGGTCCCGGGAGCGGACTGTTTCAACTGATAAAGCGTATGAAACTAAATTAATGTACCGTTGTGGTAGTCGAATCTCCCGTCTGTCTATCTCTGGCTATAGAATATTCCTGCTCGCTGTTTTCATCTTCAATAGGATCTAAATCATGTTCTGGCTGTGGCTCATCTTGATATGTTGAACTCGTAGCAGTATCATCGGAAAAATCGTTATTGATCTCGAGCTCCATCTCTTTCTAGATACTATCATTATTTTCTTGATTAGAAAGATTAGTATACCCTTTTGAAGGATGTAACATAGAAGACTCGTCAAATGTAACATCTCTGCTAATTATTTGGATGACTTGGGATAAGGATTATATAGTCCATATCCTTTCACTCCTGAAGCGTAATCGAGAAAAATACACTTCTTAGCTCTAGGCTCTAACTTCCCTCATTTACGTGCATATAAACTGGGCATTCAAATATTCTTAAGTTGGAGTAATCAGCAGGAGTCCCTGACCATACTTCTTCAGGAGTCTTGAAATTGATCAGAGTTGACAATATAACATGCTGCCGCAATAGCTTAAGCCCACATTTGGCAACACGGCGTTGATGATCATACATCGAGCTCTATGAAATCATTCGGTTCATGCGCTCGGCAACACCATTTTATTTAGGCGTCATTCGAACAGTGTGGTGTCGAGCAATTCCATCATTTTTGCAAAATCCGTTGAACTCGCTTCCGCAAAATTCACTATACACCACACGGATTTATTGAAATGCACGTTACTAACAACATTTTAGACGAAGCTTACTTGTCCCGATCTGATTCTGAACTTAGTATCATGTTTATCGATATTGTCCACACTCCGCACCGTACTCCCAGTGGTGTCTAAATTTACCACTCTAACCCTCAACCAGCTGTGCAAAATGAGAGGAGCGCATGATTAAATATACCACCATGGTGTTTTACGTTTTTTGTACAATCAAATGGGTTTTGGTACTTAGTGTTCAAACAACGGACGAGTCATACGCATTTTAACCTTATTATTATTTTAGAAGGCAGCCCAAAAAAAAGAACTAATATGGTGTTAGGTCTTTCTCAGCTCAGACTAATCGGCCACAACGAACTCAACAAAAGCTCCAGCAGAAGCGTACGAACAAACCCTATCCCCGACCTTAAACTTGGTCACTCTGTGCCACAACATCGATGGTCGCGGAGTAATCCGAGCCCAAAATCGACCCGACGTATGGCAGCGCCTCCTTATGATCCACTCGGATTACCGTCAACGTACCGAAGTTCACGCTCGTGGCTCGAATACGAATATGAACCGACTCGGAGGCTCGAACCGAGGAATTGGGTGGGTCTTTGACAGAGTCAGCAATGAGCTTCCCAACGGATCGCTTATAGGGAGGGACCTAAGGTCGCCGGGCTTTGTCCACAACAATGTCTCCACGCCAAAGCTAGTCAGTTATTAGTGATTTGTTATTGTCGGGGCGGGCCGCGGGCAGGCCCGCCATAATTAAATAAATAATCTTTATATTAAATAACATATGTATAAATAACTTATGTAGGTTTATTATATTTTAAATTATAATTTTAAGTTTAATAAAATAAAATTACTTATTATTGAAGTGTTAGGATTAAATTTCAAATACGAACTAAAAATCTTCTTTTTTTTAAATTCTTTTCCTCTTTTTTTTTTTAATTTTTTATATGACGGGCTTACCCGCGCCCGCCCTGTCAATTCGCGAGCTTTGACGGGTAACGGTTCGACCTGCCCTGCCGGACCGTTTGACAACTCTACCATTGGGTGTTGATTACAAATTAACACAAGTTCTTTATTAGGTATGGGTGGATGTATATTGATTAGGGACTGATTTTAATGGTGATGCTTTATTTGTTTTCAAATGTGTGGGTGTGATGTTGCTCAGAGGTGTTTGAATCTAAGAAGAGCGTGGATTACGTATATTAGTGATTGAATTAATCGGCCGACTAAAACAGCCCAAAAACGATAACATTTGGGACTATAAAGTGATACCTCTGACATAGGGTATAAGAAGGGCATAAGAAGGCCTACACCCCATACATTAAGGACTAATTGCATAAATAAAACCAGACAATGAGATGCACTAGTCCAACCTCGATGATTTACTAGACAAAATGGCATATTTGATACACAACCTATTCAACTGGACAACACTGTAGAAGTAAAACGACGACCCCTAATAATAACATATTATTATGAAATATTGGAGTAATTATGAAATATTGGAGTGGATGTATATGGAGTGGTTAAATTAGAATGAGATAGATGAGATTATTTTGTGGTTGTAATTTGAGAGCTTTGCCTATAAATAGGCACCTTGAGTTGTATTGTAAAAACACACCAAATATTGAAATTATTCATACTTCCCCTCTCTAAATATTCTCTTTATAATTATATTATCAGATTCATAATATAAATGAATCACAATAATATTTTTATAACATTATAATTATATTATCATATTATCATAATATAAATATTAATCACAATAATATTTTTGTAACACGTTATCAGCAAGAGCGCTCTCGGCAACGATCAACCTCTGTCGAGATAATTTCACGAGTGAGCATAAGCGGTCTCCGGCAACGATCGTCTGTCAAGATTATTTCACGAGTGAGGTATTTTATTTTTATGTACGATAATTTTGTTTACATTAATCGTACACTACATAGATATTTAAAAAAAATAAAATATACAACAAAACGCCTCTACTAAGAATAAAAAAATTAAAATAATATTTGATTAAATTATTGAACCACTTAAATTAATTACCTATTGTACGGACTATGAACTATGGACGATGGACATGTATTTTGTACTATGGACCCGAATTTTGGACATGAATATGAACTTTGGACAACAGACACGTACCATAATTACCTTATCGGACCTTACATAAATTAATTAAAAGAATAATAAAAGATTTATTTTATTTGTTTATGGTATTGTTGTTACATATATTTTTGGATCTTAATTTTGATTATTTATATTATATGATTTATTGTTAACATATTGTCGAATTTGGTGAGCTTAGAATTTGTTGCTTTCGATATTGTGATATGTTAGACTTGAAATCTGAATCGTGAAAATAAAAGGTTAATTATGGTTGATATTTTGATTGAACGGTTACAACATTTCCCGAAGTGAACATACGACGTTCCCAGAAGTGAATGGATGGTTGCGTATGTTTATCGTTGAGAAAAAAAGATTTCCCCCGAAGCGGACAAAGTGATAAATAAACGAGAATGAAATGTTATGAATGTATCTGCAAATAATACGAATGGTTGTATATGTTTATCGCTGTGAATGTTCAAAAGATTTTCCCCCCGAAAAAATGTGATAAATAAACGAGAATAAAATGTTGAGTAAAAGACCGCTATCGAGTATAATATTATCGTCGCGATTATTGAATCTTTATTCGCACCAAAAGATCCCATAGATCTTTATAATTCAAGGTGAAGAAATTTCGAAACAAGACGTTGCTCAAAATTGCGGATCAGAAAATCGATATCATAGCTAATATTTATCAAACATTCATTCGAATATTATGGAAGAAATTATCATTGGAGATGAAATTTTATGTATGCAAATATTTTATATATACTAATGTTTATGTCTTGCTATTCATACATGCAATTTTCTTGTGTTATTTAGTCATTAATGATATAATATTTTATATTTGTTAAAGGTATTTATACAATGGATACGAGCATTTAATGGAGAATTGTCTTGCAGGTTGTGCAACGACTCATACGATTTCAAGAAATAAGAAAATATTTCGATCATCTTGATATGAAAGAAGAAAGCGTTATTACTATATCAGGTAGTACAAATATAATCGAAGGCTCCGGAAGAGCTAGTGTTTTACTGCCTAAAGGTACAAGGCTAATAATTGAAAATGTCTTATATTCTCCTAAGTCTCAAAGAAATTTATTGAGCTTTAAAGCTATTCGAAATAACGGATATGTTGAGACAGCAGTAAAGGGAGACGTAGAATATTTGCACATCACAAAAGTGATTTCGAATGAGAAAAGAATCGTGGAAATGTTACCTTCATTTGACTCTGGATTATATTATATATATCTAAGAGAAGTTGAATCATATGCAGTTACAAACCAGAAGTTTGCCGATAACAGTATATTTAATATTTGGCATGACCGGTTGGGCCATCCCGGTTCAATTATGATGCGAAAGATAATTGGAAATTCACGTGGACATTTGATAAAGAACCAGAGGATTCTTCAATCTAATGAATTATCTTGTGTCCTTGCTCTGAAGGGAAGTTAATTATCCGGTCTCACCAATGAAAATAAAGAATGAATCTATTGTATTTTTGAAACGTATACATGGTGATATTTGTGGACCGATACACCCATCATGTGGACCATTTAAATATTTAATTGATGCATCGAGTAGCGGTCACATGTCTGTTTGTTATCCACGAGGAACGTGGCATTTGTGAGATTACTTGCTCAGTTGATTCGATTAAGAGCACGATTTCCAGATTATCCGATAAGAAAAATACTCCATGATAATGCTGGCGAATTTACTTCCAATGCATTTAATGATCGTTGCATGTCTATCGGTATTGATGTTGAGCATCCTGTGCCACATGTTCATTCGCAATACGACCTTGCAGAATCGTTGATTAAACGCCTGTAATTGATTGCAATGCCATTATTGATGAAGTCGAAGCTTCCTTCGTCTTGTTGGGGACATGCTCATGCAGCGACATTAATTCGTATCAGGCCAACAAGTTATCATGATATCTCCCTGTTGCAAATGGTTTATGGTCAGGAACCAAATATTTCCCATTACGAATTTCCCAAATATTCAAATTCTTCAATATGTGGTGCATGACCCCTGATTTTCATAACACTGTGGAGATGCATTGGTCTAGACAGATAGGCTCTTACATGAAGAATCTGTATAGCAACCTGATGGCCCTACGAGGACCACTCAAAGCATTAAACAAAACAACCTTTGCCAACATAGATGTGAGAACAGATTCTGTAAAAAGCCAGCTAGAAGAATGCCAAGTAGATTTCCATACTGATCCTATGAATACATCCTTGATGGAGAAGGAGGCCCGGATCAGAATGGAGTATAAATTCCTGAGTGAAGCTAAAATGAAGTTCCTTAAGCAGAAAGCTAAGATCAAGTGGCTGAAAGATGGTGATCAGAATTCGGCATATTTCCATGATGTGCTCAAGGTTAGAACCTATAGGAACAGAATATTCTCTGTCTCAGATAGGAATGGGAATGATATTGTGTTACATGATGATATTCAACAACACTTCGTGGAGTACTATAAGGATATGCTTGGACAGAAAAGACCTGGCTTGGAGAACATTGACGAGGCAGCTGTGAAAGAAGGGTATTCATTAAGCCTAGAGGACCAACTGGCACTTATCCAACCGTTTGATCGAAATGCCATTCAAGCAGCGATGAAATCCATTCATGAGGATACTGCTCCGGGGCCTGATGGGTATAATAGTGGTTTCTTCAACCATGCTTGGGGCGTAGTTGGTGAACAAGTTACGGAGGCCATACTGGAATTTTTCAAGACAGGCAAGTTATATCCCAACTTGAACAAAACTGTTCTTTGTCTCATTCCTAAGACTGCTAATCCAGCCTCAGCTCAGGATTATCGGCCCATTGCTTGTTGTAACACAGTCTACAAGTGCATTGCTAAGCTGCTATGTGCTAGGCTCAAGCCACTGATGACCAAACTTATTCACCCTAATCAAAATGCCTTTGTTGAAGGAAGATCTATTGTTCACAACATTCTGTTGTGTCAAGATCTACTGCGGCTTTACAATAGAAAAAATGCTTCTGCGCGAGTCCTTATGAAAGTCGATATCAAAAAGGCGTATGATACTTTGGATTGGGGATTCCTCAGTAAATGGCTTAACCTGTTGAAGTTTCCAAGCAAGTTCATTTCATGGATCATGGAATGTGTCCAATCAGTCTCCTATTGCATTGCTCTCAATGGATCTCAGACTGGTTATTTTAAGGCTGCTAGGGGCATCAGACAAGGGGATCCAATCTCCCCCTATTGTTTGTGATCTCGATGGAATATCTCACCAGAAAATTACAGTTGGCTTCCAAAGACCCCCAGTTTCGATTCCATCCACTGTGCAAGCAAATTAAATTGGTAAATTTGTGCTTCGCTGACGACTTAATGATATTCTGCAAAGGACAAATTGGGGCAGTTCGAGTGATCAAAAGGGAACTGGAGCACTTTCGACTTGCTGCTGGGTTAGAGGCTAACAGTCAGAAATCCAATATTTACCTCGCTGGTGTTTCCCCTACCCTCAGAGACCAAATATTGCAGCTATCTGGCTTTCAAGCTGGGAGTTACCCTATGCGGTATCTTGGTGTGCCAATTTCTCCCACGAAATGGAGCAGGAGGGAATGTCAAACCCTAGTAGAAAAGATTACTGCTAGGATTCGATGTTGGTCTTCAAGGAATCTGTCTTATGCTGGGAAAGTATGTCTGATTAGCTCGATCCTCCTAGCAACCCATGGGTTTTGGGGGTCCATATTCCTACTCCCCAAAGCAGTTTCTAAAGAGATTGACAGAGTTTGTAAGGAATTCTTGTGGGGGCAGAAAGGAAATGGCAAGTGCTTGGCTCTAGTTAGCTGGGAGCAGGTATGTCGTCCAAAGAGAAAAGGGGGTTTAAGTCTTAGAGACTGTGTTACCTGGAATACTGCATTGGCTGGCAAACAGATATGGGATATCACCTTGGACACTGATTCTCTGTGGATTAAGTGGATTAACGCAATCTATTTGAAGGGTACCAGCTTCTGGGACTACCATCCAGGGGCAGATTCTAATTGGCATTGGAAGAGGTTACATAGGATTAAGGAGAGATTCAGAGATGGATATGTGGGGAGAACATGGGCACCAGCTAATGATGGCAAATACTCGGTAAATTCTGGGTATAAATGGCTTAAAGGAGAATTGCCAACATTCTACCTGAGCAAGGCTGTATGGAATAGTCTTAATATTCCTAAGCACTCATTCATGTTGTGGCTTATGGTGCAAAAAAGGTTGCTTACACTTGACAGACTAGCTAATTGGGGCATGGTAATTGCAAGCTCAGTTTGCAGGCTATGTGGCGATGGTGATGAAACCGTTGAACATCTGTTTCTGGCTTGTCAGTTTAGTCAACAGCTGATAGTGAAAATTGCTGAGTGGCTCCAGTTGAATGTCTTGCTCCAAACATTTGATGATCTAACCAACTGGCTCTTGCATATGGGGGGGAAAAAACAGAGTCAAGTCCGTATCAGTATAGCTTGTCTTGCGTCGGTGATGTACCACATATGGCGGGAGAGAAACAGGAGAGTCCATGAATTGGGGTCGTGTTCTGTGGAACAAATTGCTCATGAAATTAAGGAAGAAATGAAGTGCAGAGTACGGGCTCTTCTACCCAGGTATAACAGCATGGGTTTTGGGATACTTGGTCATATGTGTTCTTAGCCAATTCTTTTGTTGTAGTTTGGTGGTCAATGGAAAATTGTGTACTGTGATTCGAGGTAAATGAATATAGTCATTATACAAAAAAAAAAATAATAAGAATGGTCTAATCGAGGATTTATCGACTAGTCGACGGGCATAAATATCAATGAAAATAAAACTCAAGTACCTGAAAATTCGGAAAATTTTGAAAATAATGATAATGAAGAGATCTCGATAAACTATGCCCAGAATGGAATTAAATGGAACCGAGACGAAGTCAACGTTGACGATCTGTTCTCATTTAACGTAGCGCTACATGAAATGAATGAGACTAATGAGAATGGGGATCATGAACCAAGGTCTGTATAAGAATGCAGACAGAGAAATAATTGGCCAAAATGGAAAGATGCAATCAAGGTAGAATTAAAGTCACTTGAGAAACGTAAAATTTTCGGACCTGTAGTCCGCATACCAGAAAATGTAAAGCCAGTTTTCTATAAATGGATTTTTGTTAGAAAGAGAAATGAAAACGGTAAAATTACGAGATACAAAGCATGACTTGTTGCACAAGATTTTTCGCAAAGACCTGATATTGATTATGAGGAGACGTATTCTCATGTGGTGGACGCAACTACTTCTCGTTATCTAATTAGTTTGGCAGTACGAGAAGGACGATATGCGTCTTATGAATATTGTCACTGCTTATTTATATGGATCGCTTGACAGTGATATATATATATGAAGCTTCCCGAGAAATTCAAATTACCTGAAAATTCAGGTCCACGAAATGAGTACTCAATTAAACTTAATAAATCGTTTTATGGGTTAAAGCAATATGGGCGTATGTGGTATAATTGCCTAATGGAATTTTTAGTGAAAGAAGGGTATAAAAATGATCAAACTTGCCTTGTATATTCATGCAAAGATCTAAAAATGAGTTTGGCATTATAGCAGTTTACGTTGATGATATCAACATAATTGAAACTCGTGGAGAGTTATCAAAAGCTGTTGATTGTTTGAAAAAGGAGTTCGAAATGAAAGATCTCGGAAAAATGAAAATGCGGATACTGAATTCTTATCTGACCCACATAATGCTCGATCGCAAACTGGTTATTTATTTACGTATGGAGGAACTGTCATTTCATGGCGATCAGTTAAAACAAAGTTTAACGGCTACTTCATCTAATCACGCTGAAATATTAGCAATCCATGAAGCTAGCCGAGAATGCATTTGGTTGAGATCAATAATTATGCATATAGAACAAACTTGTGGGCTTTTATCTGAAAAGTTACTTCCGACGATATTATATGAAGATAATGCGGCATGTATTGGACAATTAAAGGAAGGATATATTAAAGGTGATAGAACAAAACATATTTCTCCAAAAAAAAATTTTACACACGAGTTGGAGAAAGATGGCGATATTGATGTACAACAAGTGCGATCTAGCGAAAATCTTGCAGATTTGTTTACGAAAGCACTTCCCCCAATATTTTTAGAAAAATGATATATTCAATTGGCATTCGCAAACTTCGAGATTGAAATGATAATATCATCAGGGAGAGCAAATACGCGTTGCACTTTTTTTTCCTTCGATGTGGTTTTTTTCATGTGTTTTTCCCAGTAAAGGCTTTTAATGAGGCAACATATGAAAGCATAATAAAGGATTATGTACTCTTTTTCCTTCACTAGGTGTTTATCCCACAGGACTTTTCCTAGTAAGGTTTTAACGAAGCATATTCCTGAATTTACATATAAGGGAGAGTATTATGAAATATTGGAATAATTATGAAATATTAGAGTGGATATATATGGAGGGATAAAATTAGAATGGGATAAATAAGATTATAAATTAGTTGTGATTATTTGATGAGTGTAATATTTTATTTTGTGGTTGTAATTTGAAAAATTTGCCTATATATAGGCACATTGAGTTGTATTGTAAAAGCACAAAGTATATTATCATATTATCATAATATAAATATTAATAACAATAATATTTTTATATCACATATCTTATTTTACATCTATAGATATCCATATGCCTCATATGCCATTATTAGCATCATCAAACACGATCACAACCTTCCCCATAACCTTCCTATCCTTTAGAGCACTAAAAGCAAGATGCGCCTGTTAAGGTTTTAAAACAACAAATCTTCAAAATCACAAGAATATTCAAACATAGATAGCGATTTAGGTTAACGACGGGTATGACAGGGTCTACGAAGGTGTTGACGTCGTTGAGAATCGAAAAAAAAAACAACAATTGAGAGATTTGCTTATAGTGCCCACGGTAGATGGACAACATAACAAACCTCTTCAAACATAAGTACAAACAAAATATTGTATTAATAAGCATTCTTCTTTGATTTCTGACCTGCGAGAGTTTGTACGTTTTGGAAATATTGATAATGATCAATCCCTTCGACAGCCAAGACAACAACTCCTCCATCGACTCTTCGAGCGCTCGAGGCCAATACGTCTTGTAGCTTCCAAAGAATATTCCGTGGATCGTCCAATTCTAAATCCGAAAAAAAAAATGCGGGTTAATAGAAAGATTTGAAATAAAATCAAATGTAAAAAAACAAAGGATCATACCTGAGCAAGGGCGTCTTTTGCAGGTATAACAGGTTCTTGACCACTGGCGAACCCTATGATGCATATGCCGGCGCCACGATTAAGCAGAGGTAAGCAATCTTCGCATACTTTTCCCCCGACGGGGTCGAAGAGGACATCAACTCCTTCGAGGCTTTTCAATTCTAGAAAATTCTTAACACCGTCTAGAATGTTCTCTTTACTCGTGTTGACCACATGGTCCACGCCAATCGACTCCATGTACTTCACCTTCTCATCTCCTCTGTCAAGTTAATTAACAACAGCCCACAAAATCAAAAACACGTCCTTCACTAAAAGCTACAAAGGCTTCTTACTATTCATGAATCTAGTAAAAAAAAGGATCAACCATGTAATGACCTTACGACTGCAATAACAATGGCGCCCCGGATTTTCCCAATTTGTGCAGCAGCTGTTCCTACTCCTCCAGCCGCTCCAAGAACCAATAGTACCTAATCGTTCATTACTTTTTGAGTTTTCTTTTCTTTTCTATCATATAGTAACTCAAAAGTAGATCTTGTACCCTTTTTCTATCATACAATAATAATACCTGACGAGCACGCAATTGTGCTCTGTGAACAAGTGCAATGTGTGATGTTCCATAGACAGCAGTGAGTGCACCAGCGACAACCATGTCGACCCCATCGGGCACAGGAAATCTGTGTCGTTTCCGATCAATGGGTCAGAAATGAAATTGATACACACAGTTCTGCTAGCAGAGCAGTTATTATTAGACTTGGGTTTCAGATGTCTTAATCTCCTCCAATTGACACACATAGTGCTATAAATTACCGATTCTTTTTTTGCCGCTTCTTTTAGCTAAGCTCTTGATAAAACACTAGGCATTCACTGCTCATCATCTCAAATTTCTGATACGATAATCTTCAATCCATCTACTATTCATGTGCTAAGTAACCCATCGACAGATTTTTTTCTTCTATTTCTTTTTCTCAATATAAGAAGCTAACCCAAGAGAAAAGGAGTAAAAAGTTTAAAAAGTCCTTACAGCTCGGACTCATCGGCGACGATGAACTCGGCAAAAGCCCCAGCAGTAGCGTAAGAACAAACCCTATCCCCAACCTTGAATTTGGTCACTCTGGGCCCCACAGCATCGACGGTGCCGGAGTAATCCGACGCCGGAATCTTCCCTAGGGACGACATCGCCTCCTCGTGATCCCCTCGAATCACCGTTAAGGTACCGAAATTCACGCTCGCGGCGCGGATACGAATACGGACCGACGTCGGCGATTCGACCCGAGGAATTGGGTGGGTCTTCGATAGAGTCATCGGCGAGCTTTCTGAGTCGCCTATTGGGACCGTCGGTTCGCCGGGCTTTGTCCACAGTAATGCCTCCATTAAGCGGTGTTTGGACAGCGGCGAGTTTACTGATGATGATTTGTTGCCTGTCGGTATGGTATGTAAGGTAGGTATAGTACGGGAAAAGATGGTTCACTTTATTCATAAATGAAATTATTAAATTATAGTAGTGAATAGAGATATATTATATAATATGTATTTAAATATTAATGATAATAATAGAGAAGCACGTGTCAAACTAGAAACTTCATCTGTATAAAAAACATTCCTCGAGGCAGAATAGATGGGAAGAAAAGTTTGACCAGTACCTTTCCAATCTAACCACAAATCACAATCCGCATCACAATACAAAAAAGGGCAGATTTGTGTTTGGGCCGCTCAAAATTTTAAACGGGGAATTTTGTATCAGACCCTAGTAAACTTTTTATTTTTTGTTCAGGCCCTATCACAAATAAATAAGTTAAATGACATACTTTATGTAAAAATTCGACTGAAGGACCAAAAAATATGATTTGACGAAAATACCCTTACTAAATGCTCTTTTTTGTGTTACTCAGTTACAATATACTGTTACTTTAGGAAACATACACGTTATTATTCAATAATATTATGTTACTCAGTTACAGAATATTGTTACTTTAAGAAAATAACCGTTATTTTTCAATAATATTGTGTTACTCAGTTACAGAATATTTTTCTTACACTCAATCGAGCACAAAAAAATTCGACTGCCCCATCCAACCGATTTCGACATGGCATGTTGGATTCATTATGATATTGACGACGCACGAGGTAGAATTTGCTTGCCTAATTATGGTGCAAATTCAAGAATATAATGGTAAACCGAATCTAGATTTCGACATAAATTGCAAGTAAATCGGCATAAATTCGAGGTACACATGAGAAATCGAGGTCTATTTTACATTATTGAGTCAATAATGCCGGGATTTATGCAGTTTTCATCTGTTTTTTAGTGTCGGTTGTGATTTCGTTCTTTTCTCCCGATCCATTGGTTGTATACAGAATGTCTTATTTACGACAAACACGGCGTTATTACCTTTCAGCGACGTGTTACTTCTAAGTCAACATTTGTTATTAATCTTAAGACATTTGTTATTTTTTGCTATGTTATAAGTATTTCTTTTTTACACGATTTAGGAAAATATAATATTGTTTCTTGCAACTAATCGGTATAAATTCGAGGTACCCATGAGAAATTGAGGTCTATTTTACCTTATTGAGGCAATAACGACGAGATTTATGCAGTTTTCATCTATTTTTTAGTGTCGTTTGTGATTTTCGTTCTTTTTCTCCCAATCCATTGGTTGTATACAGAATGTGCTATTTACGACAAACAAGACGTTATTATTACCTTTTAGCGACGTGTTACTTCTAAGTCAACATTTGTTATTAACCTTAAGACATTTGTTATTTTTTGCTATGTTATAAGTATTTTTTTACACGATTTAGAGAAAATATAATATCTGTTTCTTGCAAGTAATCGGTATAAATTCGAGGTACCCACGAGAAATTGAGGTCCATTTTACATTATTGAGTCAATAACGACGTGATTTATGCAGTTTTCATCTGTTCTTTAGTGTCGTTTGTGATTTCCGTTCTTTTTCTCTCGGTCCATTGGTTGTATACAGATTGTGTTATTAACAATATATGAATCGTTATTTCTAATGTAGGATGTGATATATTTGTGTGAAGATTTGTTATTTAATAGAAGAGATGTGTCATACGTCGCTGAGTGATTTGGAAAAACCAAAAAAAAGTTCAGCTCCGGGCCTGTGGCCGCCGAGAAGCATCGCCAGAAAGCAGATAAGCAGCTGAGAAGCGTCGCCGAGAAGCAGCTGCCGCCGTCACTTTCATTCCATCTCCTCTTCGTCGAACACGTCAGCAGCGACCCGGCTTTCCTTCTTGGATGGCGTCCTTCGAGCTCTACTACGACGACAGGTCAGGGTCGGGCCTCCTCGTCTGCTCACGAAGGTCGAGATTATAGGCGGAAATTGAACTTAAAGATTAGCTCGCTCGTTGGAGAAGACGATGGCAATGTTTGTAAATTTTACATCTGATAGGGGATAAATATGTCATATCGCATAGTTTGGGTACTTTTTCTCAGAATTTTGAAAAGTAGATCCTTAATACTAACTGAAACTATATTGGGGCCTGAACACTGTTTAAAAATGTTAACAAGGGCTGACACGTAATTAACCCAATTTTAAAGTTAGGTCTTCTCAGAATATTATTTAGTTATAAGGACTTTATTTTTTAAAATTCAAAGCTAAAGACCCAAACTACGTTTTGACTAAAATATCCTTCATAAAGTGTTATCTGAAGGGGTATTCGACGTTAGGTTTATGTTACAGGGATACGACAACTTGTTATCGTAAAAACCATAAGCGTTACTGTAAACTGATAATATGTTACTTATAGAGAGTAAAATGTTTTTAACAGATTTATATTTATTTCGACGGATAATCGAAACCTATTTTTCACAATGAATCGAGCACAATCGACTGCCTTATCAACCAATCAATTTCGGCGTGTCACGTATGATTTATTCTAGTATTAACGAAGTACGATGTAAGAATTGTAATGAATTTTTATAAGGGTTCAAATCGAGAAAAATCTGGCCAAATCGAACTAGATTTTCCTAGCAATTGTAGCTAATCTGTGTGTATTCGAGGTACCCATAGTTTGAGCGTTTCATAGGCTGTGAATTTTGATACAATCGTCACCTCGTCACTTCTAAAACGTACATTTTGTGAAGCAGGTCATATGGCAGGCATCGATTCATCTGAAATACATGTTACTATTTCATGGATGATTGTTACTAGGTTACGTCTAACGTTATAACAGTATCAAGATACGTTACTCCATTACTCGTAAACGATATTTTTTTGTCCGACAAAGTTGTATCTTCTGACTTAGTTTTGTTTATAATAAGTATAGATGTGGTAGTTTTTGTCCAACATATGTTACTAAGAACAAAGTGGGTCATGATACAAGGGCTAACTCATAATCAACTTCTTTGTCGATTAATTGGTACCTAATTCTCTTTTTCGTAAGTATTGATGGAAGATTTTGTTTAGCAGACTTGTTTCGATAATTTTTGGCATCAAACTTGTTGGTTCCGGTGTTGGCATCTGGTCGGTGGCGCTCGTAAAACTCAGACAGAGTTTCGGCTATATATCGAAGTCGAGGCACGTACGTCGTACGCTTTCCGTAAGACGTTATTGCCCCGTATTTCAGTGCCTCGGGTTGTCGCAATACGTCCCGAAGATCGACTTCAGAAATTTCGAAACGTCGCACACCGTAACGAAATTATCGTGCGAATCTACTAAAGACTCGAGCCTTTCTTGCTTTTTTATAACTAAGGGATGTGCTGTCAACTTTTTCTAAAGTGCTGGGAGTGAATTGAATGAATTTCTATTCTGCAGGGGTCAATTCGCGAAAAGTCATAACTTTTCAGTTGACCTCCATTGACTGGGCCCAATTTGCAAATAGACACAACATTTAGCCAGGGGTTAATCTGAGAATAGTCACAACTCTTGGACTGATACCCAATACCCCTTCAAACAGCCACATCAGCAAGCCCAGTCAGCGCCATATTAGCGCCACGTCAGTCCACGTCAGTCCGCATGTCAGTGACACGTCATCAAGCCGCCACGTCATATTTTTTTTATTTTATTTGGGCTGGCTTTACTAATTAATTTCTCATTCACCCGATATCGGTTTTGAGCAAATTAATATTCGTTAGATTCGTCTCCAAACGTAGATTCATAATCTTTCACGATTTCTCGTTTCGATGACCAACGTCTTCTCGATTTAATAAAATCGTTTCAACTCTTCTATTAGTGGGCCAATTACCCACACTTGGGCCCAAGGCCCATTGGGCTTAAAACTCAACAAACTGTTACTACATGAAATAGAAGCATTACTTGGATTGTCTAAATGTTATATTATGACATATTTTTGTTTTTCGTAAGTATTGATGTGTTATTTTTTTAACAGACACGTTTCGTTAATTTTTGGCATTGAACTATTACTACCTGAAATTGAAGCGTTACTTTGTATATCTGAAGTGATATATTATGTCCTTCTACTGTATTTCATAACTATTGATATGGTATTCTTTTAGCAGAACTGTTTCAATAAATATTGGGCGGGATATTGATTTTGGATGCATTTGGATGGATTTTCTACACTTGCTAAATTTTAGGCGGGATTTGTGGATTGATTGGGTTAATTGGGCGGATTTTATGCCACGATTGGGATTTTCGGCGGGACTGCTAAATCAGTGCAAATGTGTTACTAATACCTATTTAACTGCTATTCATTAGTTAAATATGTTACTCAGAGTTGTTTATGTGTTACAAATTGTTGTAGTTGTCGCACCAATGTTTATGGTTATGTGTTTATGGTGATTAAGGTTAGGTTTCAGGGTTACCCTTAGGTTTCAGGACTTATGACTATAAAAATGATATTTGTGGTTTAATTTTGAATTTTGATGGCATTCGTGCTGAAATTCATATGTGATGTTTCAATAAACAAATAGTCTATGTTTTGAATAACTATTGACCTCGAACATTCACTACCATCCACCTCAATGAACAATGTGGCTTTTAAAGGAATTTGGTGTGATAAATGGATCAAACCACACATTGACAAGATGTTAATCTTGTAAATCTCGAACAATGTGCATTTATGAACGAAATTAATCGAATTAGAAATGTGGTACTGAAAACCTATTATGTGGTAATCTGTGAACATGTTATAGGTTCGTATTGTTATTTTATAGCAAACATGTAGTATTACGTGCGGGCAATCTGTCACTGGTGACGTTAACGAACCATCCTGTTAATATTCCTTCACAAATAACTTCGAGAATGTATCAAATACATATTTCCGATATATAAAATGATATTTGTGGTTTAATTTTGAATTTTGAATATGTTTGTGATGGAATGAATAACTTTATGTCTCATTAAAAGAGATACTAGTATATGTTGTGAAGGAGTAGCTATCTGTTTACATGATTTTTTATCTTAACTTTCACATATTGATATCAACATTCGCAAAATGTGTCGTTTAAAGGAATTTTGTGATTTAGCTTCATCATGTCATCTATTTCCATGAATGTCAATCTTATACATCCGAACGATATGAATTTATGAACGAAATTAATCGAAATAGTAATCTATGGCATTGCTAGCTATTTTGTGGTATTTGTAGCTATAAATGTGTTATAAACTTTGTTTATATTGTTTATTTGATCAGACATGTGGTATTATTTGCAGGCAATGTGGTAATCCTTCTATAACGTTCTTAATGATTGTTACCCAAAATGCGTCAATTGTTACTCAGAGTAAATGAAGTGTTACTAACCAACTTTTTAATTGAAAAACGTTCCAATATTAGCTCCCATCAAAATTCTTCGTTATTTCATTATCAACATTACTAATCTCATTGGATTAAAAAGGCTCATGATCAAACTTACTCGAATCTACCTTATTAGTTCATTAAATTCGAGACTTCACCAACGAAATTTTTGAATTGTATTAATCACATTATTCCATGATAAATTTCAGTTTTTTTCGTTGGTTACATGGGAGATTGACATCGATTTAACCTTATTGTGTCATTTACGTCGGAGATTAGAGCGAACATTTTACGATTTATTCCTCTTTGCCTTTACTTGGGTATTACATGTGTTATTTACTAGTGACGAGTCGTTATTATTTTCTCATTATATGTTCGTTTTGCGGAAATATTTGTTATAAACTTCAAGACATATGGTATTGTTGTTCCATTAACTGTTACCCAGAAAGCATGAAGTGTTATCCAGTAACCATTTTAATTAGCAGACATTTACCGCCTAAATTTCATCAAAATTCTTCATTATTCCATGATTAACATCAATAATTATCGTCGATAACTAAGGCACATGATGAAATTGTGTCGAATTTACACTATCCGATCATTAATGTCGAGATTTCATCGTATTAAACGAAATTTCCGAATTGTTTTTGAAGCACTCGTGCTGTATGAACTTCGAAAATTCTCTTTTATTATGATGACCCATGAAAAATTGAAGCCGATGTAACTTTGTGCTGTTAGTAACATCGGGATTGGATCAGATTTGGAACGTGAATTTTTTCTTTCGACCGCTTGAGTGTAATTGCGGGAAGCGGTATTGTTTTTGAATGATGTGTTACTTCTGTGACATGATTAGTTATTTACTAAAAGAAACGTGGTATTTTCTGCTATACGGGCAATATTTATTTTCTCACAATTAACGTCACTAATATTCGAAACTATCAACACTTATGATCACGATAATTTCAACTTATATTATAACAATTGTGGAGATCTGTTCGGGTCTGAGTGTGAAACCTCGTTTCGATCGACGTCGCTTGTTTGGGAGAGATGATGGCATATACTTGTAAATTTTTGCGACAGTGAAGGACAAATATGTCTTATTACAGGGTTTGGGTATTATTCTCTGAATTTTTCGTTGTAAAACTGGCAAATTTATTATTCGTTGTATTAGTATTGGTATTATCGTCTACAGCGTGTAGTACTCAACAAAAGACTATTTGTCATTCAAATGAAAGGAAGTGTTTTTTTCAGCGCGAAACTGCTGTTATTATTTCAAAACTTGTTATCGCATCATTCAGGTATTTGTCATAGATTTGCATATGTTAGGGTTAAATATGTCTTATCGCATCATTTAGGTATTTTCCTCTTATTTACGCGTTGTCTTAGTATTAGCATTATAATTGATAAAGTTGTTACTATATATATGTGATATTGTACTCAATACAGGCAATTTGTTATCCAAAGGAATGGAAGTATTTTTTTTAGCCCAAAACTGTTATAATTATTTCGACAACTGTAACCGGATCATTTAGGTATCATGTGGTAAATTTCGCATATGTCAGGGATAATTATGTCGTTTCACAATCTTAAGGTAGTTTTCACTGAATTTTTCGAAAACTAGGTCCTTTATACTAAATCAAATTCTAATGGGGCGGGGCCTGGACCCAAAGTTAAATATATTACTAGGGCCTGAACTTTAATTAAAACCCTACAAAAAATATTCCTCGTGGCAAATAGATGGGAAGAAAAGTTTGACCGGTATTTTACCATTCCAATCTAACCAAAATATGGTTTTAAAACCGGATTTCCGAATCAGACCAAAAATTTTAGTGCTTTAAACAGTATAAAATCGGAATCAAACCGAAGTCAAATCGGTGCTCCTAAATACATAATATTATGTTATCAATCAAATAAAAAATATTGGAGGATTAAAAACAAGTATAAAGTCATAAATTAATTGATACAATAGGGGTCAATTAAATAAACATAAAATAGGTAGGGCAATAAGAACTTGATTGTAAAATAAAGTACCATAAAGACAATTTATGTAATGTCCATAGGAAGATTTGAACCCATGACCTTTAAAAACAAAGTCTAACACGTCTTTATTTTCTTTTTTTCCGCTCTAGACAGTAACGAAGTATATAGCATATTGAATATAGCTACACACATAAAACAATACATATATATTCATAGTCTCATTACTAGGCCACACCATTTTATATAACATTTAACTCTATGTTTACAATTTATTCGAATTTCGTTTTTTTAATTAATTCTGAGTCGGTCCGGTCCGGTTTCAAAACCATGCCACAAATCACAGTTTGTGACGTCACAAATACAAACCTACATTTCCCATAATAAATTAATATTGCGTGACGTTTGACACGACATATATATAGAATTGTCAATAGTGTCCGCGGCTCGTGGGTTGTAAAATTTTAGGCCCGCCAGGAAGTGGGCCTGGCGGGTAAGTCAACGCAGGTCGCATGCTTTAGTGGTTGGGCCCGGCGGACTGCGGGCTGGCTGCCAAAAAGTAAAAAAATAAGGAATTATATTAATATAGCTGTATAAGTAATTATATTGAGTTTTATGGTTTAGCAATGATTTGTAGTTTAATGACATAAATAAATTAATATTAAAGAAGTTGATTAAATTAGATCTATTTTCCTATTATTTTAAAAAAGGCAGGCTAAGCCCACTAGGTGGGGCGGGCCTTCATATGGATCGTCAGTTTCGCCCGTCCAGCCAGTGGCGGGCTTTGGCGGGCTACGGGCCAGCCTGTTTTGATACCTCTAAATGGTGGTGTAGAGCCGTCAAAATGGCCCGCAGTCCGTAGGCCTGCCCTCCCCACATGCCTAAGGGGCGGGTTGGGCTGCAATTTTTAAGGCCCGCCTTCGGGCTAGCCCGTGCGTACCGCGGGTCGGCCCGTCATACGGGCCGGGCCGTTTTGACATTACTAGGCGGCGAGGGCCACTGTTCCACTAGAACGGTCAAAAGGCCCGCGATATGCCACTAATTGTTATTATCATATATTACATAATATATATTATATGTTAAATATATATTAAATTAATTAGAGAATAATTAAAATTAATTAAACCACAACGTTTATTAATAAATACATTAGTAATGGCACTTATACATTCATTAATAAAAATCATAATTAATTAAAAATATTATAAATAAAATAAATATAATTTTAAGGCCAGCCTGCCTCGCCCTTCCAAACTGACAGCTCCTCCACCCACAAATTGTTTTTTAAATATGTTTCTTAATTTTGTCAGGAACAACCACAAATGGATTGGGCAAAAAAATGCATCGAGGAAGATACGAAGAAGTGGAGGATGGAAGGAGATAGAAATCTTGATATTATTAATTTTATTTATTTCTTTTATTTTCATTTTTTTCTGAACTTTACATATTAGGTATTATGATTATTTAAATCTGACAAAAACCAACTGATGTTACATACTGGACAAATTTAGTCTTCAATGTTTCTTATGAACCGATTTAATTATGATATTATTATCCCTTTCGAACCAACTTGATCATTCCATTAGGATTACAGTCAATTTGGAAGAAAAATGTAACATGTGGGCACGCAATTAGCCACACTTAAAAAATAATAAAATTAACACTTAAAGGAAAATTCCTATCCAAAAAAAGGGAGAGAAATACTAATAAATTTAAATAACGGAAATAAATTTATAAATTAAAAAGAAACTAAAAAATAAAGAGATTACAATATATTTATTTGTAACTATATAAAATATACTAAAATAAATGGCAATTTCAGTTAAATCCTTACAAGGTAAAATTTATATCACTTAACTCCCCTTGTCGGAGATAATATCTAGGGGTGTGCGTGGTTCGGTTGGACGGCTTTTGGCAAATTCCAGACCAAACCGCAATATGGGGTTTTTCAAAAAAAAAAAGATGCTTAAATTGTGGTTTTTAAAATCAAACGACACGGTTTTGAGCGGTTTGGACGGTTGTGGTGCGGTTTGCGGTGTTTAACTTACTTCTATTTTAGTGAATCATGCGTCCATTACTATAAAAATAAAAATAAAAAATCAACAAAGACATACTACGATATTAGAACAAAATATTGAAAAATGTCAAATCATAACTTATGAGCTTATTTGAACTTTGAAATATAGATAGTGGCTCGATTTTTTATTTTTTTCACCCTAATATATTAGGGTTTTCATTCCTGAAAATATTATGGAGTTTATATATACTAAATAGTAAATATATAATTAGCATAAAATGAAATTAGATATAATTGTACGAAAAAAATTAATCCACTAGTAGTGCGGTTTGGTTCGGTGCAGATTGTACCCAAAATCCACACCGAACCATTAGCTTAGTACGTAAAATTACACCGCGGTTTAGACGGTTATAGTCAAGTACTGTGTGGTTCGGTGCGGTGCAGGCGGTTTTTTAAAATCGTTGCACACCCCTTAATATCTGTTAAAAACCAAGTACAAACTCTACTATCGTTTAAGGTCCGTTTGGACCAATATATCCCTCAAAAATTTCATTTTCACAATTTTTTACCTTATTTTTACCTAAAAGCTAAGAAAGGAGGAGACGATATCCCCATATCAAAAACCTATAAGATCTTTCTCTTTAAACTCTCCCCTGAATCGATTTTGTTCGCCACTATTGGCGACGATTTGAACCCTCAAGCCCTACATGAAGCTACAATTGTCGACGATTCGCTAACATTCCAACCCACAAGCCCTCCCAAGCCACAATCTGCGAGGATTCAAACCCGCAAGCCCTCTCAAGCCACAATTCGCGACGATACGAACCCGCAAGCCACGATTCTCCGAACTCGTAAATCGTCCCCAACGCATATCCTCCGTTAAGTTTGAAATTTCGGTTTTTATTTCCTATTTCGCTGATTCGAAGTCAGTGGGGGATTATTTGTTCGATTCGTTGCTTGATTGTTGTTGTTACGCCTCCATTATCTCATGGTTTACAGTTACTGTTTATTTACTTAAAGATTTAGGTCGATTAGGCCATGATTGAAGTTGGTTCTTTTTAACTTTCATTTTTGAAGGTTTAGGTCTCAGTACCTTGAATTAGTCGCTTAGTTGATGTACTGTTTTTGATACCACTACCTTGAAAATTAGTATATACATTTTTTGGTACACTCTATGACCATTTTTTGGTACTCGAAACGTAAGTTTAATGGTACAGTATGTATGGGTTTCATGTAGTTGGTACCATTTGATTTATTGTGATATATTCTTTGATTCATGCTGTAATGACACGACAGAGAAAGAGTTTGCCTAAGGATTATGGAGGTTCTTCTAGGTGTCATCCGCATACTTTTCGCGATCAGTATAACGAATAATATAACCGAAGAGCAGCTTGCGGCCATTCAGAAGACTCCTTTCCATTTCTTTTTAGATATGCCTAAAATATCACAGTCATTCGTTTGTATAGATGCATTGTTACGTCGTTACAATGCACTACGAATTCTTTTAGGCTTGGGAACAATATGGATGCAGTATTTGCCTCATAAGAGTTTAGTGTTGGTTATGGGGCTCCACTCTGTTGGTAAGTATGTGAATCCCAAAGAGAAGCTAGTCGGTGCCTTTCGTAACAAATCGGAGAAAGCGATGATGAATGGGTGTACCATCGGGTTAATGGTAATTTAACTCATTTATTTGTATTGAAAGTTATGAAATTTTGGAAGTTAATTCTTTTTATTTACAGATGTGGGCTTACTAGCGTGTACCTTTTTTAGCAAATAAGCGGGCGGCGCATATTCCCTCGGTTATTCAATTGGGAGGACAAAAGGGTGGCTAACGATGTCGCAATGGCGGAGACATAATTTTTGCTGGTGGAACGTGTTACACCCTTCCACGTACGAAGGAATGATATGCCGTCAATGCAACCCATTAATATGGTAGAGGCAATTAATTGTTTTACTATTTACATTTAAACAATTTGAAAATTTTTATTTATTAAACGTTGTTTTCCATGCTTAAGGTTAGTGAAGGTGTTTTTCAATACATGTTGATCGCTCGTATTGAGTAGTTGGAAGTGGCAGTGAGGGCTAAGAATCATATTATTAACGATTTGATGTCGTGTGTGAATGAGGTGGGGTGAAGCATAATACGGGTGATGAGGATGTGACAGCAAGGGATTATGAGGCAATGGAGGATCATGCAACGAAGGATGATGTGGTAGCTTTGGATGATCTGGCGGCAGAGAATGATGTGGAATGTAGGATGATGCTACGAAAGATGATGTGATATCTATGGATGACGTGGCTGCGAGGTATGATGGGGCTGTGGAGGATGATGTGGCAGCATTGGATGATGTGGCTGCAGAGGATGATAGGGCAACTGTGGATGATGTGGCTGCGAGAGAGGATGCAATGGATGAAGGAGAAGCTGTGGATGATGTGGTTGTGAGGGATGATCTGGCCGCGGATGAATTTTGTCTTCTGAAGTCGCGGCACCACCTAGCTAACCAGCCCTTGCCCTTGTTACACGCGCTTTACTAGGTTCAACTTCTTGAAAATCTCCAGGACCACGATCGACAGACTACGGAACTCACGTTCGAGATAGCGCATGTCCCCGTCAGCAGCTGGATCCGTGTTGTAACCGTGAATGTTCGCGCTGTGGCATCAATCACGCACAACACCCAATGGGTTCGCGTATGGACCGGGATGGGAAAGTGGACGCTATATCCCACGACATGTTCTTCCACGTTTCATCGTCTTCCTTAGCATACGGGATCCATTGCTTGAGCCATTCGGGTGCGCTGTCCCTTTGATACTTACCCCTTGCTCATCGACTCGCTCTTAAAGTTGTGGGGCATGTTCGCCACGCTCCTCGTGCACGACTTGCTACGTCTCTACATTGCGATGACCCCAACGATGGACTCATCGACGTGCAAAATATAGACTGTTATTGAAAATATTCAAGCAAGCACAAAAGCATGTCATCGAGTGGAATACCCTTAGTCGCAAGGTTATGGAGCCACCGAGGGTCACTTTGAAGTAGTGCTAACAACTGTGCTTTGACCGTTGGCCAAAATTTGTCTATCTTAAATTGGATATGCCGCTCGAACGCTGAAAGCTTTGGAGGGCGGACTGTAGTGTCGATGGGAATTCTGTGAACGGTGAAAGCTGGTACTTCGATGGCTTCTTCAGCCGCTCCTACGGGGTTACCTCGACCATAGATTTTCCCTTGACTGCCGCCATCGGCCGATCCGCCACCATCGAAAGTGGTCCCGTCGACTGATCCACCACCGTCGAAATTGGCACTGTCGACTCATGCGCTGATTCGCCGCTGGTAACATCGAAGTCGACGCACCTCCAAGCAGATGGGTCCATCTCATAATGCTCACTCTATGCATTGACGTCACAGTCTCATTGCGCTAGAACGTAAGATTTCCAGTCGAACTTACGACCGGACTATCCCCACGTGCTCGAACTGGGTGGACCGGCTCTCAAAAATTCATCCCACCCAGTCGACGGTGCGTCGATATCAACCAGTGGATCGAATAAACTTTTCCAGTCGTGCCGTAGCTCTTGCGACGATTGCGCAACTCATCTGATGCTTTCGCCCCACCCTTACATTGAGTTGAACCGCTCATCTTACATTTGGAACGTCGATCGTAATCATACCGAAATTGCGCAAAGTCAATTCCGAGCTGGTCAAAGCGACTACTAAGCGTGTCGATGTGCCGGTCCACGCGGCGCAAAAATTTGTCGAACTGTTCCGACGGTGGATATCCATACCCGTGCGATGGTCCTGGCGGCGATGGAACTCGCCTCCGTGAGTGGACGCTGCCCCAAGGGTGACAGGTGAAGGTCGTCGAGTCTTCGACTAAATAAAGGATCCAAGAAGGAACGAGGGTAGCCTTCTTGGAATGTCGGGGCAGCAAGATGGCGACCGCAAAGGAGAGGTTCGTCAACTTCAACTTCTCGTCGTCGATGTGCACCGTACCGTTGGCAGCCAACTCCCCCAACTGCTGCTCAACATACGACAAACGAGTCATCGATCGACCGGGGAAATGTCGATCGATGAATTCCTCCCTGATGTTCACATCTGGTTCGTTGGATGCGAACTTCAGCCGCGGCAATAATCCGATTTTGAAAAACAGAGTGGTCTCTTCCCGAGGATCATCCAAAGCTTCTCACGATCGTGAAGATCCGTCTCTCTTTATGAGATACCACAACAATTGCGCCGACAGATTGAAATCGGCGGAAGTCTCGACGAGCCTACTAAACGGACTCCCTTCCATAAACACTGCCAGCTCATCCTCTTTTAGCCAATCGACGATTTTCTGGATCGCTTCGCTGTAACGTGACGTGAGATGTAACCGACACTCAAAGTATTCATCGCCTCCAGGAATTTGCTTCTTCAATATAACCTAAAAATAAGAAATTATAAGCTAATTAGATCGAATGAATTATGTTGCTGGCAAATTTCTCATAATTAGATCTGCTTCCATGCACGGATCCCCAGCGCCATCAAGTGGGAATCTTTGCTATGCTGCACTGGGGACCCGTGCGTGCTGTGCGGAACCTTTGCTGTTATGTGCGGGACCACAACACTTGTACGCAAGGGTCCCCAGCACTAGCAAGCACGGGTCTCTGTGCTAGCAAGCACGGATCCCGTACTCTGTTGCGAGGGTCCCCTACTAGCACGCACAGACCCCCGCGCTAGCACGCGCGGGTCTCTATGCTAGCAAGCATGGGTCCCCTGATGTGCTTCGAGGGTCTCGTGTAAGACAAAGCACGGGTCCAATGCCGTGGACCCCTGCGCTTGCCCCATGAGTCCGCTGCACTTTCACGCATGGATCCCTGAGCTTCACAGCACGTGTCCCCTAAAGTTACAAGCACGGTTACCCTGTGCTTCGAATTAGAGTACCCTACGGCCTGAAATGAGGGTCCCGTGCGATGTAGATGACGGGTTCTTCATAAACTAAAAAAATTACCTTCACTTTTTTGGATATCGCGTGAGCTGCCATGGATTCGGAGCTTGAAATTCGACCGTGAAGAAGGGTGTGAAAAGAGGGAAAATGCTTGATAAGGTCCCGTGAAGTGAAATCTTTATTTATTTACTTTTGCTTTTTCAGATTTTACAGTAAACCTCTGTGAAAAGTTGTAATTTTCGTTAAGTGTGCCATTAAATAAGGGTAAAATAGTCGTTTAAGGGTACATTGGTCTTTAACATTTACGTGGCTATTTTGTTAAAGTTGACTATGTCAAAGGCCATTTTTTAAATATCTCCCTTTGTTTCTTAAACCCGTTAATGGGACCGTATTTGGCATCTCAAGTGTTAATATGGATGCTTCACAACAAAGCTCTCAACCCATTTTTCAGCCTTTGCTTCGATAATTTCCGCTCTAGCTGGGATCATCATCACATCTTCCTTGAGCTTTTGGCTCACTTCATTCTCAACACTTTGTACTTTATCTTTGTGGTTAGCTTCTTCATCTTTCTATCTGGTGTAATTGGTCAAAGTCACTGCATATTAGATTCTTGTCATTATTACTCGTAGTTGAAATTAAAGAAATAATAATGGTGTACTGTATTTGTAACTCGATAGATGCACGGAACTTTGAGGTAGTATAAGGGATTACTTCTATAAATTTAATGTTTATGTCAAAACATAGTTTACCTCTTTTAGTCAACAGAAGTCCGAAGATGGTATTGTTTCACTAAGTTCAGTCTCAGACCTTGAAGGTGAGGACAGGCAAAGAAGAGACATCTATCTTCAAACGAAACTATAGTAATAATATTTCACCATGAAATAAAGTTGATACTTTATTACTCAAATATGTATCTCCCTTAAGCTTATCATCATCTTGATATTCTAAATTTGTAACTAGTTTTACGGGTGCTCAAATAATATAGTGATAAATGTTGTGAAATGGACAGCGTAATAATATTGGAAATATCTGTGATGATAAATGGACACGGGAATTTACGTTGAAAACTCCTTTTTGATCGGGTAATAAAAGCACGGGCGAGGTAGAAATTTTATTACTGGAGTAAAATAGGGTTTACAACCTCTCAATCTGTAAAGGAGAAAACACTCACCATATCTCTTTATAGTCGGAGCAAACCAAACAAAATTTTATTTTCTCGCCACCTCTCATTTTCTTTTCTCTAATACTTATTATGTGGGATATCTTTCTTCTGGGGTGGGTACTACGAATGAAGTAACATTCCCTTTACATACACAATGCAGACATTAAACGACGTTGCTTTCATCACCCACGTATGGCTTCTAATTAGCTGTCCATAATAAAAAACAAAATACCATATGTTTCAGAAACCATGTGCTATATGAGAAACCATGTGCTATATGATGATTTTATGCCAACAATCTTCCACTTGAAGATTTGATTGAAGTCTAATAAGATCTTCACACCATTCTTCTAGCTCGCCATTGCATGGTACTTATGTTGGGTGGATCCACAGGAGGAACGACACCACATTAGTCTACAGTAATTGCCTTGGTCATGTAGTCTGCCAAATTATCCGCAGTGTGAACTTTTTTTCATGTCCACTGTCCCTCTTCCACTTGTTCACGAACAAAGTTGTATTTCCCCGGATGTGTTTGGTTCTTGAATGATATGCTGGATTTCTTGCAAGATGCAACACACTCTTGCTATCACAATAGAGAACAATATTCTCCTGTTTGTGGCCGAGTTCTTCCAGCAACATCTTCAACCATATTGCCTCTTTACTAGCTTGCGTAGCAGCGACATATTCTGCTTCCATTGTTGACGTTACAACAATAGGCTGCAGTTTTGAAACCCAGCTTACGGCTCCGCCAGCAAGAAACACATATCCTATTGTGGACTACTTTTATCAAGTTCACCTGCATATTCTGCATCAACGAACCATGTACAATAACATTAGTACCTCCGTAACATAATGCGAGATCATAGGTTCCTTTGTATCTGAGAATCCTCTTAACAGCACTTCAATGCTCCCAGCTAGGGTTGGACATGTATCGGCAAACAACTCCCACTGCATGGGCAATATCTGATGTGGTACTGATCATTGCGAATATTAGACTTCTTGTCGCTGCTGCATATGGCAGCCGAAACATATTACCCTCTCGTCTTCATCGATAGGACACATCTCAGAGGATAGCTTGAAATTAGCAGCAAGAGGCGTAGATATTGGCTTGTTATCTTGCATGTTGAACATTCGCAAGATTTTCTTCAAATAATACTTTGGGAAATCCAAATCTTCCGCTTGCTTATGTATCGAGATATTTGCACACTAAGAATTTTGTTTGCTGGTTCAAAGTCCTTCGTTTTAAATTCACTAGCTAGTTGTGTCTTCAAGTTGGCGATACGACCTTTATTGGGTCCTGCTACCAGCATATCGTCGATGTACAACAACATGGTGAAATTGTCATCACCAAATCTCTTGAAATACGCACAAGGATCTGAATATTGCCTGTTTGGCCAAGACACATTATGTAGGAGTCAAATCTTTTGTACCAGCATCGAGGTGCTTGTTTGAGCCCGTAGAGAAATTTGATCAACTTGCAAACCAGATCTTCTTTTCCTTGTTCATCGAAATCTTCTGGTTGAAGCATATATATTTCTTCATCCAGGCCATCATGGAGAAAAACTATTTTAACATCCATCTGCTCAAGATACAAGTCGAATGTAGCACACATTGATAAGACCACCTGACTGTTGTAAGTCAAACCACCGGTGAGAAAATTTCGTTGAAGTCAATCCTTTCTTTCTGATCATATACCCTTGCAACCAGTTTAGCACGGTATCACTTTACCTGGTCATCACCATTCCATTTGATTTTGTACACCCATTTGTTGCCAATGGGTTTTCTTCATTGGGACAACTCACACATCTTATTTTTATAGAGAGCTTCCATTTCCTCTTGCATTGCTAAAATCCACTAACTAGCATCTGAATTATTCAATGCTTCTTGGAAAGTGGTTGGCTCTCCATCCTCAGTTAGAAAACAGTATGCAATATTGCTTTCTATCTCGTAATCCGAGTGCCAACTAGACGGCTTACGCTCGCGTGATGACCGCCAGAGATCCGATACTTCAGATTTTGACTGGGTTGAGCTCTTCGTGCGCCGATTCATCTTCAGAAGAATTACATTGCTCCAATTTTCTTTTCATCGGTGTAGTCTTTGTCACGCCTTTTGAACTGCTATCATTTTCGACTTGCTCCCCATCACTATCTTCTAGGAAGATAACATCTATACTGATAATCACTTTATGGTCGGTGAGATCCAGCAATACAAGCGATTCTCCACTCTATTTGCATACCCCAAGAATAGGCATTTCCTGGACTTTGGATCCAACTTTGCCGTTTCTTGGTCGTGGTACATTGCGTATGTTGAACTTCCAAATATATGGAGGTTTGAATAGTCTCCAGGTGCACCTATTCACATTTACATCGCTGTCCGCATCTCTATAGCAGTACATGGGGCCCGATTCACCAAGCATGCAGTACAGACCGCTTTCGCCCAAAATTTATTTTCCAGACCAGTAGTTCTCAACATAGCACTTGTTCTTTCCAACTGGGTTCTATTCAACTGCTCTGCCACTCTATTCTTTGCAGAATTTGGAGAATTCGTTGCCAGTTCTCCTCCATTCTCTGACAGGAGACACTTGAGTTTTCTGCCCTATTCAAGTTCAACTCGCGCTTTTGTATGTTTTGAAGATAGAAAATACGTCGTCCTTCTTCTTGATTGGGTACACCCAGCATCTCTTAGAGTAGTCATGAATGATACGAGTTAGTTGGCTCTTCCCAGAGATGGCATTAGTGCTTGCCATACATCATAGTGGATCAATTCTAGAATTTCTTTGTTTCTAGAATTCAATGAGGAGAACTTATGGCGATGCTGCTTGCTCACAATATAATACTCGCATAATATTGGCGTCACAGTCGTGAGACCAGGAACTAGAATCAATTGAGCAAGAATTTTCATGCCTTATTCAGACATATGACCAAGTTTCTTATGCCAAGTCTTTGGAGACTTCTTCGCTTGAACTTGTCGTAGTAACGGATGCTTGCCCTTCTTGCAGAGTATCTCCCTTCACTATGTATAAATTTGCAGCTATCTTTTCTCCCTTCATCACCACCACAGCTCCTTTGGAAACCTTCATGATCTTATTTTTCAATTCAATTTTGAAACCAAGATCATCAAGTTGCCCCACAGACAACATATTTTTCTTCATGCCCTCCACATGTCGCACAACAAGAATAGAACGCACAGTGCCGTCGTACATTTTTATTTTGGACCGTACCCACCCTGACAATCTTTAGCACTTGGTTCGTATTGATGAAACAATTCCTTTTAAGAAGCCATGTGAAAAGTACCTGCTGAGTCAATGAGCCACACGTTGAATCTTCCTTTTTCATCAATAGTGGTTGCCGCTTCACACACCAAGGCAGTTCCATAGTACCTTGGGCATTGGAATTTTTATTTAGAGCCAACAGTCTTTCTTCAGATGACCTTTCTTGCCACGATGGTAACATCTTATAGCCTTCTTATTTGTTGTAACAAGGGCTTTGTCATTTTTTATCCCACTTGGACTTCGGGACTTGTTCGTTTTCAGCTCATGTTAGGACCACGAGCTCCTGATCTTGCCCTCGTCACTATCAATGCCTCTGCCTGTTGGGACATTATCAACTTGTGTTCTTTGTTATTTCACCGACTTTCTTCTTAGAGAACCGCAACTGCAATATTATCGAAGATAAGTTTTCCCGCAACTTGGTTGTCGCTCAGATTGATGACGAGTTGGTCGTAGGAGTCTGGCAGGCTTTGCAGTAAAAGCTCATCACGTTCACTTGGCTCTATTTTGTAGTCCAAGTCTTTAAGTTAAGAAAACAGAGTATTCAACTTGTTGATTTGCTCGGTCACTGAAGAAGATTCTTCCATTCGTAGATGGTATAATTTTCATTTCAGGAAAGTTCGGCTATGGAGTGACTTGACTTGATACAACTTCGCAAGATAGTCCCGGATTGCTTTCGCTTAGTTTTCTCTTCGACACTTGATAATATGCCATCTGCTAATGTCAGATGAATATTGGCGATGGCCCTCTCGTCTATCTTCTTCGATTTGGAACCACATGTAATTGTTGTTGATCTACCAGTAATTGTCTCCAGATAATTTTCTTTGAGTAAAATTGTATTAATCCACAGTGAGTAGTTTCTCCCGTTGAATTTCTCAATTTCATTTTTGAGCTGCTATTTTCCCCCTCGCTATCGTCGTTCAACAGTCCGGCCAAATAGCACTGATCAGATAATTTGCAGAGAAGGGTAGCGACCGGCTTTGTAGACCAAATTCCCTATTAAGTAAATTCCCAGATAGATATTTTCAACCTTTGAAAATGATTTCTACAATACAAAATAATTATGTCGAAACATAATGGCCTACCTTTGAAAAATTCGCTAAAGCTTAATTTAGCTTAAAAATATTTTTAATACAAAAATTCAAAGATGAGAAAACAACACTTTGGCATTTTGCATTTCACATGAATCAAGAGATAAATATTTTTTGTCAATTTCGAAAATTCAAAACTAAAATACCATTTTTACCCTTGTGTTATAAGTTGGGCCAATAAATATATTAAGCCCAATATCTATTAATGGCTTAATAGTATTATCATTAAAAAAATAAATTAAGCCCAATATCAAATAAAGGCTTAATATTATTGTTTGTAGACAAACAAATTAAGCCCAATATCTAAAAGGCTTAATATTATTCTTCAGCCCAAAGCTCAGACTTAAATATTTTTTTCTTGTGGGGTCACAATGGTCCCGCTTGACACCAGTCACCTAGACAGAACTTACTTACACAGTCTATTGCCACGACTTGCCAAAAAACTCTTCCGCAACGATAAACCTTTTTGATATATTTTTTGATGTGGAAGATCAGATAAAGCTGCAATCACAGAACATAATCAGAATATCAATCAGGGCAGGCTGATACCACTTCGTAATAATATTGGAAATAACCGGATGATAAAATGGACACGGAAATTTACGAGGAAAGCCCTTTTTTGATCTGGGTAAAAAACCATGGGCGAAGTAGAAATTTTATTACTGAGGTAAAAACATGGTTTACAACCTCTCAATATATAAAGGAGAAAACACTCACTATATTTCTTTATAGTCGGAGTAAATACCAAACAAACCCAATATTTTATTTTCTCTCCGCCTCTCTTTTTCTTCTCTCTAATCTTATTATGTGGGATATCTTTCTTTTCAAGTGTGTACTACGAATGAAGTAACACCCCCTTTATATAGGCAATGTAAATGACATTAAACGTCATTGCTTTCATCACCCACTATGGCTTCTAATTTGTCCATAATAAAACAAATATACCACGTAGCTTGTTTTGAGAAACCATGTGCTATGTGAGAAACCATGTGCTATGTGATTATGTTATTATGCCAACAATAAATAGTTCTTAATAGTCACTTAGCTTAAATAGTAAGAGAAGTCTTGAAGTTTTAAAAACTGTGGCATCAAATTCCACAACGAATTCTTCTTCTTTTTTTCGTCTGTACGTATCCCTACACAACGCCATCCTTGTTTCGAAACTCCGACTAAGTACTGTCTCAAACGAATCAGAGCATCAATGTCAGCTTCCAATGAGACTAAAATCATCCAAGTTCACGGGACCCACTCCAAGATCCTACAAACACGACAATCACGTGATTTAAACTTGTGATTTAAACGTGGTAATGGGCCGGGTGGGCGAATTACGGCGGTTCCAGTTCCGCCGGTTCCAATTCAGACGGTTCCGCTATAGTCCGATTTCGTCGGTTCCAGTTTCGGTTCCGGTTTTGGGACCATTTTCCCGATACGGGACCGAAACCACGGAGCTGAACCACAGGCCGTCAATGGTCCGATTACGGTTCGTCCCATTTATGTTTTTTAACTTAGAAACAATTTTCAAATTGTTTTGGACTTAAAAAAGTTCCGGAAATTTGAACAAAATTACAGAACAAGAAAAAAATTACAAAAAATAAAAACAAACTTTTTTAAAACTTACGAAGAAATAAATTACAAAAGAAAAAATTATTCGAAAAACATAAATAAAAAAAGTAAAAAATTACAATTTATTTGACTTGACTATTAATTAAAATTATGTTCGAGGCCTCTTCACCTTCGACCGACTGGAAGAACAGAACTCGTCGATGGCATTCTCCCTTCGGTTCTTCGATTCGGCCAAATACCAATCCTTCAATAATGTTAGCATTGCAAGCGAAGTCGGGCTAAGGCTCGCGCGTCGATCTCTGATAATTTGGTCGGATGTATAGAAGGCGGACTCGAGAGGCGACACTAGACGCTTGCACAGCTAGTGGAGTGATGGCGGATAGGGTCTGATAACATGTCGTGTTCGACCTCCACCATTCCAAAACGTCGAAGTCTTCAGGAGTCTGGAAGTTATGGTCAAGTAGAGTTGGATCTCGTTTGTGTTCGATCCCGACGCACACGTTTTACGTTTCGTCTTTTGTGCCCGTAGTAGTCCCATTGCGCCGCCAAGTCCTTCCGACGATCCGGCTTCGCTCGCTGGTATGGGTGGGGTCAACACTGTGTCCCTGCTCAGTTGCATAAAAAGAAAAAAATTCTTGGAGAGAATCGTGAATTGACGCATTTTGGTCGTCAACGTCTTTCCAAGAAACTGAGCGTAATAATCGAAAAAATATCAACCGTGTCCAAACCGCAACTAGGGTCGCGTAAAGCAGTCAAACTGTGAACTATTGGGATTTTTTCCCAATACTTCCTGAACTTCGAGTAAAGCAGTCAAACTGTGAACGTCATTACTTTCAGAAGATCGTTCTAAACCCGAGGAAGCACAAACTCAACATTCTGAAACTTCTCTCTATATACCCCCTATTGTTAGGAAAATAGAAGGGTTAGTTAGAAAAAGAAACGATTCCTAAATGAGATGGAAAATCTCAAAGCTTCCTCTGTCTCCCAATCCATTTCTCACGCATTACCCTCAAATGAAACTATCACTATGAAAAGCTTGAAGAAAGAAAAATCGCCTTCTAACGTTAAGAAATCTAAAAATAAAATTGTGAAAAATAGTAACTCTAACATTGTGTTTACTACGTCTACATGGAGCGTAATACCTGAGCTAGAGAAATCAAAGGCGAGAGTGTCCAGTTTAGAGTTTAAGAAGGAGTCTCCAAATGTCAAAGCTTCAAATGTATCTTCTCCTTCTGTAAAAAGAAAAGACACTCGTAGAAATAAAAGAGCCATTTCACACCTTAAAAATAATTGTTTCTACTTGCTCATTAGAACCTATCACTTTTAGAACCACTAATATTGAAATAGGCTCATCTTCAAACACCTTAGAACCTATAGGAAGACTCGTAGGAAATAAGATCCAGCCATTAAGAAGGCATAAAGTGCTATTCATGCATGTTCTCAACTAAGGTATCCTGTAAAGATCCAATCCCCCAAACACCTTAGGAGACTATCAAATAAAAAGATCTTTTCTTCGATCAAGCCTAACAAAGCGTTTACTCTTCCCTGCCAGGTTCCACCCAAATGGGTTCCCAAATCTCCGCCAAGGAAGACAACAACTGAAAAGGCCAAGTCTCCTAGTAAGGCAAAACCCAAATCAACTTCTACGAAAGTGCTTGGGTTGCTAAGGCTTCTACTAGTAATATTTGGGAATCATATCTGAAACAAAATCTACATCTGCTAATCTGAGAGGACCATTTTTAAGTGGGTATCTAAAGCTCCCTAAATTGTTTTTGCAGATTCATCATGTGTGGTACCTTGACTCGGGTTGCTCCACACACATGACGGGAAATCAAGAGGTGCAGAGCAACTATCAAGATCGATTTCAAGGAAAAGTCGGATTTGGAAATAATAATTCTGCTCCAATTCTTGGCTTCGGCGAAATCATTTTGGAAAATCTAATAGTTAGGAATGTCTCATAAGTCGAGAGCCTCTGCCATAACTTGTTCAACATAGGCCAGTTCTGCAACAAAGGATTCCAGGTGGTCTTCCATGCTGACCGGTGCAGAATATTGGTCAGGACAAAGAACTCCTCCAATGACTTCGAAAATCAAATCTTTACACGATCAACCTGACGTCCGTGTGGACCTCGACAGCTGTTTGCCTCATCTCAGATTACAATTCAGAGAAACAGCTTATGGCATCAACGACTGTCTCATCTCAATATCAAAGCTCTTCAACGCCTCTCAATGAAGAAGTTGATTCACGATCTACCAACCATAACACTACAAAAAGAGCATCAATGTTCGGCGTGTCAACTAGGAAAAATGAAGTGAGTGTCTCATCATGTTAAACCGGTTGCCTCTACTTCACGTCCTCTGGAACTACTACACATGGACCTCTGTGGACTGATGCAGACACGGAGTATCAACGGACGTAAGTACATGCTAGTTATTGTCGATGACTTTTCTCGCTACACATGGACGAAGTCCTCTGAACTAAAGATGAGACAGGGGACTTGATCGTAAATTTTGTGAACTCTACTCAGAATTTGCTGCAAATTGCTATCCAAGTCATTCGAACGGACAACGGTAATGAGTTTAAGAACAAATACCTTAGTGACCTTTATCAGAAACTTGGGATTAGTCAGCAATTCTCAGCCGCCAAGACACCTCAACAGAATGGGGTAGTAGAACGAAAAAATAGGACTCTAGTGGAAGCCGCACGTACGATGCTCATGCACTCCGGCCTTCCACACTTCCTTTGGACTGAAGCAGTAAATACCGCCTGTTTCACTCAAAACAGGACGGTAGTTCACAAGTACTTGGATAAGACTCCATACGAGATCATTAACAAGTGGGTACCCAATATTTCCTTCTTCAAGGTCTTCGGATGCATGTGCTTTATGGCGAACGATAGAGAGCAACGTGCTAAGTTTGACCCTAAAGCATTCGAAGCAAGTTTCGTCTGGTATTCTCAACTTCTATGGCGTACAGAGTATACATCAAGTCCAACCGAACAATCAAAGAAAGCTACAATGTCACTTTCCTAGAAGTGGCAGATATGGCTTCTAGGCACATCAATCCAGGACCCGTGCCCAACCTGATGGCTCCTGTCCATCTCACTTTAGGACCCGTGCCTAACTAGATGGTTTCTGAATACGACAGATTAGTACCCATGCTTACTGGTGTGTTGGCACAAGACCAACAAGAATGGAAACAACTCAGGATTCAACGTCAGAAGAAGATATGAGATTTGCTTAAAACTTGGACTCGCGTCTTGAGCAGATATATCGGCCGAACAACATTACTACCACAGCTGCCGTGGAACCTCCCCAAGATGAAGCTGATATACCAAGTTCTTCAAATGTCCTCACGTCACCCGATTCAGAATTACCTCAGAATGCTGAAGATCCAACCATGGAAGTTGAGGAAATGTCATCAGAGTCGCTCAACTCAAGTGCTGAAACTAAATTGCCTCAACTAGTTGAACAGCCTCAGATCATTCGAGAACTCGCTCCTCAAATGGTTGATGCTTCTGGCTCGGCTTTGCCTCATGAGCGCAAGTGGACTCGAGCACATCAGGTTGATCAGATAATTGGTGATCCTTCGAGTGGAGTAAGGACAAGAGATCAGAAAGGACTATTCAGTTGCTTCTTAAGGCAAAACAAGCCAATCAAGGTAGCAGACGCACTTAAGGACACGGATTGGGTAATTGCGATGCAAGACGAGATCAACCATTCGAACGCTTCAAGTGTGGACATTAGTACCCCGTCCGCATGGGAAAACCACATCGGGACAAAATAGGTATTCAAGAACAAAAAGAATTAAGATGAAGAAGTGATCCGGAATAAAGCAAGATTGGTTGCGAAGGGCTACAATCAACAGGAAGGCATTGCCTATGACGATAAGTATGCTCCTATTGCCCGAATCGAAGCCATCCGCCTTTTCTTGGCTTATGCGGCCCATAAGGACTTCAAAGACTACCAAATGAACGTTAAGACTGCCATTCTCAATGGTGTGTTAAAGGAGGAAGTCTATGTCGCTCAGCCAGAAGGCTTCATTGATCTAGAATATCCTGATCATGTCTATCGATTGGATAAAGCCCTCTACGGACTAAAACAAGCCCCACGTGCTTGGTATGATGTCTTGAGTGAATTCCTTGTAAGGTTTGGATTCATCCAAGGAACGATCGATACGACACTCTTCATCAAATGGCAAGACAACGACTTGATGGTCTTCCAAGTTTACGTAAACGGCATCATCTTCGGATCAACAAATCCACGGCTTTGCAAGAGGTTTGGAGATTTAATGAAGAGCAAGTTTGAAATTAGTCACATGGGAGAGATGCAGTTCTTCTTAGGCCTTCAAGTCAGGCAGCTCGACGATGGAATTTTCATCAGTCAGACGAAATACATCAAAGATATTCTGAAGAAATACCATCAAGATCAGAGCAAGCCTCTCAGCACTCCTATGTCAACAAACAGCAAGTTGGATGCGGATCCCACTGGAAAAGCGATCGACATCACACTTTATCGCAGCATCATTGGGTCTCTTTTCTATCTCACCTCAAGCCGGTTGGACATCATGTTTGCCACCTGTTTATGCGTCCGTTTCCAAGCCGATCCCAAGGAATCTCACATGCTTGCGGCGAAGCGGATCTTGCGCGACCTCAAGGGCACATATACCTTCGGGTTGTGGTATCCTAAAGGTACGAACTTTAAACTTATCGGCTACACTGACGCTGATTATCCGAATGGACAGGAAAAGTACATCGATGGTGCTCAATTTCTAGGCAAAAAGCTGGTCGGCTGGTCATCCAAGAAGCAAAAGTGCGTGTCAACATAAAGGCCGAGGCATAATACGTCACGGCCGCCAGCTGTTGCTCTCAAATGCTGTGGATGAGGACTCAGCTCCACGATTATGGGTACAATTTAAATAATATACGCATTTATAGTGATAGCGAAAGTGTCATTGTGATTACATGTAATCCTGTTCACCACTCACGCACGAAACACATAGACATTAGATATCACTTTATCAAGGATTACGTAGAAAAAGGCAATATTGATATGTACTTTGTGAACCGGAGTATCAACTAGCCGACATTTTCACCAAGGCATTGGATGAAAAACGCTTCCAATTTTTTGTCGGAAAATTAGGTATGTTGAATCTTCCGTGATGTGTGTTTTGCCTGATCCTATCTGCTCTCAAATGTTTTTCTATGTGCTTTGGAAAATCTTGCATGAAAATTTAGCAAACATATAATATAGTAAAAATAATAATAAATCCAAAAATATTATACATATACCTACACTATGAAGGAAATGACGATATCTTCAGGATGCTCGATCTGGTCACGACTAGATTTCCCTGACATGGGACTGATTAATTACTTAATTTTGTCAGTCTACGTCGCATTCTTGTGTCTAAAAGTCATCAGTTTGCTCCACTAGACACAAAGCCACTTTACATATGTGAGGATTCTAGCCTTTTTAATTTTTCCCTTTGGATTTATTCTCGAGCGAGTCGCACATCAATTGCTTGTCTTAACTAGTGTTTCTTGGTCATATCGCTTTGCTTTAGATTGTAGGAAAATGATAAGGGCACTTAGGTAATTCCTCACTCGGCCTTATAAAATTTTTATCCCTTACATTAGCCCCCAGTCATCCACTTTGAGCCATCCCTTATTCCCTTTTCTTCATTTGAAACCATTCCAAGCCTTCAACTATATTCTTTGGAGGAGTGTTCAAACGAGAAAAAGAGGGGGAGGAAAGTTAAAAACAAAGGAGAAAAGATGACAAAAGAAGGCATTGCTCCGCACAAAAAGCAGACCAAAGAAATCTGCCTTTCGACTACATACATCACAATTTCTTAGAAGGTGGCATGGATCCTGATGTAAACTTCACCGTCGATAACCTTGTACACTCGCCACAATGGCTGGAAAGAGGAGCACCTCGAAGTTTCTCCAACGATAATCCGGTCTTATATCGAGAAACGAGAAGAGGACCGCAGCATTGGTACGAATTTCGCGAACTTTTCCAAAAGGATAATCTCTGAAACCTCTCTAGGGAATAAGAGAAAAGGAGCGCGGTATCGGCCTGAGAACCAACAAGAAGAACTTCGCCTACGATAATCTCCTATAGCCTCTTGGAGAAGCGGAGCTTCAGCTTGAGCATAAAGGGGAATAGATAAAAAAGAGATGAAAAATAAGATAAATGCCGATGAAAAAAAGACAAAGAAATGGAAGACGAAGAAATAAAGCTCACAATCCCATATCTTTCATTCCTTTCCAAGTTATAGCCAAATTAATTCACGAAGTCCCTTTGATTCCAAGAAGACGATCTATCGTGTAGGTGAAATGATTAAAAACACCTCGATCACAGGTACATTGACATAAAATTGCTTGTGTTGACTTGAGTGATATAAATATAAAATCCCAAGTTAAAAATAATAGAGTCCTAGAGTGAACCTAGTGAGAGTTGTCGAAATGGACCATTCTATAAACTTAGTACTTTAGTTTGACGACATGACATGACTTGACGTCATTTTGTCTTTCAAATGTCTCATGAAATTTTAGGCGTGACGATTGATCGAAGTAAAATAATCTGACCCCTTACTATTAATAGTATTAGTATTCATAAGAAAATTAAAAATAATAATAATAATAATAAATAATATAGTTAAATGATAATATTTTCTTGATTTTCTTTCTTAATTTCCTTATTTGTTTTCCCATATTATAAAAATAAAAAAAAAAGATACGAAAATCGCACATTATGTCATGCAATTTTATTTTGCATTTGCTTTGAATTGATAATATGCAAATTTTTGTTATTGCTCATACCCTCGCATAAAATTTTGAATACATGATTAGGGGACCATGTATCTAGGCTAAAATGACCAATTGCTTGTTTTATGGATTTTGACTTAGATTGATTTTATGTGTTTTCATGATATATCAATTTAGGTGCATTAATTGAGGGGCAGCATTTACAAAATAATATGTCTTGAGCTCCAAATATTTTTTAGGTCTCTTTCTCTAAGTGTTGCAGAAATTTTCTATTTGATTTTCCTTGTTACAACACACTTCTATGAGAAGGACTTCACAACTCTTCATGATCCGAAGCTCACGACATTGGTATATCAACTCAGGAGGAGCCTAATTAAAATAATTGCTTCATAATTAACTCTAATTTTCTCAACATTTTTGCTCTAAGTATTGCAGATATTCAAAATTCGACTTTGGAGCAAGATGTCATTGTTCAGAATTACAGGAAGTTAAATGCATTTCTTTTCATATTTAGGGGGATAAATTATGTGGTTTTTAGTTTCAATAGGGGTCAATCCACTAATAAAAACTCAGAAACACTTACAATCGAGAAACTGGTGTATAGAAAAGTTCATTTTCGATCGACAGTTTCTCGAACGTAAACAGTTTTGGCCCTAATCTGTCTTAGTTTCGACAACGTCCAAGCAGCCCAATTAGAAAAGGCTACTGTTTGCAGTCAATGCATAAAATCCCAAATCTCTAGATTACATCGTTGATAAAACTTTTCGAGCGAAAAACCCTACTGCAAAGACGAATTTCAAAATCTACTCATCTCTCTAAATTTTTAACAGATTTTCATCTTTCTAAGGTAGAATCAACGTCTATTAGGTGACTTTAATCTCTGTTCGCTTCTACATTTTGTATATTTCGCTTGAATCTGTTTTAGATTTTCGATTCTATAAAAACTGTGAAAACCCATACGCTATTTTGCCGAATCTTAGCCATTTAAATATGTTTATCTGGTTCGATTTCTGCAGTTTATGATAGGTTTGGTGTTTTCGATCATTCTGATAGTATAAAATATTGATTATCTGCGTTTTAAAGTTGAAATCGAATGTTCGACTAAAATTTGGTTTTGAATGTTTAACGCCGTCGAAGAACTTTCTCGCTCGCAAACAGTGCTAATTGGATTTCAACTTACTGTTTGCATCGAAAAAGATATTTGATCGCAAAATTTTGATTTAGTAGATACAATAGATGACGTAGATCGAAACATATATACTTACCATCGAGAAATCAAATTTTTATTTTATGCAAGCGAAGCAATTTACGTACGGAATAGGTAAAATAGATGCAAATTACGAGCGCAAAACTTACTATCGCATATTAAATTTTTGATTCCATTGTATTTCGATCGCAAATGTTAGCGGCGACAAAATTCAATTTTTCGACGCAAACTTTCTCTATCGTAGAATACGCAGCGATGATTTTGCCCGATCGTTAGTTTTCTCGGTGATTGACTTAGTCTTTTGTTGACTAATTTCTCAATCGACAAACTTCGCAGCGAGAAACTAGTTTAGGATCCAAAATTATTTCACGCTCGTCAAATTTCGTAACGAAAAATTTTATTCACTTTTACTCGAATTCAATTTTATCAATCGTAAATTTACACGGAACATTTCTCGATCGTAAAATTTCTCGGCTACGGTGCATCGTATCACACTCAACACTTAGTAAATTCTTCTAAGTCTTTTACACTGTAGCATATGTAATAAATAAAATTTCTCGATCGAAATTTCTAAAATGAAACTTGAACTCAAAATTCGTAGTTAGGAAATTAAAATTGATAATTTAAATTTCCGAGCGAAAAATTTCTCAGAGTGAATAGTGTGTTCAACACTTGAATATTTTCGACAGAAACTTTATATGCCTTTGTGTGAATGTCGAAATTTCATCATGTCTTTAATATTCACTTCGTATAACTATGTGCAACATACATATTTCAAATTCCAAAATTTTATCAAACTTGCTATGAATCGATAGACTCCTTTGGTTTGATAAAATAAATTTTCGATGCAATTTAATGTTTGAACTAATGAGCTTTATTATTTCTTACCCTTTCAGATGGACCAATATCCAGTTTACAACCACATTTACAACCATAATCTTTACCTCACGGTTGAGGACACGAATTTCCAGCTCGACCTGACCATCTTTCGGTGTCCGGACGAGATCATAGTGTCCATCCTTCAAGGTCACCCCATATGGCATGCACTCACGGTGACTGCCTCAGTGCAGATGGTCTACCTCCAGCAGTCTGGGGACACATTCGCGGCCACGTGGTAAATGGAGCTTACTCCTTCACCACGTCGCTCGAGACGCAACATATATATGTGAACAAGAACCAATTCGGCATGGTTTTGGACTTGCCCCATAGTGAGAACTACGACCCGCTCCCGTCGGATGCAGTAATGGTGCAAGACTTCCTGCAAATGGGATATCAACCGCTGCTCGTCAAACTTTCTCAAGTTCAGAGCAACGACACCCCTCACCATTGGAAGACACTGTTTGGGATCGTAAACAAGTGTCTACGCCAAAGCACGTAGGATTTGACAAGGGCAATGGCAACATTTTGTGCGTCTTTCATGGAATAGCATTCTCTAGGAACTACGACTTCACTCAGCTAATCTGGAATGATCTTGCCGACCAGATCAGGCAAAACGAGAACAGTCCATTGAAGAATGTGCCTTATGCCAGGTGATTCTCAGTGCTTATTGCTCAATTCATGGAGATGCATGAGAACATTCCCCACCTGCCTACTGGTGGGAACTACCAGCCGCCCAAGCTCAAGTTATTTCACAATGCCAGACTGATAGATCTTGACCGACCATCGATGGCAATACTGTTTGAGCTACTCCGTCTCGCTGACCCCTCGGGAGACGTGTATAGACTATATTGTCGGAAAAATCATCTGACAGAAGCAATGATTAGAGGGCCCCCGGTAGATTTCAATGTGAGCCCTCCACACCCACATCAGAGTCCTGAAGCTGAACTTATTGATCAAGTAGCTCAGGAACTCGAACTGGAGCCTCCAACTCAAGATGATCCAATGCATGATCCAGATGCCATTTTGATTTACGAAGTGCCATGTGAGTTGGAACTCGAAGCTCCAAATCAAGCTCTCGAAGCTGAAGTGCCCATCATTGTAAGAGTGTTTCGAGGATCTATTGTGGAGATCCTTCAACAGGAAGCACAGCCCGAAGCAGAAACGGGGCACAACCCACTTCAACAGGCTACAATGCCTGAGATCGAGGCTCTGATCTTGATGATTCAACTGAATGAGCCTCTAGTGACTGAACAAGCTCGTGAGGATCTTGATCGTGAACTATCACCTCACACGACCAACCCATCGGACACTGAGTCAGATGAGGAGATTCGATTGATAAGACGGCCTCCCATACGTCCACTTCTATCCACCGAGCCCGTCTCCCACGCTATCACTCTTACATCAGACCCGACGCCGCTTCCCTCTCCAAGGGCTGAAGATCCTTCATTGCTCAATTTTGAGCCGCAGCCCGACCCCTTTGCGTCAGTCGTGGCCGAGGTTCAGACACCGCCTACTACCGGCCATGACCTCCAAAGGTCTGATACGCAAGTTCAGTTAGATCTTGCAACAACACCCTTAGATGTGAATCTTCTAGATTCAAATCGATGATTGGGTGGAAGTCTCAACCCGTTACAACCTCAAGTGACGATGAGCCAACCCATTGAGACGGTGATCACTCAAGGGTTGTTAACAGGCGACATCAATCGTCCTGGTCCATCAACATTGGAGGCGTCTGTCCCGTTTGTGACTGAAGCGCAGTTCCAAGCAGCCCTATCTGCAGTCATCAAATCCCTTAAAGACAAAATGATGGAGAGAGTGCTGGCAGCCATCGCGAGACGTCCCGCCATGACACCGGGAAAGCACCCGTCTCAGAGGGCCCTTCATCACAAACAAACCTCATACCCCCCACAACCCACACCCACCGACCCTCTCATAAACTCATCCATCCTCGTCAACCCATACACCATACCCATCACCGAACTCCATGATATTCTACTCGCCCGCCTCATAAGCCTTCCCACCCGGACGCCTCAGGAAGAATCACTCTACAGGCATCTGGTGGATCATCTTGAGCCTCCTACTCAATCCTGCCGAGGCCAAAGCTCCCGCTCAAGACGCCGACATGACGATCCTGACGATCAGGATCGTCATGAGGGAGAGAAGAGGCCTAGGACATCTTCGAGTGGCCAAGGAAAAGGTTTGGGTGTGACGCAGACAAGCGCTGGAGTCGCTAAAATCTCACGACCCACTACCCGCTCACAAACCAAAATCACCACCATGCACCGCACCATAACTCTAAACCCAATCAACCTACCCACCATCAGAACGCCTTTGCCCAATCCTCCGACCTTCACAAGTCCCTTGCTTTCGGGAGAAGAAGCAAGTGTTGAAATGCTCGTAGCATTAGCGGCTACTCAGGCCACTCCCAGCTTGACCGCTCCAGACCAATCGGGAACATCTGGACGTGGAGTTAACCCACATGAAGTCCTCAACAAGCATATCTTCGAAGGATAGTGGATGATCCACAGTATGCCCGAAACAGCTCAAAATCAAGGCTCAAGGACGTTCGGCACTTTCTACGGTAATCGATTGACCTAGTTCTCATAGAAGACAAGGAAGGTGAAGATCAAGAAGTAATTCCCCCGAGGCTTCCAGAGCTAATTGCTCAACGAGAGGATGACCCTCTTGTAACGCCCCATTTCCTATTACCTTTTTACGCAGCTATAAAATGTTCATATAAAATTTTTCGCAATTTCCATAACCATTTTCTTTAGCAAAAATGGGCGTGTACATACGATCTAGTTCCTTACACAATAATGTACATATATGTACCTATCATACGAGTCACAAAATAGAACAGCCTAAATCCGTTTCTATGCTATATGTTAATGATGAACCACAGGGGAGCAGGAGGAGAGCGTAGCCGGCCAACCTTGAATCCATGCTTTATGATGATGCTTCCCATGCAGCCTGCTAAATATCTACAACAACTGTGAAGACAACGATTCAGAGTATGATTGCAACATGTTAACTAAAACAAGTAACCATAAAATAAACAGTAGTCATTCTTCCCTTCAATATCGTAATCATGCCGTCATAAAATCATTGTGTATAAAACTGTCATGAAAACGATCCGTAGATCACATATCATTCTATATGCCCATTTATTTTGATACTCCCGTTATAGACAAGCTAGACTGTACTGTACGCCCAGTCGGCGCTCATGCATGGGACTCCGTAACCATGTCGTAATCCCCTATTTGTAGGGATATGTGTTGCCTGTACAGGACTCTGTAAAATCCCCCGATTTGTAGGGATATATGCCGTAGCATCCGTATCATACCATCTGTAGTCGTAGCAGTCATAACGGTTTCTCCCTTATTATGTATGAAATGCTATATAAAATACCTTACATGACACATAAATCATATAAGAGCACGTTACGGTCACATAGTTCACGTCGATTCATAAATAACACATAAATCACGTACTTTAATCCATATAGAGCATGTAAGCATATAAGGCACTTAAGGTACATGTTGCAAATCATACTCACAAGTTTCGCCTATTTTCTTCGTTCGCTTACGCGACCTTGTCCTTGCCCTTATCGGACTCCTGACCTATACAATTATTTTACCCGTAAAAATGAAATCCTATAATGACATGCGTGCGTGATATGCATGCTTTAGTATGCATGATCATTTCTATCCGTAGCCTTCGCCTTTCTGTTCATTACTTATAATATATTACATTCTTGGCTAAGAAGTTATAATTTTTTATCAATGTTGAATCCTGCATTAAAAATTGGTAATTATATTATACCGAAAATATCATTGAAAACCCTAATTTTTATTGTGTTGAAAATCTTAAAAATATCCAAACTTATTAAATTCTAAAGATTTGTATCATACCAAAGATCTTATATGAAATAATACATAGATATAAGTATTTTATTAATGATGATGTCGATTACTTTGAGGTTAAGGAACTATTTATTAATTATTATTAACAATGATTTTACACCCACATGTGTATTCACTTTTGGATTGCGACAACCATTAGAAATACAAGAGTATGATGCTTCGAAATATCAAATTAATAAGAGGTCTCATGTCGAAATCTATGTATCTCGAGATCTTTATTCCAAAAATTCTATGCATCTCGAAATCTACCTAATTTATATCGAAATCCATTTTGAAATCAAGGTTACATTTCGAGATTCTTTTCGAAATCCTATCATTGTATTACTAAATCTCGAGATCTTGTTTCGAGATTTCTTTAATTGACCTCGAGATCACATCTCGAGATTTACTTAGTTCTTTCGATATTATACCTCGCTATTGATATTTTAGAATTTCTACCAATTTCGACATCTATGTCGAGGACTTAATATGATATCGAGATCTTCTTAATTAGAGTTCTACATTTCGAATTGTCTCGAGATTTACCTAGTTGATTTCGACATCATATCTCGAGCTTCACCTAGTTCATTTCGACATCAGGTTTGTAAATTCATTTCAAGCCCTAACACATGTCTTTATACCAAAATCATCCAACTAAACAAGTATAAAATCCTTTCAATATCTTAAGAGAAATCCTAATATAGTCACGAAAACTTCCTCCCATTATCAATATCGAAAACCTCTTTCAAATCCACTTACACCGAAACTACATAAAATGCCGAATTTATGTTGATATCGAAATCCTTAAAATCTGAAAACTTATAACTAAGAATAATTAAAGTTGTTAAAATATATTTACAAGATTCGGACATTTAAATTATTAGTATGTTCTAACATCGAGAACTATTCAGACCAACATGAATGAACTCTTAGAAAACCCTAATACTAATGTTACCGAATCCTGTATTAAAAGCATATTTAAACACAGCTATTACTCCTATATATATATATATATATATATATTATATATATATATATCATGAGAACATCATATAAGTTCCTAACCTCCTGTTTTCCAAGATTGAAGATTTGAATTTGAATTTGATATTTTATTCCTTCTTCTCCTTTGTTCAACGTTTTTCTCCCTGTTCTTTTAACCTTTTTGCCTTAAGCTCTTATCTAATAGGATGTTAAAGGATATATTCTATAAAAGGTGATTTGACAAGTAGGTGTAGTTACCCCTTATGCTAAGCAATTTCCTATTAATACTTATCTTCTTTCACGACACTTAGTTCTTATATAAGTTTTTCCACCAATGATATCCATTCTCAAGTGATGGTCACGAAAATTTAACTTTGTATTACTTATCCTTATTTAACAATCACGAGAACTCCCACAGAGTTATCGAAAACTTTCTCTATCGAGAAATATAATACTCGAGATAGAATTAAGTGCTCGATATAAGACTTCGAGATTTATATTTAACAAAGACTTTATCTCGAGAATCAAATTCTCTTAACTCACATTGTGAAAATCGATTTTGCAATTTACCCCTTAATTCGAATTCTTATATCGAGAATTGAATTTCTCGTAATACTTATCTTTCGAGAATTTCACTTTTCGAAATCCTAAAATTCTCGAAATTCTTCGTATCGAGAATATTATTCTCGCAATATATATATTTGTTTACTTTGACCACTTACTATTACTTAAGTGATAAAGAGTATTTTAATATTTAAAATAGTTTCCTTCATAATTAGGTTTTTAATATTAAGCTTTCAAAATTCCTTTAGTTACGAGATCTTATATCAAGAATTAAAGTTCTCGTAACATCTTATATCGAAAATTATGTGTCTATCATGAAAATAATTATGCAATTGCATGAATAATAAAGAAAGATGCATGAAATGAGTTAACATTTCAATTTCGGTTTCGGTTCCTGACACTTCCGAGGCTAACTCTAGGGATCGTTCGAGTCGACACGCCGTGGGAAAACATTAGGATTGAAATCCTATTCCTAGAAGAAATTCGTCGAAATATATGGAGGTCACCTGACAAAATCAAGGAGTTGACCGAGCTAGAGCTCCGAGGTATCTCTCACTAGGAAAAGCAGAAGAGGGACACATACCTTTACATGCTGACCCAACTCGGACCTAAACGAAGACTGGGGATTCCCAGCTGAAGAGCCACTTCAGAGATTTATCCCCTATCTGTCAGCTGCTAGGTGTCTCTCATGCAAAAGGCGGCATTCCAAATTCAATCTACCAGGTAGAGCGGATAGATAGAACTCGAGAAGAACTAACAGAGAGTGATCTATCATACCTTCCAGCAGAGGAAGTCTACAATCTTTATAAAATCTATGTAAAGAAGCACAACGACCCTCACGGATTTATCAAGAAGGAAGGGCTCGAAGGACTCTATCGATTCATGTTGCGCCAAGTCAAGTACTTTGCAGCGCACGACCTCCAAATGGCTCTGGAGAGCAACATGAAGAAGGTCAACATGACCACTCCGTACAATCAAGGACCTGAGCTTGAAGGGCCTCCCAACAATCACATTCACAGCTCAGTCTTAGCAATCACCTACCGCAAATCCAATGGTCAACAAGATGAGGGTGATGCTTAAGACTGAAGTCAACAGGTTCTGTGATGGGACGCTCAAAGTAATCAGGAAAAACATATAAAAGAGATTGAAGAGATTAATAGAGACACTATGCTGCGTATTCACAGGTTCGTGAGAGAACAACCACTCCTAATGGAACTACTTTAGACCATCGAGGAGCGACTGGAGTTGAGGAACAACTTAAGGAATTACGAGTATGCATTGGACTTACGCAGGTCATTCTATGCCCGATGATGACAGATAGTGCAGAAGGGCAATCAAGCACAGAGGGGGGGAATGTAGAATACATAGTAGAATTGTGCTTTGATTTAATTAGCTGTCTTCGTAGATTGGGGCTTTATTTGTATTTGTCCTTAGATTATGACTTAACTTGTATTTATACCAAGTTTATTTGGTATAAATACTAGTGTAAACTTTGTGCTTAATAGAGAAATTTAGTCAATTGACCCGAAAGACTTTCAAATCCAATTCTAGAGAGAGGAACAACAAGTACTTTCTCTCACTAATCGAATTCTCTATCAAGTTCTTCAAATTGGGTTTTTCGATCGAACTTGAATTCCATATTATTCTAATCGAATTACTTAGGATTGAAGTCTAAAATCTAGGAGTTGATAATTCAGGACCTAACAGTCCACCTCCTAATTATTATTATTATTATTATTATTATTATTATTATTATTATTATTATTATGTTTTTTCATTATTATTATTGTTATCAGTTACGAAAAACTCCTTATCGTTCGCATCTTTTCGAAAATGAACCATTTGATACGGAATTTCAAATCCGATGAATTATAAGAGTTTGAATTGTCCCTCGGATTTGGACGAAATTGAAATCCAAATCGATGTTATTGCCAAACGGAAGATTTGGGCGAAATCCGGAATCCAAACGGGGCATAAATGTATTTTGTTTATTTTGTTCTATGCTTTTTTTTTTGTGTACATGTAGGGATAACAAAATAAAATCGTCACGCGCAATGCACATATGACTTCAATGTGCTTTAGCTGATAAGATAACAGATTAGTCAATAATTGAACTCGAAGATGGCATGCTTAACTGAACTAGCATTAAGTTGAGTTTATCCTATTCTGGCAAGTCAAAGCTCAATAAGTGTAATGATTTCAATGGCACACATAAATTCAACATTATGCAACAGCAATTCAAATCAAATCATCAGCTGCTCCAATCGAACAAGAAACCATTGTGATTAATCAGCAGCTTATTCCATCAAACCTACCCTCTCTTTGCACCAAATCCCAATGCTCGCTGATATTCAATAAAAGAGTGACTTGATTTATTTTATATTTTCATCATTTTAGATCTAAGTTATTTAAAAAATAATATCTTAGGATAAAGTTGTAATAACATAGAAAGATAAAGGTTAAAATTGTAGTTGAACATATCACATATATTAAATTTTTTTTAACGCGAAATTGATAATATCAGAAAATAACTTGAAAAGTTGGCCATCGTGAGTCATAATTAAATCAAAAATGGCGGCAGTCAGCATCTCAGACCTGACCAGAATTGAGTCAAACTACTTCAGCCGCCCATCTAAGAAGAAAGAACAATACTAAAATATTTCTTTTGCTCAGTTCTTTCTGCAATAAAAAACCGTGGACTAGATAGAGTATGAACCACGTTAGTTCTTCAAATCTCGGCGCTCGAAATCACGCAGCAAGCTCACTACTATTACTTTATACCAAACCCACTCTGAATTGGTCGAAATTCGTGTTTGATTTTTTCGCGTTTAAGGATTTTATCGCATAAAAAATGAAGTTACTACTCACCCCAAGAAGCATCAGCCCCGAATCCTCGGCTCACTCCCTCGTCAACAGGGCTGGCTTCGATTTCCGACCGTTTTCGACTCTTCCCAGGTTTCAATTTCATCCCTTTACGAAGAATCCAAGCAATGTCCGGCGTTCGATTTCGAATAACGGCCCGAAACCGATTCAAGACGGAAAGATGGCAACCTCAAGATTTGGGAATTTAATTCCCTCTGCAATAGCTTCATCTTCTTCGCCTGATATTCCATTGCCAAGCCAACAAATTGCCGACAAAAGGGCTGCTGTAATAATATGGTCAGCGATAACCCTTTCCTTAGCAGTCGCTAACAGAGTGCTTCAGAAACTCGCCCTTGTTCCAATGAAGGGCCATCCCCTGTTTCTCGCTCAGCTCAACAGCTTTGCGTATGCTTCTTCTTTCTCGACTAATTTCCTCTGTAATAAATGCGTTTAAGTAAAAGGTTCTTGAATCAATGTAATAACCCTTTTGGTTCGCTGTTTTGCAAATAGGTTGATATCTGTGTACTTTTCGATCCTCAACGTGAGGCACCGTGTCGGTATAACAACGGATGAGATGTTGGCAATTCCAAAATTGCCCTTCATGATCATCGGCCTTCTCGAAGCTGTTGCCGTCGTCTCGGGGATGTACGCCGGCGGTACGTAGTATACACATAGTCCTACACACAGAAATACATTGAAGAACATTTTCAATGAATACATTCATATGTGTGTATTCTTTCCTTTTGCAGCTATGCTCCCAGGACCAGCTATACCATTGCTAAACCAGGTAAAAATAACCAGTAAAATATTGGAAAGGAATGCGGGATTTTGACATTACAACTTAGTAACTAATGCAATGTGTTTCTGAGTATTGTTTTTTTTGTTCTTTATTCAGACATTCCTGGTGTGGCAGCTGCTTATTTCTAGCCTCCTATTGGGGAGAAAATACTCTTTGAACCAAATTCTAGGTTGCCTCCTCGTAGGGGCTGGCGTTGTGGTCGCCGTCACGAGGTAATTTTTTTAGAAGTCCCTTCTGATTTGGAAAATTTCTTTTCAGTCCATTGCTTCTTCTCTTCGTTCGTAGTTCATGTGTGCCCTTAATGCAGTGGATCGGGCAATGCTAGAATGTTGTCGGGAATCGGGCTGCTATGGCCTGCGCTCATGATCGGTTCGAGCGCTTTTCAGGCCGCCGCATCTATCGTTAAGGTAATAATATTTTCGGTAAATGTTAATCCATATCATCGTTATTAGCCAAACTGCGACTAAAGAATCTTAAAAGAACAAACTTACTTTTATGTCGTGTAGGAATCCGTATTCGTCAATGCTGCGAAGAACATGAAGGTACGCAAATATATTAGGTTTCGTATTTTTTTTTTGTCATGTATATTAGGATGTCAAATTAAAGGGTTTCAATTTTAGGACAATAAGTTTCAAAATTGAAACAAGTTGAGGATGACAAACCAAAGGTTGCAATTTGAGGGCCGTAAATTTCAAAATTGAAATAATTCGAGGACAATTTACTCAAGAAATTGAAACTTATTGTCCTCAAACTGCTTCAACTAATCCTACAGTATTGAAGCAATTCGTCTTCCTCCATCTGACGACGCGCCTTAACTATGTTTTTCTCAAAACAGGGAAGATCGTTGGATGTCTTCGTCGTCAACGCCTTTGGGTCGGGATTTCAGGTAATCCTCAATCTAACAACAATCTGTCTCTCGCCTTTTTCTCTGTTAAATAACTCACCTACCGAGCTCTTCGTCCTCTTTATATATAATATTATTACAGGCGCTCTTCATACTGATGTTCTTGCCCCTACTCACAAACTTGCAAGGGATACCTTTCTCCCAAATACTCTCCTATTTTAAAAGCGGCGCAGGATGTTTCTTGAACGTTGGGACAAGCTCGATAGGTAGGTGACATATCTTAAGCCATGAATCAAATTTCTTGCAAATACGTTTTAACGAAAGAGAATGTAATACTAATACTAACCGCAATGATCTTTTTCGTGTATTTTTCAGGGTGCGATGGTGCCCCGTTGTTGCCGTTCCTCTACATACTCTCGAATCTTTTCTTCAACGTCTCGATACTGAACCTCTTGAAGGTCTCCGACGCCATTATTGCTTCCCTAGCAGTGAGAGCTTCAGGTCTGTAACTTTTACCATCTCTCCACCCCCCCTCCCCCCCTCTCTCTAAATATATATATATTTAATTTGTTATTCTTCTACCTCTCTTTGTTTTGCAGTTCCAATTGCGATTTACGTTCTTTCTTTGCCATTGCCGTACCTTCCTCACGGAGTAAGCTTGAGCCCGTTTTTCCACATGGGCTCTTTGATTCTTGTCCTTGGCTTGGTCTTATACAACGTTGCATGGCCGTGGAAGAATAAGAAATCACAATAGCCTTTCATATACATATTTATCTATTTTGTATGTATGCCTATATATATTTAGTTATGTCGCAAATTCGTCGAGATATTATGAGGATGAAGAGAGCTTATGCATGTATGTTGTAATCTCGGGCTACTTTGTTGCTGCTCTAATTAAGAGAACTGTATCTTTTTTCCATTGTAGTATTTTTAGGGGCGTTTCTATATCAGGCCCCATCGGAAGTTTTTTTTTTTAAGTTCGGGCCCGTTCACATTAAATATAGTTCTAAGGACCAAGTCTAAATAATATTCAAAGTAAATGACATAAACAATGATTTGGCGAAAATGCCCCTTGTAGGTGTTATATAAAGAGGTATCAATAGCTATTATTATGTTACCAGATATTATTCAAATGGTATCAATCGAAAAAATTATTTCAACGATCGATTTGCCCCAAATTTTCGAGCATACTGGGCACAAAATCAATTTTGATGCGTACTGACAATCTCAATGATATTTACGTCGTCAGATTTAAGATCTGTGAGGAATAATTTCTAGAAATTCATTTACGCAAATACGATAAATCTAGCATATTTTTAAATTAAAGCTAATATGCATAAATTCGAGAGACTCAAAGCTTGGAAATTACGTCGCGCCTTAGTGGTGACTCAATCGTTCGTCCCTCAAGATTAACGAACGGAAAATGAAATCACCAGAAAATATAGTTTAAATGAGTGTTCGTCATGTGGTATCAGAATGGCGTAAGTGGTATATTTGCCATAAGATTCGGTACAACAGAGACGTAAAGTGGTATAGTTACGATAAGAAGCGTTACTCGAATTCGTACGGGATATTATTCTAATTTGGTATTAGTTATATATGATGAGGTACCAAAACAAAGTAAAGTGGTATACAAGAGGCGTAACGTGGTATAGAAACGATAAGAAGCGTTACTCGAACTGGTACGAGATATTGCTTATTCTCATTTGGTATTATTTTTAAGATATGTGGTACAAGAGAAGCTTTAAGTGGTATAGCAGAGGCTTAAAGTGGTATAGCAACGATAACTGTTACTTATTCTCATTTGGTATTAGTTATATAAGAAGCGGTACGAAAACAGAGTGAAGTGGTAAAGCATAGGCGTAAAGTGGTATAACAACGATAAGAAGTGGTACTCGAACTGGTACGAGATATTACTTATTCTCATTTGGTATTAATTTTGTAATATGTGGTACCAGAACAACGTCAAGTGGTTTAGTAGAGGCGTAAAGTGGCATAGCAACGAAAACTATTACTTATTCTCAATTGGTATTAATTTTATAAGATGCGGTACGATAACAAATTAAGTGGTATTGCGACGATAAAAAACGTTACTCGTTGGAGTGAGCATTTATTTTCAGAGAATATATGTCATTCTCATTTTGGCAGGTTATGGTATCCCTTGGGGAGGAAGTGGTACAGAATAAGCAAGACAAGCTGTTTTGGGCGGGAAGCTAAATGTGCGAGTTATTTTGGCCGGGAATTTTATGTAGTACATGTTCATGTAATAATGTGGTATCAGAAACGCTTTATGTGTTACAGATTACGGTTTACGCGCCAGGGTTTCCCGTTTTATGAGTATCGGGTCTTAGGGTAAACGTCTCCGGGGTTACGATAAAGGGTTTATCATCATAAGATTTGATGTATGATTAACGTATTAATGTTGGTTTGGATATATTTGTTGTAATTCATAAAGGTAAATATCAACGTGATGTAAATATAGTTGTCTACATGATGCATGGGTGTACATTTTACATGATCAAAACCTCATCACTTGACTACTTACATATTTGCATAAACGTGACAAAATCAAGGAAGTCTGTTGTTTAAATACATCAAATCATATATTTCCATGATTTTTATTCTTCTACAACCGGAAAAACAACTTTATTTACGAAATTATTCGAACCATTAATATGGTAAAGATAATATATTATCTAGTATCAATACGACTTAATGTGGTATCATTTCGTAGTGTATTGTTACCCTGACAGTATAAATGGTTACCAAAATATATTAAGTGGTATGACTTACATGTGATGTGGTATCACATAAAGATGGAGAGACCATATTCACTGACGGCCCATGAAGCTTCTGGAATGTTCTTATTTTTTGTTATAACTAGAGTATAAATTGGTAACAAATTATGCTAAAGTGGTATAATCTTCATGTGTTGTAGTATGGTATAAATTTGAGAGCCGGTTTGACGGATCATGAAGCTTCTGGAATGTTCCTTTTTTTGTACGATTGGAGTATAAATTGGTACCAGAATATACTTAAGTGGTATAATTTACATGTGATGTGGTATTTTATAAAGTTGGAGATGGTAATACCCATGGAGCTTCTGGAATGTTCTTAGTTTTCTGTTATGATTGGAGTATAAATTGGTACCAGAATATACGTAAGTGGTATGATTTACATGTGATGTGGTATTGTATAAAGATGGAGACGATGGCCTATGAAGCTTTTGGAATGTTCTTATTTTCTGTTACGAGTGGAGTATAAATTGGTACCAGAATATACTTAAGTGGTATAATTTACACGTGATGTGGTATTGTATAAAGATGGAGACGATGGCCTCTGAAGCTTTAGGAATGTTCCTATTTTCTGTTACGAGTGGAGTTTAAATTGGTATCAGAATATACTTAAGTGGTATAGTTTCCATGTGATGTGGTATTTATAAGATGGAGATGGTAATAGGCCCATGGAGCTTCTGGAATATTCTTATTTTGTATTATGAGTGGAGTATAAATTGGTACCAAACTATAACTAAGTGGTATAATATAGATGTGATGTGATATTTTATAAATATGGAGACGGTAATAGGCCCAAGACGCTTCTGCATTGTTCTTATTTTTGTTATGAATGGAGCATAAATTGTTACCAGAATATTATTAAGTGGTATAATTTACATGTGATGTGGTACGAAAATAGAACTAGTTCAAAATGCCAAATACAGTAAAAAAACAGAAGCAAATCAATCATTCAAAACACTAAGGGGGTGTTTGTTTTGGGGTGATCTTCCAAAACATCACCGTAATCCTCTCGTTTACCACTTATCACTGTGTTTGTTTAGTCTAGGTGATGAGCCACCACCGGAATGATGGATCACCTAGGTGATGAAAATGGGGTGATATTTCATATTTCAGATCACCCCAAAAAACCTAGGTGATCCATCATTACGGTGATGAGGTAATCTATCTAACTTTTTAATGGACGAGAATACCCCTCATATTTTAACATTATTACTTTATATGCCATTATAAATTTAATTACATGATTAACATAATTAAATCTTAAAAATATTTCAGTTATTTAGAAATATTAAAACTTATATTATTTAAAAAAGTATAAATATAAATAATGCTTATAATAAATATATATTTTAATATATTAATGATTATCACATAAAATATCACCTTAAAAAAATTTAACACATTATTTAAGTTATATGTACAGGGTCAAATATGACATTTATACAGCGTCACCCTACACATCTCAGCGATTAAACAAACAGAATACTTCAATATCACGTTGATCTGCAAAATAAAATATCACCTTAAAACAAACACATTGATGACATATCACCTTGATCCACATTCCAGTGATACCCACATCACCGTGATGTGCGTATGACCGTAATGTTGGATCACCTGAAACAAACACCCCCTAAAAGTGCTACACACAGTCAAAACACAAGCAGAGCCATCATTCGACGTCGTTCTTCTCCCAGCAACTTTCTTCTTCTTTCGGCCACTTTCTTGGCGATCAACGGGGTTCTTCTTCGGAGCCATCGCAAGATCCGTCGATGAAGTGTCGATTTTGGTCGGGTTTCGTCGACTAAGGGTTCAGATCGTTAGAAAATTCTTCGGATTTTCTCTATGAAGAGTGGAAATCTAATTTTAGGGTTTGTGGTATGGAAATCGATTTTGGGTCTCAGTTCGTAATTGGTATATACCATCAAATTTACAGATGATTTAATAATAACACTTTAATATGAATAAATACCACTAAAATAGATTTATATACCACTTTATAACAGACGTGATGATTTAGGTCTAAAATGTTTGGTGTAATTTCAGAAACAAATAAGGGTAAAAATGTCCTTTCAGTCTGAATGGGTCCTTAACCCTAACGTAAATATTGTTTGGGTCTTTTTTTCTATTAAAAATACAAAAAGGGCCTGAAACCTACTTCAAATTCTTATTAGGGCCTGAAATTCAATTGACCCTATTTTTTATCATTTACAGAGGAAAATACGTCATGTAAAGAAACCATTTCTTCTGCAGCAAGCTTACGATTACTTTTAGTATTAAAAGGGTAACGTGATTAGTAAAACAGTAATGGTACTAATTAGAACGGAGCACTTAATTAATAAATCTCCATCTCCATTTAGGAGGAGTATGCCGGACTAGATTAATATGTATCACGGTTTTTCCTTTTTTTAGGTTTTAATGTCCCCATGAATCTCTATTCGACCACGCTATGGGATAGTCCCTAACTATCAGGGTGGTGTCCACACACTACAGACTATAACTGAAAGTTTGGGCGGGCCGGGCCGGCCCGGTCTGAGCGGGCTGCCCGGATGCTAGCGGGCCGAGCTGGGCCGGCCCTAAAGAATTCGGGTCTAATATTCTTAGGCCCAAACCCATAACGTGATCTGACGGGCCAGCCCGTCGGGCTAATGGGCCAGGATTTTTAATTTTTTGTAACTTATTAATTTAAAATCTTCGATTTATTTAGTATAAATTATATTTTCTACTATTATTATCACAATATTGCAGATATATAGTTATGGAAAAGTTTTATATCTCACAATGCATCAAAAAATATTATTGTTTCTTATAAAATAAAAATTGATAAATATTGTATATAGAAAAATAAAAGAAAACTGATAAATGGCGAGCCCAATTTGGCTCGTGGCCCGTTGCATTTAACAAAATGAATGATGGCCTCCAGGTCTTCCAGTTCTTACGGAAGCTATTTCTGGACTTTTCGGCCCGCAGCCCATCAGTCCAGCGGGCCTGACGGGCCGGTCCAAGCAGCCGGGTCATGTTTTGGGCTCATAAAACTTGGGCCCAAGCCCGATTTTTTCCGGGCCGGCCCTTGGGCTTGGGCCCAAAATTTCAGCTATACTACAGACCTAGAAAAGGCTAGGGGTGTTCAAATTAACCGAAAAAACCAAAAAACCGACCGAACCGTAAAGAAGCGAACCGAAAAGATCGGAACCGAAAGAAAATTGAATCGAATTGAAATTATCATACTACATATAAAAATAGAAAAATATCAAAAATATTTTATTTTTCTCCCATAATGTAAACAACACAGTAAATATAATTTCATTGGTATACTTATTTTCATTTTCAGGGTGAATGTTTTCCTCATGTGGCGCCCCGCCATCTACTTACCAATTCTAACGCTAACTTACGTGGCTAATGTCAATATGAAATAATTAATACGCGAAAATGTGGGTAAAATTTTTCCTTTTATATAAAGGAATTCGTTCTGTACAAGTCAAAATATTGCTTCCAACCTAATTACATAGGATGGTTCCTAATTGCAACAAAAGGAATCCTAACTTTCGCCCCACGGGTCGCATTCATGTACACACCACCCTCAAAAGTCACTGAAAGCTTCAAAAGATAGCCTTGCCGTCGTAAGCGATCACGTACTGTGGTCGCGTGTACCTACAACACATAAAATATGGGATGAGCTATAAAGCTCAGTAAGTAGGAATGATGCATGCCATGTACCTGTCTCATTTGCAAAGGCATCCGCGCCAATGCATTCAGACCCAAATAGGATCAAACTAAATCCCATATCTCTCAGGGCCCTCGACTGACATACTATGCACCATTTTCAAGGTTCAATTCCAATAAGGACAATGGTCCAGCAATCCACAAAGGGTGGCGAACCATAAAATACCAGTCACGCATTTCGGCCAAATTTGCACTGGGATGCATGACGACCTGCCATTCGGCCCAATGGGTACTTGCTGTTACGCGGACGCTCACGCTGGTAGCCCACTTCGGGGTCCCCAACACCAGAGATACTCTCGGTGTCGCTGCCACCCTCGAATCGCCTCCTCCAGGTCGCACCTACCGCAATTCAGGGCATTCTGCCCAAATAATAAAAATATATCCGACGACGTACCGGGTCGTCATGGTGTCATAGAAGCAGTACTCAACTGTGAATCGACATCAGATGCCTATATCGGCAAATATCCATCGCTTTCAAGCGACATTATATTATATGCATACGCTCATCTCACCATTCTCATGCATGTCGTGTATGCACGTGTTCATGCTCATGTGAGCAGTACTAAAATTCATGCCATGTCATCACATGTAGCAAATAATTCACATAATCTAATATAAACAGATAGCCGCGTAATTCACGTTCGTACAACCAATTTATGTGTTGTAGTTGAAATTCCCACTTACCTGTCGTCCGGGAATTATTTACTACTAATTCGGCGAAATCCCAAATTTCAACCTTAAGCATAAAATTAAAAGGTCAGTATACTATCTAATATATTTAACTATCTAGTTCTCGTATTTCCTAAATATTGAAATATCAGGTATGGAATTGTATTAGATACATAGCCATTTAAAAAAGAATTTGCTAAGTTAAGTCAGACCCGCGAACTAGTTTAATTTCTCCTAACTTCGCGAACCCCTCGAAACCCTTATTTTAATTCGTGAACTTTCCATTTCACGAAGTCTACTCCACTTCGCGAATTTATCCAGTTCGCCAACTTGATATCATTCGAGAAATTCATGGCCTAATATATAATTCGCTAAGTTTATATAATTAGTGGCATTACACCTCACAATTCGTAAAGTTCCCACTCCTCACAATTCGTAAAGTCACTTTTAACTCGTGAGGCTCACTACACATATAGCTAAGCTTACATAGTGCATGACTTTATTTTATTCCTTTAAGCCTCGTGGCCTTTCATAGTGCATACACAAACCTCAATTCGTGAAAGTGCTAGTCATTTGCTAGACATTATTATATTTCCATGTACGTATAATATTATTTTATTTGTTTAGGTTGCATACACAATTCGCAATTCTCTCAATTGGTGACCTTTGTAGCCTAGTATCAATTCGTGAAACTCATTGTATAATTATATAATTTACTAAGCTTACCAAATTCGTGAAAACCATTGACTTATACTTAATTCGTAAACTTTTTAGGGTTCGTGAAACTTACTTTCACGACTCCAAAACATCTTTAGCATTTAGGTTTCTTGAAACCCTCGATCGAAATGGTTTCCTCCAAGAACAGTATAAATTTTATAAGAACTTCAAATATATTCAAATTTTCAGAAATCACTCATATATTAACATTAAATCTTATCAAAACAAATTACCAAACCTTCGATTAAAAGGGTTATTTTATTTTAAAGAACACTACAGATATCGTATAAACTTCATAAAATTTTGATTAGATTTAAACCTATGAAAATTCAAACATGAAAAACTCAATTCCAAAAAAAAAACATGAAAAACTCAAACAAGTGTAACTCGTCGTCCTTTCAGCACTTAATTTTCGAAGATCTTCCTATGATATGAAGTATGTTTCTGATCTTAACTCATGTTTGCGTGTGGAAGTAGGTAAATGGAATTTATATCTACTTTAACCGTGCTTATCAAGTTCCTAAGAAATAACCCTCATAGTTAAATGATATAAATATTTCTAGGTCTTCGAAAGTTTCTTCCGAACAAAACTTCTAATTTTATTATTAAAATTCCTTTCCCCTCATAGCTAAGTCATCGAACCGTACAAAAATTCTAAGTAACTTTCGTTATTATATTATTAAAATAGTTGCCTCGGTCAAGTTTGCATACTCCATCTAAAGAAAAACCCTATGATTTAAAATCTTATATTCTAGTAATTAGCTTCTATCGGAACTTCCTCACCTTATATAAACTCTTTAGGTCTAATTCGAGTTTCTTATTAAATTGGTCATTCTACTAGCAGTAACACATAGAAAAGTTCCGCAGAATCACCTAAGCACATAACATGCACTCATATAATCATATAATATGTATGCAAATTTATTGGCCAACTTACTCGCGGGACCCGAGTATGACATCCTCCCCCCCTTAAAAGGGATTTCATCCCCGAAATCAGATAGGGAGAAAAAGTTCAGGGTAACGGTTCCGCATATCATCTTCCCGTTCCCACGTAGCTTCTTCTATCAATTGATTCTGCCACAACACTTTACTAATGGAATCTCTTTATTTCTTAAGCGCTTCACTTCATACATCAATATTTCCACTGGCTTTTCTTCGTACCTCAAATCTGGCTTGTGGAGAGCTTCATTACTCAGCACATGACTAGGATCGGCGATGTATTTTCGCAGCGTTGATATATGAAAGACGTCATGTATTTGAGCTAGGTAGGCTGGTAATTCGAGTTGATATGCCACTTCGCCGACTTTTCTGAGGATTCGGAATGGTACTATATAACGCGGACTTAACTTGCCCTTTTTTCCCAAATCGCTTCACGCCTTTCATTGGGGACACTTTTAGGAATACATAATCCTCTGGTTCAAATTTCAGTGGTCTACGCCTTTGGTCTGTGTAGCTTTTCTGTCTACTTTGAGCCGTCCTCATTCTTTCTCGTATTCTCGAAATGGCCTTCGTCATTTCTTGTACTAAGTCGGACCAAATATTGCTCGTTCTCCAACCTCATCCCAATGTATTGGGGATCTGCATTTGCGTCCGTATAACGCTTTATATGGAGCCATTCCGATCGTTGCATGATAACTGTTGTTGTATGAGAATTCGATCAATGGAAGATATCGGCTCCAATTCCCTTTAAAATCGAGTCCGCACGCCCTTAACATATCTTCCAATGTCTGGATTGTTCGTTCTGACTGCCCGTCGATTTGGGGATGATAGGCAGTACTGAAAGAAAGTTTGGTTCCCATTGCTTTCTACAGGCTCATCCAGAATTTAGATAGGAACCTCAAATCACGGTCGGAAATGATTGAAATTGGAACTCCGTGGAGTCGAACTATTTCTTGCACATATAATTCTGCGTATCGCTCTAATGAGAAGGTCAAGTTGATCGGCAAAAAGTGGGTAGATTTGGTCAACCGATCAATGATTACCCATATAGCGTCGTGGCCTTTCACTGTTTTCAGCAAGCCGACGACGAAGTCCATTGTGATTTGATCCCATTTCCATTCAGGTACTGGCAGAGACTGCAAAGTTCCTGCTGGTCGTTGGTGCTCTGCCTTTATCTACTGACATGTTAGACATTGACTAACGAAGGTCGCTATTTCTCTTTTCATCCCTGGCCACCAATAATTGGTTCGTAAGTCCCTGTACATCTTTGTCGCTCCTGGGTGAATTGAGTAAACCGTGGCATGCACTTCATTCATAATCATCTTCTGAAGCTCCGTGTCATTGGGAACGTATATTCGGTTCCTATAGTACAAGCTTCCGTCTTCTCGTATCTTGTAGTCTGATGGCCTTTGTTCTACTTGAGTTTCCTTGAGCTTTGACTATAATTCGTCGTTCTGTTGCGCTTTCGTGATTTGCTCCATCAATGTTGGTCAAAGAGTTAACGCTGCTAGCCTTGTTTCTATTTCATCCATTGGTAATAATTTCCACTCCGAGTCTTTGTAACTCGGTACTCGCGGTTTTCGGTTTATAGCATCTGCTACTACATTGGCTTTTCCTGGGTGATAGTTAATTACACAGTCATAATCCTTAACAAGTTCTAGCCATCGTCGCTGTCTCATATTTAACTCCTTCTGAGTGAAGAAGTACTTTAAGCTCTTGTGGTCTGTGAAACTTTTGCAGCGTTCACCGTACAGATAATGTCTCCAGATCTTCAGAGCAAACACAACTGCTGCGAGTTCCAGATCGTGTGTTGGATAATTCTTCTCGTAATCTTTTAGCTGTCGCGAGGCGTACGCAATAACCTTTCCATTTTGCATTAGAACGCATCCCAGCCCATTCTTCGATGCATCACTATATATAGAAAATCCTCATGTTCCTGTGGGTATCGTCAGGACTGGGGCCGAAGTGAGTCGTCTTTTTAATTCTTGAAAGCTTCACTCGCACTCATCGCTCCAATGGAATGGAGTATCTTTCTTAGTCAGCTTCGTTAGCGTTGATGCGGTCTTCGATAAGTCTTTAATAAATTTACTGTAGTATCCCGCCAATACGAGAAAGCTTCGTACTTCAGTTACATTCGTCGACTAAGGGTTCAGATCGTTAGAAAATTCTTCGGATTTTCTCTATGAAGAGTGGAAATCTAATTTTAGGGTTTGTGGTATGGAAATCGATTTTGGGTCTCAGTTCGTAATTGGTATATACCATCAAATTTACAGATGATTTAATAATAACACTTTAATATGAATAAATACCACTAAAATAGATTTATATACCACTTTATAACATGTTTGGTGTAATTTCAGAAACAAATAAGGGTAAAAATGTCCTTTCAGTCTGAATGGGTCCTTAACCCTAACGTAAATATTGTTTGGGTCTTTTTTTCTATTAAAAATACAAAAAGGGCCTGAAACCTACTTCAAATTCTTATTAGGGCCTGAAATTCAATTGACCCTATTTTTTATCATTTACAGAGGAAAATACGTCATGTAAAGAAACCATTTCTTCTGCAGCAAGCTTACGATTACTTTTAGTATTAAAAGGGTAACGTGATTAATAAAACAGTAATGGTACTAATTAGAACGGAGCACTTAATTAATAAATCTCCATCTCCATTTAGGAGGAGTATGCCGGACTAGATTAATATGTATCACGGTTTTTCCTTTTTTTAGGTTTTAATGTCCCCATGAATCTCTATTCGACCACGCTATGGGATAGTCCCTAACTATCAGGGTGGTGTCCACACACTACAGACTATAACTGAAAGTTTGGGCGGGCCGGGCCGGCCCGGTCTGAGCGGGCTGCCCGGATGCTAGCGGGCCGAGCTGGGCCGGCCCTAAAGAATTCGGGTCTAATATTCTTAGGCCCAAACCCATAACGTGATCTGACGGGCCAGCCCGTCGGGCTAATGGGCCAGGATTTTTAATTTTTTGTAACTTATTAATTTAAAATCTTCGATTTATTTAGTATAAATTATATTTTCTACTATTATTATCACAATATTGCAGATATATAGTTATGGAAAAGTTTTATATCTCACAATGCATCAAAAAATATTATTGTTTCTTATAAAATAAAAATTGATAAATATTGTATATAGAAAAATAAAAGAAAACTGATAAATGGCGAGCCCAATTTGGCTCGTGGCCCGTTGCATTTAACAAAATGAATGATGGCCTCCAGGTCTTCCAGTTCTTACGGAAGCTATTTCTGGACTTTTCGGCCCGCAGCCCATCAGTCCAGCGGGCCTGACGGGCCGGTCCAAGCAGCCGGGTCATGTTTTGGGCTCATAAAACTTGGGCCCAAGCCCGATTTTTTCCGGGCCGGCCCTTGGGCTTGGGCCCAAAATTTCAGCTATACTACAGACCTAGAAAAGGCTAGGGGTGTTCAAATTAACCGAAAAAACCAAAAAACCGACCGAACCGTAAAGAAGCGAACCGAAAAGATCGGAACCGAAAGAAAATTGAATCGAATTGAAATTATCATACTACATATAAAAATAGAAAAATATCAAAAATATTTTATTTTTCTCCCATAATGTAAACAACACAGTAAATATAATTTCATTGGTATACTTATTTTCATTTTCAGGGTGAATGTTTTTCTCATGTGGCGCCCCGCCATCTACTTACCAATTCTAACGCTAACTTACGTGGCTAATGTCAATATGAAATAATTAATACGCGAAAATGTGGGTAAAATTTTTCCTTTTATATAAAGGAATTCGTTCTGTACAAGTCAAAATATTGCTTCCAACCTAATTACATAGGATGGTTCCTAATTGCAACAAAAGGAATCCTAACTTTCGCCCCACGGGTCGCATTCATGTACACACCACCCTCAAAAGTCACTGAAAGCTTCAAAAGATAGCCTTGCCGTCGTAAGCGATCACGTACTGTGGTCGCGTGTACCTACAACACATAAAATATGGGATGAGCTATAAAGCTCAGTAAGTAGGAATGATGCATGCCATGTACCTGTCTCATTTGCAAAGGCATCCGCGCCAATGCATTCAGACCCAAATAGGATCAAACTAAATCCCATATCTCTCAGGGCCCTCGACTGACATACTATGCACCATTTTCAAGGTTCAATTCCAATAAGGACAATGGTCCAGCAATCCACAAAGGGTGGCGAACCATAAAATACCAGTCACGCATTTCGGCCAAATTTGCACTGGGATGCATGACGACCTGCCATTCGGCCCAATGGGTACTTGCTGTTACGCGGACGCTCACGCTGGTAGCCCACTTCGGGGTCCCCAACACCAGAGATACTCTCGGTGTCGCTGCCACCCTCGAATCGCCTCCTCCAGGTCGCACCTACCGCAATTCAGGGCATTCTGCCCAAATAATAAAAATATATCCGACGACGTACCGGGTCGTCATGGTGTCATAGAAGCAGTACTCAACTGTGAATCGACATCAGATGCCTATATCGGCAAATATCCATCGCTTTCAAGCGACATTATATTATATGCATACGCTCATCTCACCATTCTCATGCATGTCGTGTATGCACGTGTTCATGCTCATGTGAGCAGTACTAAAATTCATGCCATGTCATCACATGTAGCAAATAATTCACATAATCTAATATAAACAGATAGCCGCGTAATTCACGTTCGTACAACCAATTTATGTGTTGTAGTTGAAATTCCCACTTACCTGTCGTCCGGGAATTATTTACTACTAATTCGGCGAAATCCCAAATTTCAACCTTAAGCATAAAATTAAAAGGTCAGTATACTATCTAATATATTTAACTATCTAGTTCTCGTATTTCCTAAATATTGAAATATCAGGTATGGAATTGTATTAGATACATAGCCATTTAAAAAAGAATTTGCTAAGTTAAGTCAGACCCGCGAACTAGTTTAATTTCTCCTAACTTCGCGAACCCCTCGAAACCCTTATTTTAATTCGTGAACTTTCCATTTCACGAAGTCTACTCCACTTCGCGAATTTATCCAGTTCGCCAACTTGATATCATTCGAGAAATTCATGGCCTAATATATAATTCGCTAAGTTTATATAATTAGTGGCATTACACCTCACAATTCGTAAAGTTCCCACTCCTCACAATTCGTAAAGTCACTTTTAACTCGTGAGGCTCACTACACATATAGCTAAGCTTACATAGTGCATGACTTTATTTTATTCCTTTAAGCCTCGTGGCCTTTCATAGTGCATACACAAACCTCAATTCGTGAAAGTGCTAGTCATTTGCTAGACATTATTATATTTCCATGTACGTATAATATTATTTTATTTGTTTAGGTTGCATACACAATTCGCAATTCTCTCAATTGGTGACCTTTGTAGCCTAGTATCAATTCGTGAAACTCATTGTATAATTATATAATTTACTAAGCTTACCAAATTCGTGAAAACCATTGACTTATACTTAATTCGTAAACTTTTTAGGGTTCGTGAAACTTACTTTCACGACTCCAAAACATCTTTAGCATTTAGGTTTCTTGAAACCCTCGATCGAAATGGTTTCCTCCAAGAACAGTATAAATTTTATAAGAACTTCAAATATATTCAAATTTTCAGAAATCACTCATATATTAACATTAAATCTTATCAAAACAAATCACCAAACCTTCGATTAAAAGGGTTATTTTATTTTAAAGAACACTACAGATATCGTATAAACTTCATAAAATTTTGATTAGATTTAAACCTATGAAAATTCAAACATGAAAAACTCAATTCCAAAAAAAAAACATGAAAAACTCAAACAAGTGTAACTCGTCGTCCTTTCAGCACTTAATTTTCGAAGATCTTCCTATGATATGAAGTATGTTTCTGATCTTAACTCATGTTTGCGTGTGGAAGTAGGTAAATGGAATTTATATCTACTTTAACCGTGCTTATCAAGTTCCTAAGAAATAACCCTCATAGTTAAATGATATAAATATTTCTAGGTCTTCGAAAGTTTCTTCCGAACAAAACTTCTAATTTTATTATTAAAATTCCTTTCCCCTCATAGCTAAGTCATCGAACCGTACAAAAATTCTAAGTAACTTTCGTTATTATATTATTAAAATAGTTGCCTCGGTCAAGTTTGCATACTCAATCTAAAGAAAAACCCTATGATTTAAAATCTTATATTCTAGTAATTAGCTTCTATCGGAACTTCCTCACCTTATATAAACTCTTTAGGTCTAATTCGAGTTTCTTATTAAATTGGTCATTCTACTAGCAGTAACACATAGAAAAGTTCCGCAGAATCACCTAAGCACATAACATGCACTCATATAATCATATAATATGTATGCAAATTTATTGGCCAACTTACTCGCGGGACCCGAGTATGACATCCTCCCCCCCTTAAAAGGGATTTCATCCCCGAAATCAGATAGGGAGAAAAAGTTCAGGGTAACGGTTCCGCATATCATCTTCCCGTTCCCACGTAGCTTCTTCTATCAATTGATTCTGCCACAACACTTTACTAATGGAATCTCTTTATTTCTTAAGCGCTTCACTTCATACATCAATATTTCCACTGGCTTTTCTTCGTACCTCAAATCTGGCTTGTGGAGAGCTTCATTACTCAGCACATGACTAGGATCGGCGATGTATTTTCGCAGCGTTGATATATGAAAGACGTCATGTATTTGAGCTAGGTAGGCTGGTAATTCGAGTTGATATGCCACTTCGCCGACTTTTCTGAGGATTCGGAATGGTCCTATATAACGCGGACTTAACTTGCCCTTTTTTCCCAAATCGCTTCACGCCTTTCATTGGGGACACTTTCAGGAATACATAATCCTCTGGTTCAAATTTCAGTGGTCTACGCCTTTGGTCTGTGTAGCTTTTCTGTCTACTTTGAGCCGTCCTCATTCTTTCTCGTATTCTCGAAATGGCCTTCGTCATTTCTTGTACTAAGTCGGACCAAATATTGCTCGTTCTCCAACCTCATCCCAATGTATTGGGGATCTGCATTTGCGTCCGTATAACGCTTTATATGGAGCCATTCCGATCGTTGCATGATAACTGTTGTTGTATGAGAATTCGATCAATGGAAGATATCGGCTCCAATTCCCTTTAAAATCGAGTCCGCACGCCCTTAACATATCTTCCAATGTCTGGATTGTTCGTTCTGACTGCCCGTCGATTTGGGGATGATAGGCAGTACTGAAAGAAAGTTTGGTTCCCATTGCTTTCTACAGGCTCATCCAGAATTTAGATAGGAACCTCAAATCACGGTCGGAAATGATTGAAATTGGAACTCCGTGGAGTCGAACTATTTCTTGCACATATAATTCTGCGTATCGCTCTAATGAGAAGGTCAAGTTGATCGGCAAAAAGTGGGTAGATTTGGTCAACCGATCAATGATTACCCATATAGCGTCGTGGCCTTTCACTGTTTTCAGCAAGCCGACGACGAAGTCCATTGTGATTTGATCCCATTTCCATTCAGGTACTGGCAGAGACTGCAAAGTTCCTGCTGGTCGTTGGTGCTCTGCCTTTATCTACTGACATGTTAGACATTGACTAACGAAGGTCGCTATTTCTCTTTTCATCCCTGGCCACCAATAATTGGTTCGTAAGTCCCTGTACATCTTTGTCGCTCCTGGGTGAATTGAGTAAACCGTGGCATGCACTTCATTCATAATCATCTTCTGAAGCTCCGTGTCATTGGGAACGTATATTCGGTTCCTATAGTACAAGCTTCCGTCTTCTCGTATCTTGTAGTCTGATGGCCTTTGTTCTACTTGAGTTTCCTTGAGCTTTGACTATAATTCGTCGTTCTGTTGCGCTTTCGTGATTTGCTCCATCAATGTTGGTCAAAGAGTTAACGCTGCTAGCCTTGTTTCTATTTCATCCATTGGTAATAATTTCCACTCCGAGTCTTTGTAACTCGGTACTCGCGGTTTTCGGTTTATAGCATCTGCTACTACATTGGCTTTTCCTGGGTGATAGTTAATTACACAGTCATAATCCTTAACAAGTTCTAGCCATCGTCGCTGTCTCATATTTAACTCCTTCTGAGTGAAGAAGTACTTTAAGCTCTTGTGGTCTGTGAAACTTTTGCAGCGTTCACCGTACAGATAATGTCTCCAGATCTTCAGAGCAAACACAACTGCTGCGAGTTCCAGATCGTGTGTTGGATAATTCTTCTCGTAATCTTTTAGCTGTCGCGAGGCGTACGCAATAACCTTTCCATTTTGCATTAGAACGCATCCCAGCCCATTCTTCGATGCATCACTATATATAGAAAATCCTCATGTTCCTGTGGGTATCGTCAGGACTGGGGCCGAAGTGAGTCGTCTTTTTAATTCTTGAAAGCTTCACTCGCACTCATCGCTCCAATGGAATGGAGTATCTTTCTTAGTCAGCTTCGTTAGCGTTGATGCGGTCTTCGATAAGTCTTTAATAAATTTACTGTAGTATCCCGCCAATACGAGAAAGCTTCGTACTTCAGTTACATTCGTCGGTTGGGGCCAACTGTTGATAGCTTATATCTTGCTCCGGTCTACTGAAATTCCTGCTCCTGAAATGATATGTCCAAGAAATGTGACTTGATCCAGCCAAAACTCACATTTCTTGAACTTAGCGTACAATTGCTTCTCGCGTAGTATCTCAAGGACGAAATTCAAATGTTGTTCATGCTCCTCTCTCGTCTTTGAATAAATAAGGATGTCATCGATGAATACAATGACGAACTTATCCAGGAATGGCTTGAATATGCGGTTCATTAGGTCCATGAATGCTGCTGGCGCGTTAGTCAGCCCAAAAGGCATGACTAAAAATTCATAGTGCCCGTATCGGGTGCTGAAGGCCGTTTTGGAATATTCCTTTTGCGAATTTTCAGCTGATGATGTCCTGACCTCAGATCTATCTTAGAAAATACTGTCGCTATTTGTAACTGATCGAATAGATCATCAATTATGGGGAGGGGATACTTGTTCTTGATTGTGATCTTATTTAATTCTCTGTAATCGATCCATAGCCGCATTGATCCATCTTTCTTCTTGATAAATAGAACCGGTGCTCCCCAGGGTGAAAAGCTTGGCTGAATGAATCCCTTCTGCAACAACTCATCCAATTGTTCTTTCAGTTCTTTCATTTCTGTTGGAGCTAAACGATATGGAGCTTTTGAAATAGGTGCAGCTCCGGGTACTAAATCAATCGTGAACTGAATTTCACGATCAAGGGGAAGTCCGGGTAAATCTTCTGGGAAAACGTCGGGGAATTCTCGTACCACTGAAACCACTTCTAGCTTCGGGATTTGATGCTCTTCTGATGTTATGGCGAAAACAAGATAGGCTTCACATCCTGCCTTGATTAATCTTTGTGCTTTCATCGCAGAAATTTTGGGAATCTTGTTGCTCTTGCTAGTTCCCATAAAGACAAACGGTTTATTTCCCTCTGTGTTGAACGTGACTGTCTTATGATTACAATCGATCACAGCCCCATACTTAGACAGCCAGTCCATTCCTAGGATCACTTCATAATCGTTTATAGGTATAACTATAAGGTCTAGGGGAGTTCTCTATCATTCACTAACACTGGACATTCTCGTAAAACTAAATTAGTTCGAGTCGAAGCTCCGGGTACTAAATCAATCGTGAACTGAATTTCACGATCAAGGGGAAGTCCGGGTAAATCTTCTGGGAAAACGTCGGGGAATTCTCGTACCACTGAAACCACTTCTAGCTTCGGGATTTGATGCTCTTCTGATGTTATGGCGAAAACAAGATAGGCTTCACATCCTGCCTTGATTAATCTTTGTGCTTTCATCGCAGAAATTTTGGGAATCTTGTTGCTCTTGCTAGTTCCCATAAAGACAAACGGTTTATTTCCCTCTGTGTTGAACGTGACTGTCTTATGATTACAATCGATCACAGCCCCATACTTAGACAGCCAGTCCATTCCTAGGATCACTTCATAATCGTTTATAGGTATAACTATAAGGTCTAGGGGAGTTCTCTATCATTCACTAACACTGGACATTCTCGTAAAACTAAATTAGTTCGAGTCGAAGCTCCATGTGGAATGGTTACACTATACTCACAGTCGGATTGTTGAGGCGTAATCCCGAGTCTCGTCATGTACTTAGATGATGCAAATGAATGTGTGGCTCCTGAATCTATTAATATGCATGTCGAGATATGATGGAAAGATAGGGTACCTGCTACTACTGATGGGCCTGTCTCCGCCTCTTCTGATGTTATCGTGTAAACTCTGGCAGGTACTGTTGGTGGTCTGGCATGTACAGTCGTTTGACTCCCAGATGCTTTTCCAGGGCATGCTCTCCGATTTTCCACACCTAAAGCTGCTAGCATTTTCTGAGAAGCAAATGCCCGTATGTCGTCGAGTGCACTTCAGGCAGATTGGTGCCATTGGGGGTCTCCCCTGGTTCGGGTTAAACTGCTGAGGCAGTCCGGGTTTGTTATGAAAATTAGGCCTTGGGCTTTTTGAGACAAATTGCTTCTTTTGGCTTCCTCCACTCCACTGTGGCCCTTGTACGAACTTCCGTTTTGCTTCTTGGGCTCGGATGATTCTGATTTGCGCTTGCTCAGCCACTAAAGCGCGTTAAGCAACTTGAGCATATGTAACTCCTTGAAGCCCGGCCATATTTACGTCTCGGTAAAGTTCTGGCTTCAGGCCTTCCAGGAAGCGTTCAACTTTTAATGCATCCGTGCTCACCATATGAGCTGCAAACCTGGACAGCTGTTCAAATTTCTAGATATACTCCGCCACTGTCATCGGGCCCTGGCGTAAGTTAATGAACTCGTTCATTCGTTGGGCCCGTACTGGAGCGGTGAAGTACTTACTCCTAAATAGTTCCTTGAAACGATCCCAACTCATTGTAAGAGGGTCTTCAATGGCTAAGATTGTGTCCCACCAGTGACCTGCACTCCCTCGCAATAGGAATGCAGCGCATAGGACCTTCTCTTCTTCGGGAATTCTGCTATACTGGAACATGCTCTCTAAGGTCCTTAGCGAGTTTTCGGTCGAAGTTGGGTCAATCGCATCTTCGAAAGTTGGAGGATTTAACTTCTGAATCTTTCTACTACTATCTTTGTTCTTTCGGCTTGAGAAAGCCCACTACTTTGTTGTCCGCTAGTGTTCCGTTGCTGAATTAGTTCTTGAATCTGGGCGGACTGCTGACGCACTAGTTCAGTAAGTTGGATAATCGTCGTGTCGCGATTATCAGTTGGTATCTCGGGTTCCTTGCCCGATTGGGACTCCCACTGCTATCACCTCTTGTTCTACCCATTCTTATTTACCCTGATAATCCCTACGGCCAATAAATTATGCAACGCAAACAAGAACTCACCGTAATAGAAACTTACTAGCAAGGCCGCTTCCGTACTTTTGAGTGTGTGTGTACATGAACAGTCTACAGAAACTTCAATCGAAGCTCTGATACCACCTGTGGCGCCCCGCCATATACTTACAAATTCTAACGCTAACTTACGTGGCTAATGTCAATATGAAATAATTAATACGCGAAAATGTGGGTAAAATTTTTCCTTTTATATAAAGAAATTCATTTTGTACAAGTCATAATATTGCTTCCAACCTAATTACATAGGATGGTTCCTAATTGCAACAAAAGGAATCCTAACTTTCGCCCCACGGGTCGCATTCATGTACACACCATCCTCAAAAGTCACTGGAAGCTTCAAAAGACAGCATTGCTGTCGTAAGCGACCACGTACTGTGGTCGCGCGTACCTACAACACATAAAATATGGGATGAGCTATAAAGCTCAGTAAGTAGGAATGATACATGCCGTGCACGTGTCTCATTTGCAAAGGCATCCGCGCCAATGCATTCAGACCCTAATAGGATCAAACTAAATCTCATATCTCTCAGGGCCCTCGACTGACATACTATGCATCATTTTCAGAGCTCAACTTCAATAAGGACAATGGTCCAGCAATCCACAAAGGGTGATGAACCATAAATACCAGTCACGCATTTCGGCCCAATTCGCGCTGGGATGCATGACGGCCTGCCATTCGGCCCAATGGGTACTTGTTGTTCCGTGGACGCTCACGCTGGTAGCCCACTTCGGGGTCGCCAACGCCAGAGATACCCTCGGTGTCGCTGCCACCCTCGAATCGCCTCCTCCAGGTCGCACCTACCGCAATTCAGGGCATTCTGCCCAAATAATAAAAATATATCCGACGACGTACCGGATCGTCATGGTGTCATAGAAGCAGTACTCAACTGTGAGTCGACATCAGATGCCTATATCGGCAAATATCCATCGCTTTCAAGCGACATTATATTATATGTTGATAAACGTATTTTTAATACGTTTATTGTTGTGTTTATTTGGGTAATAATAAGAAATTATTGGTCATTCCATGCATTTATTGGCTTTATTTACACCCATTTAAATATTGTAGGACCTATGAATGATTATCGAGCGAAAAGGAACGAAAATGAGGCGAAAACGACGCAAAAAGGACCAAGTATGAAGCTACCAGTCACCGTTCACGGCCGTGAATCACTTCGCAGGAGGCCGTGAACATGGGCAGTGAGTTTAAGAGACATAAGCCTTTAGTGTCACGGCCGTGAGCTCCCTTGCACGAAGCCGTGAATGTGGACAGAGAGTTCAAGGAAAGCGTCACGGCCGTGAGCTCCCTTGCACGAAGCCGTGAACCTGGGAGTAGCCCAAAAGTCCATAGTCACGGCCGTGAACTCTTATGCAAGAGGCCGTGAACCTGGACAGAGAGCGAAGATGGAGAAAACCTCAAGTGTCACCTCACGGCCGTGATTCAAGATGCACGTGGCCGTGACTATTTTCAGAAAGTCAATATTTAGGGTTTAAGCCGCCTTCACGGCCGTGAATCATGTTGCACGAGGCCGTGACTTATGCCAGAAAGTCAAGAAATTGGTTTTTGAGCCTCCGTCACGGCCGTGAAGGCCCATTAAGAGGCCGTGAACGTGCCAAAATTCAGGGTTTTAGCCCATTTTCGAAGCATAAAACGGGGATGCTCCTTAGAACTGAAAAACAACTGGATAGGGACGAAAACTTAGAGCAAAGAAGAGAAGGAAGAACACTAGAAGCAGTTCCGTGATTTGGAGAAGCTCAAGGGATGATCCAACAACGAAGCTACGCTCATACGATCGAGGAACGAGAGCTCCACCTCGGAAACGCCATATCACTTCTTAGGAAAGTTTTTATGAGTTCTCTATCCTCGTTTCTCTTAAATCTCGTTGTTGTGACGTTCAATATGAGTAGCTAATCCTCTTGTGTGTTTGGGAGTAGATGAACGTTGGGATATGTCGTAGTTAAGGCGTAGGATAATCGTGAACACTTGTATTCGACTATTTATCGTTCTATGATATTGTTTCTTCGTATCAATATGTCTATGTGTTGATATGAATGTGTGGTATATCATTTAGGGTGACAGCTAAATAACGATCAGGCCGTTCGTAGACATTAGGATTCGAGTATAGGGCGACAGCAAATACTCGATCCTCGCCATCTAGTAATCGCTAAACTTAGATTCCCACGAATGTTTAGGGCGACAGCAAATCCGCGAGTGTAACATCCCGTCCCATACCGGGTGTCACTGTAGCATCCGTCCTTACCGGGACCTATGGGGTTGGCCCACCACACTCCGACTGATAGTCTGGCCCCACTGTACCACCACTTAACCTTTCAGCGTGCTTCGTCCTCGCTCACACGCACCCTGGACAAACTTCCCAGGGGGTCACCCATCCTAAGATTGCTTCAAGTCAAGCACGCTTAACTTCGAAGTTCTTTCGGATGGACTCCCGAAAAGGTAGGTCGACCTTGGTGATATGAGTAGTACTATCAATTCTTTTATACGATTCTTAGCCTGACACGCCCATACATTGTCAGTCTCAGGATCCCCTCTCATTCGGGTGTCGGATCGGTTCGTTCATGTACCCCTTCGCCTAGAAGCCTGCCAGGAGCCGCTCCTTGTCCGTGCATCTCTTTGGCACCGGCGATCACTCCCCGCCCTCGTCGGCCCCGGGCGTCACATGCCCACCAGCTTCCGCCTGGTTCGTCCCCGAACCAGCACCGTACTGCGAGAGGTTGTGCTCTGATACCACCTGTAACATCCCGTCCCATACCGGGTGTCACTGTAGCATCCGTCCCCATCGGGACCTATGGGGTTGGCCCACCACACTCCGACTGATAGTCTGGCCCACTGTACCACCACTTAACCTATCAGCGTGCTTCGTCATCGCTCACACGCACCCTGGGCAAACTTCCCAGGGGGTCACCCATCCTAAGATTGCTTCAAGTCAAGCACGCTTAACTTCGAAGTTCTTTCGGATGGACTCCCGAAAAGGTAGGTCGACCTTGGTGATATGAGTAGTACTATCAATTCTTTTATACGATTCTTAGCCTGACACGCCCATACATTGTCAGTCTCAGGATCCCCTCTCATTCGGGTGTCGGATCGGTTCGTTCATGTACCCCTTCGCCTAAAAGCCTGCCAGGAGCCGCTCCTTGTCCGTGCATCTCTTTGGCACCGGCGATCACTCCCCGCCCTCGTCGGCCCCGGGCGTCACAGCGAGTGGGTAGGAAATTACTGCGATTTAGTCGATTTTCACGTAGGAACGATATTCCGTAGCTTTAGCCGACAGCACCTAGCGGGATTCGAATCCCGAACACATATTTGTCATCTTAAGTCACTCTTATTACTTCTAGTTGTGTTCCTTAGTCTTCCGATCCTTTAAGTTGCTCTGTTAAGTTAGTTCATAGTATAAACAAATCCTACTATTTTACTTAGGCTAAATATCGATTCGATAGGTTAATACTAGTATTCATTTTATTCCTCGTGTTCGATACTCGGATATTCACTATAGCTATATTACAAACGATAGGTACCCTGCCTATCGCGCGTGATTCTAGTTATAATATATTCGTTTTGATTATTACTTGACGTACTCGCACGATGTTTTATTTAAACATACACGCACGCGATCATATGCATACGCTCATCTCACCATTCTCATGCATGTCGTGTATGCACGTGTTCATGCTCATGTGAACAGTACTAAAATTCATGCCATGTCACACATGTAGCAAATAATTCACATAATCTCATATAAACAGATAGCCGCGTAATTCACGTTCGTACAAACAATTTATGTGTTGTAGTTGAAATTCCCACTTACCTGTCGTCCGGGAATTATTTACTACTGATCCGGCGAAATCCAAAATTTCAACCTTAAGCATAAAATTAAAAGGTCAGTATACTATCTAATATATTTAACTATCTAGTTCTCGTATTTCCTAAATATTGAAATATCAGGTATGGAATTGTATTAGATACATAGCCATTTAAAAGGATTTGCTAAGTTAAGTCAGACCCGCGAACTATGTTTAATTTCTCCTAACTTCGCGAACCACTCGAAACCCTTATTTTAATTCGTGAACTTTCCATTTCACGAAGTCTACTCCACTTCGCGAATTTATCCAGTTCGCCAACTTGATATCATTCGTGAAATTCATGGCCTAATATATAATTCGCTAAGTTTATATAATTAGTGGCATTACACCTCACAATTCGTAAAGTTCCCACTCCTCACAATTCGTAAAGTTCCCACTCCTCACAATTCGTAAAGTCCCTTTTAACTCGTGAGGCTCACTACAGATATATATAGCTAAGCTTACATAGTGCATGACATTATTTTATTCCTTTAAGCCTCGTGGCCTTTTCATAGTGCATACACAAACCTCAATTCGTGAAAGTGCTAGTCATTTGCTAGACATTATTATATTTGCATGTACGTATAATATTATTTTATTTGTTTAGGTTGCTTACACAATTCGCAATTCTCTCAATTGGTGACCTTTGTTTTTTTTTTTTAACTGTCCCGAGGCATCCCACACAGCCTGGCTATGGGCTAGCTAGCCCCTGCCAGCCGTGGGCCTTATAACGCCACACAGACTTTGGCAAGGCGGGGGCTATTAGCGCAAATTCGTGAAACTCATTGTATAATTATATAATTTACTAAGCTTACCAAGTTCGTGAAAACCATTGACTTATACTTAATTTGTAAACTTTTTAGGGTTCGTGAAACTTACTTTCACGACTCCAAAACATCTTTAACATTTAGGTTTCTTGAAACCCTCGATCAAAATTGTTTCCTCCAAGAACAGTATAAATTTTATAAGAACTTCAAATATATTCAAATTTTCAGAAAAAATCACTCATATATTAACATTAAATCTTATCAAAACAAATCACCAAACCTTCAATTAAAAGGGTTATTTATTTTTAAATAACACTACAGATATCGTATAAACTTCATAAAAATTTGATTAGATTTAAACCAATGAAAATTCAAACATGAAAAACTCAAACAAGTGTAACTCGTCGTGCCTACTAATTAGTATAACATGCTAAGTTATAAACTTTTAGGATGAAAAGGAAATCAGAGTAAAAATTATACCCTTTGAAGTTCTGTTGTTTGAGCTACTCTTCTCCTTTCAGCACTTAATTTTCGAAGATCTTCGTATGATATGAAGTATGTTTCTGATCTTAACTCATGTTTGCGTGTGGAAGTAGGTAAATGGCATTTATGTCTACTTTAACCGTGCTTATCAAGGTCCTAAGAAATAACCCTCATAGTTAAATGATATAAATATTTCTAGGTCTTCGAAAGTTTCTTCCGAACAAAACTTCTTATTTTATTATTAAAATTCCTTTCCCCTCATAGCTAAGTCATCGAACCATATAAAAATTCTAAGTGACTTTCGATATTATATTATTAAAATAGTTACATATCAGTCAAGTTTGCATACTCCATCTGAAGAAAAACCTTATGATTTAAAATCTTATATTCTAGTAATTAGCTTTTATCGGAACTTTCTCACCTTATATAAACTCTTTAGGTCTAATTCGAGTTTCTTATTAAATTGGTCATTCTACTAGCAGTAACACATAGAAAAGTTCCGTAGAATCACCTAAGCACATAACATGCACTCATATAATCATATAATATGTATGCAAATTTATTGGCCAACTTACTCACGGGACCCGGGTATTACACCTCACCAATCAAATACTATTTTTCTCCCAAAATAACATAGTATCTTCAGATGAATGTTTTTATATTTTGGTTAGATTTTGTTCCAGTAGTTTTTTTTTTCGGACCTTTGAATTATTTTGCTACATGTCAAGTTCCATAAATCTTCCTTGTTTTTTAATAATCATAAATTGTTATATGTAGTTTCAGCTCATAAGATTTTTTTGTTGATACTCCCTCCGTCCCACTAATTTTATCACATTTTTCCATTTCGGGCGTCCCAATAGTTTTATCACCTTTCCCTATTTAGCAAAAAAACTATCACAAACAATCAATATAATAATATTAAATTTCTTAAAGACGTGTCAACACATACAATTTTTGTACCTTTTCATTGTACTATATTATTATAATAATACTATCTTAATTTGCGTAACCACCAATATATGTGGGAAAGATAACGGGACGGAGGGAGTATTAAATTCGTAACCGAAAAACCGAACAAAAAAAACCAAACCGAACTATAAAAATCCTAACCAAACCAAATTAAAACGGTTCAGATAGCATATTAAGCATACGTAAAACCGAAAACCGAACAGAAATTTGAAAAAACCGAACCGAACCGACCGATGAACACCCCTAGAAAAGGCTCCACGCACTCCATAGGTGAGACTAATCTCTAGGGGCAACTGGATACGCCACAAATTCACCCGGCAATAGTAATGGGTTAAACACCCCACGGGAATTTCTCAAAAAATATGTGTCATCATATGATCATTTCCAGGAGAAGAATTTGATGCCCATTCACTGATATATTTCATTTTGGCGAAAAGCATATATGTACTTGCCTTTGATTGAGTAATGGATGGATTACTGCCGTGTTTATTACAGCAAACAGAAAAATTTGGGATTGGTGATGTGTTTGCTTTTTGATATGGACTAAACTAGATGGGCCGAAAAATAAAAAAGCCCAGCAAACCCATAACAAAGGAAGGCCCGCACGTTACAAGTGAAAAGATATTACGAAAAGGGAATCCAATGAGAAATGCCACGTGTCTGATGGAGAGAGGGCAGCACCCCTGCAAAAGCTGCGACCACTGCTCACTATAGAAAGCTATCTGCAAACTGTCAAAGGCTCTCTGACAGACGGCCTGTCATCCAGAGCATCACACGGTCCCAGAAGGTCTTATCACCAGGGACCTCGAGAGGGACCTCCAGGCAATATCCAGGAGCTAGGACGTACCTTCATGTAATACCCAAGAGCCTTTTTTCCTATAAAAGGAGGACTTCATCATTTCTGCATCCAACTCTCTCATTCCCACGCTTCTTAACACTTATAATATTCTCTCTCTACACTAAATCAACATCTTGAACGTCCCCTTAGCTAATTTCTTATGTGTTCTTGAGAGAAAGGTGAGGAAGAAGTAGCTTGAGTGTGTAAACCTTCAAGTATAGTGAAAAGAGGTTTCAGAGCGCCCGTGGACGTAGGATCTGCAAAGATCCGAACCACGTACATCTTGTGTTCTTTCTGTTTTACGTCCCCCTTTTATGTCCTTTAGAAGCAAGCACGTCCCAACAGGTCCCCAACGCCCCATACAGATCCCCCAATGTCCAAACACATCTCAACATGTCTCAGACAGGTCCCCAGCGTCCCAAGCACATCTCAACATGTCCCAGACAGGTCCCCAATGTCCCAAACAGGTCCCCGAACACGTCCCGACTCCCCCACAAGTCCCAAACACGTCCCCTTCAGCTCTCTTTCAATAAGCACCTTACGCACATAACTTTATCGATTCTCCGGCTATATAAATTTCCCTTTCCCACACATATAAATCTTGTTGATTGGGATAGCCCCATATCACTTTTCTTCTCATTTTTTCCTTCGTGGGAACTTTTGTCGCTTCTCGTAGATTTGGTTCCTTCCTTCTAGTACTGTCAATTTGGCGGGCGGGCTGGCCCGCTGTCTGGGGGGCCTAAAAAGCCCGCCCACGCTCCTAATAATTTCTTTTCTATTTTTTTAATTTAAAATTTAAATTTACTAATAATTTTTATTTAATTATGGTATTTATTAATAAATTATGAATAAATATGACATTAATTATACATAATTAATGACATTAATTATATTATCTAATTAATTTAGTTTTATTTTCTATATTTAGTTATTTTCTATATAATATATATATTTAATATATTATATATTTACAATTATGGCGGACCGGCCAACGGGCTAGCCCGCCCCGCCAAGCCCGGTCCCGTGCGGGCTGGCCCACTTTAGCGGGGCGGGGCGGGCGGGCCTGCGGCCACGGGCCACTTTGACAGCTCTACCTACTTCATAGAACGGATAAGTACAAGAAGAAAAAAAAGTGTGGAGTGGAGTCATAATTGTGGTGGAATTTCGAACTCATTTTCCAGAAGTGTTCTTTGTTTCTTTTGACACTCTAATACATACCTTTTTTGTTATTTAATAGTTTTTCTTTAGGTAAAATTTTATTTAGATAAAATAGTATTGAGGACTTTATTGCGTATTTAGCTAATATTCATTAAACTATAGTTTCCAAAAAAAACTATATAATCAAATTTTGTCTCTTTTATGTATAGATTTTTTTCTGTATGTGTTTAAAATATAATTATATTTAATATTTCAATTATGAGATATATAGTTGTATTTTAAGATGAAATATTATTTTAAAATTTATAAAAAGAAAAATAACGGATAAGGGAATAAGTATAATATATAAAAAAAAAAAATTGGAAGTGTTGTGAAGATTATTCAATGAAAGAAGAGTAAACGGGGAAATAGTGCTTGAACTACCAAATGTTACGGTTATCGTCCCAGACCAATATTTTCTTAGAATATATTATATATATATATATATTATTGAATAACTTTATTGGGAAAATGGAATAATGATGTCACTCCTGTGAAGAGTTATATAAAAGTAAAATGAAATAAAAATCGACTCCGATCCGTAGAAAACCCTAGGCACCGCTTCTTTTGAAAAAAATTTCGAGTTCCTCACTTGGATTGTTGTTTACCTTCCCCGGCAATGGATGCTCAGAGGGCTTTGCTTGACGAACTCATGGGCTCAGGTTAGTTACTGTTCAATCGCTTTCGGCCTAATTAGGAATATAAAAAAGCATAGGCCTTCGTTTATGCGTAGAGCATCGATTAGTACAATTTTCGATTTTTATGACGCTAGTTTGTAGCATATTACAGCTTAGAGAAAACATAGAGCTGGCTTATGTACGTCAATCGTTAAATTTAGCTATATGTGGTGCTTATCTCTGGAGTTTTGGGACTAGCATAATGCTTTTAGTTTATGATGAGGAGGTCACAGTTTCTGATTAATGCAATATTTGTTATCCACTACTTGGTACCATACTACCATTTATCTACTGTATTCGGATGTCTAAATTCTCTGGTTGTTTTGTGGATGTAGCAACTAGGACACTGAACCCAAGGTTGTTTCCTTACCTCTCAGCCTTTTCCCCAATTGCCACACATAGTTAGTTCTTAACTGTGCTCGTTTTAGTGAATATGGGACTCTGCTGCGGGCCGAAAGGTATACTGCATAGACATACATAGTTTTGCTCAAAAACTTTATAAATCTAAAACCACTCTTCTGAGTTATGACCCATTATCATTTCTGTTTTCGACCCAAATGTCCACATGGCACTCGAGTGCAGCTGTCCTCATGTTGTTTCAGGGTTTTCAGTTACCTCACTAATCTTTATTAAATTTCTATCTGGGGGAGCTCTCAAACTAACCCTGTTGTTTACAAATACTTTATTATGTTTCTGCAGCTCGGAATTTAACCGAAGAAGAGAGAAAGGGGCACCGTGAAGTTAAATGGGATGATAAGGAGGTTTGTGGTTGCTACATGATTCGGTTCTGTCCCCATGATTTGTTTGTCAACACGCGGAGTGATCTAGGTGATTTCTCAATTCATTCGTATTAAGAGGATTGATTATTTTGCAGTGTTGTTAAATTCCCGCCATGGCGGTATGGCGTGGCGTTTTTTGGCTGTCCGCTATCCGCCATAATCCGCCATAACCCGCCATATTCCCGCCACGCCATGGATATATGGCGGGATTTTGGCTTTCCGCCATGTCCCGCCATACGCCATTGATAACACTGTTATTTTGATGTTGTGGTTTGCTTTTATACTTAGAAAACACATTAGGTGTAGACAAATGTTATTTTAATCACCCACAAAAAGCTTTCAATCTGTAGTGTCTTCACCTAACTATATTTTTTGTTTTGCCTGCTATGAACTTATGAATGTTGCTTTTCTCTTCATGCCAATATACTCAGGTGTCTGTCCTAAAATTCATGATCCAAAGTTGAAGGAGAGGTATTGTCTTTATGATTGATTGATTTATTCATTTATATCTTGTAGGTGCATTTCATAGTTTCAGTACTATAGTTTTAAGTTTAACTCGGTTAATATGAACATGGCTTCTCAGAATATGATGATATCTATTTCAACTCATTGTGAATTCATCCAACCTTCGGACTGATGTTGATTATATTTTATCCCGTTTTTGTGCTTTAGCTTTGAGAGTTCTCCTAGGCATGATTCTTATGTTCCTAAATTTGAAGCCGAGCTGGCTCACTTCTGTGAGAGGCTGGTAAGTCCATTTTTAGTAATCACTCATCCTTGGTAGTTTCTTTATATCAATAAGTCCGAATACCTTGTTCCAGGTTTCAGATTTAGATCGCAAAATCAGGCGTGGTCGTGAACGCCTTGCACAAGAAATTGAAATACCAATCCCACCTCCACTTTCACCTGAAAAGGCCGAAGAATTGTCTGTGCTTGAAGAAAAGATAAAAAGCCTTTTGGAACAAGTTGAGACACTTGGTGAAGCAGGAAAGGTTGACGAAGCCGAGGCACTTATGAAAAAGGTAAACTCAGCATACCCAAATTTGCTGTTCTAAATCTTTTATGGCTGAAACTGACAAAGTCATTACAATGTTCCTCAGGTGGAAATCCTTAACCTTGAAAAGTCAACCCTAACGAAGCAGCCACAGCAGGATAAACTGCTGATGGTTGCCCAAGAGAAGAAAATGGCACTGTGCGAAATATGCGGTTCATTTCTAGTAGCCAATGATGCCGCAGAGCGAACACAGTCGCATGTTACTGGCAAGCAACATATAGGTTATGGAATGGTCCGTGATTTTCTTGCAGCACGCAAGGTAATAACTATCCTAGTTTACACCCATTACTTTTAGTCATACCTTACGATAGGCAGGCCCAACTTATATACTGCCATCCCTTTCTCGCGTGTTCGTCAACCAAATTGTTTTTATTGATTAAGTCTTGCGATCCCCAGGAAGGTAAAGAGAAAGCTAGAGAAGAAGAAAGGCTTGCTAAGGAGAAAGAAGCCGAAGAGCGAAAGAAAATGAGAGAAAAGGATCACCATGAAAGGAGACGAACAAGCGAGTCAAGTGATAGAGATAGGCGACGGGATCGATACAGAGATGGAGATCGCGAACGTGAGAGGTCCCATGAAAGAAGCGTTAGAGGTAACAAAGAAAAAAACAGAGTATCAGATAGAACAAACGGTAATAGCAGGTACAGGGAAAGAGAGAGAAGCCGATCAAGGTCTCCCTTGAGACACAGTCATAGAAGGCCATAGAGGAGATCTGAGTTGGCCTGCCCTTGTTTGGTCGTCGTCCTTAAAACCATATCTGAGACTGAGTACAAGGCTGCTCGAATTTGAAGAGGTAGTAACAACCTTAAGATAAGAAACCGTGTGTATGAATTATTTGGAGTCTTTCTGTCTTGTCACCATGAGTTAAATCTTTTCTGTCCTCACAGCGATTAAGTTCTGTCTCCCTATCATCCTATGATCAATATAGAGACGAAAAAGGTTGAGGTAGGTACACATTTTATCATCAAGACTATGCATAATCTTTCGTATCTTATTTATTTTGCCTTGTCTATTGACCTGCTTTGCGATCAGTTACATTAGAACAGATATATGTCATAGATGAATGCTTTAAACTGGTGCTGTGCAGAAACATAAGTTTTTGCCAACTTTTGAGGTAACTCACTAAACAGCTTCCTCAGTTACATTGTTGGTTGGTTTGATTTAATGAAAGATTCTTCCCTTTTCTGGTAACTGGTAAGGATTTAATAGTGGATCTGCATCTAATACAGAGTTTGCATGCACTTTCTAGTTCATTAGTCTTTGATAGTTTATTCTTTTTTTTTTTTTTTCAGTTCTAAAAAAATCTAACAATTCAACAAAGAACTGATTGTTACTCTGAGATGTCTTCGTCTAATCCTCGCAATATCATTAAAGTAGGGCAAACGTCTTTGACCTCTCAAGTTTAAGTAGGGATTTTTTCTTTCTGTTCTTTCTTTATATTGATTCTGCAAAGCTGTATATTAGTTACGGGTTATACCAAGACTGGTAAATATATAGAAGTAGGTAGGGGATTTTGAGGGATGTTTGCAATTCGATATATGAACTAATTGGATATCATTGGCGAAAAAATTAAATGTGCTTTTGGTGGATTTTCGCTGAAGAGTTGCTTTAGATATTTTAACAAAAACAACGTATTATATTTGTGTGTGTGATCCGCATATTATCTCTCCCTTGATCGTTGATTGTCACATAACAACAGCTTATTATATTTGTGTGCGGGGAATCAAATCAAAAGGAACCCCTCTTCAAACAACTTATCTTTTAAGGGAAGTGGGTCGGTGGCATGGCGCTCGTATGCGGAAAGAAAAAGAAAGAAAAGTTTAAATCGCTTAGGTACATACCCTATGGGTTAGTTGTACTGTATTGTACTTATATAACTTTCTCATTTTTACTCGATGATTCTACTAATTTTAGAATAGAAATACAATTAATTAGTTTTGGAAAATCCTAGACACGTGCCATCCTCACTGCACACGTGTTCTCTGTCTCCCTCCCATCGAAGCAGCGGCTGCATAAATGCCCCAGGCTAGGAAAGAGCAACTGGGAACAGAGGATACATATACATTTAATGATGGATATGTAGTTTTTGAGTTAGACAAATCAAATTACATGCGATGTCGTTAAATGTGCATGATACAAGAGGGAGGAGCAGAGGTGGTCAGACTAGGAAAGAGCAACTGGGAACAGAAGGTTACCAGGAGATGGGCCGTAAGGGTGGTCTGAGCACCGGCGACAAGTCCGACGGCGAACGCGCCGAGGAAGAAGGCATTGAGATTGACGAGTCCAAGTTCAAGACCTCCTTGACAACTTAGTTAGAGCTACCTATGCGGTAGTGGAATATATTTCGTAGACTTCGTAGACTTAGTAGTAGACCTAAGCATGCAGGTGTATAATATACGTAGTAGTGTACTCTCTCCTTTTTCTTGGCCAACTCCTTATGGTTGTATATAGTAAATAAAAAAAACGCTCATGTTTTTGTGTGTTCTATGATGTTCATGTTTTCATAATAGTAAACCTACCAATGGTGGTTCAATTTGTTAAATATGTACAGGGTCGTTCTGAACCCGCTAGCCGACCCCATTCGCCTTGAAGGAACTAATATAAGTACGTTAGGGGAGCAACAACCTTTACGGCGGCATGTTCGTCATTTCCGAGGGGTCAAACAGGGTGATGAGAAAAAATTGAAAACGATCGCAAAATCTGGTTCTAACACTTCGGTTTAGACTTCACATGAGAATCTTGACTTTGTGACCGATTATTTCCCTTTAGGCCCACAGGGTTTTTCCGAAATTACGAGATAATTGGTTCAATAAATCACCGATATTTTATATTGACTTGTTCGGCACATTGAAGTCCAATAATTTCAACATTGATATTAGTGGAGCAGAAGAGGCTCGGCTTAGTGGCCAATCCGAGGCATTCAAAGTCATGTCATTAGAAAGTCAGGGGTTGGAATTTTACCTCCTACATAAATTTGGAAAGTCCCCATGGACCAAGGTCCATGACTACTGTTGTTGGATGGGTTTGGAACGTATTCATCTGACTCCGGGCATTAGTCTCATTTTTGGAGTGTGTGGCAGTTAGTCCATAATCGGGCTATGTAGGGATATCTCGGGAGCGAAAAAAAAAAGAGCAGAATTAGTCATAGACATTGATTGTTTATTATTTATTGTCGATTGGTCAAGACGTTGGTTGTATACAACAATGTTTTGTTGGGTACTACTACTATTGGCAACCCAGGTAAGTAACTTTTGAATCAACTAAGTTACTAAATTTAACACTCATTATAAAATGTATTCAATAATATTTATTTATTTATTTATTTATTTCTTTTGTATTCTCGTACACATCATAAAAATTAGATTCAAAGTTATCAACATTGATATGAATAAACATGTAAAAAGTAATCATTGCGTAAGATTAATATTATCCACATCATTTCAATATAACATTATCGCTAGCAAATCAAAGTCTCCTCTAACTAGTTTAATACAATCCATATAACATACATCCATATGTAATATGAAATTTTACGTAATAGCATTATAAATAACTATGTAACATTGCATATTTATACTTTTGCAAAACTAAACTATAAATGAAATATTTATAAGAAGTTGAGATAATATCGACCTTATTTTTCCAATTTAATATTACATAAGAGAACATATTTCAAATTTATAATGCTTGATGAAATATTTAAATATATAAAAGGAAAATTGATTTGTTATTTATAATTATAATAAATAAAACAATAGATGAATGATATGATACATTACTTGTTGGTTCAAGTGTTGGGCGTTTGGTCGGTAGCGCTTGTAAAACTCGGACAGAATTTTGGCTATACGTCTAGGTCGAGGCACTACGTCGTACGCTTTCCGTAAGACGTTATTGCCCCATATTTCAATGCCTTGGATTGTTGCAACACGTCCTGAAGATACGGCTTAGGAATTTCATAACGTCGCACATCGTAACGAAATTATCGGGCAAATCTACTAACCATTCGAGCCTTTCTTGCTTTTTTATTACTAAGGGATGTACTGTCAACTTTTTTCTAAAATACTGTGAGTGAATTGAATAAATGTCCATTGTGCCAGGGGAACTATTTACTCTGTCTGAAAAGCTGCAGGGGTCAATTCGCAAAACCTCATAACGTTTCAGTTGACCTCATTTGACTGGACCGCATTTGCAAATAGGCACAACCTTTGGCAAGTGGTCAATCTGAGAATAGTCATAACTCTTGGACTGATATCCAATATCCCTTCAATCAGCCACATCACCATGCACAGTCAGCGCTAATCAGCGCCACGTCAGTCTGCGTGTTAGTGACACGTCATCAGCCTGCCATGTCATTATTTTTTAATTAAATTTTTTTTATTTTATTACTTTTATTTTTTACTTTATTTGGGCTAACTTTACTAATTAATTTCTCATTCACCCGATATAGGTTTTGAACAAATTAATATTCGTTAGATTCGTCTCGAAACGTAGATTCGTAATCTTTCAACGATTTCTCATTTCAGTGACCGACACTTTTTCGATTTAATAAAATAGTTTCAGCTCTTCTCTTAATGGGCTAATTATCCACACTTGGGCCCAAGGCCTATCTCGGCTCAAAACCCAACAATCGCCCCCCCATGAATGAAAATTATTGAAATGCAATGCATGCTGACTCTTGAAAGTCCCGACGACCCATCACTACATCAGGATAGGTAGCTTGTGGTTTTGAACCTTCCGTAGTGAAATACTATCGGATTACTCGCTGCCAGTGAACGTTGTCTTGAACTGACGGCTTTTTGTGTACACCAAGACAACAGTATACACACAGTGATGATGATCTCTTTTCGATTCTCACGTTGTGTCCGTTTCGACCGTTGACCATATTTTCGATTCATAAGTGTTTTCCATTGAAGCGGCCCCACTTCACACTTATATAGGTGACCGACTATTAGGACTTAATCCTGGAGTAACCCGAAATACTCCACCAATTTGGTATAGTCATCATTAAAAGCATACGTGCTTACCCTAACCACACGTCATCGGGAAATTACGTGGGCAGATGTCGAGAATAGACTTTATCAGTTTCCAAGTATACTACTGATCTAATCAAAGCTTAGTTGTCTCATTGAACTAAGTTTGTGGGATCTCCACTCATCGAGGTTGAGTTACCACTGTTTTCATTCTTTGGTGTGTGGAATTTTAGTCCCATTCCCCTTACTTCTAACTGACCTCTAGCAATGCCTTCTGTCGGCGGATCCGCAATATTTTTCTTTGACTTTACATAGTCAGTGGAAATTATTCCGCTAGAGATAAGCTGTCTTACGGTGTTATGTCTCCGACGAATGTGCAGAGTTTCCGTTATACATACAGTTCTGTGCCCTGCCGATAGCCGCCATGCTATCGTAGTGAATCATAATTGGTGGCACAGGTTTATTCCAGCACGGAATATCCTCCAGAAATTCAAAGCCATTCTGCTTCTTCGCCGGCTTTATCTAGTGCGATGAATTCCGACTCCATCGTGGATCGAGCTATGCACGTTTGTTTGGAGGACTTCCAAGAAACTGCTCCTCGACCGATGGTAAATATATAACCACTCGTGGATTTGGAGTCTTTACCATCAGAATCCAATTCGCATCGCAATACCCTTCTAGTATCGTGGGATATCTCGAGTAAAGTATGCCGTGATTAATTTTGTGCCTTAGATATCTCAGCACTCTTCTTAGTGCTACCCAATGGGTACTACCCAGGTTACTCGTAGACCTACTTAGTTTACTAATTGGTACGCTATGTCAGGTCGAGTGCAATTAGACAATTACATTAGACTGCCAATCACCCGAGCGTATTCGAGTTGCGTACAGGCTCTCCTCTATTTTTAGCTAAGTGTACATTAGTGTCCATAGATGTCTTAGCCGGAGGATCATCAAAGGCGTTAAATTTCTTTAACACGCTCTCAAGATAGTGAGATTGTGTAATCACAATTCCTTCGGACGTCTTAGAGACATTTATTTCCAAAATGACGTCAGCCAAACCCATATCCTTCATACTGAAATGATCTTTCACCATATTCTTGTATTCACGATTATTCTGTGACTACTTCCCATGATTAACATGTCGTCTACATGAAGACAGACAATCACAAGCTCATCGGGTGTGCCTTTTATATAAACGCTATCACATTCATTAATCTTAAACCCATTCGACAACATCGTCATGTCGAACTTCCCGTGCCACTGTTTCGGCACTTGCTTAAGCCCTTAAAGTGACTTCACGAGTCGGCACACTTTATTTTCCTGCCCGGATACAATAAACCCTTCGATTGTCTCATATATATTTTTTTCCTCGAGTTTCCCATTTAGAAAGGCCGTTTTCATGTCCATCTGGTGTATCTCGAGGTCATACAACGCTACTAGAGCGATCAAGACCCGGATGGATGTAATCCTTGTCACGAGTGAGTAGCTATCGAAGAAATCGTACCCCTCCTTTTGATTAAACCCTTTAGCTACTAAATGAGCTTTATATTTTTCAATTGATCAATCGGTCTTAAGCTTCCTTTTAATGACCCATTTGCATCCGAAAGACTTGCACCCCTTTGGGAGATCTACCAGCTCCCACGTATGGTTTTGCATTATAGACTCAATCTCACTATTCACAGCTTCTTTCCAGAACGGAGGTTCTGGACTATATAATGCCTCTTGCAAAGTCCACGGTTCATCATCTAACATATAAGTTAGGAAATCAGGCCCAAGTGATTTGGCCATCTTTTTACGTTTGCTTTGTCGTGGTTCCTCATTTTCTTGAGGTGAACTCTCCACGGCATCGTAAGTTCGCTTTTTTATTGTAGTTTATTTCTTTCTTTTCCTTATTTGGAAAAACATTCTCGAAGAATATTGCATTCATCAATTCAAATATCATCCCTGTGTTCATTTCAGGGTTTTCTGATTTGTGCACTAGAAATCTACATGCACTACTGGTATTAGCATATCCGATGAAAATGCAATCAATAGTCTTGTGTCATATCTTAACTTGTTTACGTTTAGGTACTTCGACCTTTGCTAGACACCCCCACACGTTCAGGTAATTGTAGATGAAGCCTACCTTTCCATATGTCGTATGGAGTCTGTTCTTTCGTTTTGTGTGGCATCGTATTTGAAATGCGATTTGCCGAGAGGATTGCTTCCCCCCACAAGTTCTGAGGTTACCCAGAACTGATCAACGTAGCATTCTCTCCTTAAGAGATCTATTTTTGCGTTCAGCAACGCCATTTGATTGAGGTGAATAAGGCGCAGTTGTTTGATGAATAATGCCGTGCTCTTGGCAAAATTCTTTGAACGACACCACCTATTCTCCTTCTCTTTCACTTCGAATTATTTTAATTCTTGAGTTTAGTTGATTCTCAACTTCACTCTTATATCTTGTGAAGGCATCCAGAGCCTCGTCCTTGCCACTTAACAAATATACGTAGCAAAATCTAGTGCAATCGTCGATAAAAGTAATAAAATACTTCTTCCCATCTCTAGTCTGCACGAACTTCAGATCACATATATCAGTATGGATCAGTTCTAGAGGCACACTACTTCTCCCAACAGAGAAGAATGGTGCCTTGGACATTTTTGCCTCGACACATACTTCACACTTTTGTTGTGTTTGACTTCCATTTGTGGAAGCAGGTTTAAACTTATAACTTCTTTATTTTATTTAGACCCACATGTCCTAATCTATGATGCCATAAATTGGAACACTCAACCAAGTAAGATGAACTTTCTTTATTATTATTTGCTAGCTCAATCTCGCGTATTACAGGCATTACATTCATCTTAAAGAGTCACTTCTCGAGGTAGCCCTTTCCTACAAATGACCGTTTTTGGTCAGTACATATCTACCACTCTCAAACACCTGTCTAAATCCGGCTTTGCTCAACAGAGAGCCGGACACCAAGTTCTTGCGGATGTATGGCACGTGCAGCACATCCGCAAGAGTGAGTTCCTTTCCCAAGGTCATCTTCAGCACAACATTCCCCAATCCGACGATGTCAGAGACGGCTGAGTTTCCCATAAAGAGCTGCATGCCTGAGACAGGGATGTAGGTTGGAAACATCTCCTTATCGGAGTAGATGTGGCGAGTCGCTCCAGAGTTGATATACCACGACCTAGGATTATCCACCACGTTGGCCTCGTATACGACGACGGCTAGGTCCATCTCTGTCAGATTTGACCCCAGCTTTGCCTCAGTCAGGTGAGCTTGGCTCTTTTTGCTCTTTTTCTTCAGCCGATAGTCCTTAGCCATATGCCCAGGTTTGTCGCAATTGTAGCATTTGCCCTTTATTTTGCTCGGCTTCTGCTGTATCGTATTAGGCCACTTGCACTTTTTGCGGGTGCTACATTCGGCCAGGTTCGCACGTACCTCCACGTTGCCCCTTTTGTTCTTGGCATCGATAATTTGATTATCTTCTTCAATTCGAAGCCTCATGATCAAGTCCTCAAGCCCCATTTCCTTACACTTGTTCTTGGGGTAGTTCTTGAAGTCCTTCCACAAGGGCGGCAACTTCTCTATTATAGCAGCTACCTGGAAGGATTCGCTGATCTGCATATTCGCCGCGTATATATCGTGGATTATCAGTTGTAGATCACGGACCTGGTCCAACACTGGTTTGGAGTCGGTCATCTTATAGTCCAAGAATCTGCCGACTATGAACTTTTTCAGTCCAGCATCGTCGGTCTTGTATTTCTTATCTATCGAGTCCCAAAACTCTTTAGCAGTCTTGGCCACTGCGTAGACATTGTATAGGGAGTCGTCTAGGGCATTCAGGATGTATTTACGACACATGAAATCATTATGATTTCAAGCGCCCAACGCCGCCTGTTGTTGTTCATCCTCTTCGGGAGCGGTGTTGTTGGTGGCATTGCTGGCGTTCACCTGGGGCGGAAGTTCTTTCAGAAACCGCACCAGGTTTAGAGTTGTGAGATAAAATAGCATTTTCTATTGCCATCTCTTGAAGTCCGCCCCGCTGAATTTCGCCGGCCTTTCGGCATGGCTATTTCCTATCAGCGGTACGGCGGTGGGAATATTCGCTATTGTCACCATCGATCAGACATAATAACATCTTACGATTGTTGGTTCTGGTGTTGGGCGTCTGGTCGGTGGCGCTCGTAAAACTCAGACAGAGTTTCGGCTATACGTCAAAGTCAAGGCACGTATGCCGTACACTTTCCGTAAGATGTTATTGCCCCGTATTTCAATGCCCCGGGTTGTTGCAACACGTCCCGAAGATACAACGACTTCAGGAATTTCGTAACATTGCACACCGTACTGAAATTATCTACCGAATCTACTAAAGCTCGAGCCTTTCTTGTTTTTTTGTTACTAAGGGATGTGCTGTCAACTTTTTCTAAAGTGCTGGGAGTGAATTGAATGAATTTCCAATCTGTCAGGGTAACTTTTCAGTTGACCTCCTTTGATTGGGCCGAATTTTCAAATAGGGAAAACCTTTTACCATGGGTCAATCTGGGAATAGTCATAATTCTTGAACTGATACCCAATACCCCTTCAATCAGCCACATCACCAGGCCACGCCAGTCCACGTGTCAGTGACACGTCATCAGCCTGCCACGTCATCATTTTTTAATTCAATTTTTTTATTTTTTTTACTTTTTTTATTTTATTTGGGCTGGCTTTACTAATTAATTTCTCATTCACGCGATATGGGTTTTGAGCAAATTAATATCGTTATTCGCCTCGACGTTGATTCGTAATCTTTCAAGGATTTCTCATTTCGTGACCAATGTTTTCTCTATTTAATAAATCGTTTCAGCTCTTGTCCTAATGGGCTAATTAACCACACTTGGGCCCAAGGCACATTTGGGCTCAAAATCCAACTTTACTTTACGTATAATCAAAAGCTAATTTGTGATTATATAATTACAATAATAAAAAATTTCAGAATTGCAATTAATTGTGTGATACGGGGGTCTAAATAGAATCTAATGGAGTCTATATAGAATTACCCTACTTTTATTGTTTGGTTTAAGGATCTAAAATCTCATGTCTACCAAATCTATGAACTCACGATTTAGTTAAGATGAATCTCTCCATACATTTACTGCATTTGAATGACTACTTTAATAATACTACCAAAAGGGAAAGTTCACCATTAAATAGCCCAAGTATAAAAATGTCGAATCAAATCATTCTCATTATTTCCTTTTTTTTATATGTATGTTCATTTTTTTTTTATGTATGTAACTATTAGAACTTTTTAAACATAAATAAATCATATAAGAAATTTAGGTATTATTGGGAAAACGTATTATGTTCAATATTACATTGAAAATTTTGGTTCATGCTTACAGAGATATATAAAATACTTAGGAATTAAGTACCAAACAAACTCGTAATATGGTATGTAATATACATATATATATATATATATAGAAAGAGACCAGAGAGAGAGAGAGCGAGAAAGAGAGAGAGGAAGAGAATAAACGACGATAATTCTACAAATATGCCTATGTGTAATAACTTTATTCGATTAGATACCTATACTACATATCAAATTGATCATGACCGATAATTTCTTTTAGTTTTGGTATTTGGATAAGCATAGATACACCGTTTCAAACACACTCCTAAGATAAAAGGAAGGGAAGAAAATGAAAAAAAGCTAGGAAATGATGTGACTCTGGTGCGAAGTGAGTTTCCAGTCTTCATCCGCACAAGCTAAGGAAATAAATAAAATGCAGAAGACATCGTAATACTCCATCCAACCATAATAATCATGTCAAGAATCCATCTTTATTACGTCATCCTCTTCGTCTTCCTCCTCCAAGTACATATTGCAAATTCTTCTTCATTGTGCACTCCATCTTCTTGCGGTGAGGTCAAAAACAGAAGATATCCCTTCAGATTACGAGAAAAGCCCCCCAAAATATGGATATGACGGTCCAAGAAATAACTTCACGAAATTCGTTCTAGATTGCCAGAGCAATCTGACTATACTCAACATCTGGTCAACCCAATATATCGTGAAAGAAATCAATTATGACGACACATCATCAATAAGGCTTGTCGACCCAACTATAAGCAGGGACAACCTATCTTCTTGCCCAGCTCATTCCTTCGGTGATTGGCCATATTATTACCGTGGCATTTTTAAGGGAAATAACTTACAGATTGTCTTTATACACTGTCTTACTCCTCCAACAAATCCCAAATACATCAGAGATACAACCTTTTGTGGTAACAGAAGAAACAGATTCTTGTCGAACTATTCTTCCGAGATTTTATTCAGCTATGTGCTCGTCGTTGAAAATGAATTAAGAGTGTCCGAAATAGAAGACACGTGTGCTGTCGACAAGGTTGTTCCAATCTCGGCTATGGGCTTACACAAAGGAAATTCTTCATCTTATTATTTGGCTAACATATATGATGGATTGGCTTATGGGGCTGAGTTTTATTGGCGTAAGAAACTATCCCTTCCTTGACTCTTTTTTTTTCATTATACAAAAATCATTTCTTTTCTTTCTATTTGAATTTTTCTTCAGCACTGATGTAATATTCCGCTCTGCTTTCAATTTAAAAATGCAGTTCCCGTCGTGATGTTATGAGTGCGCAGAATCTCTCTTATCGTTATTGTTGACCTTTTTTGTCCATGAGCGTTAGAGAGTTTTGACGAACTATGTAATTGTAATGACGTTAGGTATATAAATTAAGCAATTCGATTTGTGATCAATATAATATCTAAGTTCATGATAATATTCGACCATGCATTATATATGAGATAAAATTGATTAAGTTGTTGAATATTTGATTCACATGCGATTATGTGATTATTTGGTGAAACTAGGTGATCGCATGTTATAGACAACCCATGTGATAGGATATATCGTTCTGTGCTATATATGAAAAAAACGCATGAGATATCCTACTGAGTTATAAAAGGAAAATATGCTGTTTATATATGAAAAGTGAATAGCCGTTGATACTTGTTTATTCCTGGATGAAATAGAGTAGAAAAATCATTTGCATGCATCCAACTGATTTAAATGTGCAAAATCAATTTGATATCTTTCTTACACTGATTGGAATATTATATTTACGAAAGAATTGCTTTGGTTGACTTTGTGGATGACGTGCTAATATATGAATATTAGTCAATATCTTTGAAATATGGAAAGTTATGCCATGATATGATAATTTGAATAAGATATGCTCTGATCTGATTTATGGCTAAACATGGTATATTGAATTAATATTATGAGCTGTATATGGAAAACGTGCTGATCTGATGCTATCTCATGTGCTATACTTGGAAAGTAAACCTGAATTGATTTATTCTAGAAGCTGATAGCAGGGAATCACTTATGGAAAGTTCTGTATGGTAAATATAATTCAAAATAAGTATGACTTGAGAACGAATCTGAGCTTTATATCGAATATAATCATGCTTTAATGTGCTATGTAACTGTTGTGATGATTTTCTAGAAGCATGATTTGTATGGCATGTTGACTCTCGAAAATTGCATGGAAACTATGCTTGAGTATTATATGATATGAGTTTCCATGTGAATTGCTGATTGAGAAGGTTTATATATGAGCTACACTTAATAATTTTGAGGCACTTAGAACTTGTGAACATTCGCCTACGAGAGATTTTTGAGCAGAAACAGAGATCCCTGAGCCTCCATTTGCGATAGCTTTCCGCCATACTGAGTTTTAACTTGCGATTCCATCACTGCACGAGTGATTCATCCTGTAATACCTACCTCCCACCATATATTCTGTCTTTACACGTGAGCAATACCAAGGAGGCAAGGTCGACGTTTACGCACACGTGAAGGGAAGGACGAGTTCCGGGGGCCCTTCCGTAGCGCACTATGTCTGTCGGGATCAGGAGACTCCGAGGAACGAAACTCGATGTGTGGTGTGTGTAGTGTTCGACTTATTTCGGTTGTGTATTGGGCTAATCAATAATTTTGTATCCAGCTACGGTGCATTATAGTGATTGGTTAAACTCTTGGGGAGCAAACCCCAAGGAGATGAGTAAACCCCAGATGGGGGGATATAACCTCTATAAAAATCCTGTCTCGCATTTACTTTTATGTTATTTCCTTATCGCTGTGAGACAGACCCGACACACATCCGACGTAACTAGGATATATCAGGCATACTCATCACAAGCATCAGTAGGCATCTAAATCACCACATACTAGAATTGTGAAAAGAAGAAGCACAAAAATTTTATAAGCGTAATTCACCCCCTCTTAGGCACATTTTTAACTTCATTTGGTATCAGAGCGGGTTACTCAAATGGCGGACCTAACAAGCCCGAGTTAAAGATCTAATGGCTTCATCGAGTTTTGATGTTTTTGCAGAGGGACAATCTCATTCCAGGCCACCACTCTTCGATGGAACTAACTACGCCATATGGAAAATCGTACGAAGGAATTCCTGCTTGCTGCTGACTATGATCTGTGGGATATCATCACCGCTGGACCTTACACTCCCAAAAAGGCGGATGGAACTCCAAAGAAAGGTGACGTATACGATACAACAGACAAGCGACGAATCTCCCTTACTACAAAAGCAAAGAACATGATTGCCTGCATGCTTACAAGAGAAGAACACAATCATGTGAGCTCATGCGAATCTACCAAAGATATGTGGGACATGCGTCAAGTCACACATGAGGGAACGACTCGAGTTGTACAAGAAAGAATAGCCCTTTTGACTCACCAATACGAGCTATTCAAAATGGAGGACAACGAGACTATAAGCCACATGTACGCGAGATTCATGAATATCATCAATCAAATGTTCCCGTTGGGAAAGAAAATACCGGACGGTGAGGAAGTGCGAAAAATACTGAGATCTCTTCCATTAGAGTGGAATCCCAAAGTAACTGCCATATACGAAGCGAATGACTTGGACGAACTTTTTGGTCTCAGAACTGATTGGATCTCTGACCACCTATGAGATGACTCAGATCTCCTTCAAAGAGAAACCACCAGTTCGAAATCAACCGAATAGTGCCTTCAACACTGAACAAGAGAACGATTCTGACGGCGAAGAAGAAACTGAGGAAGACTTACTGGAGTAGATCGCCATGCTGACCAGGGAATTTGAAGTCACGGCTTAGAAGAAAGTTCAAAGTAAACTCCAAGTTCCAACCTAGGAACAAGGTGTTGGGGTTTGGACCTAACACAAGGGAATATCGTCATTCGGGAACAATGTGCAGAAATGCTTCAAGTGCAACAAGCCAGTCCACTTCGCCTCAAACTGCCCGTTGGAAAATGATGACAAAAAGATAAAGAAGCAGAACGCCATGGTCACCAACTGGGAAGAGGCCGGAACTGAAGAGGAGGAAGATCTCACCTAGATGGCCTTTGATGATGATCATGTATCTTCTTCATCCACTATTAAGAAAATACTCTTTCTAAATGAATTATATGATAGGTAAGATGAATCTCATGATAACGCTTCCTCAGTTCCTGAAGTAGATGAAAAGGAAGATGTTTGAAATAATTCAAAACACTGAAAGGAGGATTAAGTCGCTCAATTCACAAGTAAAGAGTTTGGTTAGGCAACGAGATGACGTAGCTAGAGAAAAGCACAAAATGGATCTAGAAAATGAACGCTTGAGAGCCGAGCTAGAAACCCTTAAGGAAGAAAAGGCCTTATGTAATTGTGAAGAGCTTAGGAAGCAAAATAATGATATATCTAGAGACATGTCTGTTCTTAAGGAATCCTTAGAAGAAAAAGCACGTACGGTTGATAGACTTCTTGAAGGAAAACAAAATCTTTATATGTTACTTAGTAAGCCTAGAAATGTTGGGAAATCAGGGATAGGATATTCCACGACACATGAACATGCTGCCCCTCCACAAAATGTTAGGAAGCCTAAATGTTTTTCATGCGGCCGTCACGGTCATTATGCTAACCACTGTTTTTTGAAGAGAGCTGATAAGTCAAGATATGTCTGGAGGCCAAAGCAGGTTCCTGAGAATCAAGGTTCTAACACTGGCCTGCCTGTGTTTAAGAGATCACAGTATGTGACACATGATATATCACGTGTTAACAGGAGTTATTTTTCCGCTAACCTTTTAGGACCCAATCAAAGTTGGGCACCTCAGAAAAGAACTGATTCATGCAGGTACAAAGAAGAAAATCCAGCAAGAAAAACAAGTAGTACCTCGACAGTGGGTGTTCCCACCATATGACAGGCGATATTAGTAAGTTTGTGTCGGTGAAAGCGCATGACGGAGGATATGTCTCCTACGCCGACAACACAAAAGCTAAGATTATTGGAGTTGGAACTGTCGATAACACTTTATATACCACTATAGATGACATATGGCTGGTTAAGAATCTAGAACATAATCTCGTTAGTATTAGTCAATTATGCGATAAAGGTCATACGGTTACTTTTGAAAATGATAAGTGTGTTGTTAGAAACGATAATAAGGTGTTATTTAGTGCGTCTAGGGATAGAAATATGTACTGTATTACTCTTGATGATATCACTGACCAGAATGTCAAGTGCTTAGCAGTTACACAGGATAACACCTGGTTATGGCACATACGCTTAGGACATGCCAACATGGATCTACTGTCTCATATTACAAGCATTGCACTGGTACGAGGTGTTCCTGACATAAATTTTGTCAAGGACAAAACATGCAAAGCGTGCCAAATGGGTAAGCAGACCAAAACATCGCTCAAAGCAAAGAATAATATCCACATCCAGACCACTGAACTGCTTCATCTCGACCTTGACGATGTCTCTATGAGGTAAAAGATATGCATTTGTTATTGTTGATGATTATTACAAGTATACATGGGTGATATTCCTTGCACATTAGAATGAGGCATTAGATAGCTTTGCATCGCTAGTAAAGGACTTGAAAATGAAAAATAAATGAATCTATGTAGGATACACAGTGATAACGGACTAGAGTTTGATAGTAAGTCATTTGCATCATTCTGTGATCAATATGGATATAGTCATAATTTCTCTGCTCCTATAACTCCCATCAAAATGGCGTAGTTGAACGAAAAATAGGGTGTTACAGGAAATGGCCAGATCTATGTCACATGAGTATGATATTCCTAAACAGTTCCGGGCGGAAGCTGTCAGTACAACCTGTTATGTGTCAAATCGCGTGTTCCATAGACTGATATTAAAGAAAACATCTTATGAAATCTGGCATGATAAAACTCTAAATATAGGTTACTTTCGTGTGTTTGGATGTAAATGTTTTATCTTGAATGATAGAGATAAGAGAGGAAATTTTGACTCTAAGGTAGATGAATGGATATTCCTTGGTTACAGTATCCACTCTAAGGCCTATCGTGTTTATAATAAAAGAAAGCTGACTGTTTAGCATACATGTTACTTTTGATTAGGTACATAACAAAGATACTACTGATAAGGTAGGTATAGATTTGCCTTGTGCAGAATTGCAGCATACTAAAGACAGTGAGGAAGATATTCCAAAAGACGAAAATGTTGAGGCACTGGAACCAGAAGCTAATGAACAGCAATGGAGAAAATGGAAACATGCTTCCAGTCATCATCAAGTGATAGGGAATATCACATCTGGAATCAAAACTCGAGCTACTGCATGAAATCAGGATACAGAGGAATCTCATGATGTACTGTTTTCAATGATGGAACCAAGAAGGTCCATGAAGCTCTAGACGATATATGGAACCAAGATGAGTTATCTCAGTTCGAAAAGAGTCAAATATGGACACTCGTAGAAAGACCGGACGGAAAATCCATCATAGGAACCAAAGATGAGACAAGGTGGCATACCTTCTTAATTGTTTTGATAAAACCCTAATTAGGGTAAGTGGGGCTTTATATACCACCAGTATTTGGTATATTAAAGCCCAATACAAAACTCCTACATAATATCAAATGTCTCCCCAAACTATTACAACCCACTAAATAAGCATATATTAACCCAAGATTGCATAAATTAAAGGATGCTACAAAATATTCCTAATAATCTCCCCCTTAGCATCCTTTTCACTTTGGCGTCCTTTGAGTTCTCGTCTTCTTGGGTTCCTGCACATGGTAGGGAGACTTCCTGAGTCCTAAGAAGTACTCGAACGATCGCAACCTTCTTCGAAAGGATATCTTCGCAGAGATGGTCTCGATCAGCCTTGAGTATTTCTCTTGAACTTCGTATTCTTCTTCTTTTAGCTGCTCGAGTATTCTTCTGAGCTTGTTCATGATGATCAGTAAGGTTATGGAAATGTTTATCTCATAAGTTTACCCCTCAATGCGATTTGAGATTAAATTTAACCAAAGATCATAAGAACTCCCCCTTAATTTGTGCGAAGTGTTTAATGACTCCCCCTAGATTAGTGCAAAATTTTCAAAGACTCCCCCTAGATTCATGCATAAATTTTTATTAGACTCCCCCTAGATGCCATAGTATAATTTTTTTTTGTTTTTTTTAACATTCATATGAAAACGTATAGAGAAATAATTAAGTGACCTATTTACACAATATCAGGTTCATGTAGGGACAATCGATCATGTCTTATGGTTCAACAGGCCTAATCTAGATACCAAGAATTGGAATTGCTTTTCATCATATGCCTTAGTGAATAAGTCGGCAAGTTGAAGATCCGTGTGAACAAAATGCATTTCGATTGTACCTTGTTCCACATGTTCCTTGATAAAGTGATATCTAATGTCTATATGTTTTGTGCGTGAATGATGTACTGGATTACTTGTTATGGTTATAGCACTTTTAGAGTCACTAAAAATTGGAATACGATTTAACGTTATGCCAAAGTCTCGCAGCTGGGTTCTCATCCACAAAATTTGTGAGTAACAACTCGCAGCAGTGGCATATTCTGCCTCTGCTGTCGAGGTTGAGACACAATTTTGTTTTCGAGATGACCAGCTTACGAGTTTACCCCCGAGAAATTGAGCGGCTCCAGAAGTGCTCTTTCTGTCCAGCTTGCATCCCGCGTAATCGGCGTCGGTGTATCCTAGTAGTTCGAAGCTTGACTCCATCGGGTACCATAGACCTAGATTTGGAGTTCCCTTGAGGTATTTGAAGATCCGCTTGACAGCGAGCACGTGAGATTCCTTTGGATCAGCTTGAAAGCGAGCACAGAGACATGTGACGAATATGATATCAGGCCGACTGGACGTAAGATAGAGCAAGGATCCTATCATGCCTCGATAAATCGTCTGGTTAACAGATTTTCTTGATGAATCTGCAGTTTGCATGAGGTAGACATGGGAGTGATGGCAGCATTTGAGTTGTCCAAGTTGTACTTCTTGAGTATGTCGTGAATGTACTTGGATTGACTGATGAAGATCCCATCGTGAAGTTGCTTAACCTGAAGGCCTAAGAAAAAACTTAGTTCGCCCATCATGCTCATTTCAAATTTCTGCTTCATTAGATCCCCAAAGTTCCTGCACATTCTTGAGTCCGTCGACCCGAAGATGATGTCGTCGCGTAAATCTGTACCAACATGATGTCTGTGCCGTCCTTCTTGATGAAGAGAGTCATATCAATCATCCATTTTGTGAAACCGGAGGAAATGAGAAAATCCGAGAGGACCTCGTACCAGGCCTCTGGGAGCTTGTTTAAGTCCATAGAGAGCTTTATCGAGTCTGTAGACGTGGTCTGGGAGTTGTTTGTTTACAAAACCTTCAGGCTGAGATACAAAAACTTCTTCCTTTAGTATTCCATTGAGGAATGCAGTTTTGACATCCATCTGGTAGACTATGAAGTTCTTGTGTGCAGCGAAAGCTAAGAAAATCCTGATGGCTTCAATTCTTGCGACTGGAGCATATTCTCATCATAGTCGATTCCTTCCTGTTGATTGTAACCTTTTGCTACCAGCCTTGCTTTATTCCGGATAACAACTCTTTGCTCGTCCTTAATGTTCTTAAACACCCATTTAGTCCCTATGATAATTTTTCCAGCCGGTCTAGGTACTAGGTTCCAAACTTTCAACCTCTCAAACTGATTGATTTCCTCCTGCATTGCGATTATCCAATCTGGGTCGGCGAGTGCTTCAGCTACTTTGTTGGGTTCCTTTTGACTGAGAAAGCAGGAATAGAGGCTTTCATTTATCGTTGATGCTCGAGTGGTTACACCAGTGGAAGGGTCCCCAATTATTTGTGAGTTTGGGTGTGCTCGGGTCCACTTTCTTGTACTAGGTTGTGATGATCCAGCTGCACTTGTATCGTGTATTGTTTCTGCACTCTGATCAGCCTGATGTTCCGTTTCTTCTCCAGGTTGAGGTATTACTGACTCTCCTGAAGAAATTTCTATTGTTGAATCAGAAGGCTGTGGTGTTTCAGCGGCTGAGCTGGAGATGATCTCTGTATCAGTTGGGAATTCACTGTCGTCATCAAGGTGAAGATCTTCCATCGTAGGAAGGGAATTGTCATTGCTAGTCTCTGCAGGATCATTATTTCCTAGTGCTGCAGAAGTTGTTGGAGCAGTGGGTGGTGACGGCTTAGAGAAGAGATCCTCGAATAAGAGATCGAGTTCCATGTCACTCAAAGTATTTAATTTTGATGTTTCGCCCACAGAGGAGGTGCTTGGTTGATCCCTTGTCAACTCTCGTAGAAGTCCTGGTTCTGGACTGATTTGTGCAGAAACTACTCGGTCTACTTCGTCAAACGATACGTTAATGCTTTCCATAACAGATCTTTTCTCCTTGAGGTATACTCGATAGGCTTTTGATGTTGTCGAGTATCCCACTAGTATTCCTTCAAATGCCTTTGGGTCGAGTTTCCCTCTATCTTCACGATCGTTTGCTACGTAGCACTTGCATCTAAAGACTCTCAGAAAAGATACGTCCGGCACTCTGCGATTTATCAACTCGTAGGGAGTCCTATTGAACCTCTTGTGAAGGGACCCACGATTTTGCGTGAAGCAGGCTGTGTTCATTGCTTCGGCCCACAAGAAGTGAGGTAGTCCAGAGTGAATGAGGAGTGTACGAGTTGCTTCAACTAAGGTTCTATTCTTGCGCTCGACTACCCCGTTTTGTTGACGTGTTTTTGTCGTTGCGAACTGTTGGGTGATTCCAAGTGATGCATAGAAGTCACTGAGTTTGCTTTTCTTGAATTCTGTCCCATTGTCAGTTCTGATGATTTGTACACTTAGTTGGTAGAGGTTTTGAGCGGTTTTGATAAACTCAATGATTTGTCCTGGAGTTTCGTCCTTGGTTATGAGAAATTTGGTCCATGTGTAGCGCGAGAAATCATCCACAATAACTAGCACATATCTTCGTCCATTGATGGTCTGAGTGCGCATGGGTCCACACAGATCCATATGAATGAGTTCGAGAGGTTTGAAAGTTGAGGCTATGTGTTTGGTCCGGTGAGATGCTTTCCTTATCTTTCCCATTTCACACGCCGAGCAAATATGCTCTTTGTGATATCTGAACGAGGGAAGTCCTTTGACCAACTTTTCTGATCGCAATTTGTTAAGGTCTTCGAAGTTGAGATGGGAAAGTCGCTGATGGCAGAGATCGTTCTGATGTAGAGAGGCCCGAGAGATGAGGCACGTCGGTCGGACAGTCTTGAGGTCAATGGAGTAGAGATTCGTCTTCCTGTGGCCAGTGAGTAGCTCTCTTCCATTGTTATATGTGACACTACATTTGCTGGTTTCGAAGTTCACCTTGTAGCCTTTGTCGCAGAAACGTCCAATGCTGAATAAATTGTAGCTCAGTCCTTCGACGTAGGATACCCCTTTGATGGTCAGCCTGTCATGGATGAGATCACCTGTTCCTAGCATAGATGCAGATTGTCCGTTTCCAAAGTAGACCTTTTTGAGAAATCCTTCAGAGAAGTTGCTCAACAGCTCTTTGTTTCCGGTCATGTGTGAGGAGCAACCTGAATCTAAGTACCACACATACCTGCAAAATGAATCAAGTAAGCTTAGGTACCCATTTATAGATGGGCCCTTCTTTGATAGCAGGTTTAGAAGCTAATTTATTCGTTGCTAGTTTTAGTTCTTTGCTGGATTGTTGGATAACTGGTTTAAGAATCCAAGCATGACGATTTCCTACAGGATGCAGTTGGGATTTCGGAATCCAAATCTGTTTTTGACTTAATTTCTTGTTCGGCTTGGTCTTGGAGGTGGTGTGTTTCTTTACTTGAGATTTGATAGTATGATTGGACGGCGTGGGAGATATGCCCTTAGAACGAGTGCTATGTGACGTGGAAGCATTTTTGCTGAAATGACTGTCATGAGGATGCGAAAGTACATCATTGTTTACATGACAGAATTTTGATTTTAGGGCATGAAATAACGATACACGTTCTGCGACATTACAAGAAGTCACTTTTGGAAATGCAAAAGATTTCGAAACACGAGAAGAAAGGTTGGAGACTGGTCTCTTCTTATCAGGAACTGTTGTCTTCTTTGCTGAGCCAGATCGAACCTTCTTCGCTTCCTTAGATCTCACGCCTTTGTCTGTGGGTACATGTGATACAAAATTTTTGTGAGATAAAGGAATTTTCTTTGTAATTTGCTTGCATTTATATGTAGAGGATTCTGGAACAGGACGGGAGGTGGAAGGTTTGTAAGCGTCAGGAAAATTTTCAAGAGTATAAATTTTGCTCAACAGAATAGTTCTCTCTTCTTCGTGGGCTTTCTTTTCCGATTCTAGAGAGACTGACGAGGTACCTATTTTGCGTATAATCTCTGGAATGTAGATAATGAATAAATAGGTTTAGCCTGTTCGTCAGTACCTTCCTGAATTTCGGGTCCAAATGGTGACATGTAATTATCAGAGAGTGTTACCTCTCTAGTTTTGTAGCTATTATTGAGTTCAGTGTAGTCACACGCGATTTGAGCCCATTCTTTATTCCTCCGTTTCTGTTCGTTAGATTCAGCCACCTCTCTTGATCCTACGAAGGGCCTTAGTTGTTCTATGCTTAACCCAAAACGTTTAATGTTGTACAGAGAAAGTACTTTATCTGTTTCAGGGTTAGTGGTGGGCTCAAATCCCAACCCTTCGCGGGGATAATAGAATTATACGTCTTTAGGTTGGCTAAGGAACATGGTTCGTTCACTTTGACCTCTTTTGGTGTTGATGTTCTCTTATTCCTTGACTTTCTTGTATAGACGAACACGTTCGTTTGTGATTAGTTCGTATTGAGACAATACATTTACCCGTTCTTCCTAGCTGTATTTCAAGCTTGTACACATATCACTAATTTGTTTTTCCTTGCTTTCTTTAAGATCTTCTAAAGTCTTTGCTTTAGTTTCAAACAGGGTCAAGGATTAATTGAGAATGGCTCTCTCTTCCTGTTGTTTGTTTAATAAGGCATAATTTTTGTCAAATCGCTTTGGAGTTCTGAGTAATCTTTACGATGCATGGAGAGTTCGGCTATCCTACGTTCAAGTTTAGCGAAATCATTTAGGGATGGAGTGTATACCTCCAGGCGGATGATGAGACATCCGTCCTGTCTGACCCGATGGCTGGCTCATCCTCGTCGGAGTCATCATCAATGCTTTTCACCATGAAGGCCATTTCTTCTTCCTCCTCGTCAGACGTGTCCTCCAGCCATTCCTCTTCCTCAGCAACCAAGACAATTCCCGTCTCCTTGCGCTGTGAGAGCTGAAATTTTTCTTGTAGTATTCAGTGTTTTTCTTCATAGGTCTGAAGCATTCAGAAGCAAAGTGACCCAGCTTGCCACAGTTGAAGCACTTCTTTACTACTTCAGATTTCTTAGTTTCAGCCTCTTCAGGGGCAACGAACTTCTGTTTCCCGCCCGAGGTTCGTTGTTTGTTGAAGGAATATGATGATTTCTTGGAGCTCATCTTATTGACCGTCTCTGAGATCATTGCCAGTTTCTTTCTGATTGATTCGACTTCGTCCTCAGCTTCTTGGTCGGATTCGGCACCAGAAGTGTCAGATTGAACGACCTGCTTTCCTTTAGAGGTTCTCGAGCTCCTGTTGCTTGTCTTAGAGGTCACGAGTGCAATTGGTTCTATGTCGACTGTTAGGTCCTCAGATTAACAACTCTACGATCCTAGGCTAGAAACCATAGCAATTCGATCGTTTAGATGACCAATTGAATTCGATCGAAAAACTCAAAATAAGAACAAGAGAGAGAATTCAATTAGAGTGAGAAAGTTACTGTTGTTTCTCTCTCTAGAAATCGATTTGCAAGCCCTTCGGATCAATTCTCTAAACTTTCTCTATTCAGCTTAATTCATTTACAAGTATTTATACCAACAATCTTGGTATAAATATCGAACTAGTCCTTAATCTAAAGACTATACGAGTAAAGCCCCTAATTACAAGGACAACTAATGAAATCAAGCACAATTACAAATGATATTCTACATTCTCCCCCTTTGTGCTTGATTGCGTCTCTGTGCTGTTCGTCCTTGTCGGGCATAGTACGATCTGCGCAAGCCCAGTGCATGCTCGTAGTCGTAACGGTCTCCCTGAGCTTCAGGCGCTCCTCGATGCCATCCAGCAATTTCATCAGGAGCGGCTGTTCTCTCATAAACCGGTGGATCCTTAGCATCGTGTCTCTATTTATCTCTTCCAACCTCTGTTCGATATTTTGCCTGACGATCTTGAGGGTTCCGTCGCAAAACTTGTGAATTTCTGTCTTCAGCATCATCCTGGTCTTCTTGGCAATTGGATTGTTGTAGGTGATGCTGGTGACAGAGCTGATGTGTATGTGATTGCTTGGAAGCCTCCCGATCTCAGGTCCTTTGAAGAGTGGTTCGGCCATGTTGACCTTCTTCATATTGCTTTCAAGCGCCATTTGAAGGTCATGAGCGGCGAAGTACTTGACTTGTCGCATCATGAACCGGTAGAGCCCTTCGATGCCTTCTTTCTTGATGAAGCCCTGAGGACCTTTGTACTTCTCCACGTATAGCTGATAAAGACGGTAGACTTCATCGGCGGGGAGGTACGGCAGGTCGCTCTCGCTCAGTTCCTCTCGGGTCCTGTCCACTCGTTCAATGATGTAGTGAGGTGTTGGAAGTCCTCATTTGGCACAGTAGACACTGAAGTTGACAAATTGGGGAGAGTTCCCTGAAGCGACTCTTCAGTCGATTCTTCGGGATCCCCAGCCTCACGCCCGGTCCTAGTTGGGTCAGCATCCACATATACGTCATTCTCTTCTGCTGATCCCAGTGAGAGATCCCTCTCAGCTCGAACTCATCCGGCTTCTTAGTTCAATCCGGTGACCTCCAAATGTTTTCCCTGACTTCTTCAAGGAAAGGTATCTCTATGTGAATGTTCTCCCACGGCGTGTCGATCCGAACGGTCCCTGGCATCTGTCTTGTAGGGAGGCCGCTCGCTGTTCGATCAACTCCGGTAGCCTTGGGATTTCATTTTGGTAGTCTCTACCTTCTTGAAGTTCGTCGTCTTCTCACGGATGCTTGTTGTAAGAAGTGGCGTACGTCCTGAAGCCGTTGTCTCTGATGCTCCTCGGGCATGGAATGGGTCATCCACTGGCCTTCGAAGATGTACTTGTCTAATGCTTCGTGTGGATTGACTCCATGTCCAGAGGGTCCCGGTTGGTCTGGAGTGACGGAGGGAGTAGCTTGGGTAGCTGCCAGAGCTACAAGCATTGCAGCGCTTGCTTCTTCTTCCGGAAGCAAGGGGCTTGAGTAGATCGGTGGTGTGGGCGGAGGCGTCTTGAGGTGAAAGGTTGGTGGGTCGATATGTGGTAGAGTGGCTGTGCGGTGCGTGGTTTGGGTAGTTTGGGTGGTTTGGGTAGTATGGGTGGTTTGGGTTTCACCAGCTCCAACGCTTTTCCGCGTAGCACCCGAGCCTTGTCCTTGGCTAGATGTGGATGTCCTTGGCCTCTTCTCCCCCTCATGATGGTCCTGATCGTCAGGATCGTCATGTCTGCGCAGGGAGTGGGAGCTTTGGCCTCGGCAGGTGTCAGTCGGTGGCTCAGGATGATCCACCAATCACCGATAGAGGAATTCTTCTTGAGGCGATCGGATGGACAGGCCTATCAAACGGGCGAGGCGAATGTCGTGGAGCTCGGTGATGGGGATGGTGTATGGGTTGATGAGGATGGAGGAAGTGGCTAAAGGGTCGGTGGGTGTGGGTTGTGGAGGTGCGGGGTGGGTTTGTGACGAAGGCCCTTCTGAGACAGGTGCTTTCCCGGTATCTCGTCGGGATGTCTCGATGGCTTGTAATACTCTCTCCATGATCTTGTCTTCCATTGACCGTACAGCGGCAGAGAGAGCGGCTTGGAACTGGTCGTTCGTCACATAGGGTGTGGACGCCTCCATGGATGTACCAGGACGATTGATGTCGCCTGTTATCAACCCTAGAGTAGACACCGACTCTTGGGGTTGGCTCACAGTCACTTGAGGTTGTGACTGTATGAGACTTCCACCCAATCCTCGAGTCGAATCCTGAGGATTCGCCTCTATGGGTGTTAAGGCAGGCTCAGGTTGCGCCTGCGAACCAGACACCACGGGAGATGGTTGCGGCTCAAGATTGAGCGATGAAGTGCCAGCAACACTTGTCGTCATGGTCAACGTAGTATCTGGTGCGGTAGTGACTGCTGGAAAGAGCGACTCCAACTGAATACTCAGTCTTCTGGGAGTCCTCCTGATCAGACTTATTTCCTCGTCAGACTCTGTGTCAGACGGGGTGGCGGTGTGAGGAGTAAGGTCTCGATCGACGTTCTCCAATGTCTGATCTGTCACCAATGGAAGTGAAGTATGCCCCAATTCAGTCTCGGGCTATGCTACTGTTGGAAGAACCTCCTCAATGGTTTCTTCGAGCACGCCGACATGTATGGGCACTTCCACTTGTAATTCGAGTGCAGGAGCCTCGAGTGCCAACTCTGTAGCCACGACGTCTATCAAAGTATCCTCTACGTCGGGCATTCGCTCTTCGACCAAAGGAGACTCCTGTTGAAGCTCCTGAGCGACAACGTCAATCATCGCGTCGTCAGAGCTTGGTTGATGTTGGGGAGGGCTACATGGTGATCTGCCGGGGGCCCTCTGATCATTTCCTCCGTTAAATTATGTTTCCGGCAGAACCTCTGATACTCAGCTCCCGCGGGGTCGGCGAGCCTGAGTAAGTTGAGTGGAATCGGCATCGACGGTTGGTCCAGGTCCGTGAGCCGTGGGTTGTGGAAAAACTTAAGCCTTGGTGGCTGGTAGTTTCCACCAGGAGGTAGCTGAGGGATGTTCTCTGCATGTAGCTCCATGAACTCCCTGATGATTACGTTGAACCAGCGAGCATAGGGCACTTTCTTTGACATTCGGTTCTCCTTCAGCCGAATCTGTTCAGCTAGATCGTTCCAGATCAGCTGTGCAAAGTCGTAGTTTCTGGTGAAGGTGAGGCCGTGAAAGATCCGCAGTATGTTGCCGTTGCCCTTGTCGAATCCAGCGTGTTTGGGTGATAGACACTTGTTCATGCCGAACAGTGTCTTCCAGGGGTGAGGGATACCGCTGCTCTGGACCTGAGCTAATCTTGTAAGCGGTGGTTGGTATCCCAATGTGCATGAAGTCCTGAATCATCTCTGCGTCTGTCGGGAGCGGGTTGTAGTTGTCATGGTGGGGCAAGTCCAGCATCATCCCGAACTGGCTCTTGCTCATAAGAATATGCCGCGTCCCGAGTTTTGTAGTAAAGGAGAATGCCCCATTTGCTACAACTCCTTGTATATATCCCCAGAATTGCTGGAGATAGACCATCGGCACTGATGCGGTGACCGTTAACGCATGCCAGATGGGGTGGCCTCTGAGGATGCACACGATGATATCGTCCAGGCACCGAAATGTGTCCAGATCGAGCTGAAAGTTCGTATCCTGAACCATCAAGTACATATTGTGATCATATATGTGGTTGTATCTTGGGTAGCGATCCATCTGAAATATAAGATATATAAAAGTTCATTAGTTCAATTTTATTTTTCAGTCGAAATATGAATAAATTTCATCAAACAATAGTAATATTGCAAATTATAGCATGTTCGATGAATTTTGAATTGAAATCATATCAAATGCATAGTGTATGTTCAATTGCAAAAATCGTGATGGCATGAATGTAATTTCGAAGGAAATATTTGTCGCGTGAAAAATGGTTCGAAATTTTGCTAAGTGTTAAATCAATAAGTCACTGTTCATTCCGAGAAAATTTGCGCTCGAGAAAATTGAATTGCAATTTGATTTTTATACATTGATTTCAATTGAAACGTTTCCGTGTAATTTTTCGATCGAGAAAATTTTATTCGCTAGCGTTCGCTACAGTGTAAAAGACATAGGAAAAAACTTTCCAAGTGTTGAGTTTGAAATTGAGACTGTAGTCGATCAATTTTACGATCGAGAAAAATTCCGTGTAAATTTACGATCGAGAAATATTTCTAAGGTAAATTTACTGTCGAGAAATTTTCTTCGAGTGAATAAAATTTTTCGATTTGAAAATTTGTCGAGCGAAATGTGATTTTCGATTGTAAGTAAAAATTTTTGCGGCGAAATATTTTTATCGAGAAATTGGTCAATGACGAAACTAAGTCAATCGTCGAGAATTTTTTCGATCACTTTATTCTAAGCGACGAATTTTACGATCGAAAAAATTAAGCATTGAAAAATAAATTTCTCGCTGCTAACATTTTTGCGACCGAAATGAAGTGAAATCGAAATTTTAATTTTGCGATGGTAAGTTTAACGCTCGATTGGAATTTGCATCTATATTATCTATTCAGTGCATATTCGCTCGCAGAAATTATTAATAGGATTTTTCGATGGTAAGTTTATCGGTCAAAATCTTTTCGTGATGACTTAAATCAAAATTTTGCGATCGGAAACTACATCGACACAAACAGTATCTCAATCGAATCGGAATTCAATTAAAATTATTTGCGATCGACAAAGTTCTTCGACAGCTTCAAAACTTCAAGCCCAGTTTCATCGAAACTCATTTTAACGTCACAGATGCAGATTTTTCCGACGATTTATGCTATCTGTTTCATCTAAAGCATCGAATCTATCTAAACAACAGGCATTTAACTCAGAAAATCCAAGAAGCATGCTGAATTTTAGAGAAACAGTATACGTTTAAATGGTTTTTGAAGAATCAGTCGAAAAATCTTAACTAAACATGCGAAAAACTACAGAATGTAAATGCAAATCAAGTTATAACATTCGCAATTGTTAACCGAATCGAATTTCTACCTTAATCAGATGATTTGAAGTGAAAATTAGAAGATTTTTGAAGAATTTTGTATCGTCTGAGAAAGTTTTGCGTGAGAGAATTTCTGTCGATTAGGTTTTGCGTGAAAAAAAGTTTTCCGACTAACAAAAAGTGAACTTTTAATAACTCGCTGTAAATCAATGTTGGGTTTGCGATTGGACGTTTTGCGATTAAATGGATCAGGCCCATTACTATTTGCGCTCGAGAAACTTTTGATTCGAAAATTGCTTCTCAATTCAAATTTTTTGATCGCAAATTATCGCGGCCAATCAAAATCGTTTCCAACACTGTTTACGATCGAGAAACTTTAGATTGCGAATTAGTTCTAATATCCAGTTTCTCGATAGTAAGTTCTTCTAAAGAATTTCAGATTGACCCCTATTTCAAAATAAAACCCATTGTAAGGCTCCCCCTTAGTAATTAAAATAAATGCAATTAACTCCCTGTATTTTCCGTGTAGTAACGTCTAGCTCCCCTGGCAGAAGTTTAAAAATCTGTACCACTTAGAGATAAACGTTAGTAATAATGGAGTTAACCAGCAATTATTTTTAGCAATTTTATCTTTGAAATATTTGGTCTTGTGTCTAGCTCCTCTCTTTGTAGTGTCGACGTCTCACTCCGTAATTTTGTTTGAAGGAATCTGAAACACTTAGAGAAAATGTCAAAAATATTTGGAGCTAAACCACGATTTTTATACTTGCTCCCCCTCAAATAATGCGCAAGAATTGACTAATTATGCAAGCATATTAAATCAATTCAAGTCACGAGCATATAACACACAAATCTACCAAGTAAGTGCATATACATGGTCCCCGAAAACATGTACTTTAAAAATATTGTGTGAGGGTTAGAGCATAGAAAAACTTATCGCCTTTAAACAATTCAGTACCAATGCAATCTAAAATTGCATTTAGAATGTGATGCACAACAAAATTCGCATTTATTCAATTCAACGCATATGAAACATAACATTTCATGTCAAAATGTGCGAAGTATATGAGTTTAAATTTTCCATTTTTTGGTAGAATGTAAATTCATTAAACCACACACCACAGTTTGTACGGATTTCAACCACCTCAAAAACTACTACAGACTACACCAACTGACAGACTCGATTATAACTGTCCAAACTACATGCATTCTTTACCCGACACACTCCAGTGATTCTCCATCTCATCTCCTGCCGGATCACATGTAAAGTCTGCTCCTCAGTGAACGCTTACAACTCATGCATTCTCCTGTTACGCTCCCTCCATATATGATAAAACAGTGAAGAGAAGCAAGCTAGGTAAATACTGAATTGTGTCTTCCTTTTCCTAGCCAAAGTCATCATCCATTCACAAAGCTGCTCAAATGACTCAAAGCCAACTCCCACATTGAGCCATTCTTTCATCTTTTGCATCATGTTCTTACTGTAATTACATAACACAAAAAGGTGGTCTAATGTTTCCTCTCCCTGACTGCACAAAGGGCAGTCTCTGTCATCAACATTCACTCCCCAGGCTATCATTCTATCTTTTGTTAGCAATCTCCTATGAACTAGCAACCAAAGAATGAAAGAATGTTTAGGTAAAGTATACCTATTCCACACAGCTTTGCATAAAGGGAAGTTATCAGCTGTGCCCTTGATCCAGTTATACCCTGAACTAATTGTATACTGCCCATCTCCCGTCAGAGTCCAGTTCATCCCTCTGTATCCTCCTTGAAATTTATATTTTTCATTTTCATTTTTCATATATATATATATATTTTTATTATTATTTACCTATATATATAAAAAATTCATTATATATATTTTTTTTGTATTTTACTATTATTATAGTATGGGGTCAGATTATTTTGCTTCGATCAATCGTCAAGCCTAAAATTTTACGAGACATTTGTAAGAGAAAATGCCGTCAAGTCTAGTCGTCAAACTAAAGTCCTAAGTTCATAGACTGCTCCATTTCGACAACTCTCACTAGGTTCGCACTTGCTCTCAATAATTTCTATCTTGGGATTTTTATATTTTTATCACTCAAGTCAACACAAGCAGTTTCAAGTCAATTTACCTGTGATCGAGGCGTGTTTAATCATTTCACCCAAGCGAGAGACCGTCGATTGGAATCAAAGGGGCGTAAAGGTTTTAGTTTGGCTAGGACTTAGAAGGGAAGGAATTTAAAGGAAAGTGAGTTTATCTCTTCGTCATCTTCCATTTCTACGTCCGTCTCCCCCTTTTTTTCGGCGTCTTTCTTCTTTTCAATCTTTTCTCCCTCTTTTTCTTTTAAGAACTATCCCTTTTATGTTATGCTCAAGCTGAAGCTCCGCTTCTCCATGAGGCTATAGGAGATTATCGTAGACGAAGTTCTTCTTGTTGATTCTCGGGCTGATACCGTGCTCCTCTTCTCTTAATCCCTAGAGAGGTTTCAGAGATTATCTTTTTGGAGAAGTTCACGGTTATGGAATTCGTACCCGAGGCTGCGCTCCTCTTCTCGTTTTCCGATATAAGACCGGATTATCGTTGGAGAAGTTCACTTCGTGGTGCTCCTCTTCCAGCCGTTCTGACGAGCGTACGAAATTATCGTTGGTGAAGTTCGCAGCAGGAACCATGCCACTTTCGACAAGGTAGTCGGAAGGCCGGTTCCTCTGGTTTTTTTGCGCGTTGAGCAATGCCTTCTGTTGTCATCATCCTACTTTTCTTTTGTTATCTCACCCTCCTTTTCTCGTTTGAACAACCATTCAAAGAATATAGAATTCGGTTGAAGGCTGGAAATGGGTTTCAAATGAAGAAAAGGACGTCGGAGAAGGCTCAAAGTGGATGACTAAGGGCAAGTGTGGGGGAAAATTATATAAGGCCGAGTGAGGAATATCATAAGCTCCCTTATCATTTTCCTAACGATCTGACGCAAGGTGAGTATGAAACCAAGAATCACTAGGTAAGACAAGTAATTGATGTGTGACTCACTCGAGAAGTAGATCCAAAGAAAGGAAAAAGGAACAAGGCTTGAATCCTTACGCATGTAAAGTGACTTTGTGTCTAGTGGAACAATCAAACGACCTTTTAGACACAAGAATGTGACTTAGACTGACAATATTAAGCAATTAAAACGATCGCATGTCGGGGTAAAATTCTTGGTGACTTTAGATCGAAGCATCCTAATGGATTTTGTCATACCCCATTATATTATTATATATATATATATATATTATTTTTATCACGCAAGATAAGGACAAATAAGCATAGAAAACACATAGAATAGAGCATGTGATAGCACAGAAGATCAGGTAATGCACGTATTACGGAAGATTCAGCATGCCTAATTTTCCAACAAGAAATTGGAATCGTTTCTCATCCAAGGCCTTGGTGAAATGATAAAATGATATCTAATGTCTATGTGTTTTGTGCGTGAATGATGAACAGGATTGCAAGTAATGGCAATTGCACTCTGATTATCACTATATATGGGTATATTAGTTAGATTGTACCCATAGTCGCGAAGCTGTGTCCGCATCCACAGCATCTGCGAGCAACAGCTGGCGGCAGCTACGTATTCTGCTTCTGCCGTCGAAGTGGACACACAGTTCTGCTTTTTGATGACCAGCAGACCAGCTTTTCGCCTAGAAATTGAGCGCCACCGGACGTGCTTTTCCTGTCCATTCGGAAACCTGCATAGTCAGCGTCAGTGCAGCCGATAAGTTTGAAATTCGTACCCTTTGGATACCATAGGCCAAGGGTAGAGGTGCCCTTAAGGTAGCGAACAATTCTTTTGACCGCGAGCATATGGGATTCTTTGGGTTCGGCTTGATAACAGGCACACAAGCAGGTGGCAAAAATGATATCCGGCCGGCTCAAAGTGAGGTAGAGAAGAGATCCAATGATACTGCGATACAGTGTGATGTCGACTGATTTACCAGAGGGATCGGCATCCAACTTGTAGCTTGGTGACATAGGAGTGCTGAGAGGCTTGCTCAGGTCTTGATGAAACTTCTTCAGAATATCCTTGATGTATTTTGTTTGACTGATAAAAATTCCATCATTGAGCTGCCTGACCTGAAGGCCTAAGAAAAATTGTATCTCTCCCATGTGACTCATTTCGAATTTGCTCTTCATGAGATCTCCAAACTTCTTGCAGAGCCGAGGATTTGTTGATCCGAAGATGATGTCGTCGACGTATACTTGGACGACCATCAGATCTTTGTCATGCCATTTAATGAAGTGGGTTGTGTCTATCGTTCCTCGTATGAATCCAGACTTCACGAGGAAATCACTCAGGACATCGTACCAAGCACGTGGGGCTTGTTTTAGTCCATAGAGAGCTTTGTCCAAACGATAGACGTGATCGGGATGTTCTTGATCAACGAAACCTTCCGGCTGAGCGACGTAGACTTCTTCTTTTAACACGCCGTTGAGAAAAGCGGTTTTAACATCCATCTGATAGACTTTGAAGTCTTTGTGAGCCGCATAAGCCAGCAGGAGGCGGATAGCTTCGATACGGGCAACAGGAGCATAAGTCTCGTCGTAGGCGATGCCTTCCTGTTGATTGTATCCCTTAGCTACTAGCTTTGCTTTGTTCCGGATCACTTCACCATCTTCATTTTTCTTATTCTTGAAAACCCATTTAGTTCCGACCACTGTCTTCCCATGTGGACGGGGTACCAAGGTTCACACTTGAAGACGTTCGAATTGATTGATTTCCTCTTGCATTGCAATTGTCCAATCCGGGTCTCGAAGTGCGTATGCTACTTTGGTAGGCTCGTTTTGGCTCAGGAAGCAATTGAAAAGACTGTGTTGACGACGTGTCCTCACACCATCCGAAGGATCGCCAATTATCTGATTGATCGGGTGACCTCTAGTCCACTTGCGCTCATGAGGCAAGGCTGTAGCAGATGCGTCAGCCATCTGTGGATCTAGATTGCCTATAGTCTCCGATTAATCATTTGTCTGAGGAAGTTCCAATTCTGCACTTGGATCGATCATCTCTGATGATACTTCCTCGAGGACCACTGTCGGTTCTTCGGTATTCTGTGGCAAATCTGAATCGGGTGTGGTAGAGGTGTGAGATGAACTTGGTACGTCGGTCTCGAACGGTGGAGAATCCACTGTAGGTGCAATGGTGCATGACCGATATACTGGTTCGAAGAGAGAATCCAAATCGTCTATTGCAAGTCTCGTTGCTTCGTCTGACATTGACTTTGATGTTGTTGCCATCTTCTGTTGGTTTTGTGCCAACACATCAGTGATTACGGGTTCTGAAATGTTGTCTTCAGAAGCCATCGGGTTTAGCACGGGTCCTGAACTGATTTGAGCAGGAACCATCGGGTTAGGCACGGGTCCTGGACTGAGTTGACCAGAAGCCATCTGTGCCACTTCGTGAAAAGTGACATTATAACTTTCCTAATAGTTCGGTTGGACTTGATGTATACTCGGTACGCTTTTGAAGTTGAAGAATACCCGACAAATGTAGCTTCGAATGCTTTAGGGTCGAACTTTGCACGTTGTTCTCGGTCGTTCGCCACAAAGCACTTGCACCCGAAGATTTTAAAGAAAGAGATATTGGGCACTCTATTATTCGCAATCTCGTACGGAGTCTTGTTGAACCGTTTGTGAACCACCGTCCTGTTTTGAGTAAAACAAGCGGTATTGACTGCTTCAGCCCATAGAAAGTGTGGAAGTCCCGATTGGATCAGCATTGTACGAGCGGCTTCCACTAGTGTTCGATTTTTCCTTTCGACGACCTCATTTTGTTGAGGTGTTTTGGCGGGCTGAAAATTGTTGACTTATTCCAGGTTTTTGATAAAACTCACTGAGGTGGTTGTTTTTGAACTCAGTGCCGTTGTCTGTTCGAACAACTTGAATAGTCTGTTGCAGCAGATTTTGAGTTGTGTTCACAAAATTGATTATCAAGTCACCGGTCTCATCTTTCATTCGGAGGAACTTTGTCCACGTGTAGCGAGAATAGTCATCTACAATCACTAGGACATACTTTCTTCCATTGATACTCCGAGTCTGCATCGGACCACAGAGATCCATGTGAATTAGTTCCAATGGTCGAGAAGTAGATGCAATTTGCTTGACGTGATGAGATGCTCGCTTTATTTTTCCTAGGTGACATGCCGAACAATGATGCTCCCTTTGTAGTTGTATAGTTGGAAGACCGTGAACCAACTTTTTCGTAGAAAGATGTTGGAGAGCTTTCATGTTTAGATGAGACAGTCGTTGATGCCATAGGCTGTTCCTCTCTATATCAATATGAGAAATGAGGCATACAACTGTCGAGGGCCGTGCGGACGTCAGGTTGATCGTGTAAAGATTGGATTTCCGAAGTCCTTGAAGGAGTTCTGTGTCCTGACTATCCAAAATTCTGCACCGGTCAGCATGGAAGACCACCTGGAAGCCTTTGTCAATGAATTGGTCTATACTGAACAAGTTATGGCGGAGGCCTTCGACGTATGAGACATCTTTGATGGTCAGATTCTTCAAAATGATATCCCCAAGTCCTAGAATCGGGGCTGAATCGTTGTTCCCAAATCTGACTTTGCCATTTGGTCGGTCTTTGGGAGTAGCTCAGCAGCTCTTGTTCACCTGTCATGTGTGTGGAGCAACCAGAGTCGAGGTACCACACATGATGGATCTGCAAACACAATTTAGAGGGCTTTAGGTACCCACTTAAGCATGGGTACTCTCAGATTAGCAGATTTAATTTTGGTTTCAGATAAGACTCCTAAATCTATTTTTGGAAGAGTCTTAATAACCCATTGCACTTTTGGAGAAGTGAGTTTGGGTTTTGCCTCTGTAGGAGACTTGGCCCTTTTGGCTTTTGTCGTCCTAGGCGGAGATTTAGGAACCCATTTGGGTTGAACCTTACAGGGAAGGTTAATTTCAGCTCGTACAAATGCCTTGGAAGGTTTGATTGAGGAAAAGATCTTTTCTTGTGATAGTCTCCTAAGGTGCTTGGGGGATTTAATTTCTACGGGATACATTAGGTGAGTACAGTCATGTACGGCGCCGTAAGCTTTCTTTATGGCTGGATCTTGTTTCCTACGATTTTTCCTTTTGGCATTTGTTTCAGAATGATTAGTAGTAATTTTCGATGTAGAGCCTATTTCGGTATTTTCACTTCTATAGGTGATAGGCTGAAGTGAGCACGTAGAAGCAATTATTTTGAACGTAGAAATGCTCCTTTATTACTACGAGTGTCTTTTATTTTGACAGAAGGAATAACATGTTCAATCATTTAAATCTACTCGCTCCTTCTTTATTTAGGATTTTAATATATCTTCTAGTGACACTAGCCTGTCTCTGTACTAGATTAGTCAGGACTGAGTAGACAGCGTCTCTGCCTATCGATCTTAGTCTCAACATCGGTGCTCAAGTGCATTCTCATTGTCATGTGATTGACGATATGTACATTTAATATTATTATGATATCGAGCTTTTCGAACTGTATCGATCGAACGTTTATGTAGCGTTCGATTATATATCGATCTATATGAATTTTTCGGTATTTTAGGTCGATTATAGATGTCGAGATTATTATCACGCTTCTTATGATAGCGTGTGAGGTAGTTTGGGAGGACGAGGAAGCCTTGAGATTTTCCATCTCCTTATAGAATTTTTTCTTTTCCGCTTCGAAATTCTCTCTTTCTTTGTCTAGTTTCGCCTGTGACTCCTCTATCTGTTTTATGATAGGGGTTTGTCGAGAGAATTTTGATAATTAACCATTTTGACTTCCTCATGGTATTCTTGAGAGTCCGGAGGTAGAACTTGAGCTAATTCGCTGACAGGTGTTAGAGTAGGTTTCCTATTTTTTTCCTTTTCAATTAGTTCATTGTAGTCAAAGGGGATTTCACGCCCATGTAAGGCTTGATTGATGGATGAATCAAACGCATTTTCGTACGTCGATTCCGTAATGTTCCTAAGAGAGGTTGCAGCTAAACCCATGTTCTTAATGTCATACATTTCTTTCTTTTGTAAAATACGTGGGTTAGTGTAACCTATGCCTTCTATTGGATTATAAAACTCTATATCATTGGGCTTGTTTAAGAATATCGTCTGTTCAGAGTGTCCCCTACGCGTAAGAAGATCATCTAATTTTTTAATTTTTGCATACAACTTCCTGCGTTCCTCACTTAGGAGAGCATAATTATTTTCTACCGTTGCTTTGGCGGCTTGACAGGCGTCTAGATCCTTACTAAGCTCACTAACCTTAGCGTTAGATATTTCTAATTGAGTTTCTAAGTGAGTGATCTTAGAAGTAGTTTCAGTTATCCTACAATTTAAGGTAGCCTTCTCGTTGAGATGCCTAACCAAACAATTGTAGTTATTTGCTAGCCTGTCTTCTAATTCTTTGACCTTATCACTATGCTGTCCTAAAGGAGGTTGACTAGTCTCTCTACAATGTAAGCTCTTAGTAAGTTCTTCTATTTTTGCACTAGAGCTTCTAAGGTCTGATTCGAGACTATTTATCTTCTCCTGAGCTCTCTCAAGTTTAATCTCTACTTCCTTAACACTTTTCTGCTCACGTTTCATGTTAGTGTATGCTAATTGATACGAATCTAACATGGTCAATAATGGGAGTGAGAGACTACCTCATTTGAAGACGTGGATGCGTTGTCGTCGTCCGTAAGAGTGGATGTTTTGGCGTCCATTTCGTTGTCGAGACGAGCCATGAGGGCTAAGTTCTCTTCTTCGGAGCTCGACGTGTCCTCGAGCCATTGGTCCTGCTCGGCCATGAGAGCTACTCCAGCTTCTTTCTGTTTTGTCAATTGAAGCTTCCTGGAGTAGTAGTTTGCATCTCTCTTCTTCGGGAGAGTGCACTCTCTAGCGAAGTGACCTACTTTGCCACGACTAAAGCATTTGTTAGTCTCTTTGGGGTTCTTGACCTCGGAACTCTCTGGTGCACGTTCTTTGTTTTTGGAGCTTGTAGTCCGAAGTCTGTTGGCTGAGGTTGAAGACTTCTTCTTGAAGTACTTCTTGCTCATCATTTGTCCAATGAGAGCTAACTGCTTTCCAAGGGCTTTCATGTTTGGCTCTATGTCGCAGTCCGATTCATCTTCCGACTCCGATGATGAAGGTGGCCTAACGATCTTTTCTTTTCTTGATCTTGTGCTCCTCTTCTCCGAGACTAAGGCAACCGTGTCATCGGTTTGTTTGCCATTCTGCTCTTTGATAATCTCTCGGATATCATCCTCATGTTGAGCTAGATTATCGAACACGGCATGGACATCCAACTCTTCGAGATCTTTATTTTGTCGTATTTGTTTGGATATTTTCTTCCATTCCGTGGGCAGAGAAGATAGAAATCTAATGTTTGTTTCCATGTTTGTCTTTGTTATTTCTATCTTCCTCATCTCGTTGAGAAGAGTGAGGTATCGTTGGTAGATTTCGTATAGGCTCTCCTCCGGCTTAGCTTTGAAGGAGTCGTAAGCAGTGAGAATGTTCGTCTTCTTGGCCTTTATGCCAACTTCCGTCCTTTGCATCATCCTATGCAGCTCATCCCACATCCCCTTAGCCGATGTAAGGCTGTCTATTTGTCTGTATATGTCGTTGGGGATGCCCTGTATAAGGGTATTCATGGCTACTAGATCAGCCTTAGCTCGAGCTCTTTCCTCCAGAGAGTATTCTCTAGGCTCCTTTAGTCGCCTAGAAGCTGGAATTACCGGAATAGCTGTTTCGTCCCTGGGTACGTGAACCCAGAACTGTGCCGGTCCCTCTTCAAGGGACTGCAGTAGATTTTCGGCTTGATCCTTTAGTGCTATGAAATTCAGGAAGCGGCTTCTCCATACTGTGTATTCGCCTCTTTGCAAGATCGGCGGACGGTTGTCATTTCCGAGTGAGTACGCATCCATGTTTGTATTGTAGTGTTCGAGTTGTTGAAGGATCTTCGTTGATTGTTTTGAAGGATGAAAATGATGTAAAGTGCTTCACAAGTGACAAAATTAGTTAGTAGCGTTTGATTCGAAAATTAGATCGACAATTATTTTCGATTCAATCTTTGAAGTTTGATCGAAATTAATTCGTTGAAATAGAATGTATTTACTGTTCTCGTGCGAGAGATTTTGTCAGCGCGATATTTTACGAGCGAGAAAAATTGCTCAAAATCATTCGGTCGAGAAAAATTTCTTGATCGTGAATTTATTTCGATCGTAAAGAAACAGTACGTTAGTAAGTTTCTCGACAAGTCAAAATAAATCCGTTGACTAGAAAAGTTTCTCGCGTATAAATGATTTTCGCCTGGTCAAACGTTAAAAGGTTTGACTGAAAAAGTTTTTCGAGTGAAAGTTGTTACGCATGCAAAGTCAAAATTGGTCTCTCTCGAAAAAGTTTTCCGCTGTGTATAATGCTCGAGAAATATTTCTAACTAAAATCGTTTCTGCTAATGACGATTCTAGCGCTGACTTCGTATTCTGACCGAGAAAAATTTTCGCGCCAAGTTTTTCGATCGAGAAACTAATCCGATCGCAAACCCTAGCGAGAAAAATTAGGGCAATCGAGAAAAATTCACAGAATACGATTAACACAAATTCGAGCAAAAACAAGGAATTAGACAGTGAAATTTCAGGTAATCGCTCGCAATCAAGTACTAATCACGCACGAACAAACAATTAAACACGTTATGAAGCAAAATATATCGAATTTGATCAAAATCAGAACGTGTTCTTCATGTTCTTCGTCAACAGTAAAATTCCAGAATCAAGTTAATCTAAATTCGGAGTTCAAACTGCTACTGATCTAGTCGCAATGAACGTTTATCACTTAATCTAGCACTGAAACATCAAATTCAAGTCAAATACGCACATAATTAAGCTATTTGGATCGAAAACAGGTTTCGCGCCAAACTGTTCTTCGTTGAACAGTATTAAAAAAAATGATTTTCGATCCGATTCTAACAATTTTCGATTCAAAACAGAACGAATCTGCTCTGATACCAATTGTTAGGTCCTCAGATTAACAACTCTATGATCCTAGGCTAGAAACCATAGCAATTCGATCGTTTAGATGATCAATTGAATTCGATCGAAAAACTCAAAATAAGAACAAGAGAGAGAATTCAATTAGAGTGAGAAAGTTAATGTTTGTTTCTCTCTCTAGAAATCGATTTGCAAGCCCTTCAGATCAATTCTCTAAACTTTCTCTATTCAGCTCAATTCATTTACAAGTATTTAACCAACAATCTTGGTATAAATATCGAACTAGTCCTTAATCTAAAGACTAATACAAGTAAAGCCCCTAATTACAAGGACAACTAATGAAATCAAGCACAATTACAAATGATATTCTACATCGACATTCGTTTTCCTTCGTTCTTGATTTCTTTGGCATACTGCGAGTATTGTGAGAGATTATCGTGTAGGGAGTGAATATCTGTGGCATCTAGATCTTTGTTCTGTTGCTTAACCAGAACTGCAATCCGTCCCCACTCAGGTTGAAGTGTGGAAAGGAACTTGATGTTGTGTTCTAGATTGGAGCGTTGGATGTTGATCTTTCTTATCTCGTTGATGATGGTCAGGAAGCGAAGGTAAACATCTCGAAGTTCTTCCCCCTCCTTAGCTCTGAAGGAGTCATAGGCAGTAAGGATGCTGGACTTCTTAGACAGATTACTAACTTCTGTCCCGACCATCATTTTGCATACTTCATCCCAAATTTCCTTTGCAGTGACCATTGCGTCGACTTGCTTGTAGACATCATTTGGTAGAGCCTGAAGTACATAGTGTCGGGCAAGCTTGTCCGCTCTGGCTCGTGCTCTCAAAGCATCATTGTATCGACTAGGGTCCTTAGGAGTTCTCCTCTCTGGGATTGGAGGAACGTCATCGGGTTGAGCAGGGATGATGGTCCAAAATTGAGCAGGTCCCTTAAAACTCGAGGAAAGCATGTCGTTTGCGAGGTCCGCATCCTTGATTTCTATTAAGTTGGGAGCAAACCCGAAGGAGATGAGTAAACCCCAGTTGGGGATATAACCTCTATAAAAATCCTGTCTCGCATTTACTTTTCAGTTATTTTCTTATCACTGTGAGACAGACCCGACACACATCCGACGTAACAAAGATATATCAGGCATACTCATCACAAGCATCAGTAGGCATCTAAGTCACCACATACTAGAATTGTGAAAAGAAGAAGCACAAAAATTTTATAAGCGTAATTCACCCCCTCTTAGGCACATTTTTATCTTCATTTGGTATCAGAGCAGGTTACTCAAACGACGGACCTAACAAGCCCGAGTTAAAGATCTAATGGCTTCATCGAGTTTTGATGTTTTTGCAGAGGGACAATCCCATCCCAGGCCACCACTCTTCGATGGAACTAACTACGCCATATGGAAAAATCGTACGAAGGAATTCCTGCTTGCTGCTGACTATGATCTGTGGGATATCATCACCACTGGACCTTACACTGAACACCTACGAGATGACTCAGATCTCCTTCAAAGAGAAACCACCAGTTCGAAATCAACGGAATATTGCCTTCAACACTGAACAAGAGAACGATTCTGACGGCGAAGAAGAAACTGAGGAAGACTTACTCGAGTAGATCGCCATGCTGACCAGGGAACTGAAGTCACGGCTTAGAAGAAAGTTCAAAGGAAACTCCAAGTTCCAACCTAGGAACAAGGTGTTGGGGTTTGGACCTAACACAAGGGAATATCGTCATCCGTGAACAATGTGCAGAAATGCTTCAAGTGCAACAAGCCAGTCCACTTCGCCTCAAACTGCCCGATGGAAAATGATGACAAAAGGATAAAGAAGCAGAAAGCCATGGTCACCATCTGGGAAGAGGCCGGAAGTGAAGAGGAGGAAGATCTCACCTACATTGCCTTTGATGATGATCATGTATCTTCTTCATCCACTATTAAGAAAATACTCTTTCTAAATGAATTATATGATAGGTAAGATGAATCTCATGATAACGCTTCCTCAGTTCCTGAAGTTGATGAAAAGGAATAGATGTTTGAAATAATTCAAAACACAGAAAGAAGGATTAAGTCGCTCAATTCACAAGTAAGGAGTCTGGTTAGGCAACGAGATGACGTAGCTAGAGAAAAGCACAAAATGGATCTAGAAAATGAACGCTTGAGAGCCGAGCTAGAAACCCTTAAGGAAGAAAAGGCCTTATGTAATTGCGAAGAGCTTAGGAAGCAAAGTAATGATACATCTAGAGACATGTCTGTTCTTAAGGAATCCTTAGAAGAAAAAGCACGTACGGTTGATAGACTTCTTGAAGGAAAACAAAATCTTTATATGTTACTTAGTATTCCTAGAAATGTTGGGAAATCAGGGATAGGATATTCCACGACACATGAACATGCTGCCCCTCCACAAAATGTTAGGAAGCCTAAATGTTTTTCATGCGGCTGTCACGGTCATTATGCTAACCACTGTTTTTTGAAGAGATCTGATAAGTCAAGATATGTCTGGAGGCCAAAGCAGGTTCCTAAGAATCAAGGTTCTAACACTGGCCTGCCTGTGTTTAAGAGATCACAGTATGTGACACATGATATATCACGTGTTAACAAGAGTTATTTTGCCGCTAACCTTTTAGGACCTAATCAAAGTTGGGCACCTCAGAAAAGAACTGATTCATACAGTTACAAAGAAGAAAATCCAGCAAGAAAAACAAGTAGTACCTCGACAGTGGGTGTACCCACCATGTGACAGGCGATATTAGTAAGTTCGTGTCGGTGAAAGCGCATGACGGAGGATATGTCTCCTACACCGACAACACAAAAGCTAAGATTATTGGAGTTGGAACTGTCGGTAACACTTTATATACTACTATAGATGACATATGGATGGTTAAGAATCTAGAACATAATCTCGTTAGTATTAGTCAATTATGCGATAAAGGTCATACGATTACTTTTGAAAATGATAAGTGTGTTGTTAGAAACGATAATAAGGTGTTATTTAGTGCGTCTAGGGATAGAAATATCTACTGTATTACTCTTGATGATATCACTGACCAGAATGTCAAGTGCTTAGCAGTTACACAGGATAACACCTGGTTATGGCACATATGCTTAGGACATGCCAACATGGAACTACTGTCTCATATTACAAGCAATGCACTGGTACGAGGTGTTCCTGACATAAATTTTGTCAAGGACAAAACACGCAAAGCGTGCCAAATGGGTAAGTAGACCAAACCATCGTTCAAAGCAAAGAATATGATATCCACATCCAGGCCGCTGAACTGCTTCATCTCGACCTTTTTGGTCCTGTTCAGACGATGTCTCTGCGAGGTAAAAGATATGCCTTTGTTATTGTTGATGATTATTCCAGGTATACATGGGTGATATTCCTTGCACATTAGAATGAGGCATTAGATAGCTTTGCATCGCTAGTAAAGAGACTTGAAAATGAAAAAGAAATGAATCTATGTAGGATACACTGTGATAACGGACTAGAGTTTGATAGTAAGTCATTTGCATCATTCTGTGATCAATAGGGATATAGTCATAATTTCTCTGCTCCTATAACTCCCCAACAAAATGGCGTAGTTGAACGAAAAAATTGAGTGTTACAGGAAATGGCCAGATCTATGTTACATGTGTATGATATTCCTAAACAGTTCTGGGCGGAAGCTGTCAGTACAGCCTGTTATGTGTCAAATCGCGTGTTCCATAGAGTGATATTAAAGAAAACATCTTATGAAATCTGGCATGATAAAACTCTAAATATAGTTTACTTTCGTGTGTTTGGATGTAAATGTTTTATTTTGAGTGATAGAGATATGAGAGGAAAATTTGACTCTAAGGTAGATGAATGGATATTCCTTAGTTACAGTGTCCACTCTAAGGCCTATCGTGTTTATAATAAAAGAAAGCTGACTGTTCAGCATACATGTTACTTTTGATGAGGTACATAACAAAGATGCTACTGATAAGTTAGGTATAAATTTGCCTTGTGCAGAATTGCAGGATACTAAAGACAGTGAGGAAGATATGACGAAAATGTTGAGACACTGGAACCAGAAGCTAATGAACAGCAATGGAGAAAATGAAACATGCTTCCAGTCATCCAACAGATCAAGTGATAGGGAATATCACATCTGGAATCAAAACCCGAGCTACTGCACGAAATCAGGATACAGAGGAATCTCATGATGTACTGTTTTCAATGATGGAACCAAGAAGGTCCATGAAGCTCTAGACGATATATGGAACCAAGATGAGTTATCTCAGTTCGAAAAGAGCCAAATATGGACACTCGTAGAAAGACCAGACGAAAAATCCATCATAGGACCAAATGGGTATTCCGCGACAAACTCGATGAATATGGTAATATCACCAGAAACAAAACGAGGTTAATTGCAAAAGGTTATTCCCAGGAGGAAGGTATTGATTTCGATGAAACTTTCACTCCAGTAGCTAGATTAGAATCTATACGTGTTTTACTTGCATATGCATGCTTTAAACGTTTTAAATTTTTTCAAATGGACGTAAAAAGTGCATTTTTAATGGCTTTATAAATCAGGAAGTTTATGTAGAACAACCACCGGGTTTCGCTAGGAATGATTTTCCAAATCATGTTTTTAAGTTAAATAAGGCATTGTGTTGGCCCTTTTATTACCAAACAAGGATCAAAAGAAAGGTTTGAATGTAAAAAACGTGATGAACACCTTGAGTGCATGTTAGTGTGTGTTTTTCTAAGGAAAAGTACAAGGTGGCATACCTTTTTAATTCTTTTGATAAAACCCTAAGGGTAAGTGGGGCTTTATATACCACTAGTATTTGGTATATTAAAGCCCAAATACAAAACTCCTACATAATATCAAATGTCTCCCCAAACTACTACAACCCACTAAATAAGCATTAACCCAAGATTACATAAATTAAAGGATGCTCGAAATATTTATAACACATTATATGGTTTAAAACAAGCTCCGAGGGCATGGTATGAAAGGTTAAGCAAGTTTTTGATTGACATAGGATTTTCGACTAGAACTATTTATAGTACAATGTTTATTAAGTATGAAGGTGATCACATGATACTGGTCCAAATCTACGTCGATAATATTTGGAAGTACTAATATCATTCTTTGCGAGGAATTCTCTAAGTCGATGCAGAAGGAATTTGAGATGAGCTTGATGGGTGAGCTGAACTATTTCCTCGGGTTGCAAATAAAGCAACTTCACAGTGGAACCTTTGTATCCCAGACGAAGTATAGGAAGAAATTACTGACAAAATTCGGGATGAGTGATTCCAAAGCAATTTCCACCCCTATGCATCAGACCACCAAAATAGACAGTGATGAATCAGGTACACCAGTCGATCAAACAGTATATTGAGGTATTATCGAAAGCCTTCTTTACTTAACTTCTAGTCGCCCTGATATTATGTTTGTTGTTGGTATGTGTTCGAGATATCAGTCTGACCCTAGGGAATCTCACTTGACAGCAGTCAAGCGTATACTTAGATATATCAAAGGTACTGTGAATTTTGTCTGTGGTACTCTTATACGGATGAATTCCCATTAATGGGATATTCCGATGCCAACTATGCCGACTGTAGGGAAGATAGGAAAAGTACTAGTGGAACTTGCCAATTACTTGGAAATTCCCTGGTAACTTGGTCTAGTAGAAAGCAAAATGCTGTCGCCCTCTCCACAACCGAAGCTGAAGATATGGCCTTAGGAAATTGTTGTCAACAAGTTCTTTGGATGAAACAAACCCTTAGTGATTTTGGGTTACGTTATGGCAAAATTCCTATTCTGTGTGATAGCACTAGTGCCATTAGTATTACTAAGAATCCCGTGCATCACTCTCGTACTAAGCATATAGAGGTTAAACATCATTTTATACGAGACCATGTTCAGAAGGGGAATATCAGTGTGGAATTCGTTGAAACAAATGATCAGCTTGCTGATATCTTCACAAAACCCCTAATTGAGGCAAGATTTTGTGACGTCCGTGATCGATTGGGAATCATTGAGCTAAATAAGGTTAGTAAATCTACCTAGTTCTGTCATTTAGTCTAGATTACTCTATTTTAGGTAGAAATTCATAGTTATCCTACCCTAAAATATTCATTCAGCCCTTGGAATAATCCATAGGATCTTATAGTTCTTTTCCTTGAGTGTGATTTTAGTATTCTAGGAAGAAATTCGTAGTTATCCCATTCCAAGATATTTCTTCAGCTATCTAGATTATTTTCGGAATCCCGATCTTCTGGATGTACTCTTTGAATGTGATAAAGTTATTTTAAGAAAAAAATTCGTAGATATCATTCCAGCCCTTAAGTTATTACTGATGGATAATAAAAATCCCTTCCTAGTCAGCTCAGTCAAATCCTTTCCATAATTACGAAATCCCATCAAATTAGTCTGATATTTCTGATGACCTGTCTGTCAATTTCCCTCTTTAATTTTGAAATTTCAAATTTCAAATTTTAAAATCCATCCTTATCTCTTCCTCAAATAAACCGACTCTTTCTCTTTAAAAAATCCCGAACCACTTCAAGCCTAACACCTATCTTCAAATCGTCTTCTTCGAAACTTCTTTCAATACTCAAACCTTCGAACATGGTGAAAACCGCCGGAACTAAAATCGTCGCAGCGGAATCCTCAAGCCGCAAACGTAAGGAATCCATGACTGATGAAGACTTGTCCGATCCTTCTCCAGATCATCCAAACCAGTCTCACCATCATCTACCTCTGTTCGAAAAACTTGTTGTATAGCCAAGTTTGTCGAAAAAGCCTCCTGACCGTCCTAAATTGCCAAACAAGAAGAAGAAAAGCAAGAAGGCTAGCCTTACTCCAACTAAGACCCCTATTCCATTCCCCGGATCTGAAAATTCTGCTTCCACCCAAGAAGTTCCTGATGAATCACCGAAACAGCCATCACCAACTCCGCCTCGTCAAAATCGCCATCTTCTCTTGAAGAAATTCTGCCATCTCCAAAACAGACCCCAAAGGAACCTGAGATACCATATATTGATATTTCCAAACCAAATGAGATCCCTGTTGAAGGCCTCCTTTTGGAAGAAAGCGCCCGAACCAACTAGAAAAGTTTCAGCAACAGAGATATCGCCAGAGGTCTCGGGGTTGCTTTTGACAAGTCACCTGCTGGAACAGTTATCACCTGGCTAAAGGACTTCGGCTGGGAGGAATTCCTTAGTATCAACAAGCCATATTACCCAGAGGCCGTTAAGTTGTTCTATGCCAACTTCGACTATGTGGAGCACGAAGAGCACGTCTCCATCACCTCTTATGTACTTGGAGGCAGAATCAACTAGGCCACTAAGAAGATAAATGCAGTGCTGGGAGTTCCCGATGAACCTTTCTGCCACTACGATATGAATGACTGGTGCCAAGCTGATGAGTTTGACACTGATGATGTCTTTACGACCCTCTAGAATACCCGTAGTAAGCCTCACTTTTCGGACAGTGAAGCCCTAAACCAGTTACCCATCGGCTTCTTATTTCTGCACAAACTACTCAACATGACCCTGTGGAGTGGAAAAATCTGCAGTGGAGGCCACTCAACGACGATGAACTTCATGAGCACGTTCCCATTTACATGATATCTCAGAACCGCAAGTTCAATCTCGGCTATGTCATCCTGAAGCACATGATCCAGGCCTTTGAGAGCAGAGACAAAGCATTGCCCTATGTGGTGTTACTCACTCATTTTCTTGAGTGCGAAAACATAGTTCTGCCGCCTGCTTGGGAAGACGAAACCATCCATATCGTGGATCCAGTGACTCTGAAACGCATGGTGATTCATTACTCAAAAAGTCAAGGTTGGTTCAAGGCAAAGTAAAGTAGGTCAGTCGACAGTGCCCAGAAACGGTCCGCCGCAAAAGGAAAGGCGAAGGTTAAGAGCAACGATGACGACTATGAAGACGAGCTCAGCATCGGGAAGGAAGGAATCTCAGCGATACGCCGCGATATCTCTGATATCAAGGCTGACAACCAGAAGCGCTTTCGTAAGATCAAAGAACAGTACACCGAATTGTCCCTTAAGTTGTCCAAGCTCTGCAAAAAATGATGAAGAAATTCCTTCCAAAATCCGCTGATTCCGAAAGCTCTTCAAGCCAGTAGACTGCCTTCTGCTCAGATCCTAGTTGCCCTTAGGATATCTCTTTCTATTCCATTTTCTGCAAGTCTGGTATTTAGATGTTCCTCCCTTCTTTTTGATAATGAAGGGGGAGTAAGGTAAGTTTTAGGCGTTTAGCGTCTAAGTGTTTTGATGTTTGGGAGTAGTAGGTTGGTTGTGTGTAGGGAAGCTCGTGGAACCCAAATCCATATAGTATTTGCTTTTATGATATATCTCTGATGCTTCTATGCGATGCTTAATATTTTGCTCTGATTTTTGGATATATCTATGATGCCTTTATACTGCGTTGCCTAATCTTATGCTCTAATATAGTGATACTCTGATACTTATCTGTGCTAATTAACGTGTGTGAAATTTCTTGATAAGTGCTAAGTGCCTGCTGCGATGATTATCTTATTGCTTCAATCATACTTGGAAAATGCGCACTTGGGCAGGGGGAGCACACTCACGGGTAATTTCGAAATTTTGCACTCATGATATAACCTTGAAAATGACATGATATATCGCACTTAGACAGGCGGAGCAAATATGTATCATATGTGATTAGGAAATATCGTATGCTCTGCTTAGTGATTGTGGAACACTTAGACATATGCGCTAGGACTAGGGTAATCGAATATGCTTACATGCTTCCATGCTGCATCAATTACATGTCATCATCAAAAAGGCGGAGAATGTTGACCTGTTTTGTCCATCAGCGTTAAGAGTTTTGATGAACTATGTAATTGTAATGACGTTGGTCTATAAATTAAGCAATTCGATTTGTGATGATTATAATGTCTAAGTTCATGCTAATATTCGACCATATATGAGATAAAATTGATTAAGGTGTTGAATATTTGATTCACATGTGATTATGTGATTATTTGGTGAAACTAGGTGATCACATATTATATACAGCCCATGTGATAGGATATATCGTTCTGTGCTATATATGGAAAAAACGCATGAGATATCCTACTGAGTTATAAAAGGAAAATATGCTGTTTATATATGGAAACTGATATATCCGTTGTTAATTGTTTATTCCTGGATGAAATCGAGTAGAAAAATCCTTTGCATGCATCCAACTGATTTAAATGTGCGAAATCAATTAGATATCTTTCTTACACTTATTGGAATATTATATTTAGGAAAGAATTGATTTGATTGACTTGTCGATGACGTGCTAATATATGAATATTGGTAAACATCTTTGAAATATGTGAAGTTATGCCATGATATGACAATTCGAATAAGACATGCTCTGAAATGATATATGTGCTAAACATGGTAAATATATTGAAATAATATTATGAGCTGTATATGGAAAACGTGCTGAACTGATGCTATCACATGTGTTATACTTAGAAAGTAAATCTGAATTAATTTATTCTAGAAACTGATAGCAGGGAATCACTCATGAAAAGTTCTGTTATGGTAAATATAATTCAAAATAAGTGAATACGGAAAACGAATCTGAGCTTTATATGGAATATAATCATGCTTTAATGTGATATATAACCGTTGTGATGACTTTCTAGAAGCATGATTTGTATGGCATGTTGACTCTCGAAAATTGCATGGAAACTATGCTTGATTTGGTGATTATTATGTGATATGATTTTCCATGTGAAGTGCTGATTGAAAAGGCTTATATATGAGCTACACTTCATAATTTTGAGGCACTTAGAACTTGTGAACATTCGCCTACGAGAGATTTTTGAGCAGAAACATTTTGAGAGATCCCTGAGCCTCCATTTGTGATAGCTTTCTGCCATACTGAGCTTTAACTTGCGATTCCATCACTGCACGAGTAATTCATCCTGTTATCCCTACCTTCCACCATATATTCTGTCTTTGGACGTGAGCAATACCAAGGAGGCAAGGTTGACGTTTACGCACACGTGAAGGGAAGGACGAGTTCCGAGGGCCCTTCGGTAGCGAGCTGTGTCTGTTGGGATCAGGAGATTCCCAGGAACAAAACTCGATGTATGGTGACCTAGTGTGTCTCGTGTTCGACTTGTTTCGGATGTGTATTGGGCTAATCAATCGGTTTTGTATCCAGCTACTGTGCATTATAGTGATTGGTTAAACTCTTGGGGAGCAAACCCCAAGGGGAGGAGTAAACCCCAGTTGGGGATATAAACCTCTATAAAAATCCTGTCTCGCATTTACTTTTCAGTTATTTCCTTATCGTTGTGAGACAGACCTGACACACATCCGACGTAACTAGGATATATCAGGCATACTCATCACAAGCATCAGTAGGCATCTCTAAGTCACTACATACTAGAATTGTGAGAAGAAGAAGCACAAAAATTTATAAGCCTAATTCACCCCCCTCTTTGGCACGTTTTTATCTTCAGTTATGGCATCGTTCGTCTTCTTTTTTTTCCTTTCGAGAATGACTATGATTTACTTTTTGGCTGTTTCTTTTTTTCAGATTATATTTTGGCACTAGTGCTTTTGTGGTTTGGTAAGTTTCTCGACAATTGCGTTCCAAGAAAGAAAAGGACAATTATCAAACAACTTCAATCAAAAGCTTGGCGTCTGGCCGGTGGTACTCGTAAAACTGGGATAGAGTTTCGACTTTATACGTCGAAGTCGAGGCCCGTACGTCGTACGCTTTCTGTAAGACGTTATTGCCTTGTATTTCAGTGCCTCGGGTCGTCGCAATACGTCCCAAAGATACAACGACTTCAGGAATTTCAAAATGTCGCACACCGTAACGAAATTATCGAGCGATCTACTAAAGACTCTAGCATTTCTTGCTTTATTACTAATAAGGGAGATGTTGTCGACTTATTCTAAAATGCTTGGAGTGAATTGACTGAATTTTCATTCTGTCAGAGGACCTATATATTGTTTTTGAAAAGCTGCAGGGGTCAGTCTGAATTTCCAAATAGGCACAACATTTGGCCAGGGGTCAATCTGGGAATAGTCATAACTCTTGGATTGATACCCAATACCCCTCCATCCAGCCACATCATCATGCCCAGTCAACGTCAGATCAGCGCACATCAGTCCACGTCGGTCCGCGTGCCAGTGACATGTCATCAGCCCGCCACGTCATCAAATTATCATTTTTTGTTTTTTCTTTTTTTGTATTTGGACTGGTTTACTAAATAGTTTCTCATGCACCCGATATCGGTTTTGAGCAAATTAATATTCTTTATATTCCTCTCAAAATGTAGATTCGTAATCTTTCAACGATTTTTCGTTTCGACAACCGACGTTTTCTCGATTTAATAAAATCATTGCAGCTCTTCTCTTAGTGGGCTATTACCCACACTTGGGTCCAAGACCCATTTGGGCTTAAAACCCAACAATCCACCACATGATTGGAAATTAGTAAATGCAATGAATGCTGACTCTTGCAAGAAAGTCTCGATGACCCAGCACTGCATCGGGATAGGAAGCTTGCGGCTTTGAACCTTTCCTGGAGAAATACTATCGGATTTAATCACTGCTCAGTGAAAGAGATGTCTTGAACTGGCAGCTTTTTGTGTAAACCAAGACAACAGTATACACACAGTGATGAATCTGATCTCCTTTCGATTCTCACGTTGTGTCCGTTTCGACCGTGGACCTTTTATTCAGTGTTTTCCGTTGAAGCGGCCCCACTTCACACTTATATAGGTGACCAACTATTAGGACGTAATCCTGGAGAAGCCCGAAATACTCCACCAATATGGTACAATCATCATTAAAAGCATACGTGCTTGCCCTAACCACACGTCATCGGGAAATTGCTTGGGCAGCTGTCGAGAATGGACTTTATTAGTTTCCAACTATACTACTGGACTAATCACAGCTTAGTTGTCTCATTGAACCAAGTTCGTGGGACCTCCAGTCATCGGGGTTGTGTTACCACTGTTTTTGTTCTTTGCGGTGTGGATTTTTAGTCCCATACCCCTTCCATTTTCTAACTGATCTCTAGCTATGCCTTTTCTCAGCGGATCCGCAATACTTTCCTTTGACTTTACATATTCGGTGGAAATTATTCTGCTAGAGTTAAGCTGTCTTACGGTGTTATGTCTCCGACGCATGTGCCGAGACTTACGGTTATACATACAGTTCTGTGCCCTGCCTATAACAGCCATGCTATCGTAGTGAATCATAATTGGTGGCACAGGTTTCTTCCAACATGGAATAACCTCAAGGAAATTTCAAAGCCATTCTGCTTCTTCACTGGCTTTATCTAGTGCGATGAACTCCGACTCCATCGTGGATCGAACTATTCACGTTTGTTTGGAGGACTTCCAAGAAATTGCTCCTCCACAGATGGTAAATATATAAACACTCGTGGATTTGGAGTCTTTACTATCAGATATCCAATTCGCATCGCAGTACCCTTCTAGTACCGCGGGATATCTCGTGTATCCGTGATTAATAGTGTGCTTCAGATATCTAGCACTCTTCTTAGTGCTACCTATTGGCTACTACCCAGATTACTCGTAGAGCTACTCAGTTTATTAATTGAGTACGTTATGTCAGGTCGAGTGTACATTAGTGTCCACAGATGTCTTAGCCGGAGGATCATCAAAGGCGTTAAATTTCTTTAACACGCTCTCAACAGAGTGAGTTGTGTAATCACAATTCCTTCGGATGTCTTAGAGACATTTATTCCCAAAATGACGTCAGCCAAACCCATATCCTACATGAAATGATTTTTTACCATATTCTTGTATTCACGATTATTTTGTGACTACTTCCCATTATTAACATGTCGTCTACATAAAGACAGACAATCACAAGCTCATCGACTGTGCCTTACGAATTTATCACACTCATTAATCTTATACCCATTCGACAACATTGTCATGTCGAATTTCTCGTGCCACTATTTCGGCACTTGCTTGAGCCTGTAAAGTGACTTCACGAGTTGGCACACCTTATTTTCCTGCCTGGGTAAACCCTTCGGACTACCTTATATATATTTCTTCCTCGAGTTTCTCGTTTATAAAGGCCATTTTCACGTCCATCTGGTGTATCTCGAGGTCATACAACAATGCTATAGCGATCAAGACCCGTATGGATGTAATCCTTGTCACGGTTGAGTAGGTATCGAAGAAATCGTACCCCTCCTTTTGGTTAAATTGTTTAGCTACTAAACGAGCTTAATACTTTTCTATTGATCCATCGGTCTTAAGGTTTTTTTAAGGACCCATTTGCATCCTAATGCTTGCACCCCTTCTGGAGGTCTACCAACTCCCACGTATCATTTTGCATAATGAACACAATCTCGCTGTTCACAGCTTCTTTCCGGAACGGAGCTTCTGGACTAGACAATGCCTCTTGCAAAGTCCGCGGTTAATCATCTAACATATAAGTTAGGAGGTCAGGCCCAAATGATTTGGCGACTTTTTTTTCGTTTACTTTGCCATGGTTTCTCATTTTCTTGAGGTGAACTCGCAACGGCATCGTAAGTTCGCTCACTATAGCTTATTTCTTTCTGTTAGGAATCGTGAATTTAAAGATTCAGATCAACAGTTCTGGTGATTGGATTTAACTTAATTAAATGTACCGAATAGACATAGGTGAAATCGGAAACCAGTCAGTAATTCGACAAAAGCGGCATGCAACCAGATCAAGACTACTACTAGAAGGTCACATAGACCGGAATGTAGATACCGAATATGCCATGTTAGACTAAGATTCAAATATATTTGAAGAGCGAGAAGTTGAAGACATCTGACGAGCAATTAATCCAAAGCTGACTGCAAGAGCCAAGTTGTAGTCAAACTAAGCCAAATAAGGAATAAAGCAAAACGCAGAGGGCGACTGCTGTAGAGACTGGACAGATCCATTTTGCGAAAAGTCATTAAAAGCTCTTTCCGGTACAAAGGACTATCTCGCAACGGCTTTCTACGACTAGCCCAACTATAAAAGGGAGAGAGAGGCAAGATGAAGATTAGATGACACACCAATTTTAGAAAAGCAAGAAACGCGAGAAAAAGTTCAAGCTCACAAGCTATTAAGCAAGAAGTACTTTGGTATTGTTATCACTGCACTTAGACCGGTTTGGTTAGTGAGTGAGTTGTTCTCAAGGGATTGTAAATTGCTCTTGAAAGTAGATGTACTGTAAAAAGCTGTCGAAGTGGTGTCTAGGAGTTTGGTTAGCCGAGTATAGCCGTGTGGGTTGTACTGTGTTAGTAATGCTAATGAGGTTGTGCAACATGGGGTTGTAAAACCAAGTCTTCTAGTGGTGCCTTCCTTGCGGGAAAGAAGGGGAGACGTATGAGATTTTTGACTCTGAACTTCAAGAAACAAACTGGTGTCTTTTGCAAACACACACACAAATCACATATTCTACCCGGTCTTGGTTTAAAACCGACCGGTTTGCTTCCGTACAAGTCACACACAAAAATATCAAGCACTGAAATCTACCCCAACCAGTTGAGAATCGAAAAGAGACAAGTGTTTATTCACCCCCCCTCTAAACATGTAACCGATCCTAACAAGTGGTATCAGAGCGGGTTATTTGATATTTTTCATATTACTAACCATGACTTCGTCAAACAAGCTTCCTATGTTTAGCCGGGACAACTTTCTTGAACGGAAGATTAGAATAATGACTCATCTCTATGCGCAAGACGATGAGATGATAGATGTGATAAATACAGGACCGTTTGTGTTTACAAAGGTGAACGTATGACATGCGGCACATCCTGATGAGCCACAAGAAATCCCAAAAGAAAGACATGAATTAACAACAACAGAAAGAAAGAAGGCGAATCTTGACAACATCGCAAATGACACCTGTTCAAAACACTGGACATGGAAATATTTAGGTAGGTTATGACATGTAAAACTGCAAAGGACGTATGGGCCGAACTCTGCCAAATCTGCGAAGGTGATGACCAAACAAGGGAAAATAAGCTCATTGTTGCCATTCAAAAATACGACACCATCAGAATGAAGCCAGGAGAAACCTTGGCTGACTTTGAGGAGCGCTTTTGCTCAATTATCAATGATCTCTCAGCACTTGGGAGACAAATGGAAAACAGGGATATGGCTATTAAGGCCATGAAAGCAATCCATGAGAATGAGATGTAAAAACAGTGGCTATGCGAGAATCCAAGGACTTAAGCAAACTAATGTTTCATGATATTTTTGCAGATTTAGAAAGCTTACGAGTTTGAGCTCCAGACAAAACTGGAGGAGGTGATGCCGGTTCAATCAGTCAAGGCACTGGAAGTAGCAGAATCTTTCAAGGCTGCCGACGACATGAGTGAAGAAGCTAGGCTCTCCGCATCAGAAAGCTCGGAAAGTTCATGAAAAGAACTTCGAACAAAACACAACGAGGTAAGCATGCTGGGAAAGATGAATATTCTAACACATGCTTCAATTGTGGCAGGACCGGACACTATATTATTGATTGCCCCAAAAAGAAAGAAAAATCAAAGGAGGCAAACAAATTCAAAAGCAAGAGAAAGTCACGCGTGCTTGTAGCTGATAAGAATACCCGCAGATGGGACGACACAGATCAGAGGAATCAAGCTCAGAAGAAGAGCTAAGCGAATGTGAAAGTGAGAATGTTATGAAGAAGTGTTGAAAGCTCTTCAAGGTATGTCTAATGAATATCGGAAGCTCCAGGAGAGGCTCATGATCGCTGAGAAGGGTAAGAAGTCGGCAAAATGACATCGAACCTCTAGTTGAGAAGATTAATCAACTAGAGGTAGAAAACAGTAAGTTGAAGGAAACCACCGAACTTAAAGACTCAGAGAACCAAAGACTGCCATAATCCTATCATGGACTGAGTTATCAAGAACTCTTAACTGCCTTCAAGTAATTATGAAGGACACTAATGACCGGACTAGTCTTGGATACAATAAACAGGCAACGAAGGAGGCATCAAATCAACTCAATCGCCAACCTCTCAGCTAAGGTAATAAATTTTGTTCTATCGTCTAACTATAACCCAAGTCCAGTTACATTGGAAAATAGCTCCAGAAGAACCGGACTAGAATATAAGAACAGTAAATTCTCTGCATCTCACAGAAAAATAATACCGCAACAGGCAAATGGGGAATACTATTAAAAACTATAATTATAATAATGTCCCGCAGAAAAATGAAAGACTCCAACAACTAAGGGGGAACCCCTTATATAAAAACAAATATAATACTAAACCAAGACCGAAATTGCTAAGAAATCAGAGGTAGAATGACCGGTGATATTATCTAGACCAAAGTCCCAACGATACAACAGTCCAAAATATCGGTCATATAATAATAATAATAATAATAATAATAATAATAATAATAATAATAATAACATACAAATAAGAACTATAAGTATTTAACTGATCCTAAAACTGGGAAGTTATTAAGGTGATCCAAGTCTGGATTCCTAAATGGTTCATGCCTAACCGGACCCAGAATGAAATGGGTACCACGTCAATTTGCTCTTGCAGGGATACATACACGAACTCAACCGGTCAAGCTAGTTTTTAGACAGCGAATGCTGTCGGCTCATGACCGGAGATGAATACTTCTCACAGATATCAAACCATGTGCCAGAATGACGATCACCTTTGGAGATAATGGCAAAGGTGAGACCATAGGTAAAGGTAAGCTTATCTATGGTAACATGACACTTAGGAATGTCTATCTGGTCAAGTATCTACGTTATAACTTAATTAGCGTAACTCAACTTAGTGATACAGGGTATGAATTCGTTTTAAAAATGACAAATGCTTTGTTAAAACAAAGGAGGAAAAACTATACTGACCGAACGAAGAACCGATGGCACCTACATAATTAACTGGAGTGAGCAGACGTCTCACATTCTTACGTGTTTGGTTGCCGGTGAGTCATGGGAATGTCCATGGCACTTTAAAACCATTTCAACTCTGAGTAAAAACAACTTAGTTAAAGGTTTACCAAAACTATCATATGTCATGGATAAAATATGTTCAGCGTGTCAACTAGGTAAACATATTAGATCCACCTTTAAGAGTAAAGGAAACTTACTATCAGACCAATGTTTAGGTCTATTACATATGGATCTGTTCGGACAAATTTTGGTAATCAGTCTAGGGGGAACTAGATACACCTTAGTAGTCGTAGATGATTACTCTAGGTACACTTGGGTTATCTTTCTTAAGACCAAAAACCAAACCCCAACTGAACTTATAAAATTCTTTAAAAGAGTATAAAATGAAAAGAATGCTAAAATTAAAACAATTAGGAGTGATTGAGGAACTGGGTTTCTCAATTTTACGCTAACGTCATATCTTGATGACCATGGCATACGCCATGAGTTTATCTGCTGTTAGGAAATCTCAACAGAATGGATTAGCTGAGAGAAGAAACCGAACGCTTAACGAAGTAGCAGGGACAATGCTAGCAGATGCAGATATCTCGCAGAAATTCTGGGCAGAGGCTATCAATACTGCATGCTAGACGCAAGGGTCAATAAAAGGTCAGGGAAAAACACCCTACGAAATCTGGACTGGAAACATACCTTCCATTGGTTATTTCAAAACCTTTGGGAGCAGGTGCTACATCCATGACAATGGAAAGAATCACCTTTCCATGTTGACAACCGAGCTGACAAAGGACTCTTCTTGGATACTCATTGGTCAGCAGGGCATATCGGGTGTTCAACTGCAAGAAGCTAAGCATAGAAGAATTTCCATATGTAGTGTTTGAGGAATCTCAGCATGAGAACAACACTCCACGGAACATCAACCGGCTAAGCAACCAACTGGAAATCCAAAATATGGATGATTCCAGTGAAGATGATGAACCGGAAGTTGAAGAAATCGAAGTCAACAATGAACAAATATCAGAATAAGTCTCGGTTTAGCATCATCAGTCGTCGATTGAAGAAGAAGTATAGACTGATCAAGCGCTAGAAGAATCAGTAGAGACAGTCAACTCTCAGGAAAGAGATCAATTCGAGGAGGAATCCATCAAATGGAACCTGACCAAACTCAATCATTCAGAAAGACTGATCATCGGTGATCCAGCTGCACCTATGAAGACCAGGCGTCAATCCAACCCTAACATGTCCACCCATGCTTTCATCTCTCAAATATCACCATCTAAGATTGAAGAAGCACTTAAGGATGGTGACTAGATTGCAGCTATGCAAGAAGAGCTGAACCAGTTCAAAAGAAGCGATGTATGGATGCTTGTACCAAGACCTACTCAAATCGTGATTGGAACCAAACAACAAGTTAAACGAAGATGCCTTTTCTAAAATCGGTCATTCTTTCATAAATCGGCATATACACTCTTCCTAGTTGGTTTCAGCTAAAACAGACATTAGTCACATAGACCTATATTCCTCTTGAAATCGGAATCGATAACCGGATTCCTTCTTAACCGAACTTTGTAACCATAACCAGTGATTATATATAAATATATATATATATATTATATATATATATATATATATATACATGACATTTACTAGCCGATTATAGACTGGACATTCTCTCAATAATTGCACTTCATCAATGCACACATTTCATATTACGTCTTGGATAAAGACAGGCTTCAGGCCTGCAAGGTTATCTGAATGAATGAACTTGTCATCAAAGAATCTCTAACACCGGACAAGACATAATGTACCGAGGCTTGGACTAAAGAGATAAGGAGTGTCTGGGTTATTACAAACCCGTGACAGATGACAACAAAAAATCTCCAAAGTATTTAAGAACCTCGCCCTTTCGCTTAAGGCTCATCAAAATCATCCAAGTTTCCAACAATTCCTCAACCTTCAGTCAGCAACCAGAAAAATTCTCATAGTCGCTAGCCAAAGTCCGGTTACTTCCTTCTTCAAAGCGGTCAAAAGCCTACACTAATGATTTGTTAGGTCCTCGTTTGTCAACACAATCAATCCTAGGCATGAATTCTGAGGAAATCGATTAGAATTATTGAGCTACGAATTTCGATCGAAATCCTTCACTTGAAGGACACGAGCGACAATTCCTTTAGTGTGAGAAAGTTTTGCTGTTTCTCTCTCTAGAATTGAATTCGGCAGCCTTTCGGATTGATTCTCTAATTTTTTGTATTAAGCTCAATGTTTGTACAACTATTTAAACCAAACAAACTTGATATAAATATCAAACTAGTCCTAATCTAAGGACTACTATACATAAAGCCCCTAGTTACAAGGACAATTGATGAAATCAAGCACAATTAAAATGGATACTCTATATTCTCCCCCTTTGTGCTTGATTGCCCTTTCGCTCCATTTGTCCTCGTCGGGCATAGTACGACCTGTGCAAACCCAGTGCATGCTCATAATTCCTGAACGTTTCCCTCAGCTTCATGTGCTCCTTGATGTCATCTAGTAATTCCATCAGGAGCGGCTGTTCTCTCACGAACCGATGAATTCTCAGTATCGTCTCTCCGTTGATTTCTTCCAACCTTTGCTCTATATTCCTCCTGATGACCTTGAGCGCTCCGGCAAAACTTATGAATCTCAGTCTTCAGCATCAACCTAGTCTTCTTGGTGATTGGATTGTGGTAGGTGATGCATAGGACTGAGCTGATGTGCACATGATTGCTTGGAAGCCCTTCGATCTCAGGTCCTTTGTTGAGTGGTGCGGTCATGTTGACCTTCTTCATGTTGCTCTCTAGAAAGGTCATGCGCAGCGAAGTACTTGACTTGGCGCATCATGAACCGGTAGAGTCCCTCGAGACCTTCTTTCTTGACGATGCCTTGAGGACCTTTGTACTTCTCCACGTACAGCTGATATAGATTGTACACCTCGTCGGTAGGGAAGTACGGTAGGTCGCTCTCGCTTAATTCCTCTTGGGTTCTGTCCACTCACTCGATAGCTTAGGTTGAGTTGGAAGACCTCCTTTGGCACAGTAGACGCTGAGAAGCTGGCAGATAGAAGATAGACTCTGATAATGAATCCTGCTTGCGCTTTAGTCATCTTCATCCTTACATCAGGTCCAAGTTAAGTCAGCATCCAGATGTAGGTCATCCTCTTCTGCTGATCCCAGTGATAGATACCTCTTAGCTCGAACTCGTTCGGCTTCTTGACCCTGTCCAGTGACCTCCAGATGTGTTCACGAACTTCTTCAAGGAAGGGATTTTGATTCTAATGTTCTCCCATGGCGTGTCGATCCGAACGGTCCCTGGCATTTGTCTTGTGGGGAAACCGCTTGTTGCGCGATCAACTCTGGTAGCCTTGGGATATCTTGCTGGTAGTCTTCACCTTCCTGAAGTTCTTCATCTTCTATGAGCACGAGGTCTACCGAGGCTTGTTGTAGGAAGTGTCGAACGTCCTGAAGCCGTTGTCTTTGATGCTCATCGGGCATGGAATGGGTCATCCACTGTCCTTCGAATATGTATTTGTCTAGGACCTCGTGTGGGTTGACACCATGTCCTGATGGTCCCGATTGGTCTGGAGCAGTTGAGAGTCGCCTGAGTTTGCACTAGGGCGACGAGCATGGCAGCACTTGCTTCTTCTTCCGAAAGCAAGGGGCTTGAGAAGGTCGATGGTGTGGGCGGAGGCGTCCTTATTTGAAAGGTTGGTGGGTCGATGTGGGTTTGGGTTTGGGTTTGAGTCGTGCGGCACGTGGTGGTGGTTGTTTGGGTAGTGGGTTGTGAGGTTCCATCGACTCCTTTACTTGTCTGAGTCGCGCCAGAGTTTTGTCTCTGACCCCTTGTGATTATCCTTGGCCTCTTCTCCCCCTCAGGACGGCCCTGATTGTCTGGGTCGTCATGTCGGTGTTTGGAGTGAGAGCCTTGGTTGCGGCACGTTTCAATGGGTCAGGACGATCAACGAGACGGCGGAAGAGATCTTCTTCTTCCGACGTTCGTGTGGTCAATTCCAACAGCCTGGCGACCAGAATTGAGTGGAGTTCACTGATGGGTACTGTGGCAGGATTTATTAGGTTGTGGGTGAGGATGAGTGTTGGTGTTTGTGAGGATAGTATGGGTTGAGTGGGTGTGAGGATGGGTTGTGATGAAGACGGCCCCGAGACGGGTGCTTTCCCATGATCTTGGCGGGACGTCTCGATGGCATTGCGCACGCTCTCCATAATTTTGTCTTCACAATTTTTCAGCGCGTTAGCGAGAGCGGCCTCAAGTCTGTCTTCAGTCACGTATGGAGCGGATGCCTCCGTTGTGGATGGTCCACGACGACTGATGTCGCCTTTTATCAACTCTTGAGCTAACACCGGCTCCCCTCAGGTTGGCTCGCAGTCACTTGAGGTTGTGACTGTTGGATTTCCACCCAATCATTGAGTCGAATCTTGAATATTCTCCTCTATGCGTGTTTCGACAGGTTCTGATTGAACATGTGAACCAGACACCGATGTGTCGTGCAGCGGCTCAAGATTGAGCGAAGGAATGTCCGCAGCACTTGACGGTATGATCAACGCGATGTCTGCTGCGGTGGTGACGACGGTGAAGATGGACTCAAAAGTGATACACTTAGTCGTCTTGGAGTCCTTCTTATCAACTGAATCTCCTCATTTGACTCCATGTCTGATGGGGTAGCTGTGTGAGGTGAGAGTCCTCGTGCTGCATCCTCACTGGCTGGTTCCGTCATCGGAGGCTCGATAGGTTGTATTGTTGAATTTAGAGCCTCTGTTCTGGCGTAGTAGCCAGCAGTGGTGAGATGTGCCCCGTTTCTACCTCGGGCTGTGCTGCTAGAATACCTTCCTCAATAGGTTCTTTGAGCACGCCGACAATGATGGGCACTTCAGCACCAAGTGATACTTGTGGAGCTTCGAGTTCCAACTCTTGAGTCATGGCATCTATCAGCGTGGACTCAACATCTGGCACTATTTCCTCAGGAGTTGGGGGCTCCATCTTTAGTTCCTGAGCCACTTCATCAATCATCGTGTCTTCGGGGGCCCTCGAATCATCTGCTCAGTCAAATGATGTTCCCGACAGTACCTCTGATATTCGTCTCCAGCGGGGTCGGCGAGACGTAGCAGCTCAAGCGGAATGGCCACCGATGGCTGGGCTAGGTCCGCGAGTATGGGGTTGTGGAAGAACTTGTTCCTAGGTGGCTGATAGTTTCCTCCCGGAGGCAGGCGAGGAATATTCTCCCGTACATCTCCATTTGTTGTCGGATGATGACGGAGAACCATCTCGCATACGGCACATTTTTGGACCGTTTGTTATCTTTCTGTCTGATCTGTTTTGCGATGTCGTTCCAGATCAGTTGAGCGAAATCGTAATTCCGCAAGAACATTACTCCGTGAAATATCCGGTGGATGTGGCCGTTGCCTTTGTCCAAGCCTGCATGCTTCGGGGACAAACACTTATTGATTATACCAAAAATTGTCTTCCACGGATGGGGAATCCCGTTGCTCTGCATCTGAGCTAACTTGGTGAGCGGCGGATGGTACCCCATCTGGGCGAATCATGCACCAATTCTACATCTGATGGGAGGGGGTCGTAATTTTGGCTGTTAGGGAGGTCGAGCAGAAGTCTGAGATCATTCTTGCTCATACAGACGTGCCTCATCCCTACAACTGTGGTGAAGTGATACGCTCCGTTCATGATAAGGCTCTTGATCATACCCCAAAACTGCTGGAGGTAGACCATCGGCACTGAGGCCGTCACGGTAAGAGCATGCCATAGTGGATGGCCTTGAAGTATGGACACGATGATGTCGTCTGGACATCGGAAGGTGGTCAGATCTAGTTGGAACTTCGTGTCATGTACGTTAAGGTGTAGAGCCCTCTCGTAGATGTGGTTGTAGGTAGGGTAGTGATCCATCTGAAATACATATTCAAGTCATTAGCTAGATTAAAATTTAGTCGAAGTTCGAATTTATCAAACCATAATGATGAAGCTATTTATAACATGTTTGATAAAACTGTAGTGGAAATGTCAATGCACATATAGGTCATATAGAGTGAATTTTGAAGAAATAATTTTATTTCGACATATGCATGTAAGTTCAACAAAATTGCTCAAAAATTTTACTAAGTGTTAAAGTACTATTCACTCGTGCTTTTTATCGCGCGAGAGTTTGAAATTCTCATTTGAAGTGCCTAAATGTGATCTTGAAGTGTATATTTGCGATCGAAAATTTTATTCGCTAATGATAGCTACAGTTGAAAAAGGACTTAGAAAATTTCTCTGTTTGAACTTAAATTGTGGTACTGTAGCCGAGAAATTTTACGATCAAGAAAAATGTTCGTGTAAATTTACGATCGAGAAATTAGATTTCCATGTAAATTTACGATCGAAAAATTTTTCGCGCGTGAATAAAATTTTTCGCTATGAAATTTATTGAGCGAGAAAGATTTTCGATTTTTAAAAGGTTTTTCGCTGCGAAATTTTACGATCGAGAAAATTGTCAACGAGAGACTAAGTCAACCATCGAGAAAATTTTCGATCGATCGAATTATCGATGCGTGCTTTTACGATCGAGAAATTTTACCGTCGAAAAATTAATTTTTCGCCGCTAAAATTTTCAACCGAGAACAAGATTGAAATCGAAATTTTCGACTGTAAGTTTTGCGCACGAGAATTTAAAAAGGAATTGCATATATTTTATCCATTCAATTCAGTAATCTTTTCGCTCGCATAAAATCAAAAATCAATTTCTCGATTGTAATTATTTTTCGATCAACGTTATTATGTGGACGACCAAAAAGAAACTTAGCGATCGAAAATTGAAACACTTGAAAACACTTGACACTGTTTGCGATCGAGAAAGTTCTTCGACGCCTTTAAACACTTGAAAAACCCAGTTTAGTCGAACTCAAAATCAACCTTTAAGAACACAAATAATCGAAGCGATATGTTCGCAGAATGCTTATACTATCTTAAATGTAGATTTAACCCAGATTATACACGTAGAATGCTCGTAAATACTGCAAAATATCATTCGAGTTTTCACATTCTGTACAATCGTGATTTCAACACAGAATCAGGCGAAAGATCACAGAATACAGATGCAAATCTAGTTTAAATTCACGATAACCCCTAAAGGAAGTCCAATCTACCTTCAAAAGAAGAAAATTAGATGAAAAATCGATAGATTTTGAAGATTTTGACTTTCGTCTTTTGAGAGAAAAAGTTTTGCGCGAGAGAATTTGACTGTTGAATTTTTTGATTGAGGGTTTTGCGTGTATTTGGGAATTTTCGACTACAAGAATTAAATTCGTTAAATGGGCTGATTAGACGTTTATTCGTCACTTGTAATTCAAGGCCCATTATTGTTTGTGATCGAAAAATTTGCGATCGAGAAATTTGGTACCTATTTCGATTTTCGCTCGAGAAATTGAAGCGAAAATTGCCATTTGGTTCCAAGTTAATTTTGGATCGATACTTTGTGATCGGAAACTACAAATTTCGCTCAAAATTATTTTCAAGGTATTTCAGACAGACCCTAAGGTTAAGTATTCAACCACATAATTGCTCCCCCTAGATATGCAATAAGTGCAATTAACTCCCTGAAATTTCGAATGATGACATCTGGCTCCAAAATCAGATTTCGCGAATTTGGAAAACTTTAGAGCAAAATGTTCGAGAATGATTAGAGTTAATTATGGAAGCAATACTTGTTTTGATGAGGCTCCCCCTTAATAAGAAAAAATTGGTTAAATTCAAAACCATAGAAAGATGTTAGCGATCAAAAATTTAACCAACCAACAAGTTTTATGCCGAATACTCCAAGTCTTGAAGAATTCTTGACCTCCACATTGTTTCTGCAACACTTAGAGGAAGATCATTAAAAATATCTGGAGCTTTAAGGCATATGTTTGTAAATGTCCCCCCTCAAATAATACACCAAAATTTGAGATACACGATTCAACACATTTAGCCTAGATACATGTTCCCCTATACATGTAGCTTTCATTTTCGCGTGAGGGTATGAGCAAAAACAGATAATCGCATTTAAACAAGTCAATGCATATGAAATATAAAATTTCATTTCAAAATATGCGAAGTTTTTTTTTTTTTTTCATAGTGAAATAAATTTTCAGAAAAATATATCATATATATATATATATAATTTTCATATGCATATTAATATTATTAATAGTATGGGGTCAGATTATTTTGCTACGATCATTGTCACGCCTAAAATTCCACAAGACACTTGAAAAGATCACATACCGTCAAATCATGTCGTCAAACTAAAGAGTCCTAAGTACATAGAATGATCCATTCCGACAACTCTCACTGGGTTCACTCTAGCACTCAATTATTTTTACCTAGGGATGATTATATTTATATCACTCTAGTCAACACAAGCAATCTTAAGTCAATTTACCTGTGATCAAGGTGTTTGTAATCATTTCATCTTTGCGAAAAATCGTCGATGTGGAATCATAGAGACTGTGAAAGGTTTTTAATTTGGCTCTGACTAAGAAGGGAATGATAGATATTAGAATTGTGGACTAAGGATCTTCTTCCTTTTCTTCGTCGTTCTACTCCTTTTTGCTGTTTTTCTTCTTATTGTTTATCTTTCTTATCCTTTAACGATTTTTCTTTGACTTAGTCTGCACTTGCTCAAGCTGAAGCTCCGCTTCTCTATGAGGCTGAGAGATTATCTAAGGGGAAGATTTTCTTGTTCGTTCTCGGGCCGATACCGCACACCTTTTCTCTTAATCCCTAGTGAGGTTTCAGAGATTATCGATTTGAAGAAGTTCGCATTTGTGGAATTCGAACCCAAGGCCGTGCTCCCCTTCACGTTGTCTCGATATAAGACCGGATTGTCGTTGGAGAAGTTCACTTCATGGTGCTCCTCTTTTCAGTCGTTCTGACGAGAGTACGAGATTATCGATGGAGAAGTTCACAGCAAGATCCATGCCCCCTTCTCATGATATGAGATTGTGATAGTCGAGGGGCAGGTTCTTTTGGACTGATTTTTTAGCGTTGAGCATTCCTCGTGTGCGTTTTCCACCTTCTTTTGTCATCTTTTTCTTTGTCGTCTGGTTTTCTCCCCCTCCTTTTCTCGATTGAATATCCCATCGAAGACTTAGTTGTTCGGTTGAAGGCCCAAGATTTTCAAGTGAAGAAAAGAATATCGGAGAAGGCTCAAGATGTATGACTAAAGGCTGTATTAAAGGATTGAAATTTTATATATGTAAGGCCAAGTGAGGAATTTCCTAAGTGCTCTAATCATTTTCCTAAGGATCTAACGAAAGGTGAGTATGAAGCCAATCACTAGTTAAGGCAAGCAATTGATGTGTGACTCACTCAAGAATAAATCAATAGAAAGGAAAAATAACAGGCCAAAATTCTTACTTATGTAAAGTGGTTTTGTGTCTAGTTGAGCAAACTAAATGAGCTTTACAAGAATGCGACTTAGACTGACAAAATTAAGCAAGTAATCAGTCGCATGCCAGGGAAATCTAATTGTGACGTAGATCGAGCATCCTAAAGATTTCTTCATTCCGCTATATTATAGGTATATGAATATATATATATATATATTTATATATATATATTGTTGTTTTTTTATTTTTATTATCACGCAAGATAAGACAAATGAACGTGGAAAACACATAGAATAGAGCATGTGATAGCACAGAAGATCGGGTAATGCACATATCACGGAAGATTCAACATGCCTAATTTTCCGACAAGGAATTGAAATCGTTTCATCCAATGCCTTGGTGAAAATGTCGGCTAGTTGATATTCCATGTTCACAAAGTACATGTCAATGGTGCCTTTTTCTACGTGATCTTTGATAAAGTGATATCTAATGTCTATGTGTTTCGTGCGTGAATGGTGAACAGGATTGCACGTAATCGCGATGGCACTTTGGCTATCACTATATATGCGTATATTATTTAAATTGTACCCATAATCACGAAGCAGAGTCCGCATCCATAGCATCTGGGAGCAACAGCTGGCGACTGCGATGTATTCAGCTTCAGCCGTCGAAGTTGAGAGGCAATTTTGCTTTTTGGATGACGAGCAGACTAGCTTTTCGCCTAGAAATTGAGCGCCACCGGAGGTGCTTTTCCTGTCCATTCGACAACCTGCATAATCAGCGTCAGTGTAGCCGATAAGTTTGAAGTTCGTACCTTTAGGATACCATAGTCCTATGGTAGTTGTGCCCTTAAGGTAGCGAAGAATACGCTTCACCGCGAGCATGTGGGATTCTTTGGTATCGGCTTGGAAGCGGGCACAAAGAAAAGTGGCAAACATGATATCCGGCCGACTAGAAGTGAGGTAGAGAAGAGATCCAATTATGCTGCGATAGAGTGTGATGTCGACCGATTTTCCTGTGGGATCGGCATCCAACTTGCAACTTGTTGACATGGGAGTACTGAGAGGCTTGCTCTGATCTTGATGGAACGTTTTCAGGATGTCCTTAATATATTTTGTTTGACTGATAAATATCCCATCATCGACCTGCCTGACTTGAAGTCCTAGGAAGAATTGCATCTCTCCCATGTGGCTCATTTCGAATTTACTCTTCATGAGATCTCCAAACTTTTTGCAAAGTCATGGATTTGTTGAACCGAAAATGATGTCGTCGACGTAAACTTGATCGACCATCAGATCCTTGTCTTGCCATTTGATGAAGAGGGTCGTATCGATTGTTCCTCGAATAAATCCAGACATTACGAGGAAGTCACTCAGGACATCATACCAAGCACGTGGGGCTTGTTTTATTCCATAGAGAGCTTTATCCAATCGATAGACGTGATCGGGATGCTCTTGATTAACGAAGCCGTCTGGCTGAGCGACATAGACTTCTTCTTTAAGTATGCCGTTTGAGAAAGGCGGCTTTAACGTCCATTTGATAGACCTTGAAGGCTTTATGAGCAGCGTAAGCCAATAAGAGACGAATGGCTTCAATTCGGGCAACAGGAGCATACATTTCGTCGTAATCAATGCCTTCGTGTTGGTTGTATCCCTTAGCAACTAATCGTGCCTTGTTCCTGGTCACTTCGCCATCTTCATTCTTTTTGTTCTTAAATACCCATTTTGTTCCGATGATAGTTTTCCCATGGGGACGGGATACTAATTTCCACACTTGAACCGTTCGAATTGGTTGATTTCCTCTTGCATTGCAATAATCCAATCCGGGTCTTGTAGTGCGTCTGCTACCTTAGTGGGCTCGTTTTGGCTTAAGAAGCAGTTGAAAAGACTGTGTTGATGTCGTGTCCTTACTCCGCTCGAGGGATCGCCAATTATCTGATCAACCGGTGAGCTCTAGTCCACTTGCGCTCATGTGGCAAAGCTGAAGATGATGCATCAGCCATTTGTGGATCTAGATTTCCAATGAACTCCGATTGTTCATTAGTGTGAGGAAGTTCCAAATCTGCACTGGGAGGGAGCGACTATGATGATTCTTCCTCAACCACGGTAGGTTCTTCATTGTTCTGTGGTAAATCTGAATCGAGTGAGATAGGGACTGTTGAAGAACTTGGTACATCGGCCTCATCGGGGGTATGATTGACGGTGACTGGCGGATGTAGAGGCTCAAAGAGGGAATCCAAGTCTTCTAACACAAGTCTTAGAGCTTCATTTGGCAGTGATTGCCGAGTTGTTGCCATCTTCTATTGGTTTTGTGCCAACACACCAGTGAATACGGGTTCTGAGATGTTGTCTTCAGAAGCCAACGGGTTGAGGACGGGTCCTGAACTGTTTCGTTCAGAAGCCATCGGGTTGAGCACGGGTTCTGAACTGTTTTGTTCAGAAGCCATCGGGTTGAGCACGGGTCCTGAACTGTTTTGTTCAGAAGCCATCGGGTTGAGCATGGGTCCTGAACTATTTTGTTCAGAAGCCATCTCGTTCTCTTTGTGGAAAGTGACGTTATAGCTTTCCTTAATCGTGCGGTTGGACTTGATGTATACTCGGTACTCTTTTGATGTTGAAGAATAACCGATGAAAGTTGCTTCAAATGCTTTAGGGTCGAACTTTGCACTTTTCTTTCTGTTGCTCGCCACAAAGCACTTGCACCCGAAGACTTTAAAGAAAGAGATGTTGGGTACTCTTTTATTTACAATCTCGTACGGAGTTTTGTTGAACCGTTTGTGAACCACCGTCCTGTTTTGGGTAAAACAGCTTGAATTTACTGCTTCAGCCCAAAGTAAGTGTGGAAGGCCAGAATGGATCAGCATTATATGGATCAGCTTGAATTTCCTTTCAACGACCCCATTTTGTTGAGGTGTTTTTGCGGCTCAGAATTGTTGACTTATTCCAAGTTTATGATAAAACTCACTGAGATATTGATTCTTGAACTCAGTGCCATTGTCTGTTCGAATAACTTGAATAATCTGTTGCAGCAGATTCTGAGTAGTGTTCACAAAGTTGATAATCAAGTCCCCTGTCTCATCCTTGGTTCGGAGGAACTTTGTCCAAGTGTAGCGAGAGAAGTCATCGACGTTACTAGCACGTACTTGCATCCACTGATACTCTGTGTCTGCATTGGCCTACAGAGGTCCATGAGGATTAGTTCCAATGGTCGAAAGGTAGACGCAATTTGCTTGACTTGATGAGACGCTCGCTTTATTTTTCCTAATTGACATGCCGAACAATGATGCTCCTTTTGTAGTAGTATAGTTGGAAGACCGTGAACCAACTTTTTCATAGAAAGGCATTGGAGAGCTTTCATATTTAGATGAGACATTCGTTGATGCCATAAGTTGCTCCTCTGTAAAACAGTCTGAGATAAGGCATACAGCTGTCGAGGGCCGCACGGACGTCGGGTTGATCGTGTAAAGATTGGATTTCTGAAGTCCGGAAAGGAGTTCTGTGTCCTGCTTGTCCAAACTTTTGCACCGGTCAGCGTGGAAGACCACTTGATGTCCTTTATCATAGAACTGGCCTATGCTGAACAAGTTATGGTGGAGCCTTCGACATAAGAGACATCTTTTATCGTCAGATTTTCCAAAATAATATCACCACATCCAAGAATGGGAGCTGAGTCATTGTTTCCGAATCTGACTTTATCGTTTGGTCAGTCTTTGTAGTTGCTCAGCAGCTCTTGATTTCCAGTCATGTGTGCGGAGCAACCAGAGTAGAGGTACCACACATGATGGATCTGCGAAAACAAATTAGGAAGCTTTAGATACCCACTTAAATATGGGTCCTCTCAGATTAGCAGATCTAGATTTAGGTTCGGATATGGTTCCTAAATTATTTCTTGAGGGAGTTTTAATAACCCATGTCACTTTCGGAGAAGTGGGTTTGGGTGTAGCCTCTTTAGGTGACTTGGCCTTTTCGGCTTTTGTCATCCCAGGCGGAGATTTAGGAACCCCATTTGGGTTGAACCTTGCAGGGAAGGTTAATTTCAGCACGTACAATGCTTTGGTAGGCTTGACCGAGGAAAAGATCTTTTCTTTTGATAATCTCCTAAGGTGCTTGGGGGACTCAATCTTACGGGATACCTTAGGTGAGTACAGGCATGTTTAGCGCCATAAGCTTTCTTTATGGATGGATCTTGTTTCCTACGGGTCTTCCTAGTGGCATTTGTTTCAGAATGACTATTTTTAGCTTCAGATGTAGAGCCAATTTCGAAATTAGTGCTTATAAAATTGGTAGGCTGTAGAGTACATGTAGAAGCAATTATTCGAAGCGAAGAAATGACTCTTTTATTTCTACGAGTGTTATTTATTTGTACAGAAGGAGCAACATTCTTAGACATACTCAAATCTACTAGCTCCCTGTAGACGTAGGTAAAATAGATTTAGTCTTAGCACTTTTAACAGAATTATCAATGCACTTTTGATCTTTCGAATGTGATTTTTCGATTTTTCACGCTTTTCATAGTAGCGTGAGAGGTAGTTTGGGAGGATGAGGAAGCTTTGAGATTTTCCATCTCTTTTAAGAACTTTTTCTTTTCAACTTCGAAATTCTCTCTTTCTTTATCTAATTTGGCTTGAGCTTCCTCTATCTGTTTTATTATAGGAGGTTTGTAGAGAGAGTTTTTATAACGAACGTCTTTGGCTTCCTCGTAGTGTGTTTGAGATTCCGGAGGTTGAACTAAATCACAGACAGGTGTTAAAGATGGTTTCATATTTCTATCTCTTTCATTTAGTTCTGTGTAGTCAAAGGGGATTTCAGGCCCATGTGAGCCTCTTCTCTTAGACGAATCTAAAGTACTTTGTTTTGTTGCTTCAGTAAAATTTCTAAGAGAGGTTACTCCTAAACCCATGTTCGTAATATCATATATTTCTTTCTTTCATAGAACACGTGGGTTAGTGAAACATATGCCTTCGATTGGATTATAGAATTCTGTATCCTTGGGCTGGTTTAGAAATATCATCTGTTTAGAATGTCCCCTACGCGTAAGAATATCATCTAATTTCTTAATTTTCGCATATAACTTCTTACGTTCCTCACCTAGGAGAGCATAATTATTTTCTACCGTCAGTTAGCGGCTTGACAGGCATCAAGTTCTTTACTAAGCTCACTAAACTTCGCATTAGATATTTCTAATTGAGCTTCTAAGTTAGTGATCTTAGTGGTAGCTTCGGTTATCCTACAATTTAGGGTGGCTTTCTCATTGAGATTTCTAACTAAGCAATTGTAGTTATTTGCTAGCCTATCTTCTAATTCCTTAATCTTTTCACTATGCTGTCCTGTTTGAGGTTGACTAGTCTCTCTAGAATGTAGGCTGTTAGTAAGTTCTTCTATTTTAGCACTAGAGCTTCTAAGTTCTGTTTATTTTCTCCTGAGACCTAGAAAGTTTATCATGTACTTCCTTAATACTTTTCTGCTCACGTTTCATGTTAGCATATTGTTTTTGATATGATTCTAACATGGTCAATAATGTGGAAGAAGAGTCTACCTCTTGCGATGAGGTGGATGCGTCATGTTCGTCCTTCTGGTTGGATGTTTCGGCGTCGCTGTCGTCGTCAAGGCGTTCCATAAGGACAAGATTCTTGTCTCCAGAGCTAGATGTGTCTTCGAGCCAGTGGTCCTACTCTGCCATGAGGGCTACTCCTGCTTCCTTCTGCTTCGTGAGTTGAAGCTTCTTGGAGTAGTAATTAGCATCTCTTTTCTTGGGAAGAGTGCATTCTCTAGCAAAATGACCAGACTTGCCATAGTTGAAGCACTTGTTGGGCTCTTTAGTGTTCTTGTCTTTGGAGCTCTCTGGTGCATGTTCCACGTTCTTAGAGTTTGAGGTCCGAAATCTGTTGGCCGAGGATGAGGACTTCTTCTTGAAGTATTTCTTGCTCATCATTTTTACGATTAAGGCCAACTGCTTCCCCAGTGCCTTCATGCTTGGCTCGACGTCTGATTCTGAATCTTCTTCTGACTCAGATGAGGAGGGAGGCCTAACGATCTTCTCTTTGCGAGGCTTTGTTCCACGCTTTTCTGAGACTAGAGCAACGGTGTTGTCAACCTGCTTGCTCTTCTGCTCTCTCTGAGTCTCGCAAACATCTTCCTCGTGTTGGGCGAGATAAAGACTGCATGAATATCCAACTCCTCCATATCTTTGTTTTGTCTAAGTTGAGTGGATATCTTTTTCTAGTCCGAGGGCAGAGAGCATAGAAATCTGATATTTGTTTCCGTGTTCGTCTTCGAGATTTCTATCTTCCTCATCTCGTTGAGAAGAGTGAGGTAACTTTGATATACATCATATAGGCTCTCTTCCGGCTTTGCTTTGAAGGAGTCATAAGCAGTGAGAATATTTGCCTTTTTCGCCTTGATGCCTACTTCTGTCCTCTGCATCATTCTATGCAACTCATCCCACATTCCCTTAGCCGTTGGGAGGCTGTCTATCTGTCTATAGATGTCATTAGGGATGCCTTGCATGAGTGTGTTCATGGCTATCAGCCTTCGCGCGGGCCTTTTCGTCGATAGAGTACTCCCTAGGCTCCTTAAGTTGCCTAGTAACGGAAATTTGAGGAGTAGCCGTGTCATCACCGGCTATGGTGACCCAAAACTGTGCAGGTCCCTCTTCGAGTGACTGCAATAAATTTTTGACTTGATCTTTCAGAGCTATGAAGTTTAGGAAGCGGCTTCCCCAGGCTGTATATTCACCGTGTTGGAAGATCGGCGGACGATTGTCTTTTCCTAGCGAGTATGTATCCATCTCTTCTTTGCTTTTTTTGTTGACGAATGATCTTCATATGTTGTTTTGATGGATTTGAGCGATGTTATGTGCTTCACAAGTAGCAAATTAGTTAGTAACGTTTGATATTAAAGCAGTCGAGAATTATTTTCGATTCTATCTTTAGATTTTCGATCGAAAATAATTCAGTCATGATTAAAATGTATGTCATTGTTCTCGTGCGAGAAAGTGCATCAGCGAGAAAATTTTCGAGCGAGAAATATTTGTGCAAAAACTTCCGATCGAGAAAAATCTTTTAATCGTGAATTTATTTCGATCGCAATAGAAACAGTACTTAAGGTAGGTTTCTTGCTTAGTCAGAATAAACTCGTTGACTGAAAAGTTTTTCGATCGCAAGTAATATTCGCTTGGTCAAACTTATTAGTTTTGACCGAAAAATTTCGACGGTAAGTTTTGCGAGCGCAAAGGTCAAAATAGGTCTTCGTCGAAAAAGTTTTTCGCTAAGTAACGCACGAAAAATTCTTCTACTAAAATCGTTCTGAGTAAAGACGATTTAAGCGCTGACTTAGTGTTCTGATCGATAAAAATTCTCGCGCGGAGTTTTGCGATCGAGAAATTTCTGCGATCAAAAACTTTAGCGAGAAAAATTACAGTTCCGCGAATAAAATCAGGACCCTAATTAACCATGATTCAACCAAAAGCGATGAATTAGACTATGAAATCGCATGCTTCTGCTCGTAATTAGAAGTTTGATTCGCACGAACAGACAATTAAACACATTATGAAGCAAAATATGTCAATTTAATCAAAATCAAACTGTGTTCAAGTTTGTTTCGCGCGAACAGTAACGATTCAAATCTGATCTATTCTGCTAAATTGATATTCAAACTGCTATGGATCTAATCGCAATCGATTTCTATTGCTAGAACAAACACAGAAACATCAAAATCAAATTAGATACGCACAGAATTACGCAATTCAGATCGAAAAACTATTTCGCGCCAAAACTGTTCTTCGCGTGAACAGTTTCAGAATATAAATTTCAATCCGAATTCTAACAATTTCGATTCAAAACAGAACGAATCTGCTCTGATACCAATTGTTAGGTCCTCGTTTGTCAACACAATCAATCCTAGGCATGCATTCTAAGGAAATCGATTAGAATTATTGAGATATGAATTTCGATCGAAATCCTTCACTTGAAGAACACGAGAGAGAATTCCTTTAGTATGAGAAAGTTTTGCTGTTTCTCTCCTTAGAATTGAATTCGGCAGCCTTTCGGATTGATTCTCAGTCGAGGTTCGAGACCGGCAATAGCTTGGCTCGGCCCAAAGCCTTGCTACTCAGCCTTTCACTCTTTTATGTTTGCGTGCGGAAATAAGCGTCAAGAGATCGTTTCGCTCGCCCCAAACCCCACATACTCGGCCTGTTTGATAAAGGTTGGCCTCGGACTTAAAGCTCTCGTGTTTGCCCCACTCGATCTCACACCAACAAGAAACGAATAAGACAGATGGCACAAGATTTACGGGAAAACCCACTCCAAACTCAGTGTGGGGGAAAAACCCGGTACGAGCTTAAAAGACTCGCACAAATAAGCTGCTCGTTTATAAGACTCGCCTAGCTTACAGGAACACTCGCACAACACTTCGAATGTATTACAAGTTTTCACATAATTCTTCACTACTTGGCAAAATGCATTCTAAGGCCTTATAGACTTGGCCAAGCCATCCTCCCATGTGCCTTGATGGAATCTTGCCCATGTGAGGTGTTGGCTTGGACCCATGGCCATGTGCTTGAGATGGCTTGGACACAAGGAATCTTGCCCGTGCTTGGTGGGACAAAGGTACTTTCGCCCATGTTCTTGGTGGGACAAGGCACTTTTGCCCATGTGCTTGGTTGGATCATTAACTAGCCATGTGATGCCAGCTTGTTAAAGTCATCTTTTGCCCATGCTGTGCCAGCTAGGCAATCTTCCGCCCATGTGCTGCCAGCCTGTCCCATGCACAAGCCATGCCAGTCTGTCTAAAGCTTTTGTGCCATGCGAGCCTGTCCGATGCCATCATGCTGCGAGCAATGTCGCTGGCCACATCGGGCGTGCGCGCAAGTAGCTTCCGCCAGGCTCCCGCATTCGTGTGCTGGCTTGTTCCGCAATCAGGCGCAAGTCCGCGCGAGCGTGTTGGCCTACTGTGCACTCATTGTGCCCCGCATGTTTGACACGACTGCGCGCGTCCTTTCACCGAATGCCCACTCAAGTCCAGCAAGCCGGCGCTTGCCACAAGCTATGTGCGCCAAGGCTAAATCCGTCGAGGGTTGCGAATGTGCTCATGTTCGAGCGAACTGCCCATCTGCCTTTCGGCCACCTCATGGGTCAAGTTCGAGTGTGGCCAGACCTACCCATCTGGCCACTACCCGACAGATCATTTCTGCCGAACATATCTCGGGGTCTAGTACTTTTTGCCAACCTTTCCTTGAAATCCATTCGGCCGCTGCCCGTTATTCGGTCCCTTCCTAGGATTCTCGTAGTCCGGCTTCGGAAGGTCCCTCAACCTTTCGGCCTCAGCTATAGCCGTGTTGACGTCTTGGACATTCCGTCGGGCTAGTTCACTTTGTGGATATGGATTGAGCCCAGCCATGAAATTGTACAACTTATCAGCGTCGGACATATCACGGACGTCGAGAATCAAAGAATGGAACTTCTGGACATATTCATGGATCGTGCCCGTTTGTTTATGCCTTCGCAAAGCATCTCGGGCCAACCAAGCATTATTTTGCGGCGCGAAATGGGTCTTAAGTTCGGCCTTCAGGGCTTCCCAAGTTTCAATCCGTGCCTGCGGATTCTCATCTGCCTCACGTTGTCGGGTCCGCCACCAGTTCTTAGCATCGTCAATAAGGAATCGAGATGCCACTGCCACTTTGTTATTTTCAGCTACTTGAGTTGCTTGGAAATATCCCTCAATGTCATATAGAAAGTTTTCTAGCTGCTTCGCGTCGCGTACGCCATTGTAGGTATCTGGCTCGGGCAACTTCGGCCCTGAGCTCTTAGGTACTTCGATGTGGACAAACTGATTACGTATGTATCGCAGCTCAGCATCAACTTCCGCAAACCTGCGATCGTTGGCTGCGATGATTTCAGCAAATCGACGTTCATTGGCCGCATCGAGCTCGGCTATGCGCCTATCATTGACTTCGGCGGCATGTGCGGACGCTCCAATGGTGCGATCGCACTTTGTGGCCAGCTCGCCGATAAGTGCAGCTCCGTCATTCACGGTTTGATGCACAGTCTGCTATTGAGTTTCCAATCGTCAGGCACAGCAGCATGAATTTCCTGAACGATTTGCTCGCATGCCGAGAAACAGTCGGTCACTGACCCAACCAAGAAGTGGACATGCCATATATGCAACGGTTCTCACAAGTGGTATCAATGTCCACAACGATCTGCCATTAACGCTGTCGCAGCCCGAATGAGGGGCGAAGCTGGACCGTCGGGTGCAAACAAAGATGAGCCTCAAGCCAACCAATTACGAGTGTTGGCCACACTTCGGCAGGACAAGTCGGGTAAGAACAAGCTCATGTACGTTTCTTGTCTCGTAGAAAAATTGGCCACTATGGCGACGGTGGACTCGGGAGCGACGCACAATTTCATGTCTCTCGAGATGGCAAAGAAGGCTGGTCTTGCGTTGCTCAACCGACCTGCCACAATCAAATTAGCGAATGCCGCGTCCCTGCATGTGGAAGGTAACGTTAAGGCCAACGTAAAGATCGGTCATTGGGAGGTCTCGGTGACATTTATCATTGCTCCACTCGACTTTGAAGTCATTCTTGGTGGATGCAAAGGCCATAACGATACCCTTCCTGAGCGGCATGATGATAGCTGATGAGGCACAGCCGGGCTTCATCCAGGGCACTTTTCAATATGGCGAGACAAAGAACGGGCCAAGGTGCTCGGCTATACAGCTCAAGCGTGGCCTTGGCCGAGGTGAGCAAACTTTCCTTACTGTTGTGCGCGAGAATGAATCTGCAACTCCGCACGTCCGGCCAGTTGAAATTCAGGCCATTCTTGAAAAGTTCGAAGATGTCATGCCCAACGAACTGCCTAAAGAACTCCCATCGAGGAGGCCCACTGATCACCGAATTGAGTTGGAGCCTGGAACGAGACCTCCAGCACAGGCGCCTTATCGCATGAATCCAGCTGAACTGAAAGAATTGCAGCGCCAAATCGATGAGTGATGCGGGCCTAGTCAGACCCTCGAAGGCACCCTTTGGCTCGCCGGTATTATTCCAACGCAAGAAGGATGGCTCGTTGCGATTTTGTGTTGAATATCGGGCGCTCAACAAGGTGACGGTGAAGAACAAGTATCCGATCCCGAATGCATTAGACCTCTTCGACAAGTTAGCCAAGGGGAGGTACTTCTCAAAGTTGGATCTACGATCGGGATATTGGCAAGTTCGGATTGCTGAAGGGGATGAGGCAAAGACCACGTGCGTGACAAGGTACGGGTCATATGAATTTTTGGTGATGCCTTTCGGGTTAACTAATGCCCCTGCTACATTTTGCAATTTGATGAATGATGTTCTGTATGAGTTTTTGGACAAGTTCGTGGTCGTCTACCTTGATGACATCGTCGTGTATTCGGCGAGTTTGGAGGATCACGCGAAGCACCTCAAGCTCGTGCTAGAGACCTTGAGGAAAAATCGACTCTACGTCAAAAGGGAAAAATGTGAGTTCGGTAGCACCAGATCGAAAATGGCCAGATCGAGATGGATAAGGCCAAGGTTCGAGCTGTGATGGAATGGCCACGACCAAGCACCGTTACGGAGCTGCGGTCCTTCCTGGGTGTTGCGAACTACTATCGACGCTTCATCAAGGGGTATTCAAAGATTGCTTTGCCCCTGACGGAACTCTTGAAGAAGGACATGAAGTGGGATTGGGGTCGTAGTTGCGAAGAAGCCTTCGAACGACTCAAAGCTGCATTGGCCAGCGAACCCGTACTAAAGCTGCCTGACTTTGAGTAGCCATTCGAAGTCCACACCGATGCGTCTGGCAAGGCGCTTGGCGGTGTACTTGTGCAAGGGAGACACCCCATCGCTTACGAAAGTCGAAAGCTCAAAGATGCTGAAACGCGCTACAGCACGCACGAGAAAGAGATGACCGCGGTGATTCACTGCCTCGGAGCGTGGCGCCACTATCTTCTTGGTTCTAAGTTTGTGATTGTCACTGACAATGTGGCAAATACTTATTTCAAAACTCAAAAGAAGCTAACCCCGAAACAGGCACGATGGCAAGAGTTTCTTGGGGAATTCGATTTTGATTGGGTTAATAGACCCGGACGGCAGAATGAAGTTGCTGATGCACTAAGCCGCCAGTCTCACCTCAACATGTTGGCTGTCATAAGCAACGCCGCGAGTCGCTTTGCAAGCCGCATTCGACGCGAAAGTGAGAACGATCCAACTTACGTGAAGCTCAAGGACCAGGTGAAAGATGGGCTTCTGAAATGCTACTGGCTTGAAGATGGGTTGTTGGTCACGCATGGCAAACGATTCTATGTACCCGCCGGGAGATTGCGGAATGAGCTCTTGAAAGAGCACCATGAGCCGCAGTGGGCAGGTCATCCAGGAGTTAGGCGCATGATGGCCCTAATTTCTCGCAAGTTCTATTGGCCAAAACTCGAGCAGAACGTCAAGGCCTTTGTTCGTACTTGCACCATTTGCCAGCGAGACAAGCCCGAGCGAACAAAGCCAGCAGGTTTGTTACAGCCGTTACCTATTCCGGCTAGCCCATGGCGTTCCATTTCCATGGACATCATTGTAGGGCTACCAAATAGCGAAGGAAATAATTCCATCTTAGTCGTGGTGGATCGATTCTCCAAAATGGCGATATTTATGGCTGCCCCTATTCAGTGCAATGCTGACTTGCTGCGGACTTGTTCTTCCGAAATGTGGTGAAGTACTTTGGGATGCCGGAAGAGATCTTCAGTGATCGAGACGTAAGGTTCACAAGCCGATTCTGGACAATTCTATTTCGGAGGCTTGGCACAAAACTACGATTTTCTTCCGGATATCACCCACAGACGGATGGACAGACCGAACGAGTCAACCAACTCCTTGAGGAGTATTTTAGGCACTATATCTCGGCCAGCCAACACAACTAGACGAGCTTACTTGACCCGGCGCAATTCTGCTACAATCTCCACAAATCGTCGGCAACGAAAAGGAGTCCATTCGAGGTAGTTTATGGTTTTCAACCCTTAACACCTCAAAATCTTTCTATGTGGAAAGCTGCAGGAGATTGTCCACCGGCGTACAAGTTTGCTCGGGGGCAACAATTGTTGTGGGCTGAAGCTCGAGAAGCCTTGCCAAAGCTGGTAGGCGTATGAAGAAGTATTACGACCAAGGACACCGGGCAGTAACGTTTGATGTGGGAGACAAAGTTTGGGTAAAACTGTCGCCTCAAATGAAGGCTAAGTGGAAAGCTCAATCGCATGGAGCTTGATGCCAAAGTACGATGGGCCTTTCGAGATCGTGAATCGAGTCGGCCAAGTGGCGTACAAGTTGTTGCTTCCACCAAAGTATCGAATCCACCCAGTGTTCCATGTAAGCTTCTTGAAGAAATTCCATGAAAACCAGCTCCCGGGATCGTCGACGAGGGCGTCGCTGATTCAGGCGGGGGAGAACTGTTATGTAGTTGACGGATCTTGACCGTTGACCTCGGTCAACGGCGGCCGAGCAGTACTCGGCCTGTCTCGGTGGTAACTAGACCCCGAGATATGTTCGACAGAAATGATCTGTCGGGTAGTGGCCAGATGGGTAGGTCTGGCCACACTCGAACTTGACCCATGAGGTGGCCGAAAGGCAGATGGGCAGTTCGCTCGAACATGAGCACATTCGCAACCCTCGACGGATTTAGCTTTGGCGCACATAGCTTATGGCAAGCGCCGGCTTGTTGGACTTGAGTGGGCATTCGGTGAAAGGACGCGCGCAGTCGTGTCAAACATGCGGGGCACAATGAGTGCACAGTAGGCCAACACGCTCGCGCGGACTTGCGTCTGATTGCGGAACAAGCCAGCACACGAATGCGGGAGCCTGGCGGAAGCTACTTGCGCGCGCGCCCGATGTGGCCAGCGACATTGCTCGCAGCATGATGGCATCGGACAGGCTCGCATGGCACAAAGGCTTTAGACAGACTGACATGGCTTGTGCATGGGACAGGCTGGCAGCACATGGGCGGAAGATTACCTAGCTGGCACAGCATGGGCAAAAGATGACTTTAACAGGCTGGCATCACATGGCTAGTTAATGATCCAACCAAGCACATGGGCGAAAGTGCCTTGTCCCACCAAGAACATGGGCGAAAGTACCTTTGTCCCACCAAGCATGGGCGAGATTCCTTGTGTCCAAGCCATCTCAAGCACATGGCCATGGGTCCAAGCCAACACCTCACATGGGCGAGATTCCATCAAGGCACATGGGAGGATGGCTTGGCCAAGTCTATAAAAGGCCTTAGAATGCATTTTGCCAAGTAGTGAAGAATTATGTGAAAACTTGTAATACATTCGAAGTGTTGTGCGAGTGTTCCTATAAGCTAGGCGAGTCTTGTAAACGAGCAGCTTATTTGTGCGAGTCTTTTAAGCTCGTACCGGGTTTTTCCCCCACTCTGAGTTTGGAGTGGATTTTCCCGTAAATCTTGTGCCATCTGTCTTATTAGTTTCTTGTTGGTGTGAGATCTAGTGGGGCAAACACGAGAGCTTTAAGTCCGAGGCCAACCTTTATCAAACAGGCCGAGTATGTTGGGTTTGGGGCGAGCAAAACGATCTCTTGACGCTTATTTCCGCACGCAAACATAAAAGAGTGAAAGGCTGAGTAGCAAGGCTTTGGGCAGTGCCAAGCTATTGCCGGTCTCGAACCTCGACTTAGACGCGAAAAAATTCTAAGTTAAAAAGGGTCGTGACAATTTCGCACATAAAATCCACATAGTAACCATTGACATGCATAACAGAGAAAGTTCGAAAATATTCAGTCCATGCGTATCACACAAGAATAAACACCGAGCATAATGAGTTGCTCTGAATTAATCTCTGAAGGCTCAAAAACTCACATATATAGCTGGGTTTGTGCTTCATGATACGCAATACTCTCCTAAAGCAGTCAATATAGCAAAATAATCATGCTAATATCACGACAATGCAACATGTAAGATTATCTCACTCAATTGATCGAATCATATCCCGACACGATAAATTTTAAAAATTTTCATCATTGACAGGAGATTCCACAGATGACATTCAAATCCCGACCTTCATCAGTTATACCCACTAAAAGACCGAAGTGTATCGATACCTATAAGCATATTAAATCTAGCATGTGTCACATCCCACCCCCAAACTAAATAGCACATTGTCCTCAATGTGTAAACTAAATGCAAAGAGAGAGTAGAAGTGACACTGCCCTGAATTTTCCGTTGATCGATGTAGAAGACTTTGTTGATTCTCAATAAGCAACCCCCAAACTAGTTATGAGCCTGCGAAACAAATATGACTAGGTGCACCATGAAAGCGAGTTTTATTAGAAAAAAATATAATACTTAGAATAATAGGACTAAATATAATATATATGCATCGGTAATACTTGGGTTGCCTCCCAAGAAGTGCTGTTCAAAGTCGTCAGCCCGATTGTCGAGACGATCAGGTTGGCTTGGTGTCTAGGCTTGCTTTGGTTTTCTGGAGGTCCTTCAGCTCGCTGGTATTCTCTCCAGACGAGGTGTCCCTGAAAGGCACAGAACAACGTAAAGCAGGAATATTAATAGCACTAGGTTCTTCAAGGAATACCAAGTTCGCTTTGCCCATTTCCCCATCGTCGTAGAGTTTTAAGCGCAGCCCATTAACTCTGTGCTCGTCCTTCCCATTGATAAGGATTTGTACGGCCCCGGATGGAAATACTTTCTGTACTATGTAGGGGCCTACCCACTTACTCTTTAGCTTCCCTGGAAAGAGACGTAGCCTTGAGTTGAATAGCAAGACGCGGTCGCCGACTTTGAACTCCCTTTTTATGATCTTCTTGTCATGCCATTTCTTTGTTCGCTCCTTATATAACTTGGCATTCTCGTACGATTGTTGACGAAACTCGTCCATCTCGTTCAGCTGGAGCAACCTATTTTTACCTGCTTCAGACAAATCAAAGTTTAGCTTTTTAATAGGCCAGTATGCACGGTGTTCTAATTCTACAGGTAAATGGCATGCTTTTCCAAAAACAAGCCGAAATGGCGAAGTCCCTATTGGAGTTTTATATGCGGTGCGGTACGCCCAAAGTGCGTCATCTAGCTTCAGCGACCAATCTTTCCTTGAGGCGTTCACCGTCTTTTCCAATATCTGCTTCAGCTCCCTATTCGAAACCTCTACCTGTCCACTAGTCTGGGGATGGTATGGGGTAGACACTTTATGCTTCACACCATACTTAGACAATAAATTAGCGAATAACTTATTACAGAAGTGAGTACCGCCATCACTAATTATTGCCCTAGGTGTACTAAAACGAGTAAAAATATGCTTCTTAAGAAATCGAATGACTACACGTAAATCATTGGTCCTACATGCCTCTGCCTCTACCCATTTAGACACATAATCTACTGCTACCAATATATACTTACTTGAACATGAACTAGGAAAAGGTCCCATAAAATCAATGCCTCACACATCAAAGAGTTCGATTTCTAACATGATATTCAATGGCATTTCATGCTTTTGAGACATAGCACCTGTACGCTGACAACGATCACATGAGGTAACATAAGCATGCGCATCCTTAAACAAAGTAGGCCAAAACAAACCCGATTGTAATACTTTAAATGCAGTCCTAGTGGATCCATGGTGGCCACCCGTCAAACCCGCATGACAATGAGATAAAACCGAGCTCACCTCTTCGGCGGGTATACATCGCCGAATTACTTGATCAGAGCAAATCTTGTATAGGAATGGATCGTCCCACAGGTAGTGTTTCGCATCAGAGAGAAATTTCTTCTTCTGATGAAAACTCAAGCCTGAGGGAATCTCACCTGTAGCAGCATAATTTGCAAAATCCGCAAACCAAGGAAATGATGTATCGATCAAAGCAAATAATTGTTCGTCAGGAAAATATTCGTCAATAGGTACCTCTTTATCATGCTCATGTGAATTATCTAACCTTGATAAATGATCAGCTATCACATTCTCAACACCTTTTTTATCACGAATCTCTAAATCATACCCTTGAAGTAATAAAATCCAGCGAATCAGCCTAGGCTTAGCATCTTTCTTAGCAAATAAGTATCTTAGTGCAGCATGATCAGTGTAGATGATTACCTTTTCAACACTAGGTAAGAATGAAATTTATCTACTGCAAATACCACGGCTAGTAACTCTTTCTCAGTAGTAGCATAATTCCTCTGGGCATCGTCCAGAGTTTTACTAGCATAAATAACCTGAAATACCTTATCCTTGCGTTGTCCTAGAACTGCACCAGCGCACCGTCGCTAGCATCGCACATCAATATAAATGGGAGTGTCCAGTCAGGTGCGACCATCACTGGGGCGGTGGTGAGTCTCTCCTTTAAAGTTCGAAAAGCCTGCAGACAATCATCAGTGAAGTTAAAAATAGCATCTTTAACAAGTAAATTAGATAAAGGCTTAGCTATTTTTGAAAAATCCTTTATGAAGCGTCGGTAGAATCCTGCGTGTCCCAAGAAGCTTCGAACCCCCTTTACTGACGTAGGTGGTGGCAACTGCTCAATCGCGTCGACCTTGGCTCGATCCACCTCAATTCCTTTGTGCGATACCTTGTGCCCGAGAACTATACCTTCCTGTACCATAAAATGACACTTCTCCCAATTTAAGACAAGGTTAGTCTCTTTACACCGTGATAGTACAGATGCTAAATTATCAAGGCATGTATCGAATGTAGACCCAAATATGGAAAAACATCCATAAATATTTCCATAAATTTTCCAACTGTCATGAAAAATAGCGAGCATGCATCTCTGAAAAGTAGCTGGTGCATTACATAATCCAAATGGCATGCGTCTATATGCAAAAGTACCATAAGGACAGGTAAAAGTCGTCTTTTCCTGATCCTCGGGTGCAATAGAAATCTGATTATAACCTAAGTAACCATCTAGAAAGCAATAAAACTCATGTCCAGCTAGTCTTTCTAACATTTGATCAATAAAGGGAAGGGGGAAATGATCCTTACAGGTGGCATCATTCAATTTCCTATAATCTATGCATACACGCCACCCCGTAACAGTCCTCGTGGGAATCAACTCATTAGAGGCATTCTTTATAACGGTCATGCCTCCCTTTTTAGGAACAACCTGGGTTGGACTAACCCATGCGCTATCAGAGATAGGGTAGATAATACCTGCGTCCAAAAGCTTAATTACCTCCATTTCACCACTTCTTGCATCGCTGGGTTTAGGCGTCTCTGTGGTTGTGCGACCGGCTTGTAAGAATCTTCCATCAAAATCTTGTGCATGCAAATGGTCGGGCTTACTCCCTTGATGTCAGCAACCTTCCATGCGAATGCTCGTTTGTGTTCCCTTAGCACCCTCACTAGCTTTTCCTCCATTAGATCTGTCAAAGTGGAAGAAATAATCACGAGTAAAGTATCAAGAGCGCCAAGGTAAATATATTTAAGGTGACTAGGTAAAGGTTTAAGTTCTAAAATAGGAGGGTCCTCTATTGATGGTCGAGGTTGTGTGGCTAATGATCGATCGAGCCGCTCTACTTTTGGCTTGGCTGACCTCCGATGAGGTGGGTTCGCTTCTAAGCTTGCTACGGTATCGGCCATCTCCTCGGACTCGTCTCCGACTAGGCATGCTTCCAAGTTTTCCTTATTTCTGAAAGTCCTAAAATACTCCAGAGCACATGCGTCAATACTATCAATAAATGAACAAGAATCATCATCTGGAGGGTGTTTCGTTGCTTTATAAACATCAAATATAACGTTCTCATCCCCAACCTGTAGGATGAGCTTACCATTACCAACATCAATAAGGGCTCTTGCCGTATTCAGAAACGGTCTTCCTAAAATAAGAGGCATGTCGGTGTCCTCTTCCATGTCTAGTACCACGAAATCGGCTGGAAAGTAGTGCTCTCCAACCTTCACTAATACGTCCTCCAATACTCCTCGTGGGTATGTGATCGATCTATCTGCTAGTTGGAGTATCGTAGATGTAGGCTTTGGCTCACCAATCCCTAGCTTTTTTCACAAGTGAAAAAGGTAACAAGTTAATACTTGCTCCTAAATCACACAGAACATAGAACAAGGAATAGAAAAACTCCCCCTATCTTTGAGCTTTGGTGGTAGCTTCCTTTGTAGCACCGCAGAGCATTCTTCGTTAAGGGCTATAATGCCATATTGCTCTAACTTGTTCCGGTTTGATAGCAACTCTTTGAAAAATTTGGCGTACTTCGGAATCTGCAAGAGAGCTTCACAAAAAGGAATGTTAATTTCTAACTTCTTAACAATATTAATAAAGCGCTCGAAGTGCTTATCCGGTTTTCCCTTTCGTAATGCAGCGGGATATGGAGGTCGAATCTTGACTGGTGGGAGTGGAGTGGGTCGACCTTCTCTTCCACCGCGAGAGGATCCGGCTCGTCCTCGACTTCTTCGGCTCGCTGATCCTTCCTTTGGCCGTGATGAGCTGTGTTAGTGACCGTGATGTTTCTCCCATCGTCGTTTCTCGTCTCTTTTGCTTCCTCCACTTCCTCAGCCTCCTGAGTTGATTCTAGCGTCTTCCCACTCCTCAGCTTAATGGCCTTGACGTACTCTCGGGGGTTCTTTTCAGTGTCGCTTGGGAGTGTGCCTGGTTTGCGATCTGACACTGTATGTGAGAGCTGTCCCATTTGCATTGTTAAGTCCTTCATTGAAGCCCGTATATCATGGAACCCTTCCTGAACTCTCCCTTCTAGACCCTGGAGTCTCTCCTCCGTCTTGCGATTTTAATCGCCTTGAACCGCCGCCATTTTTCCAAGGTTATCTCCCAGTCGGCTTTTTGCTTTGTCGGTGGCTCAATTTGTTGATTCTGAACTCCTGGAGGCTTCAAGTAGTGGGAGTTGCCATACGACAAATTAGGATGGCTTCTCCAGTTTGGATCGTATGTGTTGGAGTATGCATTCCTATGCCTATTGTGGATGTGATTGACCGTCTCAGGGTCGTGGGAGTGTATCTGGTCTAGCCTTTTATGTATGGCTTCGAGTTGTGCCTCCAACGAGCTACTTATCTCATCTACTCCAGCCGTCCGTCGGTCCAGATCATGCTCAGTATATCTTGCTGGGTACGCTGCGATTCGCTCGATGGCTTGGAGTGCTTCCTCGTCGCCTAACTCCATAAAATTTTGTGTGCACCCGCCATCGACGATTCTTTTATTTGGCGTGCTCAGCCCTAAAAAGAATGACTGCATCTGAACGCTCAGGGGTATGTTGTGGTTCGGGCATTGTCTCAGAAGGCTCTTGTATCTGCTCCATGCATCACTCAGAGATTCGCCACCTTATTGTTTGAAGTTTACTAGCTGGCTCCTAATTTCGCTGGTCCGCGACAGTGGGTAATATTTGCCCAAAAAACAGTCCACTAGTTGCTCCCAACTAGTGATAGATGCATGTGGCAGTGATGAGAACCATTCAGACGCCTTACCTGTCAAAGAAAAGGGAAAAAATGTCAGTTTTATCACTTCCATATAGACGCCTGGATACTTAATAGTTCTGCAAATTTGAGTAAATTTCAAAATATGTGAATTTGCGTCCTCATTCGTAAGCCCATGAAACTGTGCTGAACCCGTCACCATCTGTATAGTAACGGGTTTAATCTCAAAATGATTATTTGGTCCCGGCGGGATGGCAATCGGGTCGCTGTCATGGAAAATTCCTGGAAGCGCTCGACTTAGTAAAGTGGGTCGTGGCAGGACCATCTGTTCTTCCTCATGTTCTTGATTGTCCATTCTCAGTCTACGATTTCGATTGTTTCGCCGACACGTTGCTTCAATTTCTGCGTCAAATAGAAATGGTACGTTCCTCGAGCTCCGTGTCATGCACTAATAGGAATTATCTGCAAAAGATGAATAATCAGCGTAAGCGAATTGGCAAAAATAGTAAAAAATAATAATAATAATAATAATAATAATAATAATAATAATAATAAACGAGAAATAAAACGTCTAAACTAAAACTCAGAATAAATCCTAAAATTAATAATATAGTTATCCCCGGCAACGGCGCCAAAAACTTGACACGCTCAAATACTAGCAAGTGTACTAGGTCGTGCAAGTAGAAAAACGGACGAATTCCGAGTATCGATCCACGAAGACAGCTCGATTAGTTCTAAGAAAATATTCCTAATTTTAATTTAGACTGACGGAATTTTTATAGTTTTAATGATTTGATAAAAGATGTAAAAAATGCATATAAAATAATCGCAAATAAAATAGATGAGATAAAGATCAATTAACGACGAGTGACCAAGGCACATGCTCAGCATAAATAATTCCTACGTCTTCATAAAATTCTATCCTATCTAACCATCATGAATCTCAGTCAAGGTAAAATTTCCTAAAACAATCGCTACTCGTTTGTCCCGCAATAGCGATCCTATGCGATAGAGAACCAACCCGTATATATCTAAAGGATTGTAGTTTCTACGCATGCATTCAATCTCTATGAAATTCCCCGAGCATAAACGTTTTCGGCGCTTAAGGATTCGGAAACCACACATACGAAACCGAATTCCATCTCTGGTCGGTTTTACGTAGTGATGTTCGATGTTTATCGTTCTAACCGGTCTAATCACTTTGTCCGTCTCATAAACCAAGCAAATAAACATGCATATGTTGATCAAGCATACACAAGCATTAAGCGCAAACAAGGAACACGTGACTCGATTCACACGATCAAATAGGATAAGAAAAATATTAATACGTAGTCATTATTCGGCCTACCATGGCCCTAATCACAAAATAATCTAAGCTATCATATTACTAAAATAAAAACACAAAATATTCAATTCAGACATAATAGAGAAATAATATAAACTTCGCCTTTACGGAAGAAACGCCTCGCACGTCGATCGTCTCCTTCGTCGTAGCTCTTTTTATCTTCAGTCGCACCAAGTTCTTCGTCTTCTTTTATTATTTATTCGTTGATTTGCTTTCTGCGCTGAAGTCCCTCCGCTCTTCTCTGATTCGCTGCCCTCCATATAGGTGTGTGGGTAGCCGACTTAATCCCTGATTTGGAGGAGATCTTTTTTTGAATATTTGAACTATTCTTTATTATTTCCTTAGTTGACGTGATACTTGGCAAAAAGAAGTAATATCTCCACTTGCTCTTCACGTCTGCCAAAAGAATAGAAAATAGGTAAATTGCAAGATTGTCCAAATAACGTAAAAATTGCAAAATGATCCCTTAAGAATTAAATATTTCAAAAGTGCCCTTATTTTCTCTTTGTCGATCTCGTTTGCTCGGCTATATGTAGAACAATAAATCTAAACATGAGCATAGGATATTCGAGGCATTTTTAGGTAAATCATGATCGAAAAATGCACTTTTATGGGTAAAGAAATTACGTAAAATCCTAACTTATACATTGTTATCACTGCACTTAGACTGGTTCGGTTACTGAGTGAGTTGTTTTCAAGGGACTGTAAAAGGCTCTCGAAAGTAGACGAACTGTAAAAAGCTGTTTAAGTGGTGTTTAGGAGTTTAGTTAGCTGAGTATAGCCACGTGGGTTGTACTGTGTTAGTCCAGCTAAGGAGGTTGTGCAACAGGGGTTGTAAAACCCTTCTAGTGGTGCCTTCCTTGCTGGGAAGAAGGGGAGACATGAGAGATTTTTGACTCCGAACGTCGATAAACAAACTGGTGTCTTTTGCAAACACACACACACAAAATCACATCTTCTACCCGCTCTTGTTTTAAAACCTATCGGCGCACAAGTCACACACAAAACTATCAAGCACCAGTATCTACCCTAACAAGTTGAGAACCGAAAAAGAGTCAAGTATTTATTCACCCCCTATAAACACGTAATCGATCCTAACACTTTCTTTTCCTTATTTGGAGAAGTATTCTCGAAGAAATTCCATTCCTCGATTCAAATATCATCCCAGTGTTCATTTCAGGGAATGCAATCAACAGTCTTGGGTCATATCTTAACATGTTTAGGTTTAGGTACTTCCATCTTTGCTAGGCACCCCACACTTTCAGGTAATTGTAGGACAGAGCCCTACCTTTCCATAGTTCGTATGCAATCTTATTTCTTTTTGTGTGGCACCAAATTTAGAATGCAATTTGCCGAGAGTCTTAACAAATATACGTAGCAAAATCTCGTGCAATCGTCGATGAAAGTAATAAAATACTTTTTCCCACCTCTAGTCTGCACGAACTTCAGATCACATATATCAGTATGGATCAGTTCTAGAGGCGCACTACATCTCTCAACAGAGAAGAACGATGCCTTGGCCATTTTTGCCTCAACATAAAACTCACATGTTTGTTGTGAGTCGACTTTCATTTGTGAAATCAGGTTAAACTTATTAACTTTTTCATTTTATTTAAACCCACTTGTCTTAATCTATGATGCCATAAATTGGAACAGTCAACCAAGTAAGTTGAACTTTCTGTATTATTATTTGCGAGCTCAATCTCGTGTATTACAGGCGTTACATTCATCTTAAAGAGCCCCTTCTCGAGTTAGCCCTTTCCTACAAAATGACCATTTTTGGCAAGTACATATCTATCACTCCCAAACACCTGTCTAAATCCGGCTTTGCTCAATAGGGAACCAGACACCAAGTTCTTGCGGATGTCTGGCACATGCAGCACGTTCATGAGATTGCCCGAGGTCATCTTCAGCACTACATTCCCCAATCCGATGATATCAGAGGCGAGTGAGTTTCCCATAAATAGCTTCCTGCCTGAGTTAGGGATGTAGGTTGGAAACATCTCCTTACCATGACCTAGGATTATCCACCATGTTGGCCTCGTATACGACGGCGGCAAGGTCCATCTCTGTCAGATTTGTCCCCAGCTTTGCCTCGATCAGGTGAGCTTGGCTCTTTTTGCTCTTTTTCTTCAGCTGACAGTCCTTAGCCATATGCCCAGGTTTGTCGCAATTGTAGCAGTTGCCCCATATTTTGTTCGGCTTCTGCTGCGTCGTATTAGGCCTGTTGTGCTTTTTGCCGGTGCTACATTCGGCCAGCTTCGCACCTCCACGTTGCCCCTTTTGTTCTTGGCCTCGATCATTCGATTACCTTCTTCGATTCAAAGCGTCATGATCAAGTCCTCAAGCCCCATTTCCTTATGCTTGTGCTTGAGGTAGTTCTTGAAGTCCTTCCACAAGGGCGGGAGTTTCTCTATTATAGCAGCTACCTGAAAAGATTCGCTGATCTGCATATTCTCCGTGTGTATATCGTGGATTATCAGTTGCAGATCACGGACCTGGTCCAACACTGGTTTGGAATCGGTCATCTTATAGTCCAAGAATCTGCCGACTATGAACTTTTTCAGTCTAGCATTGTCGGTCTTGTATTTATTATCTAACGAGTCCCACAACTCTTTAGCAGTCTTGGCCACTGCATAGACGTTGTATAGGGAGTCGTCTAGGGCGTTCAGGATGTATTTACGACACATGAAATATTATGATTCCAAGCGTCCAATGCCGCCTGTTGTTCGTCCACTTCGGGTGCGACGTCGTCTGCGGCGTCGTTGGGGTCACCTGGGGTGGGAGCTCTTTCAGAAAGAGCACCAGGTTCAGAGTCGTCAGGTAAAATAGAGTCTTTTTTGCCGTCGTTTGAAATCATCTCCGTTGAATTTTGCAAGCCTTTCGGTGTGGCTATTTCTCATTAGCGCCGGCGGTGGGAATATTCGCTATTCCTGCCACCGATTCGACGGGGCAATAACATCTTACGATTGATGGTTCCGGTGTTTAACGTCTTGTCGGTGGCACTCGTAAAACTCGGACAGAGTTTGGGCTTTATATGTCGAAGTCGAGGCACGTACGTCGTACACTTTCCGTAAGACATTATTGCTCCGTATTTTAGTGTCTCGGTTGTCGCAATACGTCTCGAAGATACAACGACTTCAGGAAAAGGTAGCACACCGTAACAAAATTATTGGGCGAATTGACACGCTCAAATACTAGCAAGTGTACTAGGTCGTGCAAGTAGTAAAACGAACGAAGTCCGAGTATCGATCCACGAAGACAGCTCGATTAATTCTAAGAAAATATTCCTAATTTTAATTTAAACTAACGGAATTTTTATAGTTTTGATGATTTGATAAAAGAGATAAAAACACAAATAATAAAATAACTACAAATAAAATAGGTGAGGATAGAGCTGTTAACAGGGCCGGTTTTTTAATTTCGGTGGCCCCGTTCTTACATAATATATGGAGGCCCATTTTGATATAAATAAATAAAATTAATTATTATTACTATTTTTTGGCCCAGCTTACGATTATTGAATATCAAATTTATGGGCTTAATAAAATAAATTTATGGGCTTTGAACAATAAAATGAGAAACATTAAAATTTATTACTATTTTTGGCCCAGTTTATAAATTATTGGATATCAAATACTAAATTATGGACTTAATAAAATAGATTTATGGGCTTTAAACGATAAAATGAGGCCCCCATGATTTGTGTGGCCCTGTACAACGGGCCAGGTTGCACGGGCCCAAATCCGGGCCTGGCAGTTAACGACAAACGTGATTAAGACACATGCTCAGTACGAAATATTCCTACGTCTTCATGCAATATCATCTATCTAATCAACATGAATCAAGTCAAGGTGGAATTTCCTAATATATGTGCTACCCGTTATTCACGTAACTAGCAACCCTACGTAAATAGAGAACCAATCAACTATATGTCTATATGATTGTAGTTCCTATACGTGCAATCGATCTTCGTGCAATTCCCCGAGTTTAGACACTTTCGGCGCCTAAGGTCTCGGAAACCACACCTACGAAACCGAAGTCCATCTCTGGTCGGTTTTACGTAGTGGTGTTCAATGTTTTGTTCTAATCGGTTTAATCACTTAGTCCGTCTCATAAACCAATCAATAATCATACGCATGGAGACCAATCACACGTACGCATATGAAGCGCAAACAAAGAATACATAACTCGAATCATATGATTAAATAAAATAATAATTGCATTAGTACGTAGTCATAATGCAGCCTCACACGGCCTCGATCACTAAAGAAATTAGCCTAGCATATTAATATACGAAAACGACAAAGAATCAAAAGAAAACATTGTCGAAAAGGAAATATTAAAATATAAGAAATTAGCCCTTTTTCGGTGCTCGACTTGTCTCGCTCTTAGCCGTCGTTCGTCTCCCAGCCGTAAATATTTACTCTTTTTATTTCAGCCGTCGAAGCTCCTTCGCTGCTTTATTTTTTCTTTCGCTGTGCGTGCGTCAATATATAGGCAGAGAGTAACCGACCTTCCGAGATCTTGGGTATTTTAGCTAAATGACCCCATCTCAAATTCATTTAAGGTGAATGACCTCCATTTGTGGAATAGACACTTCTACCCTTACTAACTACGGGGAAAGTACTGAAATACCCTTTCTTAAATGGTAGTTGGGGGCATTAATTACAATTAAGTGATAAAAATGAAAAAAAAAGATAAAAAAAAAAATAAAAAGAGGTAACCCAAACGACGTGAGACCCATAGAGACCCAAACGAGAAATAAAGGCGAGTCTTCCAAAAAAGAAATAGCGAGATCGTGAGAACCCTGTGAAGATTTTCAGCTTACAGAACTAAGAATCACGCAATGGCGTCTGAAACTGTAAGTTATTTTACTTCTTCACTTCGAGACGTGACCGAGTAGTTTTCTGTTATTTGGGCGTTCGACTTGTGTTGATATCGTGGGTACTCACATAGCAGAACGGGTTCACACAGCCGACCATTATATGGTTGTTGATTCTGTTGGTGTTTGATTGTTGATGGGTTGCCTGAGAGTTTAAATCGTGAGAAAGGATTTTGAGAATTCGGTCGATTAGAAGAAAAAGGGTTCTCAGATGTGGGTTCTCAGATGTTAGACTGGTTCTCTGATTTCGGTCCATGTCTGAGGACCCATGTAGGTTCTGAGAACCCGTTCGTGGTCTGAACCTATCTGAGAAAAGGTTCTCAGATTTTAGACTGGTTTTTCGATTTGAGTCCATGTCTGAGGACCCGTGTAAGATCTGAGAACCGTTCCGTGGTCTGAGAACCTGCCTTCGCGATGTGATGGGTTCACACATTTTTTACGGGTGTCGATTAGAAGAAAAAGGGTTCTCAGATGTGGGTTCTCAGATGTTAGACTGTTTCTCTAATTTCGGTCCATGTCTGAGGACCCGTGTAGGTTCTGAGAACTCGTTCGTGGTCTGAACCTATCTGAGGAAAGGTTCTCAGATTTTAGAGTGGTTTTTCGATTTGAGTCCATGTCTGAGGACCCGTGTAAGATCTGAGAACCATTCCGTGGTCTGAGAACCTGCCTTCGCGATGTGATGGGTTCACACATTTTTTACGGGTCCTCAGATTGGTGCTCACTTCTGAGGACCCGTATAAAGTCTGAGAACCCAACGCACGTCATTTGTAAACAACAGTTTAAAACGTTTACTCGACTAAATATGATTTTCTTCTGAATTTATATAGATTGTGTTGAAACCACAACTTGCTCAGGATGATGACTTCGACTGCAGCGTCGTCATCACCGCGGATTACGTGCCAGCCAGTGAGTGTGTAATCAACTTCCTGAACCAAGCCGAGCTTCGCGAAGTACTGGCATCACAATTTGGTCACGTAATCTGTGCTGCGCCACAATTCAAGAACCTCTCGCACCAATTAATTTGGATTTTAATGAAGAGGCAGATTTCGATCAACAATCGAAATGAAATATGGATGATCATCAATCAAAGCCCAGTCCGCTTTTCTATTAAGGAGTACTGTTTGATCACAGGCCTCAACTGCTCCTCCAATATTCCGGACGTGAACGAGAGGACGGGGTTTCGTAATCGCCACTTTCCCGGGATTGATCCAATCAGAAAATCCCACTTGGAGAGCCGAATGGTAGAATTGTCCGATGAAGATGCTACGGAGTTGAACGTTGAGAAGGTGAAGTTGGCGCTTCTCTACTTTGCCGCATCCGTCCTGCTTCCTCGTCGAACGAAGAAGGATCTCGCCGTGCCAGACTGGGCCCTTTCGTTGGTAGAAGACTTGCCTTCATGGAACCGATATCCATGGGGGACCGAGGCTTACGGTGAGGTCCTAGACACGTTGAAAAGAGATCTTGTACGGAAGAAGAGTGAGTACGAGACAAAACGGAGTGGAGGTGGCAGCGACTACTCTAGTTTCGCGTGAGTGGATTCGTACATCCGCTTCAGGTAATATGGAATTAATTTCAATAAACCCTAGGTAATATCTTGTAAGTTTTCAACAAACCCTAAAGAATAGTATTTCTAACTTTGGTCAGATTCTAGCGTACGAATGCATACCTGGGATCGTGCCTCGGTTTGCCCGTCGCGTAGAGGAGCCTATATTCCCACGTATTCGTCACTGGAATACATCGCGTTGGAGCACCAAAAAAGCTCCAAAGCTATCGATAATTACCGCTGATGCACTTCAATCAGAAAGCATTGTTGGAATATTGGTTCCTACAGCGGAAGAGATGCAGGCCGCATACTACGCAGGTGTGGATTTTGGCAATGAAGAAGCCGATGAAGTGCTTGACCACGTCACATCCTTACTCGAGCAAGGAAGAACTGTGATATGTGTCTCAGAATTGTCAGTGCAACCACCCCCAGAAGGACCTCATGATTATTTTGGTAATTTTTGCATTCGACCGTCGAGACGTTCTCGCCGTCAGCAATACGAGGCGAGTGACCACATGCAGCAGTCCCCGCCCGTTTGGTTTCGCACGTTTCAAGAAGGGGTTGATATGAAGTTACGAAATCTCGAAGAAGGCGTCTGTAGCAAGATCGATTCGTTCAGAAATGAACTTCTAAGCAGTGGAAACAATGTTGTCTTGGACCGCGTTGATCTGTTGCGGCAAGACATTCAACGAAAATTCGACGGTTTTGGAGGTATGCAAACGTTGTCTTGCACCACTTATTACATTATTTTTCGGTGATATTTTTTTGTTATGACTTATAGCCGCGACTGATCAATCCCAACCGTGGGGACATGATACGAATTGCTGGTCTGGCGGATTGCCTGTGGATGGCCCGCAAGTAGAAGCCGTGGCGGAGGAGCAAATGGAAGAAGAAGAGATGCTGGATGAGGAGGTGGAGATGCAACAGGTGCCATTGCAGATGTCGGACCACCCACAAGACAAAGGGAAAGCGAAGGCGAGAACACCTAATGTCCGACCTCGGCAAGCGAGACCGTCCAAGTATAAGTCTCATCCGTACACGACCCCGCCACCAACGACAGATCCAAGAAGCGAAAACTCTACATTTGTTTTCAACTTCATAAAATGTAGATTGAGAGGATGGACCACGGTCGGAAAAAGGATTCAGAACATGCGTAGCGGCCAAAACGTTCAATGCACATTAGGACCGCAGACGAAGGAGTGGTTTGTCACCCTTTGGACATCAAAGAAGTGGATCGATAGCGCGGTAAGATTTACTTGAATATTTACTTAAAATATGTGTGATATATATTTATATTTCTATTTTGCAGCATGTTGATGAATCCATGAAGGGATTTATCGCCATCCAGAATAATGTGGAGGAAGCTTGCAAGGATATTGCTTTCATGCCGATGATGTTTGCCAACTATATAAACGTCATCACGATGGACGGTCGAAGGGAGCTTAATGACGATATGCTAAAGACTCTTACTGAATATGCTCTCGGGACTGCTGAGGAATGGGGGTCTGTGCCATGGACAGTGGCCAAACTCATCATTGTACCAGTTAACAAGGACGACAACCACTGGGTCCTAGCCGTTGTGGATTGTAAGAACAACGCATTGACTGTCTACGACTCGGAAATTTCAGCTGACGTGATAGTCACAAACATTCAAAAGGCATGTGCTGGTATCCTGCATGTACTTCCAATAGTGTTCTCGCACATGGGACTTACGAACGGATTGACACTTGAGTTACATGCGAGATCCGAATTTTCCACAGCAAAATTCTCGTAAGTTTTCTAATTAAGTTTATGACAGAATGTCTTATGATAGACTCCTTTTTTAGACTATTAAGATCTAATTGATGGTATGCAGAGGTGAGTGTGGGATATACATGCTACGGGCTGCATTTGCGTTGATGTTCACGGGCGACAGTTTATTCAATATTCCTCCTGAAGATATTGCAACTTTTAGAAAATTTTTGACATGTTGCATATTTCGTCGGCAATGGTATGATTCTGTATGACATGATTAGGTGGTTGTATGACATGACTGTTTGACTGTTTGTTTTAGCTTATGTTTTTGGTTGAACGATTCTTATTGCCAATTTTAACGACATGTGAAATTTAATCGTTTGACTACGTACGGGTCCTCAGACACTAGACGGGTTCTCACAAAATGATTCATCACTGAGTACCCATTCTTTATGTGAGTACCCAATAATAACCCTGTTAGAGTAAACTATATATTTTAAAGACATAATTATTACACAATCATTCGCGAGTGAGTTAAAGGTCACTTTCAGAATAGTCAGACATGGCATAACTGTCGCCGTCACTGTCACGGTCAGGAATCATTCATGAGTAGGTTACCTATTCAGCGGGTACTCACATTCTTTACGGGTTCTCTGATAAGAAACAAATACAAAGGACCATGCTGATTACATGAGGACCCAAGGCAAATCGTAGTCAAAGTTCGTTTGACTTAAAGGGTCCTCTCGGGTTGCACAGGTTCTCACAATATAATTTAGAAACTGAGTATCTGAGCTTTTCCTGAGTACCCAATAATAACACTATCATATATATTTTAAAGATGTCAGAACTAACGCTTTCTCTGTCAAAAACAGTCAGACATGTCATATCACTGTCAGGAATCATTCACGAGTGAGTTAAAGGTCCCTGGCGGGTACTCAGAGTCTTTACGGGTTCTCTGATATGAAACAAATACTAAGGACCCTGTTTTTACCTGAGGACCCTGAGCAAATCTCGTTTGATTTTCTTACAATTTGGTGTGTATAAAGACGATTTTGTGTTAAATCTTTGGTGGTTTAGTAGTTTGCATCGGGGAGATAATATATGCTGGGGAAACCGCAGCTTATTTAAAATTTTGAGTTAGCACGTTGTGTTGAGTGATAATGAAGTAAGATTGTTTGAATAATGTTCTACAACTTTCGTATAATATCGATGTTCCTCGTTTTTTTTATTAACGACGCAATTGACTTATCATTAGTGGTGGAATATTATTCATGACGAGCAGTTCCTTCAATTAAACTGTTTCGGGGTTCAAAATCGTAGTCAAAGTTCGTTTGACTGAAAGGGTCCTCACAGTTTGCACAGGTTCTCACAACAAAATTTCAAAGTTGAGAACCTTTTCTTTTCCTGAGTATAATAACTGTCAGGACTAACGCTTCCTCTGTCAAGGAATTAAATGTCGCTTTTAAAACAGTTAGACATGTCATATCACTGTCAGCAATAACCCTTGACCCTGGGTTCTGAGAATTTATACGGGTTCTCAGGTAAGAAACAAATTCTAAAGACCCTGTTGACAACCTGAGGACCCTGAGCAAATCACGTTTGATTTTCTTACAATTTGGCGTGTATAAAGACGATTTTGTGTTCAATCTTTTGTGGTTCAGTAGTTTGCATCGGGGAGATAATATATGCTGGGGAAACCTCAGCTTATTTAAAATTTTGAGTTAGCACGTTGTGTTGAGTGATAATGAAGTAAGATTGTTTGAATAATGTTCTACAACTTTCGTATAATATCGATGTTCCTCGTTTTTTTTATTAACGACGCAATTGACTTATCATTAGTGGTGGAATATTATTCATGACGAGCAGTTCCTTCAATTAAACAGTTTCGGGGTTCAAAATCGTAGTCAAAGTTCGTTTGACTGAAAGGGTCCACACAGTTTGCACAGGTTCTCACAACAAAATTTCAAAGTTGAGAACCTTTTCTTTTCGTGAGTACCCAATAATAACTGTCAGGACTAACGCTTCCTTTGTCAGAGAATTAAATTTCGCTTTCAAAACAGTTAGACATGTCATATCACTGTCAGCAATAACCCTTGACCCTGGGTTCTGAGAATTTATACGGGTTCTCAGATAAGAAACAAATACTAAAGACCCTGTTGACAACCTGAGGACCTTGAGCAAATCACGTTTGATTTTATTACTAACGCTTTCTCTGTCGGAGAATTAAAGGTTGCTTTAAAAAACAGTCAGACATGTAATTAAAACCCTAATAAATTCGTACAGCAATATTAAGGACCCTGTTGATTACGGGTACTGAGAGTTTATACGGGTTATCAGATAAGAAGCAAATACTAAGGACCCTGTTGATCACCTGAGGACCTTCCATTAAAACCCTAATAAATCCGTACATCAATATGAAAGTCACCTTCTTCTTATTCTTCCAAATTCACCGACTGACGGATATCTTTGTGTCCTTAATCTGCCGCGCTTACTTTTGAAAATTGGAGGAAGAACGGTAATGGTACTTCCGTCATTGTTATAGTCTCTCTTGGTCACTGGCCAAATCGTATCGCCATAAGCTAATTTCCATATCTCTAGCATGTAATAACCATCTACTAATGAATAGACATCAACCCCAGCTACACTGCAAGCCGCAAAAGCATGTGGACATGGAATTCGGTCGATATCTAACCTTCTACAACTGCACGATTTCGTTTCAAGATCGACGACCTCTGTAACATTCTGAGAACGCACACAGAACTTTGAATCACCTACCTCAGTTACCTGGTAGATCTTGGACTCCCTATCATTTTTTCGCATAACCGATTCAATCACGGGAGTACAGGTTGTCGTTCCACTATCTATTAACGCAGTTGAAGTGGCTCGACGACTAGCGAACCAACGTTCAGTTAGTTTATGAATCGAATCCAACAATCCACTGAGTGGTAGCTCTCTATCATGACGCAAAGCTGCGTTTATGGATTCCGAACCATTGGTTGTCATTATGTTATATCTAGATGTGGGGCAATATGCCCCGCTCCACTTATCAGGAGAACACCCTTCTTCCAAATATTCCTTGATTTCCTCGTGTCTCTCACCCAGAATAGCATACAAATGGGCAAACTCAAACGTCGTATATGCATTTGCCACTTTCCAGAACATATCTGCAGCGCCTTTATTCTTCTTGCCACTTTTTGATTTAATATTTTCTTTCATGTGCCTTACACAATATCCATGGAATGCATTCTCGAATATTGCCTCCATGGCATTCTTTATACTGGCATGTCTATCTGAAATTATAACAAGATCACGAGTGTCGCCCACCAAAGTCCGCAACCTTGCGAGAAACCATGACCAAGAAGGCGTTGACTCGGTGTCAGCAACACCCCATGCAATAGGAAACTGATGGTGATTACCATCCTGTGCCGCAGCTATGAGCAACACCCCTTTGTACTTTCCCTTTAAAACAGTAGCATCAATAGAAACAACCTTCCTCATGAAGCAGAATCCCCTAACACATGCACCATAACTTATAAATAGGTATTTGAATCTATTTTCTTCATCAACCTCCAAATCAGTAATACTTCCTGGGTTCGTGTTTCGTAAAGCTTCTAAGTATCGAGGCAATGAGGCAAAACATTCATCCATGTCACCAACCAATGTGTCCCTTGCAATCTGCTTACCTTTCCAAGCCTTCCAATATGTAACGTCGCAACCCCTCTTCTGCATCATCGAAACGATTCCTTTTGGTCTTGGAATTTCTCTATATTCATGGAAATTCTCCATCAACATACTAGAAACCAATGAAGCACTTCCTTGACGATGTTTCCGACGACGATTAGACACATCACAGGTGTGTGTGTTACAATACTTTCTGATGGAAAAAGTTGACGAGCCTTTGTCTTTCACAACCCGTACACGCCAACTACACAGGTTGTTCACGCAACGGGCTACGTACAAGGTTGTGGTTGACTTTACAACTGAGTATTCAGACGAACCATTAATGGCGACATTCATCAATTCGTTCTTCACGGCTTCCTTGTTGGGGAATTCTTGCCCTACTTCAAGGTTTGAACCGTCGGGAAAAGCAAATGTACCATCCTCAGCAAAGTCATTGATTCCTTCATCAACCTCCATGCACTGATCATCATCAGGGTAATCTCTACGGACTTGAGCATATCCCTCCTCTTCCTCAAAATTCTCTTCTAAATTACCACGACCCTCGCTGCAGTGTTGGTCCTCACGAGCAGTGTAATTTTCCACAGAACAAGTATGCTCATGTTGTGGTCGCGACAGAGTTGCAATAGAGTGCCCATGAGCTCCGCATATGATAAGACCCGCGATAGGCTGAATTTCTTCATTCCGATCATAATCTGTGATAAGACCATTATCGCTTCCAAATTCATTGGCTTCAGGTTGTCCGATAACTTCATGTTGTGCTTCACGATACTCAACCTCTACATGAAGCACTGGTCTTGATCTTGTACAACCAAGTCCGAGATATGAATGTAACCCAATATCGTTTTCGATATAAATAGGCCGTGGAAATGGGTACATGACATCCGGCATGTAGGTTAAATTTACTTTCATATTAATGTCTCTAGACGACAGCACCTCTAGTATTTGACTTTTCACATGTTCTAGTCCGCACGTATCCTCATCCACTCGGATGTTTTGCCATCGACAATCCGGCGAGGGACACCATTTGGAAGTATTATCATCGCTGATTGTCCATTGCCCACCGAATTGAAACACAATGTTTGTTAATGTCATGGAGATCACCTGAAAATTATGTGAAAAGACAATCATATAAAATTCCTAAATAACCAAACCCTAGAAACCGTGCAAACCCTAAAACCCTATAAATTAAAAACCAAAAAACATTAAATCACAAAACCCTATATAAAAAACCCTAGAACATTACAAAACGTAAATTTCACAAAAACCTTAAAACCCTAAAACCCGTGGAAACCAAAAATACATTAAACCACAAAACCCTAGAAATTTTACAGCTTAGAACCTAGAGGTTCTCAGATATATAACGGGTACTCGAAAATTATTTCATAGCTGAGAACCTACAGCTACAGGTTCTCAAATATATGACGGGTGGGAATCATATCATAGCTGAAACCCTACAGGTTCTCAGGTATATGATGGGTACTCAGGTATCATTTCATAGCTGAGAACCTATAGTTTCTCAGATATATGACGGGTACTCAGGAATCATTCAATAGCTAGGTATTCGTTATAAAACTGAGAACCCGTATTGAAGAACCCGTACTCAGGAATCATTTCGTAGCTGAGAACCTACAGGTTCTCAGATATATGATGGGTACTAAGGTATCATTTCGTAGCTGAGAACCTATAGGTTCTCAGATATATGACGGGTACTCAAGAATCATTTCATAGCTGGGTATTCGTTATAAAACTGAGAACCCGTACTGAGGAAGACAAAATTGTATCCCTACCACGAGATATCACTACGATTTTGGTTCACCGCTTCATACCAGACTGTGAAAAAAGGTTTCTCTACTCCTAAAACTCGCGAAAGAGAACCCAACATTCTAGTTCTCAGTGAAAGTAACAGCAAAGAACCCAAAACTAACTGGAACTCGATTATGAAATTCATCAAGACGGCAATGACGTCGTTTAAATTAACGCAACAAATAGCAAACCCACTCAAATCAAATTATAATTGACGGACGAAACCCGGAAAAATGACTTACTTTTGAGAACAAGGTGACGAGTTTCTTGGTTGAACCACTCGACTTCAACAAACCGGAAGCTTTTCTGAATTTTGTTTCTTCATTCGATGGTTGTTGAGGCCATAAATGATCGTTCTTGCATTATTAGTACTGATCAGTGTTGGTGGTTGTAGCATCGTAAATATCGTTAGGTTTTATGTTTTTCTTTTTCAATTTTTTATTTTTTTACCCCTGAATGTCGTTGGGTTTCTTTTTCTTTTTTTTTGTTTATATATATATATATATATATATATATAGTAATCGATGATTAGAGCTCAACTAATGAGGTTATTTAAATGGAGGTCATTTGACCAAAAACTTATAGTCAACGAGGTCATTTTGCAAAAACTTATTCAGTCAAATGTCATTTAGCTAAAATACCCCGAGATCTTCGCCCATCATACGATTTTCATCCGTGTGCATCTTGCCACTTTGAAAATAGATTATCTCGGATATTTAAATGTCCCAATTCCAATTCCATCATGTGGGTCCTTGACCTTTCTTTCCTTCCTTGAATCATGCGCATAGCATATCTTTGAATATATACACCTTTGACCTCTTCATTGCTTGGGCACGTGTATGCATGTGTATTTGGCAACTTGATTTGATAATATTTCGTCCTCTCCCATGCCTCTTAGAGAATCTTCATAATATCCAATTTACTTTGACTTGTTCTTCTTTCCACGTCATCTGCTCTTCCAATATGAAGTTTTGGTTAGATAATGGACATGGGCCAAATAATTTTGATAGGCATTGACTCGACTAAGAGTCCATAAAATCCACTTTTTGGTCCTTTTTGCTCCGCTATCTACAAAATAAGAAATTCAAACATAAACGTAGTATATTCAAGTATATTCGAACTAATAACAATCGAAAACATGCTTTAACGGGGTATAAAATGAGTAAAATTCTAACTTATCAACAACCCCCAAACTAGCTTCGATCGTCCTCGATCATAAAAGCGAATAAAACCAAATCAAGTTAGGATTATAGAACATCAGTCAATGAAATTCTCCTGCTTCACCTCAGAAAACGTATATAAAGTCGAAATAATCATCAGCTAATGAACGATCTAGTCAAAACACGAGGCATGAGGTAATAAGTCGCAATCTCATCATGGCATAAAAGACATTTTCAGAATCATACTACGCATCAATACACAACTCTCACAAGGATCGCTCAAGTCGCTCGGGGTGTTTTCAAAGGGATCTATCTGTATAAACACGCTCAGTCACGACATGAAAAGAATTTACTCTATGCTTGCAAATATATCATATCATAGTCACATAGTAGAAGTCATGCACGAATCGAATGATATTTCATCAAGGGTTGTAATAGGGCCCGGGTTTTGAAAAGGTGCGTCATATGGGAAAGTGAGCTAAAAGTATCAAACGTGTCAATCATCGAATCGCTCTTCTAACCACTTATTTCGCTCTTCTAACGTCGTGCCTATTTTTCACTCGACTCGTCCTTTTTCCTTTTCTAGCTATTCTCGTTCGCTTCATTTTTCTTCTTCTTTCTTTTTTTTTCTCTTTTTTTTTCTCTCTCTCTCTTTTTTTTTTCGAACCAGCCCCTCCTACCTTTTTTTTGTACGGCTTATGGAAGGGAGAGGTTTCTAGTCAGCTGCAATATTACGACGAGAGATCTATATCATAAGACGAGTTCATAACTAACATGCATCGACGATTAGCTCCTTCTCAACCAACAAGCCACTTTCATGATATCGATAACTTAACATGTTGATACGGGGTCTAATAGGCTAAATTTGAGGCAATCAGGCTAAATATCTGGACTACAAATCAACAAATAAGTAAAATAAGGCTCAAAGGGGCTCACTAAGTGGTACATGCGAAAAGTAGGGAAATATTTAGGCCAGTGACTCAATCCTAGTGCCCTTCTCATTTTCACACATCCACATAGTAACCATTGACATGCATAACAGAGCAAGTTCAAAAATATTCATTCCATGCGTGTCACACAAGAATAAACACCGAGCATAATGAGTTGCTCTGAATATTTCTGAAGGCTCAAGAACTCACATATATAACTGGGTTTGTGCTTCATGATACGCAATATTCTCCTGAAGCAGTCCATATAGCCAAATAATCATGTTAATATCACGACAATGCAACATGTAGGACTATCACACTCAATTCATCGAATCATATCATGACATGATAAAATTTCAAAAGTTTTCATCATTGACAGGAGACTCGACAGATGACGTTCAAATCGCAATCTTCAGTTATACCCACTAAAATGATCGAAATACATCGCTACCAAAATATGCAAGCATTTAAAATCTAGCATGTGTCACATTCCACCCCCAAACTAAATAGCACATTGTCCTCAATGTGTAATTAAAAGCAAATAGAGAGTAGAAGTGACACTGCCCTGAATTTTATGTTGATCGATGTAGAAGACTTGGTTTATCTGCAGTGAACAAACAACCATCGCGAACGGACAACCCCCAAACTAGTTATGAGCCTGTGAGAAAACGTGACTAGGTGGCACCGTGAGAGCGAATTTTTATTAGAAAAAAATGAAATAGACATGTAAATAGAACTTAATAAAATAATATATATGCATCGATAGGCCTTGGGTTGCCTCCCAAGAAGCGCTGCTTTTATAGTCGTTAGCTCGACTCACAAACAGCTTATTTTGGTGGATAATCGATGTTGACCGAGTTTTCTTTCCAAACATCTCGGTCGTTGTACACCTTGGGTTCCCCTCTTCCTTGTGATGGTGTCTGCATCATCGAGAGGGGTCGAGGGTTCTCCTTTTTCCGCCATATGTAGATTCCATCATCTGTGCAGTCTTTCTGACGAAGCTTCTTCTTTTTCTTCGGCGAAACCGCCTTCTTGATAGATTTAGAGCCACTGCTCTTTTTAGTCCATGGTGTCCACCTGTGAAAGTTCAGCACAGAAGAGACTAGGTTATAGTTAGATTTAGTCGCGTTCTCGTTCAGCGCATCTTTTCGAGCACCAGCCTTAGTGTTCTGGCGGTCCTTCAGCTTGCTGGTATTCTCTCCAGACAAGTTGTACCTGAAAGACTCAGAACACTTAAAAGCACAAGGGTCAAAGATATCGATAAAGGGACAAGAATCATCAGTAGGGCGTTTCATAGATTTGTAAACATCGAATTCCACTTTCTCGTCCCCTACTTGCAAAATAAGTTTACCGTTACCGACATCAACGATAGCTCTTGCCGTGTTTAGGAACGGACGTCCGAGTATCAATGGAAGGTCATCGTCTTCTTCCATATCCAACACAATAAAATCAGCCGGGAAGTAGTGCTCTCCTACTTTCACAAGTACGTCTTCCGTGATTCCTCATGGATATGTGATTGATCTATCAGCAAGCTGGAGTATAGTCGATGTGGGTTTCGGCTCGCCAAGTCCCAATTTCCTAAATAAGGAAAATGGCACAAATTGATACTTGCACCAAGATCGCATAACACATTATTAAATGTAAGAGACCCAATAGAACAAGGAATAGAGAAACTCCCTCGATCCTTAAGCTTCGGCGGAAGCTTCTTCTGTAATACCGCTGAACATTCCTCGGTGAGAGCTATTGTTCCATATTCCTCTAACTTGTTTCTCTTGAATAGTAGCTCCTTCAGGCATTTGGCGTACTTTGGCATCTGCAACAAAGCCTCAACAAAAGGGATATTAACTTCAAGTTTTTTAAATATATTAATGAAACGATCAAATCTTCATGATTCTTCCCTTTTCGTAAAGCCGCTGGATACGGAGGTCGGATCTTTATCGGTGGGAGTGGGTTGACCTACTTTTCCTCCAAGAGTGAATCTGGCTCACACTCGACTTCTTCGGCCCGCTTCTCCTATTCGTAAACCCTAGTGTTCGTGGCCGTTACTTCACTCTGATCGAATGTCTCTGTCACTTTTGCTTCCTCCACCTCCTTGGTCTTTTGGAACAATTCAAGCTTCTTTCCACTTCTCAGTTCAATGGCTTTTGCGTACTCTCATGGGTTCTTTTCGGTGTCGCTCGGTAGTGTGCCAGGCTTGCGCTCGGCTACGGTAGTTGAAAGATATCCCATCTTAACTTATTAAGTCCTTTATTGCAGCCCTTATATCTTGGAAGCCTTCCTGAACTCTTCCTTTAGGCCCTGAAGTCTTTCCTCCGTCTTTCGGTTTTGATCGCCTTGAATCACCACCATCTTTTCTAAGGCCACTTCCCAGTCCGCTTTCGGTTGTTCTGATGGTTTCTCATAGTGCGAGTTTCCATAGGATAGGTTCGAATGATTCCTCCAACTTGGGTTGTACGTGTTCGAGTAGAAGTTCCCTTGCCTCGACTGGATATGGTTTACTTCCTTGGGTTTATTGGCTTGTATCCCGTCAAGTCTCCGGTGTATAGCCTCAAATTGCACCTCCAGTGAGCTACTTATCTCATGTACTCCAGCCGCCCGACGGTCTAGATCTTGCTCGGTATATCTCGCTGGGTAGGCTGCGATCCTTTCGATGGCTGCAAGTGCGTCTGCATCATCAAGCTCCATAAAGTTCATGTTGCATCCTCCGTCGACGATGCGCTTGTTTTGCGTGCTAAGTCCCAAGAAAAACGACTGCATTTGAACGCTCAACGGTATGCTGTGGTTCGGAAATTTTCTGAGAAGGCTCTTGTATCGACCCCATGCATTGCTCATCGTTTCGCCCCCTTCTTCCTTGAAGTTCACAAGCTCGCTCCTTATCTCACTAGTCCTCGAGAGTGGGTAGTATTTGCCCAAGAACATTCCACCATCTGTTCCCAGCTAGTGATGGATGCGTGTGGCAGTGAAGAGAACCATTCAGAGGCTTTACCTATCAGAGAAAAGGGAAAAAAAATGTCAGTTTTATCACTTCTGTCGACACTCCGAGATACTTAATAGTCTTGCAAATTTGAGTTAATTTCAAAATATGCGAATTTGCGTCCTCATTTGTCAGCCCCTGAAATTGTGCTGAACTCGTAACTATCTGTATAGTAACAGGTTTGATCTCGAAATGATTATTGGCCCGAAGGGAATGACAATTGGATCGTTGTCATCGAAAAGTCTCGGAAGTGCTCGACTTAGTAAAGTAGGTCGTGGAGGAACCCGTTCGTGTTCTTGATTCTCCATTATTCCTGCGAAAAAAAATAAAAATAAAAATAAAAATAAGTGAATAAAAAAATGATAATAATAAACAAAAGAAAATAATAATATATATAATAAAATAATAATAAATCTAAGCTAAAACTGGAATAAAATTCAAAAACTAATAATACCGCTCTCCCCGGCAACGGCGCCAAAAACTTGACACGCTCAAATACTAGCAAGTGTACTAGGTCGTGCAATTAGTAAAACAGACGAAGTCCGAATCCACGAAGACAGCTCGATTAATTCTAAGAAAATATTCCTAATTTTAATTTAAACTAACGGAATTTTTATAGTTTTGATGATTTGATAAAAGAGATAAAACACAAATAATAAAATAAATGCAAATAAAATAGGTGAGGATAGAGCAGTTAACGACAAACGTGATTAAGACACATGCTCGGCACGAAATACTCCTACGTCTTCATGCAATATCATCTATCTAATCAACATGAATTAAGTCAAGGTGGAATTTTATAATATATGTGCTACCCGTTATTCACGTAACTAGCAACCCTACGTAAATAGAGAACCAATCAACTATATTTCTATATGACTGTAGTTCCTATACGCACATTCGGTCTTCGTGAAATTCCCCGAGTTTAGACACTTTCAGCGCCTAAGGTCTCGGAAACCACACATACAGAACCGAATTCCATCTCTGGTCGGTTTTACGTAGTGGTATTCAATGTTTTGTTCTAATCGGTTTAATCACTTAGTCCGTCTCATAAACCAATCAATAATCATACGCATGGAGGCCAATCACACGTACGCATATGAAGCGCAAACAAAGCATACATAACTCGAATCATATGATTAAATAAAATAATTATTGCATTAGTACGTAGTCATAATCCGGCCTCACACGGCCTCAATCACAAAAGAAATTAGCCTAGCATATTAATATACGAAAACGACAAAGAATCAAAAGAAAACATTGTCGAAAACGAAATATTAAAAGATAAGAAATTCGCTCTTTTTCGGTGCTCGACTTGTCTCGCTCTTAGCCGTCATTCGTCTCTTCGCAGCCGTAAATATTTACTGTTTTTATTTCAGCCGTCGAAGCTCCTTCGCTGCTTTATTTTTTCTTTCGCTGCGTGCGGCAATATATTGGCGGAGAGTAACTGACCTTCCGAGATCTTCGCCCATTAGACGATTTTCATCGGTGTGCATCTTGCCACTTTGAAAATAGATTATCTCGGATATTTAAATGTCTCAATTCCAATTCCATCATGTGGGTCCTTGACCTTTCTTTCTTTCCTTAAACATGCGCATACAATATCTTTGAATATATACACCTTTGACCTCTTCATTGCTTGGGCACGTGTATGCATGTGTATTTGGCAACTTGATTTGATAATATTTCGTCCTCTCCCATGCCTCTTAGAGAATCTTCATAATATCCAATTTACTTTGGCTTGTTCTTCTTTCCACGTCATCTGCTCTTCCAATATGATAGTTTCGGTTAGATAATGGACATGGGCCAAATAATTTTGATAGGCATTGACTCGACTAAGAGCCCATAAAATCCACTTTTTGGTCCTTTATGCTCCGCTAACTACAAAATAAGAAATGCAAACATAACCATATGATATTCAAGTATATTCGAATTAATAACAATCGAAAACATGCTCTAACAGGGTATAAAATGAGTAAAATTCTAACTTATCTCGACTCTACTAAAGATTCGAGTTTTTCCTACTTTATTACTAATAAGGGAGATGCTGTCAACGTATTATAGAATGCTGGGAGTGAATTGAATTTTTCATTCTGTAAGGGGACCTATTAATGTTTCTGAAAAGCTACGGTGGTCAATTCGTGAAAAGACAACTTTTCGTTGACCTCCTTTGACTGGGCCGAATTTGCAAATAGGCACAACCTTTGGCCAGGGTTAGTCTGGGAATAGTCATAACTCTTGGACTGATATCCAATACCCCTCCAACATGCCACATCACCACGCCCAAACAGTGCCAGATCAGCTCCACGTCAGTCGGCGTGTCAGTGACATGTCATCAGCCCGCCACGTCATCAAATTATTATGTTTATTATGTTTTTTATTTTCCTTCTTTTTTATTTGGACTTGCTTTACTAATTAATTTCGCATTCACCCGATATTAGTTTTGAGCAAATTAATATTCGTTAGAACGTAATTCGAAATTTTTTAATGATTTCTCGTTTCGACCACCGATGATTTCTCGATTTAAAAAATCGTTTCAGTGCTTTTCTTAGTGTGCTAATTATCCACACATGGGCCCAAGACCCATTTGGGCTTAAAACCCAACATTCGCTAAATAGTTTCATCGGTTGATTGATTTCCCATCATTGTCAAATTGTGGTGAGGGATTTTTAATAGTTGATCTGCATCTAATACAGGGTTTGCATTTGAACCACACTAGTCTTGAATAGTTTATTATTTTTTCAATTCTAAAAACATATTAATTACTATTTTCCATCATTTTTTACTACATGTCAGCTTTATCCTTACATTAATTTTTGAAGTAACTTTATTTATAATATAAAATATTCAAAATATGATATGATTTGATATATTTGCACACTGTATGTGTTAAATATACTAAGTAAATGTCTTTGCCTGCTTAAGTATAAGTAGGAAAATTTTGTTTAGTTATTTAAAGATTTTGTCTTTCCTACCCAAATTGGGTATAATTCTAGTCCACTCAGAAAATAACATGTGACACATGATATCCTACCACAATTCCGAAGTTGGGTTACACCCAATTGGGTAGGTAAGCCAATGACTTATTTAAATATGATGCTTCTGTGAAGCTGTATGTTTGAGTCACTCACGGGTTATGAATAACAAAGGCTCACACGTATATAGGAGAAGTAAAACGTAGGAGATTTCAATGGAAGATGAAATGAAAGACATCGTCGTCAACAAATAATGGACTTTGGTGCGATTTTTGCTAAAATTGCTTTAGATATTTAACAAAAAAGAAAAACAACGTAATATATTTATGTGTGATACGTTACGTATATTCTTTCTCACATGATCATTATTGCAATGCAGTCGGAAAGTGATTGAGGCATAACCGGGGACTTGTCTTTCTATAAGAGACATTAGATGGGAATCTTGACTTTATGACCCATTAATATCAGTTTAGAGTGCATTTAGATTCGCGTATTTGGACGAAATTGCTAGATTTTAAATTATGAATTTTAAAATCGTAATTTCAAGTCCAAATCCATTGCTTTGCAATTGCTAGGATTTTGAAATTAGAATTTCAAATGGACCTTGAGCTCTTGAATAAGGGTGAGAGATGAGAGGAGACGGCCCGTGAGCCTCTCGACAAAAGCTCGGCTCACGCTCGACAAAAATGAGCTCGAGCTAATTTAAGTCGAGTTCGAGCTTGAACCCAAACATAATAGCCCGAAAGCTCGCAACAGGCTCACAAGCTTTTATTTTTTACTTTTGTATTTTTGTAATCCATTTTTTATTTTTTATTTTATCTCGAGCTCAAACTCGACGAGCTGCAATGAGCTCGAGCCGCTCGAGCTCTGAGCTGAAAAGCTCGAGGGGCTCGAGCCCAGAAATAGTCCGAGCTTGGCTGATTTACAGCCCTACTCGTGCAGCCTGCCAAGCTCGACATCTAACTTTTTATTGAAATAAATTAAAAAGTACAAAATAAAATAATAAATTACAAAAAATACATGTTTGTGAACCGTCTTGTGAGCTTTCGAGTACCCATGAGTGAGCTCGAGCTCATCAATTATGTCGAGCTCAAGCTGGCTCACTGAGTTCGCGAGCCCGTGATGAGCACAAGTTGGCTGGACGCATCGAGCTCTCAAGCCGTCTCGACCCCATCGTTCACACTTCGTATAATAATAATAATAATAATAATAATAATAATAATAATAATAATAATAATAATAATAATAATAATAATAATAATAATAATAATAATAATATAAATAATATTATTACTGTTATTATTATTAACAGGAATTGTTACGATTTAGGCTTGGGATTTCGAAAATGGGTCATTAATGGAATTCCCAATCCGATAATTTATGAACAATTAAATTAACATTGGCTTATGAAATCTAAATCCAAGTCGCTATGTTTCCTAAAGGGGTGAATGAAGCACATTCGAATTCAAATTGACACCCATGTATTCAAACGGAGTATTAGACATGGCTATCGGACCGCAGCCCGGAACCGCCCGGAACAGGTTCAACCGGCTAGAAATCGAAACCAATCCGGTATCCGGAAAAGCGTAACCGGCTGTTACCAGTATTAGTTCCGAAACCGGTAAACAGGTAACGGCTAGTTCCTAGCCGGAACCGGAACCAGATCCGGTAGGATCCAGTTAGAACAGGTAACATTAAAAAAGGAAAATTAAAAAGGTAACGGCTATGTAGCCGTTAGAGCCTTCAACGGCTCTCAATATATTTTTTTTTGCATTTTGGCCCTTTTGGTCCAAAATGCAATTTTTCTTAGTCCCTAACAAAAACACTATAAGTACCACATCTCAGTTTTCACATCTAATCTCTCAACTCTCTCTAATCTCGCAATCTCTCTATTGCGCTCGTATTGTACAAAAATACACACACACATACACACATTCAAAATACAGACACACGAAACACACACACCGCACACTGGAAACACACACACACACACTCGAAATACATACACACACGCACGAAACACACACACGCACACACTTTATTTTACTAACATGGCACCAAGTTCATACTCGAACGACGATGTTTTTGGTTATCTTCGTACATGTATGACCGATATTATGCACGACAAGGTCGATCCCGACAATGACGAGGTTGAGGAGACTGAAGGCAATGGAGGACGATGCGAAACTAGACTAAGCCAAGAATCCACCACGGCCACGGCGACATCACGCACCCAGAAGAAGCGCTCGAAGGTTTGGAACCATTTCGACCTCAAACTCGAACCTAACAACCCCAACAAAGGTAAAGCTTATTGTAAAATATGTCGTGCGGAATATCAATATATAGGTGGTGGTAACCAGGGGGTACGGGATCTATAAAAAAACATTTAACCGGTTTTCACAAATTTTATTCGGTAACGTTAGAACCCATAGGTACTGAGCAAACACGACAACAAATAGACGTTCATACCTGTAGGAATTTCATTATCACAAGGGAGATTTCAAGGGTGATGCTAGTCAAGTTTGTTGTCCAATATGAAGAATCATTTCGTATTGCGAAAAATGAAGGGTTTATCAACTTCACAAGTTCGATACAACCCGGATTCCATCAAGTAGGTCGTAAGACACATAGGAAGCGTGTGTTAGAAACTTTCGAAGAATATAGATCGAACTTAGTAGTACATTTATGGAACATATCGTGTCGGGTTAGTTTAACTACTGATATTTGGACGAACGTTACTTCCCAATCGTATCTAGTTGTGACATGTCATTGGGTAGATGAGACATGGACGATGCAAAATATAATTCTTTCGCTAGGTCTGTTAGACTCGTCGCATTCGGGACATACCATTGCGATGTATGTCTGGAATGTGGCGAATAAATGAGATTCAAGATAAGATTATGTCTATCATGTTGGACAATGCAAGCTCTAATAACGCGGCTATGGATTTCCTTCGTTCCCATCTTAGTGTGTCTTTGAACGGTCGACTGCTTCATGTTAGGTGTGCTTGCCATGTGATTAACTTATGTGTAAAATGTACATTCGATGAAGTATTCGGCCGTGTAAGTAAATTCATTGGTAAGCAACTACGTGAACGACGTCTCGATCATTCGTGGATCGTGACGAATGGCCTTAGGTATAACAAGTTTCCCTTACCGGTACCGACTAGGTGGAACACATTATATCACCTTCTTAGCACATTTATGCGTTGTAAGGATTTAGTCACCCATTTTTGGAACAACAACGGAGTTGTGACTTCCGATCCATCACTTCTATTACTAGATGTTGACTGGGAAATTTGCGATTTATGTGTGTCACTACTTGCGGTATACAAGGAAGCAACGGAGAAATTTCTCGGCGTTAATTATCCGAAATCGCCATTATTCTTCCTTTGTTTTTTAGCATGTACTATAAATTCATGGAATATAGCGGTAATGAAAGTTTGCGCCGTTTCATTGAGAACATGGAGCAAAAGTTCAAGAAGTATTGTGAAATTATCCCAATTGTCCATGGTTTGGCGGCTTTACTCGATCCGAGTTGTGGTAGTGACACTTTCTATATTTTTTCGAGTGTTACAAGACGTTTCTTCGAAAGAGCATTGATGATCAAAAGATGTCAATTATGCGTTCCCTCCAAGAACTTTTTGCTTTTTACAGTTCCCAGGTGCATGGTGGTTCGGCGACCGAGCATGCGATCGAGGGAGTTACGAAGTCCTCTAGCGGTGGCGATGGCCCGATAGATGTCCGTAGGCGATTGAAGATTCAAAAGTTGAAAGGAAAAGCGACCGGACCTGCAAACCCAAATGAAATTCAGCTTTATTTGAGTCACAACTTCCAAACACCGGAAGGATTTGACGTTCTCCAGTGGTGGAAGTCGAACGCATCTACCCGACGCTAGCGGCTGCCGCTCTGTAGAATATCATTTGTAATTGTGCTTGATTTCATTAGTTGTCTTTGTAATTAGGGGCTTTATTTGTATTAGTCTTTAGATTAAGGACTAGCTTGATATTTATACCAAACTTGTTTGGTATAAATACTTGTAAATGAATTGAGCTGAATAGAGAAAGTTTAGAGAATTGATCCGAAGGGCTTGCAATTCGATTTCTAGAGAGAGAAACAACAGTAACTTTCTCACTCTAATTGAATTTTCTCTCGTGTTCTTAACTTGAGTTTTTCGATCGAATTCAATTGATTATCTAAACGATCGAATTACTATGGATTCTAGCCTAGGATCGTAGAGTTGTTAATCTGAGGACCTAACAATTGGTATCAGAGCAGATTCGTTCTGTTTTGAATCGTAAATTGTTAGAATTGGATTGAAATTTTATTTCGAACACTGTTCCATCGAAGAACAGATTTGGCTCGAAAAGTTTTTCAATCCAATAGCTTAATTATGTGCTTAATGGACTTGAATTTGATGTTTCAGTGCTAGATTAAGTGATAAATGATCATTGCGACTAGATCAGTAGCAGTTTGATCTTCGAATTTTGATTAATTTGATTTTGAAATTTTACTGTTGACGAAGAACATGAAGAACACGTTCTGATTTTGATCAAATTCGATATATTTTGCTTTATAACGTGTTTAATTGCTTGTTCGTGCGTGATTAGTACTTGATTGCGAGCAAGTATTTCAAACTTCACTATCTGATTATTTGTTTTTGCTCGAATCTGTGTTAATCGTATTCTGTGAATTTTTCTCGATTGCTCAAATTTTTCTGGCTAGGTTTTGCGATTGAATTAGTTTCTCGATCGATAAACTTAGCGTGAGAATTTTTCTCGGTCAGAATACGAAGTCAGCGCTAGAATCATCATCAGCAGAAACGATTTTAGTTAGAAATATTTCTCGAGCATTATCCAGCGAAAAACTTTTTCGAGTGAGACCAATTTTGACCTTGCATGCGTAATAACTTCCACTCGAAAAACTTTTTCAGTCAAACCTTTTAACGTTTGACCAGGCAAAAATCATTTATACGCGAGAAACTTTTCTAGTCAACGGATTTATTTTGACTTGTCGAGAAACTTACTAACGTACTGTTTCTTTACGATCGAAATATCACGATCAGGAAACTTTTCTCGACTGAACAATTTCGGGCAATTTATTTCGCTCGTAAAATATTTCGCTGACAAAATTTCTCGCATGAGAACAGCAAATGCATTCTATATCGACGAAATTAATTTCGATCATACTTTAAAGATTGAATCGAAAATAATTCTCGAACTAATCTTCGAATCAAACGCTACTAAGAAATTTCGTCACTTGAGAAGCACTTTACATCGTCTTCAACTCGCAAAACAATCAACGAAGATCCTTCAACAACTCGACTACTATAATACAAACATGGATGCATACTCACTCGAAAATGACAACCGTTCGCCGATCTTGCAAAGAGGCGAATACACAGTGTGGAGAAGCCGCTTCCTGAATTTCATAGCTCTGAAGGATCAAGCCGAAAATCTACTGCAGTCCCTTGAAGAGGGACCGGCACAGTTCTGGGTTCATGTACCCGGGGACGAATCAGCTACTCCAGTAATTCAAGTTTCTACGCGACTAAAGGAGCCTAGAGAATACTCTCTGGAGGAAAGAGCTCGAGCTAAGGCTGATTTAGTAGCCATGAATACCCTTATGCAGGGCATCCCCAACGATATATACAGACAAATAGACAGCCTTACATCGGCTAAGGGGATGTAGGATGAGCTGCATAGGATGATGCAAAGGACGGAAGTTGGCGAAAAGGCCAAGAAGGCGAACATTCTCACTGCTTACGACTCCTTCAAAGCAAAGCCGGAGGAGAGTCTATACGAAATCTACCCACGATACCCCACTCTTCTCAACAAGATGAGGAAGATAAAAATAACAAAGACAAACATGGAAACAAACATAAGATTTCTATCTTCTCTGCCCACGGAATGGAAGAAAATATCCACACAAATACGACAAAATAAAGATCTAGAGGAGTTGGATGTCCATGCCATGTTCGATAATCTCGCTCAGCATGAGGATGATATCCGCGAGATTATCAAAGAGAAGAAAGGCAAACAAACCGATGACACTGTTGCCTTAGTCTCGGAGAAGAGGAGCACAAGATCAAGAAAGGATAAGATCGTTAGGCCACCTTCATCATCAGTGTCAGAAGGATAATCGGACTCCGACATCGAGCCGAACATGAAAGCCCTTGGAAAGCAGTTAGCTCTCATTGGACAAATGAATGAGCAAGAAGTACTTCAAGAAGAAGTCTTCAACCTCAGCCAACAGACTTCGGACTACAAGCTCCAAGAACAAAGAACGTGCTCCGGAGAGTTCCGAGGTTAAGAATACCAAAGAGACTAACAAATGCTTTAACTGTGGCAAAGCAGGTCACTTCGCCATAGAGTGCACTCTCCCGAAGAAAAGAGATGCAAACTACTACTCCAAGAAGCTTCAATTGACAAAACAGAAAGAAGCTGGAGTAGCTCTCATGGCCGAACAGGACCAATGGCTCGAAGACACGTCGAGCTCCGAAGAAGAGAACTTAGCCCTCATGGCCCGTCTCGACAACGAATTGAACGCCAAAACATCCACTCATACGGACGACGACAACGCATCCACGTCTTCAAATGAGGTAGTCACTCCTTCCACATTATTGACCATGTTAGAATCATATCAAACGCAATATGCTAACATGAAACGTGAGCAGAAAAGTATAAAGGAAGTAGAGAACGAGAGCTCAGGAGAAGATATATAGTCTCGAATCAGAACTTAGAAGCTCTAGTGCGAAGATAGAAGAACTTACTAAGAGTCTACGTTCTAGAGAGACTAGTCAACCCCCTTTAGGACATCATAGTGAAAAGATTAAAGAATTAGAAGATAGGCTAGCAAATAACTACAATTGTTTGGTTAGGCATCTCAACGAGAAAGCTACCTTAAATTGTAGGATAACCGAAGCTACCTCTAAGATCACTAATTTAGAAGCTCAATTAGAAACATCTAAAGCTAAGGTTGGTGAAGTAAGGATCTAGACACATGTCAAACCGCCAAACTGACGGTAGAAAATAATTATGCTCTCCTAAGTGAGGAACGCAGGAAGTTGTATGCAAAAATTAAAAAATTAGATGATCTTCTTACGCGTAGGGGACACTCTGAACAGACGATATTCTTAAACAAGCCCAAGGATATAGAGTTTTATAATCCAATAGAAGGCATAGGTTACACTAACCCACGTATTTTACGAAAGAAAGAAATGTATGACATTAAGAACATGGGTTTAGCTGCAACCTCTCTTAGGAACATTACGGAATCGACGTATGAAAATGCGTTTGATTCATCCATCAAACAAGCCTCACATGGGCCTGAGATCCCCTTTGACTATAATGAACTAATTGAAAAGGACAAAAATACGAAACCATCCTTAACACCTGTCAGTGATTTAGCTCAAGTCTTACCTCCTGACTCTAAAGAACACTACGAGGAAGTCAAAAAGGTTAATTATCAAAATTCTTTCTACAAACCTCCTATCATAAAACAGATAGAGCAGTCACAGGCGAAACTAGACAAAGAAAGAGAGAATTTCGAAGCTGAAAAGAAAAAATTCTTTAAAGAGATGGATAATCTCAAGGCTTCCCTGTCCTCCCAAACTTCCTCACACGCTATCATAAAAAGCATGAAAATAGAAAAATCGCCTTAAAAATATCGTAAGAACATTAATAATTCTATTACAAGTGCTAAGACTAATTCTACTTCACCTACGACCACAGGGAGCGTAGAGCCAGCACCGACTACGAAGGCGAGAGTGTCTAGTCCTAAAATAAAGAAGGAGCTAGTAGATTTAAATGCTTCTGAACATGTTATTCCTTCTGTCAAACTAAAAGACACTCGTAGTAATAAAAGAGCCACTTCTACGTTCAAAATAATTGCTTCTACGTGCTCACTTCATCCTATCACCTATAGAAGTGAAAATCTCGAAATAGGCTCTACCTCGAAAATTACTACTAATCATTCTAAAACAAATACCATAAGGCAGACTCGTAGGAAACAAGATCTAGCCATAAAGAAAGCTTATGGCGCCGTACATGACTGTACTCACCTAAGGTATCCCGTAGAAATGAAATCCCTCAAGCACCTTAGGAGACTATCACAAGAAAAGATCTTTTCCTCAGTCAAACCTTCCAAGGCATTTGTACGAGCTGAAATTTACCTTCCCTGTAAGGTTCAACCCAAATGGGTTCCTAAATCTCCGCCTAGGACGACAAAAGCCAAAAGGGTCAAGTCTCCTATAGAGGTAAAACCCAAACCCACTTCTCCGAAAGTGCAATGGGTTATTAAGACTCTTCCAAAAATAGATTTAGGAGTCATATCTGAACCCAAAATTAAATCTGCTAATCCGAGAGGACCCATGCTTAAGTGGGTACCTAAAGCTCTCTAAATTGTTTTTGCAGATCCATCATGTGTGGTACATCGACTCTGGTTGCTCCACACACATGACTGGTAAACAAGAGCTGCTGAGCAACTACAAAGACCGACCAAACGGCAAAGTCAGATTTGGGAACAACGATTCAGCCCGGATTCTAGGACTTGGAATATCATTCTGAAGAATCTGACCATCATAGATGTCTCATACGTCGAATGCCTCCGCCATAACTTGTTCAGCATAGGCCAATTCTGTGACAAAGGCTTCCAGGTGGTCTTCCATGCTGACTGGTGCAGAATTTTGAAAAGTCAGGACACAGAACTCCTTCAAGGACTTCGGAGATCCAATCTTTACACGATCAACCTGACGTCCTTGCGGCCCTCGACAGCTGTATGCCTCATTTCTCAGTTTGATTTACAGAGGAACAGCCTATGGCATCAACGACTGTCTCATCTAAATATGAAAGCTCTCCAACGCCTTTCTACGAAAAAGTTGGTTCACAGCCTTCCAACTATACAACTAGAAAGGGAGCATCATTGTTAGGCATGTCACCTAGGAAAAATGAAGCGAGCATCTCATCACGTCAAGCAAAATGCATCTACTTCTCGACCATTGGAACTAATTCACATGGATCTCTGTGGTCCGATGCAGACTCAGAGTATCAATGGAAGAAAGTATGTCCTAGTGATTGTAGATGACTATTCTCGCTACACGTGGACAAAGTTCCTCCGAACGAAAGATGAGACCGGTGACTTGATTATCAATTTTGTGAACACAACTCAAAATCTGTTGCAACAGACTATTCAAGTTGTTAGAACAAACAACGGCACTGAGTTCAAGAACAATCACCTCAGTGAGTTTTATCAGAAACTTGGAATAAGTCAACAATTTTCAGCCGCCAAGACACCTCAACAAAATGGGGTCGTTGAAAGGAAAAATCGACACTAGTGGAAGCCGCTCATACAATGCTGATCCAATCGGGACTTCCACACTTTCTATGTGCTGAAGCAGTCAATACCGCTTGTTTCACTCAAAACAGGACTGTGGTTCACAAACGGTTCAACAAGACTCCGTACGAGATTGTGAATAATAGAGTGCCCAACATCTCTTTCCTTAAAGTCTTCGGGTGCAAGTGCTTTGTGGCGAACGACCGAGAGCAACGTGCAAAGCTCGACCCTAATGTAATACCCGTAAAATGTAATTACGGGATTCACGATTTAATTAGCGGTGAAAATGTTTAATTAGAAACTTGGTTAGATTAATTAAATAAAGAGGTAAGGACAGCAAGAAAATTAATACAAATTATTTTGTAGATTTATCTTAATAATATTTCGGGTATTATAGCTGAATTCGACCAGGTCATATAAAATCAACTTTTGGCCAATAAATATGCATGCATTTTATATGACTTACGTGACGGCACGATACTTATTTTGACGATATTATATACATGCTTAAATGACTACGTGCTATATGTGTATCATATGCTATATGATATATTAGTGTTGGGGCTTAGGAAAAATAATTAATACTTATATGGGTAAAGACCGAAATTAGATAAGGGAAATTCGAATTAAATAGCACTAATAAGAATAAAATTAAGGCCAGAATTAAGTTGGACTTAATATGAATTGGGATAGACTTACACAAAAAGCCCAAGTACTTGAAGATAAACATTAATTACTTAGTGTTGAGGGAAAATAACGTCACTAAGTGTCCCATCAAATAAACTTTTCAATAAGCTTAATGTCTATCAAAAACACGTCAGTAGTAATGAAGTGAGAAAACCCTTGGATAGTATAAGTTTATCTTAGAAGAAACCCAAGTGAGAAAATAATGGCTTAGACGCAAGCTAAATAAGGGAAGGAAGGGTCATCTAACAACAGACGAATTCGAGCCTTGAGAAGGTATAATTTTACCCATCATGTGTAAATCAGTTTTAAGTTCTGTATATTTGACATGTTACACGTGGCTTAAGGATAGAAGAAAGATGTTTAAATTCGATCTAATGTGTACCCTTTTCACAGCTTTAGTGTATTTTTCAAGTAGATTTCGATTTCAGGTTAGTTATGGAATCTAGGGTTTTCACGTGTGAATTATGCTAACACGGGAGTTTAGATCTGTATATATTATGATTAAAAAGAATATTAAGATAGGGAACAAATTTTATAAAGAAGAAGGCAGCTTGAACCAAGTCTAGATCGAAAGTTAGAATGGTGATAGGATTTTCCAAATTATGAATTTTGAAATCTTCATGAAGGTATAAGAATAGAATATTGATATTACTATCTAGGTGTTAAAAGAGAGTGTCGAAACATCTATCTAAATGAAATCTCGAAACATGTCTAGAATCTCGAAATTTCAAGTCGAGATATACTTTGAAATTGTGTGTTGTTTAAGTCTCGAGATCTTGTAAATATCACTTCGAAATCTTTATGTATAACCCTTAAGACACATCTCGAGATTTATTTTCAACATGTCGAGGTCTACTTTAGATTTAATTAACATGTCGAAGTCTTGTATCGAAGTCTTGTTATTTTCAACATGTCGACATCTATGTTAGTATTGAATTTGGAACTTTTGTCGAGTTAATGACAAGATTCATATTAATAGAAAATTTATAATTACACTTGAGGCTTATTTCATGTAAAATGTCGAGGTTTTATATATCCATGAACAAACTTCGAAGCATGTGATTAAAGAGAGAATTCAAGATAAGTCGGAAATGAATTTCGAAACATTTTACAAAACATCTCGAGATTCATATCGAGATTTATCTCAGTAGCTATATCGAGATCTATCTTCAATATTCATATCGAAATCTTAGTTATAATTACATCTCGACATTTTGTGTACAATGTCGAAACACAGCTCGCTCTTGTATATGATATATGTTTCGAGATTCTAGGATTATAATATCGACATACAATTTCAAAGACACATATCAAAATCCTTACATATATACTATATCGAAGTTTAAATTACAATCCAGCCCGGAATTTATTTCGAGAAGTAAAAACCAAGCTCGTGATTTATATCAAGTCCATGCCGAGATCCATTTTTAATTCAGGTCGAGATCCATTTAACCCATGTAGAGATCTATTTCAAAACCCATAAAAGTCGAAACTAGGGTTTTCAAACTAAGCCAATTTCGTGAAATTATGTTTAGACAAACAAACCCTAATTTATTATGATTTTATACTTAGGGTTTGAAGGTTAGCGACTTACCGATAAGCTAATAGCTAAGATACCAGGTAAGTGGATCCCAACTACACACATAAATTTATATGTGCATGAATTACATGGGTGCGTGCTTCAATGACATGATTATATGCTTCTATGACATTACGTGGATCCTTATGTAATTTATTTATTTATGTAAATTAATTATTACCTGAAGTGGCATGACAAGCAATTCGGCATTTTTCACGTACGCATTATCATGTGCATACACGAAGTTACAAGACACGAGCATAAGTAGCGTATGATTACTTTAACATGATAAAGTTTACATTTATGGCTCTTCTATGCTACCATGGTGATTTTACGTCACCGATTTCAAGGCATGACATGACATGTCTCAAGGCAAGGGCATGCATGTGGCGGAAAGTTGCGATCTGGAAGATGCACCCTGAGGAAACAAACGGCACCAAGTGTATAATTGGTGTCAGCAACCTCAGAGTGAGTCTTCCATTGTGACCTTCCGTGGGATCGATAAACTACAGTGGGATTGAAAAGGCGCCTTAGGGTTAGCCTCTCAGTGGAAGTATCGTCCGCGTGGCGTATGAAACCACCTTGGGACAGAAAAGGCGCCCTAGGGTTAGCCTCCCATGAGTGGGTATTGCCACTTACATATTTATTTACCCTTAATGGGTTTGAGCTCCATGATGGTGCATAGCAAGATAAGCCATGGGCCCTTTAAAAAAAGACACGAACTACAATACAAGACAAGACACGAACTATAAGACAAGACACGAACTACAAGACAAGACAAGACACGAACTACAAGATAAGGCAAGCATGACATGAATACACGACGTGATTTCTAGGACACTAATTACATGATACGATTAGTAAGCATTGGCGCGGATGCCTTTGCGTTTTAGGACACGTGCATTGCATGCATGGTTTCCACTTACTGAGCTTTATAAGCTCATTCCACGTTTTATGTGTTGTAGGTACAATAGAGTCGGACGTTGAGAAACGTCACGACTAAGGCAGGCTGACGGCGGTACTCCAGGGTCTTTTGAGGGCAAGGCTGTACATGGATGACGACCTGTGGAGCGATGTTAGGATAGGTTTTGATATGATATATATTTTGGGGCTTCGGCCGTTGTATAATTACGACGATGTAGGTTATGTTTTGTCGTAATATATCATATTTTAGGAAAAAGTTTTTATTAGACGGGTCTCCCGCGACTTGCGTTGCGAAAATCCGCCACTAAACATGATTAGAAAGTCAGGGTCGCCACACCTAAAGCATTCGAAGCTACATTTGTCGGGTATTCTTCAACATCAAAAGCGTAACGAGTATACATCAAGTCCAACCAAACTATTAAGAAAAGCCATAATGTCACTTTCCAGGAAGTGGCAGAAGTGGCTTCTAGTCAACTCAGTCCAGGACACGTGCCTAACCCGTTGGTTCCTGCTCAATTCAGTTCAGGACCCGTGCTCAACCCGTTGGCTTCTGAAGACAACATTTCAGAACCCGTAATCACTAGTGTGTTGGCACAAAACCAACAGAAGATGGCAACAACTTCAGGATCAGAATTGCCACAGAATTGCCACAGAATACCGCAAAACCTACAGTGGTCATCGAGGAAGTATCATCAGAGACGATCAATCCAAGTGCAGTATTGGAACTTCCTCAGACAAATGATCAATCAGAGACTATAGGCAATCTAGATCCACAGATGGCTGACGCATCGACTTCGGCCTTGCCTCATGAGCTCAAGTGGACGAGAGGCCACCCGGTTGTTCAGATAATTGGCCATCCTTCGGTTGGTGTGAGGACACGTCGTCAACACAGTCTTTTCAGTTGCTTCCTGAGCCAAAACGAGCCTACCAAAGTAGCAGTCGCACTTCAAGACCCGGATTGGACAATTGCAATGCAAGAGGAAATCAATCAATTCGAACGTCTTCAAGTGTGGACCTTGGTACCCGTCCACATGGTAAAACAGTGGTCGGAACTAAATGGATTTTCAAGAATAAGAAAATGAAGATGGTGAAGTGATCCGGAACAAAGCAAGGCTAGTTGCTAAGGGATACAATCAACAGGAAGGCATCGACTACGACGAGACTTATGCTCCTGTTGCCCGTATCGAAGCTATCCGCATCCTGCTGGCTTATGCGGCTCACAAAGACTTCAAAGTCTATCAGATGGATGTTAAAACTGCCTTTCTCAATGGCGTGTTAAAAGAAGAAGTCTACGTCGCTCAGCCGAAAGGTTTCGTTGATCAAGAACATCCCGATCACGTCTATCGCTTGGACAAAGCTCTCTATGGACTAAAACATGCCCCACGTGCTTGGTACGATGTCCTGAGTGATTTCCTCGTGAAGTCTGGATTCATACGAGGTACGATAGACACAACCCTCTTCATTAAATGGCATGAAAAAGATCTGATGGTCGTCCAAGTATACGTCGACGACATCATCTTCGGATCAACACATCCTCGGCTCTGCAAGAAGTTTAGAGATCTCATGAAGAGCAAATTCGAGATGAGTCACATGGGAGAGATGCAATTTTTCTTAGGCCTTCATATCAGACAGCTCAATGATGGAATTTTAACCAGTCAGACAAAATACATCAAGGATATTCTGAAGAAGTTTCATCAAAACCAGAGCAAGCCTCTCAGCACTCCTATGTCACCAAGCTGCAAGTTGGATGCCGATCCCTCTGGTAAATCGGTCGACATCTGTAATACCCGTAATTAAATACGGGAAATTAGGATATAATTAATCCGATAGATGTATGAATTAATGAAGTTAATATCCGAACGAATCAAAGGCCGAATGAGAAACTGGGCAAAATTAATATTCGACCCAATTGATCTTGGCCCAACTCAACAGAATTTAATAAATAAAATAATTCAAATTAATGTTGGAGCATTTTGAGGCCCAATTAGGAGTACATAATTACTAAAGAAATTCGGCCCGATTAAAAAGGCTTATTAAAGCTAATAATATTAGGACCCAAGGGAATAAGTTCGAAAGCCCCGAATTAATTTTCATGTTGGCCCAACTCAATGGAAAATAGTCCAATAAATAATTTAGGCCAAGAAATATTAGAGCCCAACTAAAGGAGTTAAGAAGGTCCAAGAAAAGATATATGCATATAAGAATAATAAGTTGGTCCAATTAAAATTAATACAAGGAGTAATGGATGTTGAAAATAACAAGGCCCAAGTAGAACAAATATTTGAGCCCAAGAACCTTAGAAGATATTTTGGGAAGCAAAGTTCACCAAATTAAGGAAAGGCCACGTCACATTTAGGACCATCACATGTCAAAGCTTAGATATTTTTATCCCAAAAACCACATCATCTCCTCTCTCTAATAAACGAAAAAAAGATAGAAAACGAAAGAGAGAGAGAGACGAGAAAGAAGAAGGGAAGAAATACCAAAGAAGAAGAAGAAGCAAACGAAGGAGATGAGCTAGAGCAAAGAGGTTTCGGCCAAAATCATCATCCCCAAACCATTCGAACTTAGTTAAGGAAGTAAGGTAGGCTTTTAAAATTCGGTCTTCATGTGGTTCGAACCTTACTTTCCATTTTTTTGAGTTGGTGATCCATCTAGGTGCCTTCATGTTCGAATGAAACCTCAAAATATGGGTTTAAAAATCTGGGTTGTTATGTGTTTCGAATGATGCGAGATTCTGGGGATTTTATTTGAGGATTTGGGGGTTCGAACGTTTAGATTTTTGAGTACTAATGGTGGAAGACCCTTGAATGATAGCTCTCCAAGTTCGAAAATGGTGGATTCCTTGGTACTATGTGACTTTGGTAATTATTATTTGATGTTACGTGCTTTGTTTAAACCTAAAATGTGGGTTATGCGTGAATACCTATGCTTGTGTGCTTAGGAAATTTAATCGAGTGGGGTAGAAAGCTTAAAGAGGACTTCCAAAACATTGGGTTTTAGCTTAGCTCTTTGATTGTATGAAATTACGAGTCGAAATAGCGAATTTTAAGGGAAGTGTAGACGTCGGGTTAGCGGGCTGTGATGTTTTGCGAATCACGAGGCTTATTAGGTCAATGAAATTAGCTCGCGGGTTAGGAGGTTTGCGATGAGAAAGGGGATTAGTATTCACGGGCCAATTATTACTTTTCACGGGTTGGGGTAGTTCGTGAATTGGGGAGCGATTTTGGGTCGAGAGGTAGTTTCACGGGGTAGAGATGTTCGCAAGGTGTGAGTAGGGCGGGCTGAAATTAGTTCACGAGCCGAGGGCTTCGTGAAATGAAAGGCGTGTTCGGATCGCTAGATAGATCGCAGGCTAAGTGGACTTTGCGAATTTGGAGAGAATATTTGGGTCATTAAGTAGTTTTGTGGTTAGAGACTTTCCGTGAATTTTGAGTTAGGATCGAAGCTTTCGACTATAGAAACTTTGTAGCGACAATTTAGGTAAAGTGATTTTATACGAGTTCAAGTGCCTAACTCATTTTCGAGTTTATGAAGTTTATTGTTTTTAAGTACCATTTTTCCACGTTAAGGATGATTTTTGAAATAGATCATATTTATAGATTAATTTTGGGAAAATTTTGAGAATTATGAAATCGGGTAGAATATTTTAGGTGTACGATGTGTGGGTTGAGATGAATTTCAAAAAGGGGATTTTTGATAATATATCAATTTTGAAGGTTTCGACCGATTCTAGGTTTCGAGCGATTTTAAGTTTGGATCGATTTTTAAATCGCGGGCCGTTTTATTTTAAACTATGAGTGAAATAGAATTTGAACTAATAGGGAAATCGGCCGAATGAGTTTCGGGTCGCGAAAGTCTTTCGCGGGCCCACAGGATTTTTATGTGTGAGTAAAATAGGTATTTCGCGGGCCAAGGTTCGAGTTTCGTGGGCTTAAGTCTTTCGTGGGCCGACTTGAAGGGTGATTCCTGTGAGAGGCGTCGCGGTCCAATTTCAGTTTCGCGGGCCGATGGACTTTCGCGGGGTGATTCCTGTGAAGGGCATCGCGGGCCGACTTTAGGTTTCGCGGGCCGATTGATTTCCACGGGGTGATTCCTGTGAGAGAAATCGGCCGATTCGCGGGCTTAAATTGGGCTTCGCGCGTCCAATCGGGCGATTCACGAACTGAAATTGGACTTCGCGCGTCTAAGCAGACGATTCTGCGAACGCGGCGAAAGTCCCGTGAATTCGAGTGTTGACCGCAAGTGTTTCAGGTTGACCATCTTTTGAAAGAGGGATCGGGCGATTTAAGATTTGGGCTTTGACCTGATTTGTGGGAGTTTGACCGATGCTTTACATTTTTGGGCTTTTGCCCTATTTCAGGCCAAATCATTTTAAGATAAATTATTTTCGGCCCAAGACAGTTTTAAAATAAAGCATTTTCTTATGTATAGTAATATTTTCGGGTCAACCTATATTTTGTAATTTAAAGGTTATTTTGGGATTTAAAACCTTCGGCCTAGCTTGATGTTTTACGGGTTAATTTGACTTAGCGAACTCTTTTCAAACGGTTACCTTTCGAATGTAGTTTCAAGCTATGATCTTTCAAATATAGTATTAAATATAAAATAATGTAATACATAAGAAATTTTATAATGTAGATATTCAAGTAATGTAAATGATATTCTGATGTGATGATTTTGTGCCTAAGGTCGAGGTTAGGAACATCGATGAGCTATTAACGGGTAATCGACGGACGACAGGTAAGTGGAAATTCAACTACAACACATAACATGTTGTACGTGCAAAATTTATGTGTCTACGTGACTAAGTGCTTGCGTGTTTACGTGGATTATTTGACGTGATTTATGTTTATGGTAAGCATTATGGCATTGATGCATTTTGCATATGCACGGCATACACGAAATGGGGGTAATAAGATGATGAGCGTGCATGATTATGTCGCAAATAGCGAAAAGTGAATGCCGAGGTAGGCAATGAGTAGTAAGTTATGAGTAAAGTGAGGGGCGGCTTCCGGGGCACCGTGACGGCGTTGATGCGCCGTCGGCGACGTTGATGCGTCGCCAGTATACGAACGACGTTGATGCGTCGGGGGATTACCATGGTTGGGTTGATGCCCTCATGGTTGGGTTGATGCCCTTATATCCCTGATTAGCGTGGTTGGGTTGATGCCCTCATGCTTTAGTATGGTTGGGTTGATGCCCTCATACTTTGGGCTGATGCCCGTGGTTGGATAGAGCTCTTTACGGTGTACGCCTTGGTAAAAGACTGTCAAGGGCCCTAAGATAAAAGATATGAGATTGAGTTTAGTCTATGAGACGAAATATGCATTGGCGTGGATTGCCTTTGCGGGGGAGTGACACGTGCGTCCATGCATAATTTCTACTTACTGAGCCACGGCGGCTCATCCCTTACGCTATGTGTTGTAGGTACGATAGGTCGGACGTTGCGAACGTCTCGACTAAGGCAAGCTGACGGCGGTACTCCACGGGCTTTTGAGGGCAAGGCTGTACATGGATGACGACCTGTGGAGCGATGTTAGGAAGTGTTAGTTAGCGTAAGTATTTTGGAGGCTTCGGCTTTGTATAACTAGACAATGTAGATTACGTCTCGTCGTAATATATTTATTTTAGGAAAAAGTTTTTGTAAATCGGGTCTTCCGCGGCTTGCGCAGCGAAAATCCGCCGCTAGTTAGTATTAGAAAATGAGGGTCGTCACAAGGTGGTATCAGAGCTTAGGTTAGAGGTTCTGTAGACTGTCCATGTACAGCCGCTCAAAAGCGTGGAGGATCAGCCTTGCCTGTGAGTATGATTGATGTTGTGATTATGTGTTTACAATAACGTGCCTACTTGCTTGACTGATTGTAGAATAACAAGCGAAAATAGGAAAGTTATTGGCGAGTCAAGTCGTGGGGTTGCAGCCGAGCTCCATGTGAATGAACATGACTCGGTGCTCCTGCACCTTACGAAAACTGATCCAAGATCAAACGGATCGGGATTAGTGAACTTAAGGATCGAGTTAATGAGTATAAGGATCTGATCTATAAGCTTGTTCTAACCTCATAAATTCTTTCACTATGAATGTGCGACAATTATAGGGAAAAGAAAGTGAATGAACAATTAGAGCGAGCAGTTAAAAAAGAGTCGACTTTTCAAATACCCAAAATTGCAAACAAGGCCGAATCCGTGGGGAATTAACCTATCTACTCGAGGGAATTAACCTCTCTACTCGAGCTCCAAGTTCTATTCCTCAACGCCTACAATATGGGCAATTCCATAGGGGCATCTGTTATGGCCCAGGATTAAAACTCTATCTTCAGTGCTTCCGATGCGGGATGGTGGGACACCGTGCTATAGATTGTGAGGCGCGAATCTGTTCCGTTGGACTGAGCTCAGATGTTGATACAACCCTTACTGGTTCCAGTGCGGTGGTTCAATCTAAACCTAGAGGAAACAGAAATTCCTTCCACGAAAATGACGAGCTTTCAAAATTTGAAGATGTAATTTATTTCCGTAGGAAAGATCATATGTTTCAGTTACCCGAGTGGAGTAATATCCGCTTGCTGGTAAGACCAAGCCAAGTAGAATTATTGACATTTGAGCTAAAGATTTCGTAAGCTCTTCAACAAATTGTGAATCTTTTCTCGCATCCATGCTTAGACAGAAGAATTGCCTCAGTCAGAACCGAAATCGTGCTAGTAGCTAATGAAAGCGTTGATGTACGTCCCAATGATCTCCTGGGGCTACACTTGATCAATTCACAATCAAACCATATTCTTTCTTCAGCAAATGATCTTTCTACTGAAATATGATGTTGAAACCACATTTCAATTCTTTCGCCACAACAAGCCTAAACCGAATAATACCAGAGTATAACCCTATACCCCAATCTTTCTGCTCATCCTGAGAGACATCCATGTTCGGTATCAGAGTGGCGCAGCGAAGGCGTGATGGACACTAGTGATTTTCAATCTCTGCCTAAATATCGCTATGTCCGTTAGTTCCTTAGGGCGATACAGATCGGCATACGTGTACCCTATTGATAAATGACTGTAGAATTCAAGACGACAAGAGCGACTTTACGTTAACCCTTATATTCTTGTTTCCCTGCATTCTACTTCGATGGCGTGTTCTACTTTCTTGAACTCTTGTCACGGCATGAAACATTTATTTCCAGACTTCTAGCTAGAAACGAAGGTTAGGTAGATCGTTTTGAGGGGAAGGGTAGGTCATGAACTAGTTGTAGGACTTTGCTTTCCACACTAAACAATAAGACAATCGTAAGACTCAAAATGTACCCTACAATTAGCACGCCGGAAGGTTGCATGGATCCCAGACAAGGATGTCATTTCACCGAACAACCTAAGTTACGGTAGACCTATCACATACTACCTTCCCTAGCTGCTCCGGACAACCTCTAGGGCTTTAATTCCCGAACAAATTTCATAAGAATAGTGGTCTCGAATTTTGGACTTGATTCAGCGTTCTCTATTTTATCCTCGGGAATTTTCCGAACTCTCTATTGGTCTTCTATCATCAAGAGAGAATGACTCTTGGCCAAGGTCATCAACTGAGACAAGAGAGGTGGTGACAAGCTCCACCCCTATCTTCCTCATTTCTGAATTTTGCCCTCATTCTGTCCCCATGAAGATCTGTTTTCCTTCTCATGTGAGAGTTGTCTTTGAGGGCAACCAGGTGATCTTCCTAACCGATCGCTACCCCGAATGATTCGAGCTGACGGAATTTCGGGGGCGAAATTCTTTTAAGGGGGGGAGGATGTAATACCTGTAATTAAATACGGGAAATTAGGATATAATTAATCCGATAGATGTATGAATTAATGAAGTTAATATCCGAACGAATCAAAGGCCGAATGAGAAACTGGGCAAAATTAATATTCGACCCAATTGATCTTGGCCCAACTCAACAGAATTTAATAAATAAAATAATTCAAATTAATGTTGGAGCATTTTGAGGCCCAATTAGGAGTACATAATTACTAAAGAAATTGGGCCGTTTAAAAAGGCTTATTAAAGCTAATAATATTAGGACCCAAGGGAATAAGTTCGAAAGCCCCGAATTAATTTTCATGTTGGCCCAACTCAATGGAAAATAGTCCAATAAATAATTTAGGCCAAGAAATATTAGAGCCCAACTAAAGGAGTTAAGAAGGTCCAAGAAAAGATATATGCATATAAGAATAATAAGTTGGTCCAATTAAAATTAATACAAGGAGTAATGGATGTTGAAAATAACAAGGCCCAAGTAGAACAAATATTTGAGCCCAAGAACCTTAGAAGATATTTTGGGAAGCAAAGTTCCCCAAATTAAGGAAAGGCCACGTCACATTTAGGACCATCACATGTCAAAGCTTAGATATTTTTATCCCAAAAACCACATCATCTCCTCTCTCTAATAAACGAAAAAAAGATAGAAAACGAAAGAGAGAGAGAGACGAGAAAGAAGAAGGGAAGAAATACCAAAGAAGAAGAAGAAGCAAACGAAGGAGATGAGCTAGAGCAAAGAGGTTTCGGCCAAAATCATCATCCCCAAACCATTCGAACTTAGTTAAGGAAGTAAGGTAGGCTTTTAAAATTCGGTCTTCATGTGGTTCGAACCTTACTTTCCATTTTTTTGAGTTGGTGATCCATCTAGGTGCCTTCATGTTCGAATGAAACCTCAAAATATGGGTTTAAAAATCTGGGTTGTTATGTGTTTCGAATGATGCGAGATTCTGGGGATTTTATTTGAGGATTTGGGGGTTCGAACGTTTAGGGTTTTGAGTACTAATGGTGGAAGACCCTTGAATGATAGCTCTCCAAGTTCGAAAATGGTGGATTCCTTGGTACTATGTGACTTTGGTAATTATTATTTGATGTTACGTGCTTTGTTTAAACCTAAAATGTGGGTTATGCGTGAATACCTATGCTTGTGTGCTTACGAAATTTAATCGAGTGGGGTAGAAAGCTTAAAGAGGACTTCCAAAACATTGGGTTTTAGCTTAGCTCTTTGATTGTATGAAATTACGAGTCGAAATAGCGAATTTTAAGGGAAGTGTAGACGTCGGGTTAGCGGGCTGTGATGTTTTGCGAATCACGAGGCTTATTACGTCAATGAAATTAGCTCGCGGGTTAGGAGGTTTGCGATGAGAAAGGGGATTAGTATTCACGGGCCAATTATTACTTTTCACGGGTTGGGGTAGTTCGTGAATTGGGGAGCGATTTTGGGTCGAGAGGTAGTTTCACGGGGTAGAGATGTTCGCAAGGTGTGAGTAGGGCGGGCTGAAATTAGTTCACGAGCCGAGGGCTTCGTGAAATGAAAGGCGTGTTCGGATCGCTAGATAGATCGCAGGCTAAGTGGACTTTGCGAATTTGGAGAGAATTTTTGGGTCATTAAGTAGTTTTGTGGTTAGAGACTTTCCGTGAATTTTGAGTTAGGATCGAAGCTTTCGACTATAGAAACTTTGTAGCGACAATTTAGGTAAAGTGATTTTATACGAGTTCAAGTGCCTAACTCATTTTCGAGTTTATGAAGTTTATTGTTTTTAAGTACCATTTTTCCACGTTAAGGATGATTTTTGAAATAGATCATATTTATAGATTAATTTTGGGAAAATTTTGAGAATTATGAAATCGAGTAGAATATTTTAGGTGTACGATGTGTGGGTTGAGATGAATTTCAAAAAGGGGATTTTTGATAATATATCAATTTTGAAGGTTTCGACCGATTCTAGGTTTCGAGCGATTTTAAGTTTGGATCGATTTTTAAATCGCGGGCCGTTTTATTTTAAACTATGAGTGAAATAGAATTTGAACTAATAGGGAAATCGGCCGAATGAGTTTCGGGTCGCGAAAGTCTTTCGCGGGCCCACAGGATTTTTATGTGTGAGTAAAATAGGTATTTCGCGGGCCAAGGTTCGAGTTTCGTGGGCTTAAGTCTTTCGTGGGCCGACTTGAAGGGTGATTCCTGTGAGAGGCGTCGCGGGCCAATTTCAGTTTCGCGGGCCGATGGACTTTCGCGGGGTGATTCCTGTGAAGGGCATCGCGGGCCGACTTTAGGTTTCGCGGGCCGATTGATTTCCACGGGGTGATTCCTGTGAGAGAAATCGGCCGATTCGCGGGCTTAAATTGGGCTTCGCGCGTCCAATCGGGCGATTCACGAACTGAAATTGGACTTCGCGCGTCTAAGCAGACGATTCTGCGAACGCGGCGAAAGTCCCGTGAATTCGAGTGTTGACCGCAAGTGTTTCAGGTTGACCATCTTTTGAAAGAGGGATCGGGCGATTTAAGATTTGGGCTTTGACCTGATTTGTGGGAGTTTGACCGATGCTTTACATTTTTGGGCTTTTGCCCTATTTCAGGCCAAATCATTTTAAGATAAATTATTTTCGGCCCAAGACAGTTTTAAAATAAAGCATTTTCTTATGTATAGTAATATTTTCGGGTCAACCTATATTTTGTAATTTAAAGGTTATTTTGGGATTTAAAACCTTCGGCCTAGCTTGATGTTTTACGGGTTAGTTTGACTTAGCGAACTCTTTTCAAACGGTTACCTTTCGAATGTAGTTTCAAGCTATGATCTTTCAAATATAGTATTAAATATAAAATAATGTAATACATAAGAAATTTTATAATGTAGATATTCAAGTAATGTAAATGATATTCTGATGTGATGATTTTGTGCCTAAGGTCGAGGTTAGGAACATCGATGAGCTATTAACGGGTAGTCGACGGACGACAGGTAAGTGGAAATTCAACTACAACACATAACATGTTGTACGTGCAAAATTTATGTGTCTACGTGACTAAGTGCTTGCGTGTTTACGTGGATTATTTGACGTGATTTATGTTTATGGTAAGCATTATGGCATTGATGCATTTTGCATATGCACGGCATACACGAAATGGGGGTAATAAGATGATGAGCGTGCATGATTATGTCGCAAATAGCGAAAAGTGAATGCCGAGGTAGGCAATGAGTAGTAAGTTATGAGTAAAGTGAGGGGCGGCTTCCGGGGCACCGTGACGGCGTTGATGCACCGTCGGCGACGTTGATGCGTCGCCAGTATACGAACGACGTTGATGCGTCGGGGGATTACCATGGTTGGGTTGATGCCCTCATGGTTGGGTTGATGCCCTTATATCCCTGATTAGCGTGGTTGGGTTGATGCCCTCATGCTTTAGTATGGTTGGGTTGATGCCCTCATACTTTGGGCTGATGCCCGTGGTTGGATAGAGCTCTTTACGGTGTACGCCTGGGTAAAAGACTGTCAAGGGCCCTAAGATAAAAGATATGAGATTGAGTTTAGTCTATGAGACGAAATATGCATTGGCGTGGATTGCCTTTGCGGGGGAGTGACACGTGCGTCCATGCATAATTTCTACTTACTGAGCCACGGCGGCTCATCCCTTACGCTATGTGTTGTAGGTACGATAGGTCGGACGTTGCGAACGTCTCGACTAAGGCAAGCTGACGGCGGTACTCCACGGGCTTTTGAGGGCAAGGCTGTACATGGATGACGACCTGTGGAGCGATGTTAGGAAGTGTTAGTTAGCGTAAGTATTTTGGAGGCTTCGGCTTTGTATAACTAGACAATGTAGATTACGTCTCGTCGTAATATATTTATTTTAGGAAAAAGTTTTTGTAAATCGGGTCTTCCGCGGCTTGCGCAGCGAAAATCCGCCGCTAGTTAGTATTAGAAAATGAGGGTCGTCACAAGGTGGTATCAGAGCTTAGGTTAGAGGTTCTGTAGACTGTCCATGTACAGCCGCTCAAAAGCGTGGAGGATCAGCCTTGCCTGTGAGTATGATTGATGTTGTGATTATGTGTTTACAATAACGTGCCTACTTGCTTGACTGATTGTAGAATAACAAGCGAAAATAGGAAAGTTATTGGCGAGTCAAGTCGTGGGGTTGCAGCCGAGCTCCATGTGAATGAACATGACTCGGTGCTCCTGTACCTTACGAAAACTGATCCAAGATCAAACGGATCGGGATTAGTGAACTTAAGGATCGAGTTAATGAGTATAAGGATCTGATCTATAAGCTTGTTCTAACCTCATAAATTCTTTCACTATGAATGTGCGACAATTATAGGGAAAAGAAAGTGAATGAACAATTAGAGCGAGCAGTTAAAAAAGAGTCGACTTTTCAAATACCCAAAATTGCAAACAAGGCCGAATCCGTGGGGAATTAACCTATCTACTCGAGGGAATTAACCTCTCTACTCGAGCTCCAAGTTCTATTCCTCAACGCCTACAATATGGGCAATTCCATAGGGGCATCTGTTATGGCCCAGGATTAAAACTCTATCTTCAGTGCTTCCGATGCGGGATGGTGGGACACCGTGCTATAGATTGTGAGGCGCGAATCTGTTCCGTTGGACTGAGCTCAGATGTTGATACAACCCTTACTGGTTCCAGTGCGGTGGTTCAATCTAAACCTAGAGGAAACAGAAATTCCTTCCACGAAAATGACGAGCTTTCAAAATTTGAAGATGTAATTTATTTCCGTAGGAAAGATCATATGTTTCAGTTACCCGAGTGGAGTAATATCCGCTTGCTGGTAAGACCAAGCCAAGTAGAATTATTGACATTTGAGCTAAAGATTTCGTAAGCTCTTCAACAAATTGTGAATCTTTTCTCGCATCCATGCTTAGACAGAAGAATTGCCTCAGTCAGAACCGAAATCGTGCTAGTAGCTAATGAAAGCGTTGATGTACGTCCCAATGATCTCCTGGGGCTACACTTGATCAATTCACAATCAAACCATATTCTTTCTTCAGCAAATGATCTTTCTACTGAAATATGATGTTGAAACCACATTTCAATTCTTTCGCCACAACAAGCCTAAACCGAATAATACCAGAGTATAACCCTATACCCCAATCTTTCTGCTCATCCTGAGAGACATCCATGTTCGGTATCAGAGTGGCGCAGCGAAGGCGTGATGGACACTAGTGATTTTCAATCTCTGCCTAAATATTGCTATGTCCGTTAGTTCCTTAGGGCGATACAGATCGGCATACGTGTACCCTATTGATAAATGACTGTAGAATTCAAGACGACAAGAGCGACTTTACGTTAACCCTTATATTCTTGTTTCCCTGCATTCTACTTCGATGGCGTGTTCTACTTTCTTGAACTTTTGTCACGGCATGAAACATTTATTTCCAGACTTCTAGCTAGAAACGAAGGTTAGGTAGATCGTTTTGAGGGGAAGGGTAGGTCATGAACTAGTTGTAGGACTTTGCTTTCCACACTAAAGACAATCGTAAGACTCAAAATGTACCCTACAATTAGCACGCCGGAAGGTTGCATGGATCCCAGACAAGGATGTCATTTCACCGAACAACCTAAGTTACGGTAGACCTATCACATACTACCTTCCCTAGCTGCTCCGGACAACCTCTAGGGCTTTAATTCCCGAACAAATTTCATAAGAATAGTGGTCTCGAATTTTGGACTTGATTCAGCGTTCTCTATTTTATCCTCGGGAATTTTCCGAACTCTCTATTGGTCTTCTATCATCAAGAGAGAATGACTCTTGGCCAAGGTCATCAACTGAGACAAGAGAGGTGGTGACAAGCTCCACCCCTATCTTCCTCATTTCTGAATTTTGCCCTCATTCTGTCCCCATGAAGATCTGTTTTCCTTCTCATGTGAGAGTTGTCTTTGAGGGCAACCAGGTGATCTTCCTAACCGATCGCTACCCCGAATGATTCGAGCTGACGGAATTTCGGGGGCGAAATTCTTTTAAGGGGGGGAGGATGTAATACCTGTAATTAAATACGGGAAATTAGGATATAATTAATCCGATAGATGTATGAATTAATGAAGTTAATATCCGAACGAATCAAAGGCCGAATGAGAAACTGGGCAAAATTAATATTCGACCCAATTGATCTTGGCCCAACTCAACAGAATTTAATAAATAAAATAATTCAAATTAATGTTGGAGCATTTTGAGGCCCAATTAGGAGTACATAATTACTAAAGAAATTGGGCCGTTTAAAAAGGCTTATTAAAGCTAATAATATTAGGACCCAAGGGAATAAGTTCGAAAGCCCCGAATTAATTTTCATGTTGGCCCAACTCAATGGAAAATAGTCCAATAAATAATTTAGGCCAAGAAATATTAGAGCCCAACTAAAGGAGTTAAGAAGGTCCAAGAAAAGATATATGCATATAAGAATAATAAGTTGGTCCAATTAAAATTAATACAAGGAGTAATGGATGTTGAAAATAACAAGGCCCAAGTAGAACAAATATTTGAGCCCAAGAACCTTAGAAGATATTTTGGGAAGCAAAGTTCCCCAAATTAAGGAAAGGCCACGTCACATTTAGGACCATCACATGTCAAAGCTTAGATATTTTTATCCCAAAAACCACATCATCTCCTCTCTCTAATAAACGAAAAAAAGATAGAAAACGAAAGAGAGAGAGAGACGAGAAAGAAGAAGGGAAGAAATACCAAAGAAGAAGAAGAAGCAAACGAAGGAGATGAGCTAGAGCAAAGAGGTTTCGGCCAAAATCATCATCCCCAAACCATTCGAACTTAGTTAAGGAAGTAAGGTAGGCTTTTAAAATTCGGTCTTCATGTGGTTCGAACCTTACTTTCCATTTTTTTGAGTTGGTGATCCATCTAGGTGCCTTCATGTTCGAATGAAACCTCAAAATATGGGTTTAAAAATCTGGGTTGTTATGTGTTTCGAATGATGCGAGATTCTGGGGATTTTATTTGAGGATTTGGGGGTTCGAACGTTTAGGGTTTTGAGTACTAATGGTGGAAGACCCTTGAATGATAGCTCTCCAAGTTCGAAAATGGTGGATTCCTTGGTACTATGTGACTTTGGTAATTATTATTTGATGTTACGTGCTTTGTTTAAACCTAAAATGTGGGTTATGCGTGAATACCTATGCTTGTGTGCTTAGGAAATTTAATCGAGTGGGGTAGAAAGCTTAAAGAGGACTTCCAAAACATTGGGTTTTAGCTTAGCTCTTTGATTGTATGAAATTACGAGTCGAAATAGCGAATTTTAAGGGAAGTGTAGACGTCGGGTTAGCGGGCTGTGATGTTTTGCGAATCACGAGGCTTATTACGTCAATGAAATTAGCTCGCGGGTTAGGAGGTTTGCGATGAGAAAGGGGATTAGTATTCACGGGCCAATTATTACTTTCCACGGGTTGGGGTAGTTCGTGAATTGGGGAGCGATTTTGGGTCGAGAGGTAGTTTCACGGGGTAGAGATGTTCGCAAGGTGTGAGTAGGGCGGGCTGAAATTAGTTCACGAGCCGAGGGCTTCGTGAAATGAAAGGCGTGTTCGGATCGCTAGATAGATCGCAGGCTAAGTGGACTTTGCGAATTTGGAGAGAATTTTTGGGTCATTAAGTAGTTTTGTGGTTAGAGACTTTCCGTGAATTTTGAGTTAGGATCGAAGCTTTCGACTATAGAAACTTTGTAGCGACAATTTAGGTAAAGTGATTTTATACGAGTTCAAGTGCCTAACTCATTTTCGAGTTTATGAAGTTTATTGTTTTTAAGTACCATTTTTCCACGTTAAGGATGATTTTTGAAATAGATCATATTTATAGATTAATTTTGGGAAAATTTTGAGAATTATGAAATCGAGTAGAATATTTTAGGTGTACGATGTGTGGGTTGAGATGAATTTCAAAAAGGGGATTTTTGATAATATATCAATTTTGAAGGTTTCGACCGATTCTAGGTTTCGAGCGATTTTAAGTTTGGATCGATTTTTAAATCGCGGGCCGTTTTATTTTAAACTATGAGTGAAATAGAATTTGAACTAATAGGGAAATCGGCCGAATGAGTTTCGGGTCGCGAAAGTCTTTCGCGGGCCCACAGGATTTTTATGTGTGAGTAAAATAGGTATTTCGCGGGCCAAGGTTCGAGTTTCGTGGGCTTAAGTCTTTCGTGGGCCGACTTGAAGGGTGATTCCTGTGAGAGGCGTCGCGGGCCAATTTCAGTTTCGCGGGCCGATGGACTTTCGCGGGGTGATTCCTGTGAAGGGCATCGCGGGCCGACTTTAGGTTTCGCGGGCCGATTGATTTCCACGGGGTGATTCCTGTGAGAGAAATCGGCCGATTCGCGGGCTTAAATTGGGCTTCGCGCGTCCAATCGGGCGATTCACGAACTGAAATTGGACTTCGCGCGTCTAAGCAGACGATTCTGCGAACGCGGCGAAAGTCCCGTGAATTCGAGTGTTGACCGCAAGTGTTTCAGGTTGACCATCTTTTGAAAGAGGGATCGGGCGATTTAAGATTTGGGCTTTGACCTGATTTGTGGGAGTTTGACCGATGCTTTACATTTTTGGGCTTTTGCCCTATTTCAGGCCAAATCATTTTAAGATAAATTATTTTCGGCCCAAGACAGTTTTAAAATAAAGCATTTTCTTATGTATAGTAATATTTTCGGGTCAACCTATATTTTGTAATTTAAAGGTTATTTTGGGATTTAAAACCTTCGGCCTAGCTTGATGTTTTACGGGTTAGTTTGACTTAGCGAACTCTTTTCAAACGGTTACCTTTCGAATGTAGTTTCAAGCTATGATCTTTCAAATATAGTATTAAATATAAAATAATGTAATACATAAGAAATTTTATAATGTAGATATTCAAGTAATGTAAATGATATTCTGATGTGATGATTTTGTGCCTAAGGTCGAGGTTAGGAACATCGATGAGCTATTAACGGGTAGTCGACGGACGACAGGTAAGTGGAAATTCAACTACAACACATAACATGTTGTACGTGCAAAATTTATGTGTCTACGTGACTAAGTGCTTGCGTGTTTACGTGGATTATTTGACGTGATTTATGTTTATGGTAAGCATTATGGCATTGATGCATTTTGCATATGCACGGCATACACGAAATGGGGGTAATAAGATGATGAGCGTGCATGATTATGTCGCAAATAGCGAAAAGTGAATGCCGAGGTAGGCAATGAGTAGTAAGTTATGAGTAAAGTGAGGGGCGGCTTCCGGGGCACCGTGACGGCGTTGATGCACCGTCGGCGACGTTGATGCGTCGCCAGTATACGAACGACGTTGATGCGTCGGGGGATTACCATGGTTGGGTTGATGCCCTCATGGTTGGGTTGATGCCCTTATATCCCTGATTAGCGTGGTTGGGTTGATGCCCTCATGCTTTAGTATGGTTGGGTTGATGCCCTCATACTTTGGGCTGATGCCCGTGGTTGGATAGAGCTCTTTACGGGGTACGCCTGGGTAAAAGACTGTCAAGGGCCCTAAGATAAAAGATATGAGATTGAGTTTAGTCTATGAGACGAAATATGCATTGGCGTGGATTGCCTTTGCGGGGGAGTGACACGTGCGTCCATGCATAATTTCTACTTACTGAGCCACGGCGGCTCATCCCTTACGCTATGTGTTGTAGGTACGATAGGTCGGACGTTGCGAACGTCTCGACTAAGGCAAGCTGACGGCGGTACTCCACGGGCTTTTGAGGGCAAGGCTGTACATGGATGACGACCTGTGGAGCGATGTTAGGAAGTGTTAGTTAGCGTAAGTATTTTGGAGGCTTCGGCTTTGTATAACTAGACAATGTAGATTACGTCTCGTCGTAATATATTTATTTTAGGAAAAAGTTTTTGTAAATCGGGTCTTCCGCGGCTTGCGCAGCGAAAATCCGCCGCTAGTTAGTATTAGAAAATGAGGGTCGTCACAAGGTGGTATCAGAGCTTAGGTTAGAGGTTCTGTAGACTGTCCATGTACAGCCGCTCAAAAGCGTGGAGGATCAGCCTTGCCTGTGAGTATGATTGATGTTGTGATTATGTGTTTACAATAACGTGCCTACTTGCTTGACTGATTGTAGAATAACAAGCGAAAATAGGAAAGTTATTGGCGAGTCAAGTCGTGGGGTTGCAGCCGAGCTCCATGTGAATGAACATGACTCGGTGCTCCTGTACCTTACGAAAACTGATCCAAGATCAAACGGATCGGGATTAGTGAACTTAAGGATCGAGTTAATGAGTATAAGGATCTGATCTATAAGCTTGTTCTAACCTCATAAATTCTTTCACTATGAATGTGCGACAATTATAGGGAAAAGAAAGTGAATGAACAATTAGAGCGAGCAGTTAAAAAAGAGTCGACTTTTCAAATACCCAAAATTGCAAACAAGGCCGAATCCGTGGGGAATTAACCTATCTACTCGAGGGAATTAACCTCTCTACTCGAGCTCCAAGTTCTATTCCTCAACGCCTACAATATGGGCAATTCCATAGGGGCATCTGTTATGGCCCAGGATTAAAACTCTATCTTCAGTGCTTCCGATGCGGGATGGTGGGACACCGTGCTATAGATTGTGAGGCGCGAATCTGTTCCGTTGGACTGAGCTCAGATGTTGATACAACCCTTACTGGTTCCAGTGCGGTGGTTCAATCTAAACCTAGAGGAAACAGAAATTCCTTCCACGAAAATGACGAGCTTTCAAAATTTGAAGATGTAATTTATTTCCGTAGGAAAGATCATATGTTTCAGTTACCCGAGTGGAGTAATATCCGCTTGCTGGTAAGACCAAGCCAAGTAGAATTATTGACATTTGAGCTAAAGATTTCGTAAGCTCTTCAACAAATTGTGAATCTTTTCTCGCATCCATGCTTAGACAGAAGAATTGCCTCAGTCAGAACCGAAATCGTGCTAGTAGCTAATGAAAGCGTTGATGTACGTCCCAATGATCTCCTGGGGCTACACTTGATCAATTCACAATCAAACCATATTCTTTCTTCAGCAAATGATCTTTCTACTGAAATATGATGTTGAAACCACATTTCAATTCTTTCGCCACAACAAGCCTAAACCGAATAATACCAGAGTATAACCCTATACCCCAATCTTTCTGCTCATCCTGAGAGACATCCATGTTCGGTATCAGAGTGGCGCAGCGAAGGCGTGATGGACACTAGTGATTTTCAATCTCTGCCTAAATATTGCTATGTCCGTTAGTTCCTTAGGGCGATACAGATCGGCATACGTGTACCCTATTGATAAATGACTGTAGAATTCAAGACGACAAGAGCGACTTTACGTTAACCCTTATATTCTTGTTTCCCTGCATTCTACTTCGATGGCGTACTTTCTACTTGTCATGAAACATTTATTTCCAGACTAGCTTTAGGTAGATCGTCATGAAACAATTTATTTCAATTAGACTTCTAGCTAGAAACGAAGTAGTTAGGTAGATCGTTTCATGAGGGGAAGGGTAGCGTCATGAACTAGTTGTAGGACTTTGCTTTCCACACTAAAGACAATCGTAAGACTCAAAATGTACCCGCTACAATTAGCACGGCGAAGGTTGCATTGGATCCCAGACAAGGATGTCATTTCGACCGAACAACCTAAGTTGGACGGTAGACCTATTCACATACTACCTTCCCTAGTTGCTCCGGACAACCTTTAGGCTTTAGATTCCCGAACAAATTTCATAAGAATAGTTGGTACTCGAATTTTGGACTTGATTCAGCGTTCTCTATTTTATCCTCGGATATTTTCCGAACTCTCTATTGGTCTTCTATCATCAAGAGAGAATGACTCTTGGCCAATCATCATCAACTGAGACAAGAGAGGTGGTGACAAGCTCCACCCCTATCTTCCTCATTTCTGAATTTTGCCTCATTCTGTCCCATGAAGATCTGTTTTCCTTCTCATGTGAGAGTTGTCTTTGAGGGCAACCAGGTGATTTCCTAACCGATCGCTATCCCCGAATGATTCGAGCTGACGGAACTTTCGGGGGCGAATTCTTTTAAGGGGGGGAGGATGTAATACCTGTAATTGAAATACGGGAAATTAGGATATAATTAATCCGATAGATGTATGATTAATGAAGTTAATATCCGAACGTTTCAAAGGCCGAATGAGATAATCTGGGGAAAATTAATTATTCGACCCAATTGATCTTGGCCCGAAGGTTTCAACAGAATTTAATAAATGAAAATAATTCAAATAATGTTGGAGCTTTCGCGGGCCCAATTAGGAGTTCATAAACTGAAAGAAATTGGGCCGTTTAAAAAGCCGCTTATTAAAGCTAATTTAAATTGGGGACCCAAGGGAATAAGACTTTCGAACGAGCGGGCGAATTGAATTTTCAAGTGTTGGACCATCCAATGGAAAATTTAGTCCTTTTGCCCTATTTCAGGCCAAATCATTTTAAGATAAATTATTTTCGGCCCAAGACAGTTTTAAAATAAAGCATTTTCTTATGTATAGTAATATTTTCGGGTCAACCTATATTTTGTAATTTAAAGGTTATTTTGGGATTTAAAACCTTCGGCCTAGCTTGATGTTTTACGGGTTAGTTTGACTTAGCGAACTCTTTTCAAACGGTTACCTTTCGAATGTAGTTTCAAGCTATGATCTTTCAAATATAGTATTAAATATAAAATAATGTAATACATAAGAAATTTTATAATGTTGATATTCAAGTAATGTAAATGATATTCTGATGTGATGATTTTGTGCCTAAGGTCGAGGTTAGGAACATCGATGAGCTATTAACGGGTAGTCGACGGACGACAGGTAAGTGGAAATTCAACTACAACACATAACATGTTGTACGTGCAAAATTTATGTGTCTACGTGACTAAGTGCTTGCGTGTTTACGTGGATTATTTGACGTGATTTATGTTTATGGTAAGCATTATGGCATTGATGCATTTTGCATATGCACGGCATACACGAAATGGGGGTAATAAGATGATGAGCGTGCATGATTATGTCGCAAATAGCGAAAAGTGAATGCCGAGGTAGGCAATGAGTAGTAAGTTATGAGTAAAGTGAGGGGCGGCTTCCGGGGCACCGTGACGGCGTTGATGCACCGTCGGCGACGTTGATGCGTCGCCAGTATACGAACGACGTTGATGCGTCGGGGGATTACCATGGTTGGGTTGATGCCCTCATGGTTGGGTTGATGCCCTTATATCCCTGATTAGCGTGGTTGGGTTGATGCCCTCATGCTTTAGTATGGTTGGGTTGATGCCCTCATACTTTGGGCTGATGCCCGTGGTTGGATAGAGCTCTTTACGGGGTACGCCTGGGTAAAAGACTGTCAAGGGCCCTAAGATAAAAGATATGAGATTGAGTTTAGTCTATGAGACGAAATATGCATTGGCGTGGATTGCCTTTGCGGGGGAGTGACACGTGCGTCCATGCATAATTTCTACTTACTGAGCCACGGCGGCTCATCCCTTACGCTATGTGTTGTAGGTACGATAGGTCGGACGTTGCGAACGTCTCGACTAAGGCAAGCTGACGGCGGTACTCCACGGGCTTTTGAGGGCAAGGCTGTACATGGATGACGACCTGTGGAGCGATGTTAGGAAGTGTTAGTTAGCGTAAGTATTTTGGAGGCTTCGGCTTTGTATAACTAGACAATGTAGATTACGTCTCGTCGTAATATATTTATTTTAGGAAAAAGTTTTTGTAAATCGGGTCTTCCGCGGCTTGCGCAGCGAAAATCCGCCGCTAGTTAGTATTAGAAAATGAGGGTCGTCACAAGGTGGTATCAGAGCTTAGGTTAGAGGTTCTGTAGACTGTCCATGTACAGCCGCTCAAAAGCGTGGAGGATCAGCCTTGCCTGTGAGTATGATTGATGTTGTGATTATGTGTTTACAATAACGTGCCTACTTGCTTGACTGATTGTAGAATAACAAGCGAAAATAGGAAAGTTATTGGAGAGTCAAGTCGTGGGGTTGCAGCCGAGCTCCATGTGAATGAACATGACTCGGTGCTCCTGCACCTTACGAAAACTGATCCAAGATCAAACGGATCGGGATTAGTGAACTTAAGGATCGAGTTAATGAGTATAAGGATCTGATCTATAAGCTTGTTCTAACCTCATAAATTCTTTCACTATGAATGTGCGACAATTATAGGGAAAAGAAAGTGAATGAACAATTAGAGCGAGCAATTAAAAAAGAGTCGACTTTTCAAATACCGTAAATTGCAAACAAGGCCGAATCCGTGGGGAATTAACCTATCTACTCGAGGGAATTAACCTCTCTACTCGAGCTCCAAGTTCTATTCCTCAACGCCTACAATATGGGCAATTCCATAGGGGCATCTGTTATGGCCCAGGATTAAAACTCTATCTTCAGTGCTTCCGATGCGGGATGGTGGGACACCGTGCTATAGATTGTGAGGCGCGAATCTGTTCCGTTGGACTGAGCTCAGATGTTGATACAACCCTTACTGGTTCCAGTGCGGTGGTTCAATCTAAACCTAGAGGAAACAGAAATTCCTTCCACGAAAATGACGAGCTTTCAAAATTTGAAGATGTAATTTATTTCCGTAGGAAAGATCATATGTTTCAGTTACCCGAGTGGAGTAATATCCGCTTGCTGGTAAGACCAAGCCAAGTAGAATTATTGACATTTGAGCTAAAGATTTCGTAAGCTCTTCAACAAATTGTGAATCTTTTCTCGCATCCATGCTTAGACAGAAGAATTGCCTCAGTCAGAACCGAAATCGTGCTAGTAGCTAATGAAAGCGTTGATGTACGTCCCAATGATCTCCTGGGGCTACACTTGATCAATTCACAATCAAACCATATTCTTTCTTCAGCAAATGATCTTTCTACTGAAATATGATGTTGAAACCACATTTCAATTCTTTCGCCACAACAAGCCTAAACCGAATAATACCAGAGTATAACCCTATACCCCAATCTTTCTGCTCATCCTGAGAGACATCCATGTTCGGTATCAGAGTGGCGCAGCGAAGGCGTGATGGACACTAGTGATTTTCAATCTCTGCCTAAATATCGCTATGTCCGTTAGTTCCTTAGGGCGATACAGATCGGCATACGTGTACCCTATTGATAAATGACTGTAGAATTCAAGACGACAAGAGTGACTTTACGTTAACCCTTATATTCTTGTTTCCCTGCATTCTACTTCGATGGCGTGTTCTACTTTCTTGAACTCTTGTCACGGCATGAAACATTTATTTCCAGACTTCTAGCTAGAAACGAAGGTTAGGTAGATCGTTTTGAGGGGAAGGGTAGGTCATGAACTAGTTGTAGGACTTTGCTTTCCACACTAAAGACAATCGTAAGACTCAAAATGTACCCTACAATTAGCACGTCGGAAGGTTGCATGGATCCCAGACAAGGATGTCATTTCACCGAACAACCTAAGTTACGGTAGACCTATCACATACTACCTTCCCTAGCTGCTCCGGACAACCTCTAGGGCTTTAATTCCCGAACAAATTTCATAAGAATAGTGGTCTCGAATTTTGGACTTGATTCAGCGTTCTCTATTTTATCCTCGGGAATTTTCCGAACTCTCTATTGGTCTTCTATCATCAAGAGAGAATGACTCTTGGCCAAGGTCATCAACTGAGACAAGAGAGGTGGTGACAAGCTCCACCCCTATCTTCCTCATTTCTGAATTTTGCCCTCATTCTGTCCCCATGAAGATCTGTTTTCCTTCTCATGTGAGAGTTGTCTTTGAGGGCAACCAGGTGATCTTCCTAACCGATCGCTACCCCGAATGATTCGAGCTGACGGAATTTCGGGGGCGAAATTCTTTTAAGGGGGGGAGGATGTAATACCTGTAATTAAATACGGGAAATTAGGATATAATTAATCCGATAGATGTATGATTTAATGAAGTTAATATCCGAACGAATCAAAGGCCGAATGAGAAACTGGGCAAAATTAATATTCGACCCAATTGATCTTGGCCCAACTCAACAGAATTTAATAAATAAAATAATTCAAATTAATGTTGGAGCATTTTGAGGCCCAATTAGGAGTACATAATTACTAAAGAAATTGGGCCGTTTAAAAAGGCTTATTAAAGCTAATAATATTAGGACCCAAGGGAATAAGTTCGAAAGCCCCGAATTAATTTTCATGTTGGCCCAACTCAATGGAAAATAGTCCAATAAATAATTTAGGCCAAGAAATATTAGAGCCCAACTAAAGGAGTTAAGAAGGTCCAAGAAAAGATATATGCATATAAGAATAATAAGTTGGTCCAATTAAAATTAATACAAGGAGTAATGGATGTTGAAAATAACAAGGGCCCAAGTAGAACAAATATTTGAGCCCAAGAACCTTAGAAGATATTTTGGGAAGCAAAGTTCCCCAAATTAAGGAAAGGCCACGTCACATTTAGGACCATCACATGTCAAAGCTTAGATATTTTTATCCCAAAAACCACATCATCTCCTCTCTCTAATAAACGAAAAAAAGATAGAAAACGAAAGAGAGAGAGAGACGATAAAGAAGAAGGGAAGAAATACCAAAGAAGAAGAAGAAGCAAACGAAGGAGATGAGCTAGAGCAAAGAGGTTTCGGCCAAAATCATCATCCCCAAACCATTCGAACTTAGTTAAGGAAGTAAGGTAGGCTTTTAAAATTCGGTCTTCATGTGGTTCGAACCTTACTTTCCATTTTTTTGAGTTGGTGATCCATCTAGGTGCCTTCATGTTCGAATGAAACCTCAAAATATGGGTTTAAAAATCTGGGTTGTTATGTGTTTCGAATGATGCGAGATTCTGGGGATTTTATTTGAGGATTTGGGGGTTCGAACGTTTAGGGTTTTGAGTACTAATGGTGGAAGACCCTTGAATGATAGCTCTCCAAGTTCGAAAATGGTGGATTCCTTGGTACTATGTGACTTTGGTAATTATTATTTGATGTTACGTGCTTTGTTTAAACCTAAAATGTGGGTTATGCGTGAATACCTATGCTTGTGTGCTTAGGAAATTTAATCGAGTGGGGTAGAAAGCTTAAAGAGGACTTCCAAAACATTGGGTTTTAGCTTAGCTCTTTGATTGTATGAAATTACGAGTCGAAATAGCGAATTTTAAGGGAAGTGTAGACGTCGGGTTAGCGGGCTGTGATGTTTTGCGAATCACGAGGCTTATTAGGTCAATGAAATTAGCTCGCGGGTTAGGAGGTTTGCGATGAGAAAGGGGATTAGTATTCACGGGCCAATTATTACTTTTCACGGGTTGGGGTAGTTCGTGAATTGGGGAGCGATTTTGGGTCGAGAGGTAGTTTCACGGGGTAGAGATGTTCGCAAGGTGTGAGTAGGGCGGGCTGAAATTAGTTCACGAGCCGAGGGCTTCGTAAAATGAAAGGCGTGTTCGGATCGCTAGATAGATCGCAGGCTAAGTGGACTTCGCGAATTTGGAGAGAATTTTTGGGTCATTAAGTAGTTTTGTGGTTAGAGACTTTCCGTGAATTTTGAGTTAGGATCGAAGCTTTCGACTATAGAAACTTTGTAGCGACAATTTAGGTAAAGTGATTTTATACGAGTTCAAGTGCCTAACTCATTTTCGAGTTTATGAAGTTTATTGTTTTTAAGTACCATTTTTCCACGTTAAGGATGATTTTTGAAATAGATCATATTTATAGATTAATTTTGGGAAAATTTTGAGAATTATGAAATCGGGTAGAATATTTTAGGTGTACGATGTGTGGGTTGAGATGAATTTCAAAAAGGGGATTTTTGATAATATATCAATTTTGAAGGTTTCGACCGATTCTAGGTTTCGAGCGATTTTAAGTTTGGATCGATTTTTAAATCGCGGGCCGTTTTATTTTAAACTATGAGTGAAATAGAATTTGAACTAATAGGGAAATCGGCCGAATGAGTTTCGGGTCGCGAAAGTCTTTCGCGGGCCCAAAGGATTTTTATGTGTGAGTAAAATAGGTATTTCGCGGGCCAAGGCTTCGAGTTTCGTGGGCTTAAGTCTTTCGCGGGCCGACTTGAAGGGTGATTCCTGTGAGTGGCGTCGCGGGCCAATTTCAGTTTCGCGGGCCGATGGACTTTCGCGGGGTGATTCCTGTGAAGGGCATCGCGGGCGGACTTTAGGTTTCGCGGGCCGATTGATTTCCATGGGGTGATTCCTGTGAGAGAAATCGGCCGATTCGCGGGCTTAAATTGGGCTTCGCGCGTCCAATCGGGTGATTCACGAACTGAAATTGGACTTCGCGCGTCTAAGCAGACGATTCTGCGAACGCGGAGAAAGTCCCGTGAATTCGAGTGTTGACCGCAAGTGTTTCAGGTTGACCATCTTTTGAAAGAGAGATCGGGCGATTTAAGATTTGGGCTTTGACCTGATTTGTGGGAGTTTGACCGATGCTTTACATTTTTGGGCTTTTGCCCTATTTCAGGCCAAATCATTTTAAGATAAATTATTTTCGGCCCAAGACAGTTTTAAAATAAAGCATTTTCTTATATATAGCAATATTTTCGGGTCAACCTATATTTTGTAATTTAAAGGTTATTTTGGGATTTAAAACCTTCGGCCTAGCTTGATGTTTTACGGGTTAATTTGACTTAGCGAACTCTTTTCAAACGGTTACCTTTCGAATGTAGTTTCAAGCTATGATCTTTCAAATATAGTATTAAATATAAAATAATGTAATACATAAGAAATTTTATAATGTAGATATTCAAGTAATGTAAATGATATTCTGATGTGATGATTTTGTGCCTAAGGTCGAGGTTAGGAACATCGATGAGCTATTAACGGGTAATCGACGGACGACAGGTAAGTGGAAATTCAACTACAACACATAACATGTTGTACGTGCAAAATTTATGTGTCTACGTGACTAAGTGCTTGCGTGTTTACGTGGATTATTTGACGTGATTTATGTTTATGGTAAGCATTATGGCATTGATGCATTTTGCATATGCACGGCATACACGAAATGGGGGTAATAAGATGATGAGCGTGCATGATTATGTCGCAAATAGCGAAAAGTGAATGCCGAGGTAGGCAATGAGTAGTAAGTTATGAGTAAAGTGAGGGGCGGCTTCCGGGGCACCGTGACGGCGTTGATGCGCCGTCGGCGACGTTGATGCGTCGCCAGTATACGAACGACGTTGATGCGTCGGGGGATTACCATGGTTGGGTTGATGCCCTCATGGTTGGGTTGATGCCCTTATATCCCTGATTAGCGTGGTTGGGTTGATGCCCTCATGCTTTAGTATGGTTGGGTTGATGCCCTCATACTTTGGGCTGATGCCCGTGGTTGGATAGAGCTCTTTACGGTGTACGCCTGGGTAAAAGTCTGCCAAGGGCCCTAAGATAAAAGATATGAGATTGAGTTTAGTCTATAAGACGAAATATGCATTGGCGTGGATCGCCTTTGCGGGGGAGTGACACGTGCATCCATGCATAATTTCTACTTACTGAGCCACGGCGGCCCATCCCTTACGTTATGTGTTGTAGGTACGATAGGTCGGACGTTGCGAACGTCTCGACTAAGGCAAGCTGACGGCGGTACTCCACGGGCTTTTGCGGGCAAGGCTGTACATGGATGACGACCTGTGGAGCGATGTTAGGAAGTGTTAGTTAGCGTAAGTATTTTGGAGGCTTCGGCTTTGTATAACTAGACAATGTAGATTACGTCTCGTCGTAATATATTTATTTTAGGAAAAAGTTTTTGTAAATCGGGTCTTCCGCGGCTTGCGCAGCGAAAATCCACCGCTAGTTAGTATTAGAAAGTGAGGGTCGTCACAACATCACACTGTATCGCAGTATTATTGGATCTCTTCTCTACCTCACTTCGAGCCGGCCGGATATCATGTTTGCCACCTGCTTGTGTGCCCGTTTTCAAGCCGATCCCAAAGAATCCCATATGCTCGCGGTCAAAAGAATTCTACGCTACCTTAAGGGCACCTCTACCCTTGGCCTATGGTATCCAAAGGGTACGAATTTCAAACTTATCGGCTACACTGACGCTGACTATACAGGTTGCCGAATGGACAGGAAAAGCACGTCCGGCGGCGCTCAATTTCTAGGAGAAAAGCTGGTCTGCTGGTCATCCAAAAAGCAGAACTGTGTGTCCACTTCGACGGCCGAAGCAGAATACGTAGCTGCCGCCAGTCGTTGCTCACAGATGCTGTGGATGCGGACACAGATTCGCGACTATGGGTACAATCTAAATAATATACCCATATAGTGATAGTCAAAGTGCAATCGCCATTACTTGCAATCCTGTTCATCATCACGCACAAAACACATAGACATTAGATATAATTTTATCAAAGATCACGTAGAAAAAGGCACGATAGAGATGTACTTTGTGAACGCGGAGTTTCAACTAACCGACATTTTCACCATGGCCTTGGATGAGAAATGATTCCAATTCCTTGTCGGAAAATTAGGCATGCTGAATCTTCCGTAATATGTACATTACCTGATCTTCTGTGCTATCACATGCTCTATTCTATGTGTTTTCTATGCTTATTTGTCCTTATCTTGCGTGATAAAAACAATAATAATAAAAAAATAATATATATATAATATATGATGGGGTATGACGAAATCCTTTAGGATGCTTCGATCTAAAGTCACCAAGAATTTTACCCCGACATGCGATCGATTTAATTGCTTAAATTTTGTCAGTCTAAGTCGCATTCTTGTGTCTAAAAGGTCATTTGATTGTTCCACTAGACACAAAGTCACTCTACATGCGTGAGGATTCAAGCCTTGTTCCTTTTTCCATTCTTTGGATCTACTTCTCGAGTGAGTCACACATAAATTACTTGTCCTACCTAGTGATTCTTGGTGTCATACTCATCTTGCGTTAGATCATTAGGAAAATGATAAGGGAGCTTAGGATATTCCTCATTCGGCCTTATATAAATTCCACCACGTTTGCCCTTAGTCATCCACTTTGAGCCTTCTCCGACGTCCTCTTCTTCATTTGAAACCCATTCCCAGCCTTCAACCGAATTCTATACTCTTCAAATGGTTGTTTCGAACGAGAAAATGAGGGGGGGATAACAAAAGAAAAGTAGGATGATGACACAAGAAGGCGTTGCTCAACGCGCAAAGACCAAAGGAACCGGCCTTCCGACTACCTTGTAGAAAGTGGCATGTTCCTGCTGCGAACTTCTCCAACGACAATTTCGTACGCTCGTCAGAACGGCTGGAAGAGGAGCACCATGAAGTGAACTTCTCCAACGATAATCCGGTCTTATATTGGGGGAAACGAGAAGATGACCACAGCCTCGGGTACGAATTCCATAACCGTGAACTTTTCCAAAAAGATAATATCTGAAACCTCTCTAGGGATTAAGAGAAGAGGATCACGGTATCGGCCCGAGAACCAACGAGAAGAACTTCGCCTACGATAATCTCCTATAACCTCTTGGAGAAGCAGAGCTTCAGCTTGAGCATAACATAAAAACGGATAGTTCTTATAAGAAAAAGAGGGAGAAAAGATTGAAAAGAAGAAAGACGCCGAAAATAAAAGAAGACGAACGTAGAAATGGAAGATGACGAAGAGACAAGCTCACTTTCCTCTAAATTCCTTCCTTTCTAAGTCATAGCCAAACTAAAACCTTTACACCCCTTTGATTCCAAGCGACGGTCTCTCGCTTGGGTGAAATGATTAAACACGCCTCGATCACAGGTAAATTGACTTGAAACTGCTTGTGTTGACTTGAGTGATAAAAATATAAAAATCCCAAGTTAGAAATTATTGAGAGCAAGAGCGAACCTAGTAAGAGTTGTCGAAATGGACCATTGTATGAACTTAGGACTATAGTTTGACGACATGACTTGACGCATTTTCTCTTTCAAATGTCTTGTAAAATTTTAGGCGTGACGATTGATCGAAGCAAAATAATCTGACCCCATACTATAATAATAGTAAAATACGAAAAAATAATAATAAAAATATATATATAATATATATAGGTAAATAATAAAAAAATAATAATGAAAATAAAAATTTTAAACTCGTAAAATTTCGCACATTTTGACATGAAATGTTATGTTTCATATGCGTTGAATTGAATAAATGCGAATAGTTTTTTTTTTTTTTAAAAAAATCGCACATTCTAAATGCAATTTAAGATTGCATTGGTACTGAATTGTTTAAATGCAATAAATTTTTCTATGCTCTTACCCTCACACAATTTTTTTAAAGTACATGTTTCGGGGACCATGTATACGTGCTTACTTAGTAAATTGTGTGTTATATGCTCGTGACTTGAATTGATTTAATATGCTTGCATAATTAGCCAATTCTTGTGCATCATTTGAGGGGGAGCAAGTATAAAAATCGTGGTTTGGCTCCAAATATTTTTTACGTTTTTCTCTAAGTATTTCAGATCTTTCAAAATTAAGGAGTGAGACGTCGACACTACAAAGAGAGAAGCTAGACACCAGACCAAATATTTCAAAGATAAATTGCCAAAAATAATTGTTGATTAACTCCATTATTACTAACGTTTATCTCTAAGTGGTACAGATTTTTTAAATTTCTGCCAGGGGAACTAGACGTTAATACACAGAAAATACAGGGAGTTAATTGCATTTATTTTAATTACTAAGGGGGAGCCTTACAATGGGTTTTTATTTTGAATATGGGTCAATCTGAAATTCTTTAGAAGAACTTACTATCGAGAAACTGGATATTAGAATTAATTCGCAATCTAAAGTTTCTCGATCGTAAACAGTGTCGGGATCTATTTTGATTAACCGCGATAATTTGCGACCGAAAAATTGAATTTTTCATGTGCAAATAGTAATGAGCCTGATCCATTAAATCGCAAATATCAAATCACAAGCCCAACAACGAATTAATGCTAGTTAATAAAAGTTTAACTTTTGTCAGTCGAAAAACTTTTTCTCACGCAAAACCTAATCGAATAAAAAAACTCTCTCGCAAAACTTTCTCAGACGATTCAAAAACCTTCAAAATCTTTCGATCTTCTCACTTCAAATCGTCTGATTAAGGTAGAAATTCGATTCGGTTAATGATTGCGAATGTTATAACTTGACTTGCATTGACATTCTGTAGATTTTCGCATGTTTAGTTAAGACTTTTCGACTGTTCTTCAAAAACCATTTAAACGTATACTGTTTCACTAAATTTAGACATGCTTATTGGATTTTCTGAGTTAAATGCTTGTTGTTTAGATAGATTCGATGTTTTTGATGAAACAGATAGCGTAAATCGTTGGAAAATTTCCATCTGTGATGATAAAATGAGTTTCGAAGAAACTGGGTATTTTGAAGTTTTGAAGCTGTCGAAGAACTTTGTCGATCGCAAATTATCTTATTTGGATTTCAATTCAATCGAGATATTATTTGTGTCGATTTAGTTTTCGATCACAAAATTTTGACTTAGTCATCACGATAAAAGATTTTGACCGTTAAACTTACCATCGAAAAATCCAATTATAATTTCTGCGAGCGAAAAACTTATGCACTGAAAAAATAATTTAGATGCAAATTCAAATCGAGCGTTAAACTTACCATCGCAAAATTAAAATTTCGATTTCATTTTATTTCGGTCGCAAAAATTTAGCAGCGAAAAATTAATTTTTCAATGCTTAATTTTTCGATCGTAAAATTCGCCACTTAGATTAAATTGATCGAAAAATTTCTTGACGATTGACTTAGTTTCGTCGTTGACCAATTTCTCGATAAATATGTACACTAACGAAATTTTACTTACAATCGAAAATCACATACCGCTTGACAAATTTCAAATCGAAAAATTTTATTCAATTGAAGAAAATTTCTCGACAGTAAATTTACCTGAGAAATAATTTCTCGATCGTAGATTTACACGGAATTTTTCACGATCGTAAAATTGATCGACTACAGTCTAGATTTCATTCAACACATAGAAAATTTTTCTCTAAGTCTTTTACACTGTAGCGAATATTAGCGAATAAAATTTCTCGATCGAAAAATTACACGGAAACATTTCAATTGAAATCAATGCATAGGAAATCAAATTGAAAATCAATTTTATCGACCGAAAAATTTCTCGGCATGAACGGTGACATATTTTTTGATGAAACACTTACATTCATGCCATTACGATTTTTCAAAATTGAGCATACACTATGCATTTGACACGATTTCAAATCAATATTCATCGAACATACTATTACTTGCAATAATACTATAGTTTGATGAAATTTATTCATATTTCGACTGAAAATAAAATTGATCTAATAAACTTTTATATATCTTATTTTTCAGATGGATCGCTACCCAAGATACAACCATATATATGTCACAATATGTACTTGAAGGTTCAGGATACGAACTTTCAGCTCGATCTGAGCACATTTCGGTGCCCGGACGAGATCATCGTTTTCATCCTCAGAGGCCACCCCATCTGGCATGCGTTAACGGTCACCGCATCAGTGCCGATGGTCTATCTCCAGCAATTATGGGGATATATACAAGGAGTTGTGGCAAATGGGGCATTCTCCTTCACAACAAAACTCAGGACTTCTTGCACATGGGATACCAACCGCCGCTTACAAAATTAGCTCAGGTCCAGAGCAGCGGCATCCCTCACCCATGGAAGACACTATTCGGAATAGTGAATAAGTGTCTGTCGCCCAAGCACACAGGATTCGATAAGGGCAACAGCAATATTTTGAGGATCTTCCACGGCATCGCCTTCTCAAGAAATTATGACTACACTCAGCTGATCTGGAACGACCTCGCGGACCAGATTTGACAGAAAGAGAACCGAAGGTCAAAGAACATACCCTATGCTCGATGGTTCAATGTGATCATCAGGGAGTTCATGGAGTTACATGCGGAGAACATCCCTCAGCTACCTCCTGGTGGAAACTACCAGCCGCCAAGGCTTATGTTTTTCCACAACCCACGGCTCACGGACCTGGACCAACCGTCGATGCCAATTCCACTCAGCTTACTCAGGCTCGCCGACCCCGCGGGAGCTGAGTATCAGAGATTCTGCCGGGAACACAACTTAACTGAAGAAATGATTAAAGGGCCCCCGGCAGATCACCATGTAAGCCCCCCCCCAACACCAACCAAGCCCTGACGACATGATGATAGACGTCGTCGCTCAAGAGCTTCAACAGGAGTCCTCTTTGATCGAAGAGCCAATGCCCCACGTGGAAGATACCCTAATTGACATCGTGGATACAGAGATTGGGCTCGAGGCTCCTGCACTCGAATTACAAGTGGAAGTGCCCGTACATGTTGGCGTACTCGAAGAAACTTTTGAGGAGGTTCTTCAACAAGAAGCACAGCCCGAGACAGAAATGGGGCAAAACTCACTTCCACTGGTGACAGATCAGACATTGGAGAACGTCGATCGAGACCTTACTCCTCACACCGCCACCCCGTCTGACACAGAGTCTGACGAGGAAATCAGTCTGTTCAGGAGGACTCCCAGAAGACTCAGTATTCAGCTGGACTAGCTCTTTCCAGCAGTCACCACCGCACCAGATACTACGCTGACCACAACGAAAAGTGTTGCCGGCACTTCATCGCTCGATCTTGAGCCGCAACCATCTCACGTGGTGTCTGGTTCGCAGGCGCAACCTGAGCCTGCCATAACACCCTTAGAGGCGGATCCTCTGGATTCGACTCGAGGATTGGGTGGAAGTCTCATACAGTCACAACCTCAAGTGACTGTGAGCCAACCCCAAGAGTCGGTGTCTACTCAAAGGTTGATAACAGGCGACATCAGTCGTCCTGGTCCATCAAAGGAGGCGTCCGCACCCTTTGTGACGAACGAGCAGTTCCAAGCCGCTCTCTCTGCCGCTGTACAGTCTATGGAAGACAAAATCACGGAGAGAGTACTTCAAGCAATCGAGACATCCCGAAGAGATAACGGGAAAGCACCTGTCTCTGAAGGCCCTTCGTCACAGACCAATCCCACACCTCCACAACCCACACCCATCGACCCTTTAGCCACTTCCTCCATCCTCATCAACCCATACACCGTACCCATAACCGAGCTCCACGACATATTACTCGCCCTGCTTGATCGGCCTGTCCATTCGGTCGCCTCAAGAGGAATCCCTCTATCGGCGATTGGTGGATCATCCTGAACCACCGACTGATACCTGCCGAGGCCAAAGCTCCCACTCACGGCGCAGACATGACGATCCTGACGACCAGGACCCTCATGAGGGGGAGAAGAGGCCGAGGACATCTACATCCGGCCAAGGACAAGGCTAGGGCGCTTCGCAGACAAGCGCTGGAGCTGGTGAAACCCAAACACAAATCCAAACACAAACCACCCACACCACGCGCCGCACCGCCACTCTACCAAATATCGACCAACCAACCTTTACCCTACGGACGCCTCCGCCCACACCGCAGATCTACTCAAGCCCCTTGCTTCCGGAAGAAGAAGCAAGTGCTGCAATGCTTGTAGCTCTGGCAGCTACCCAAGCTACTCCCTCCGTCGCTCCAGACCAACCGGGACCCTCTGGACATGGCGTCAACCCACATGAAGTATTAGACAAGTACATTTTCGAAGGCCAGTGGATGACCCATTCCATGCCCGAGGAGCATCAGAGACAACAGCTTCAGGACGTACGCCACTTCTTACAACAAGCATCCGTGGACCTCGTGATCATAGAAGACGACGAACTTCAAGAAGGTATAGACTACCAAAGTGAAATCCCAAGGCTACCGGAGTTGATCGCACAACGAGCGGCCTCCCCTACAAGACAGATGCCAGGGACCGTTCGGATCGACCCGCTGTGGGAGAACATTCACATAGAGATACCTTTGCTTGAAGAAGTCAGGGAAAACATTTGAGGTCACCGGTTCTAATTAAGAAGCCGGATGAGTTCGAGCTGAGAGTGATCTCTCACTGGGATCAGCAGAAGAGAATGACATATCTGTGGATGCTGACCCAACTAGGACCGGACGTGAGGCTGGGGATCCCGAAGAATCGACTGAAGAGTCACTTCAGGGAACTCTCCCCAATTTGCCAACTCCTCAGTGTCTATTGTGCCAAAGGAGGACTTCCAACACCTCACTACATCATCGAACGAGTGGACAGGACCCGAGAGGAACTGAGCGAGAGCGACCTGCCGTACCTCCCCGCCGATGAAGTGTACCATCTTTATCAGCTATACGTGGAGAAGTACAAAAGTCCTCAGGGCTTCATCAAGAAAGAAGGCCTCGAAGGGCTCTACCAGTTCATGTTGCGACAAGTCAAGTACTTTGCCGCTCACGACCTTCAGATGGCGCTTGAGAGCAATATGAAGAAGGTCAACATGGCCGAACCACTCTTCAAAGGACCCGAGATCGAGAGGCTTCCAAGCAATCACGTGCATATCAGCTCTGTCATCGGCATCACCTACAACAACCCAATTGCCAAGAAGAATAGGTTGATGCTGAAGACAGAAATTCACAAGGTTTGCGACGGAACCCTCAAGATCGTCAGGAGAAATATCGAACAGAGGTTGGAAGAGATAAATAGAGACACGATGCTGAGGATCCACCGTTTGTGAGAGAACAGCCGCTCCTGATGGAATTGTTGGATGACATCGAGGAGCGCCTGAAGCTCAGGGAGACCGTTAGGGACTACGAGCATGAGCTGGACTTGCGCAGATCGTACTATGCCCGACAAGGATGAACAGCGCGGAGACGCAATCAAGCACAAAGGGGGACATTGTAGAATATCACTTGTAATTGTGCTTGATTTCATTAGTTGTCCTTGGAGTTAGGCTTTATTTGTATTAGTCTTTAGATTAAGGACTAGCTTGATATTTATACCAAGCTTGTTTGGTATAAATACTTGTAAATGAATTGAGATGAATAGAGAAAGTTTAGAGAATTGATCCGAAGGGCTTGCAATTCGATTTTTAGAGAGAGAAACAACAGTAACTTTCTCACTCTAATTGAATTCTCTCTCGTGTTCTTAACTTGAGTTTTTCGATCGAATTCAATTGATTATCTAAACGGTCGAATTACTATGGATTCTAGCCTAGGATCGTAGAGTTGTTAATCTGAGGACCTAACACGCTCGAGATGTTCTAGCCGTGCAAGCGTCAAGTGTCGCTTCAGAATCGGCATTTTCGACATCCGGTCGTATTATTGGGGATAGACGAACGAAACTTAAGCCGAGTTCTCTTGCGATGCTTACGTTGCTTAAGGATTGGTTCACCGCCGAGTCCAAGAATCGAGCAAAACATGTGATCGACGAGTTCCAAGCATCAAGTTCTGAACGATAAGGAGGCGACGTCGTGTGTTTTACTTAATAAAAATGTAATGTAGTATTTTTAGTAGTTTATTTTTATGTTTTCTTCTTTCTGTATTTTTCTTTTTTTTTTTGTATTTGTTTCTTTTTTGTATTTTTTTGTTTCTTTTGAATTTGTCTATGTAACTTTTTAGGTATATTAATAAAAATGGAATATTTTCATCATCATCATTCATCACTTCACTTCACTCACTATCCCTAAATATGTGTAATGTAGTATTTTAATAGTATTATTTTTATATTTGTTTTGTATTTTTCTTTGTTTTTTTTCTTTTTTTGCCGAGCGTTTGTATTTTTTGTCATTTTTTAGGTATATTAGAAAAGCGGATGGACCGATACGGAACCGGTTCGGAGCCGCTATGACCGGTTCCGAATTGGTTCCGGGATTTTAGTTAGAACAATAACCGGTATTTTTTTTTGTCCGGAAACGAAGAACCAGTACGGAAGCGGAACCGGATGGACCGGTTTCCATGTCTACGGAGTATTATATAACGTGAAAGTTATATAATAATCTATGACTGTTGGGAATATGCCCTCGAAATGCCGATATTCGAGGATCAGATGAATAGGAGCTATTCAATCTATGTAATGTTCACAATTTATTTTATGAGAGAATTACATAAATAGAGTTATTTTTAGAATTAAATTACAAAACTAGTTGAGTTTTTAGGAACATTACAAAACTAATCAAGTTTTAAATTTTAACTGTCATTCTTTTCATTTTCACCACAAAACGTTTTAATACTACAGTAATTTTCACAAAGATTATTTAAAGTTAGTAAAATAATTACTAATAATTATATATTTCGCCACAGTTCATTTTTAGCTACAAAATAAACATGTATAGAATATATCCGACGTGAATAAAAGACACCACTTTCAACTAACTATATTATTCTTATTGTTGTTGTTATTATGTTGTTTTAATATTGAAAAGTAATATCAACGCACAAACAAATAAAAAATAAAATAGAGTATTAATCCTCAAAATATTCAAACAATCGTTATCTAACAAAGATCAATTTCTGGAATGTCTCACGATATTACTCTTGACGTTTCTTGTGAGACTTTCGATTTATTTCTTCCTAGTATCATCATGTTTGACAGGTCCAATTTTATACATTGTCGTAAATAAGGATTTGCGTACTAAATACCAACTGAAAAAGAGTCTTCAATCACACTTTTAATGGGAATTCAAACTGGTAAGAATATGTTGTCTCCATTATTTTTAATTCTAACTCATCTTGAACATGTTAACACAATTTTCAAATACTTGCAAACTTAAAGAAATGGAGCAATCATTCATTAATAATAATAATAATAATAATAATAATAATAATAATAATGATAATAATAATAATAAAATACTTGCATTGCATGTGGCGTGACATCTTGTATAGTAATCACTTATCACGCATATTAACGATATGTTTGACTGGCATCATTAACTCTAATGTGGAGAATATGGTTATCAGGAGCAAGAACATCCATTATCCAAGTAACCCTGAGATTGTTTAATTAATTTATAAAACAAGCATGTTTTTAAGAATAAATTACTAGTTTATTTAATCACATGGGAATAGATTACATATTGTTAATTTTTTTATTTATTTTTTAAATAATAAACTTTGGATAATTTTATTAAAATGAGTTGGGTAAAAAAATATATCTATTAACAAATTTTGTGTTAGTTTAAGATAAGTATAATTTTACGTATTTTTGTAGTGAAAATGAAAATAATGATGGTTTCTAGAAACTTGATTAGATTTGTAACAGTATTAAAAACTCAACTAGTTTTGTAATCGGATTCTCAAAACAACATTATTTACGTAATTCTCTCTTTATTTTATATCTCGATTGTATGACACTTCAATTGATGAAGGCATTATCTTTTTATCATATATTCTTGCAAGGCATTCCGTTCAAGAAGATATATTGAATGAAACTCAAACGACAGAGTTTAGTTATCGATTCTGCTTGGCAGAGAGGGGGCACTGATAGACTATCAGTCAGACGACGGAGTTTAGTCTACAGGTTAATATCTCCGATAGGGTGACCGGATCGATCAGATAAACTTGATATGTCGACGAGTCCAATTTAACTGTGTCAGTCCCTCAGGCGAGTGGGAGCTCGTGACATTGATGCAGGACGAATCTGGGATTGTCTGTATTTGGACACTGACTCATAGTCGAATCGTTCGCATGCTGCGAATGTCAAGGATCGAATCGACTGACTGTATTAGCATACATGAACCTTAGACCGAAAGGATCGAAGTGAGTGTTGGCTTCGGGGCCCTGACCTAACACTACCTTTGCTAGGCCCGCCTTGCTTTCGCGCATTTATGATTGCATTGCTTATGGGGCTGAGTATTATTGGGATACGACTACGGCATGTGTCTACTGTTATTGTAAAATACAATTTTGTTTGCGGAAGTTTTCCTTTACCCTGACCTCTCTCTCTCTCTCTCTCTCTCTCTCTCTCTCTCTCTCTCTCTCTCTCTCTCTCTCTCTTTCTCTCTTATTTGAATCAACTTACTAAAGTAATTTGTCACTCTGCTTTCAATTGAAAAATGCATGTTCAAAATAGAAGCCGTGGCTATGGTTATATAGTTCATTATCTCTGTATTTAGTGATAGGTGTTACAACACCATCTGATAGTGTAGCATGATTAGTGGGATTTCCTTAAATTGATTGATAGTGTAGCATGATTAGTGGGATTGTCTTATTAATTACATTAATTGTTGATTTGTATAGGAAAGATACTCTAGCTTGTACATATATGATGTAAGTGTCTAGTGTATCAATCATCAAGGAATAATTCAACTTTACACTTTCATGGTATCAGAGCCTGCTATATCGAAATCCTAGTTCGCTCATTCTCTTCTTATTCCACGACTCATTCTCATGGCTTCTTCAACCTCTTCTTATACTCTTCCTTATGCGACCTTGATCCATATGCTTACTATTAAGCTTACGTCAACAATGGCGCAGTCAAATTCATCCTCTTGTCATCAGTCAAGGCCTTATTGGCTTGATTGACGGATCTCGTCCGGCACCTCCCCTTGATGTGGTTACTAATGGAAAAGCATCCCCGAATCCAGAATATCTTTCTTGGCTTGTTGAAGATCAACGTCTTGTCTCCCTTATATTTCCTTCTTTAACAGATGAATCAATGGCTGTTGTTGATGGTTGCACCACCGCACGGGATGTCTGGTGCGCGCTGGAAAATACGTTCAGCCACCAATCAAAGGCGCGGGAATTTCGTCTCAAAGGAGAGCTACAGATGCTACGTAAAGAGGATAAATCAGTTACTGAATTTGGGCGTGAATTCAAACGGATATGCGACAAATTATCGTCTATTGGTGTCTGTTGATGAAACTGACAAGATCCATCTATTTTTCAAAGGCTTGGGCTCTGGTTTCTCAAGCTTCTCCGCGACTCAGATGGCGACATCAACATCTTTTTCCGATCTCTTCAACCATGCTGAAGCTTGGGATATGTTTCAACAAACACTTGATCCTCAGCCCATATATCAAGCAGCTTATGCCGTAAACACTCATCCTCAGCCTCATTCACATCCAAAAATTGGTGGTCCCGGTGTTCACAAACCTTATGAAGGACGTGGATAGAAATCAGGTGGCTGGGGTGCTTGGCAAAAACGAGCACCTCATTGTCAAATCTGTAGGACAAACGGACATTACGCTTATGTTTGCCCTGACCGCTTCAACCAGCCTATTGCTCCATCAGCAAACTTAGTCGAGGTTTTCAATAGTACATGCAAAATATCAGATGCTCAAGTTTCTGACTGGTACATCGATACTGGAGCTTTGGCGCACATCGTCGCGTCTTCAAGTCACATAGATTCATCTAAGCCCTACTCAGGTTTGGACTCCGTAATAGTCGGCAATGGTGATTCTTTATCTATTTCTCAAATTGGATCGCATAAATTAAATACGTTAATTATATTATCAAATATTTTGGTTGTTCCAAATTTGACTAAGAACCTATTATCTGTAAATAAATTGACCTCAGATTCACTCGTTGATGTGTGGTTTACTGATGGTTCTTTTGCGATTCAGCATCGGGTAACTCGGAAGATTCTGGTTCGAGGCAGATGTAAGATTTGCCTTTATATATTGAATAATGCTCAATCTGCTTTGCTTGCAGACCGTCGGCCAAAAGCTTCTTTTGAGTTGTGGCACTCCCGCCTTGGTCATGTTCCTGTTGACATTATTTCGTTTTTGAATAAAAAAGGGAGCTTATCTGTTACTACTTTATTGCCTAAACCTGTTATCTGTGATTCTTGTGAAAATACTAAAAGTAAACGTTTACCCTTTGATTTGGATATCAAACGTTCATCGTCTTTTTTAAACATTGTCCATCGTGACTTATGGGGCCTGCACCCGTGACTTCTGTCTCTGGATTTTGTTATTATGTCATTTTCGTCGATGATTTTCAAGATTCACGTGGTTTTATCCATTACGGCAGAAGTCTGACCTTTATGATGTTATTCTACAGTTTACTGCTTTTGTTGAGAATCAATTTTCGACTAGTCTCAAAACCTTTCACAGCAATGGGGGCACCGAATTCACCAACAATAAACTACAATATTGTTTTCGAGAGAAGGGTATTCGCCACATTTTATCATGTCCATATACACCCGCTCAGAATGGTAGGGCTAAACGCAAACATCGACATGTAACTGAAATAGGTTTGGTAATGTTGTTTCATTCTCACGCCCCATTAAAATATTGGGTTGACGCCTTCAGTACAGCTGTTTATATCATCAATCGACTTCCATCATAAGTTCTTGACGGACAATCGCACTTTGAATTGGTTTTCTCTACTGCTCCAAACTTCAACAATTTTCATCCGTTCGGTTGTCGGGTCTATCCATGCCTTCATGATTATACAGCAAATAAGTTTCAGCCACGAAGCGTCGCGTGTGTGTTTCTTGGCTATAGTAGCTCACACCAAGGGTTTCAATGTTATGATCCTATATCTACTCGCATCTATATTTTCTCGTCACGCAAAATTTGATGAGGTTTCATTTCCATTTTCAAGCCTTATGAATAGGTCCAGCGCTTCATCCTTATCGGTTTCAGAATATTTGGAGCCTACTAACTTAGTCGAGACTTAGATTAGGCCCAACACTCAATCTGATGTTTCAAGTTCGATTCCTTGTGTTATGTGTGATGAGTCTTCTCCAAACAGACCTATATCATAACCTGCTTCAGATAATCTCGACCATTCTTCAACTGAGTCGCTTGCGGATCCTCCTACCACATCATTGGAAATATCAGATTCATCTTCTAATGCTGCAGTTCCTTCTCATCCTATGCAGACTCGAGCTAAGTCAGGAATTTTCAAGCCGAAGTACGTGACTAATTATGCCCATACTCGATTATTTAATGCACTCATAGCAGCGAATGAACCTCGAGGGGTCAAATCTGCACTGAAGAACCCTGTCTAGGTTGCTGCTATGAACGAAGAACTTTCTGCCCTTCACTCAATCAAACATGGGGATTTGGTTCCACGCCCTCCGAACATGTTGTTGGATCAAAATGGGTAGTTCGTACTAAATTTCAGGCTGATGGCTCCATTGACAAACATAAAGCGAGACTTGTTGCACAAGGGTTTAGTCAGGTTCTCGGGTTGGATTATTCTCTCACCTTTAGCCTTGTTGTTCGAGCATCCACTGTTCGAATTGTACTCATTGCAGTTCTTCACAACTGGCCTTTTCATCAATTAGATGTGAAAATGCCTTTTTAAATGGAGTTTTGACAAAACCTGTGTTCATGGAACATCCGCCTGGATTCATAGATGCTCGATTTCCAGATCATCTTTGTCGACAAACCACTCTACGGGCTGAAACAGGCTCCTCGTGCCTGGTTCCAAAGGCTTAGCGATTTTCTTTTGAGTGTTGGTTTCACATGTAGTCGCTCGGACTCATCGTTATTTTTATATACTTCTGGCACGACTACCTTATATCTTTTAGTGTACGTTTATGATTTCATCCTCACAGGCAATTCTCCCGACAACTTACAAGCTTTCATTGCTCGCCTGGATCAGGAGTTTGCAATTAAAGACATGGGTAAGCTAAGTTATCTTTTGGGCCTTGAGGTTACGTATACATCTTCCGGAATTTTTCTAAATCAGGCAAAGTATGCACGTGATATTCTTCAACGAGCAGCTCTTGAGGACTCCAAAGTCCTACGGTTGATCACTTTAAAGCAGTGAAACGGATACTTCGCTACTTCTCTATGTGGAAAGTACACCGGTTTTTGGACTTTCGTTTACTCGGAGCAACTCACGATATCTAATTGCTTATTCGGATGCTGACTGGGCTCGATGTGTTGAAACTAGACATTCCACCTATGGCTATTCTATTTATATTGGGGGCAACATCGTGTCTTGGAGCGCAAAGAAGCAACCCAGTGTTTCTCGTTCTAGTTGCGAGTCAGAGTATCGTGCTTTAGCAATACAGCTTCAGAAATTATTTGCGTTCTTCACCTACTTCGAGAACTCCGTTTCGAGCTTCCTTCGTGTCCGACTCTTTATTCGGTCAATAACAGCGCTATCTTTCTTAGTCAAAATCTAACTGCGCATAAAAGAGCTAAACACATCGACATTGACTATCATTTTGTTCGTGAGCTCGTTTCTGCAGGTCGACTACAGACTAAGTTTGTTTCGTCGGATCTCCAAGTGGCAGATATTATCACAAAGGCATTACATCGTTCACTGTTTGAGTTCTTTCGAGACAAGCTTCGCGTTGGACCACATCCCATGTCTTGCTTGCGGGGGGATGATAGTGTAGCATGATTAGTGGTATTTCCTCATTAATTACATTAAACAAATTGATTGATAGTGTAGCATGATTACTGGAATTTTCTTATTTTACATTAATTGTTGATTTGTATAGAAAAGATACTCTAGCTTGTATATATATGATGTAAGTGTCTAGTGTATCAATCATCAAGGAAATATTCAACTTTACACTTTCACCATCTAACCTAATCGCTCATAATTAGCTCTTCTTTTTCGTTGTTTATCTCCAGATTATAACTTGGACATGGAAAGCGTACTTCCATATTTACTTTTAACTGGTATGTTTCTTAATGCTTGCGTCCTCTTCTATATTAGTGGCAGTGAAAAGTTTCATTGCATCACTAAGTTTGACTTCGTTGTTTTGGATAATACTGCTCTAACACCATAGAATACAAAGAAAAAACAAAAGGAGAATTCTCCATTATATATCACTGACATCTTTGTTCGATAACGCAGTTAAAGTATTATTAGCTCTGAAGTTCGTCATCGGCTTCTTATTTTATTGTGTTCAATTAAATTAGGTTATCTTAATTATGTAATTTATTTAAGTGAACTGGGCTTAAATGTTTTAGAGCTCAGTGATCTTATTCTTGTAATGGTCTTACAAGGGCCCAAGTATTATATACCAACATGTGGTATAAATACTAAAACCCTAGCACATATACATAGTCAGGGTCTTCTGCGTGATAATTAACAGACAGAGAATTTTTAGAGAAGGAGCCACCAACCCCTCCTCAAGAACGCACGCACACACCCCAGGCTAAGTGAATTCTTCCATTTCTTTTCGTGGGTGAATTGCTTGAAATATGTTTTAATTGGATATAAACGGCCCAACAGGTGGTATCAGAGCCAAACGCGCTCATTTTCGAAATCTCATTTTTGGGTGTTCTTCGTGTTCTTCACTAATTTCAAAAAATTTTGATTTCGTGTTTTTTTTATCATAATTTACCAGTTTTTCATGTTCTGAGCGTTCAAGGCACTGTTCCGTTCAAGACACTGATCTTCCCGCAATTGCATGGTTCAAAATTTTTGATCAAGTTAGCAGTTTTTTTCCACTGATTTTAGCGAAACGAGAAGTCGAACAGGCTTCTTTTCGAAGAACAGATACTTTCGAGCTTTTCACAATCTCAATTTTACGGAATCTGCCTTAATTTAATTTAATTATTGAACTTCTCGATATCTCTCGCGAAATATGTCGAAACTTTGATCTCTCATTTCAAGATAATTCTCGAAGCCTGCTCAATTTCATTCCAAATTTCAGCTTCTCGAACTTCTCCAGAAAATTATATAGTTTTCGTCATCATGACATTACAAAATTAATTTTGAACTAGGACGAACTTATCGAGAAGCCACACTTCGAAAACGATTATTGAGAAAACTTCGAATCATTCGAAAAACTCTTTCGCAAATCCCTTTCGTGAATTACATATACATACACGTACTACACAATTAGAAACACATCACATCAAACTCCTGAGTCATCACCCATGTGCCTTTCTCATTCGCATTCTTAACAATCCACACGTCATCATTCACTAGAACACTAATCATCATATATATACTAGAAATTTGGAGGCTGCGCCTTGGCACGGCGATAAATGCCCAGGTTAGCTTTGATTGTGTGCTAAAATGATCGAAGCTTGATTAATGACACGACATTGTAACTCTGAGTTCTTGAGAGTCTAGATGTTGGAGAGAAATAACTGAGATTCGTTTTAGGATTGAGATAAGAGAAGTTATGTAGGCTAAATAAAATCTTAACTTCTCCAGTGGGTTCCAACCGTAGAGACAATCCGGCGTCTGGTAGGCAATGCCACCCAAGTTGTAACGTGAGTGAGTGCCTATTAGCAACTGTTCTCGTACATATATTATTTTCTGGTTACGTAATTTAGAATCAATAATCATCAAATGTTAAAAATATTAATAGAAATATAACATCCAAATACCTAGCATAAAAAAAAAAAAGAAATATCAATACCAGAAATGTAAAATAATATTGTAGAATTTATCAATATCAATGTCCATATTATAAAAAAGCTGAAGACAGTTTTAAGAATGAATAAATATCAGATAGTCCATCTTGAATTAATAAATATATAATATTCAATTTCGGTGATCAACAATGGTGAAAAAATATCATAATATAAAGATCAAAATTTTTCTTGAAAATCAAGCAATTATAGGGTAACATTGATAGAGCTTCTAAATGTTAGGGGATATATCGGATACTCTGAAATCTTATAGCTCAAGAGTTTATACAGAAGTTTCTAAGCCCTGAAATTGTAAATTTTCATGGTAGAAAGATATGTGGTTTGGTATTTCGTGTGTTGTAATGATTTTTTTAATGTTCTTTTGTTGCTAGGGGCTTTGTACAACCTAAATGACCTAAATATTAGCAACGTGTACGAATATCTAGCTGCACCAGAAAGGTTTCGACGCTTAAATTTTAGAAACTTCACCGTATTTCACGAAATACTAAAACTTTTCGATACCGATTTTTTAAAAGCAAATAATAATAATAATAGTTAATAAATAAATAATAAATCATTCAAATTTACAAAGCGCGTCAACGATCAAATATCCAACTAGATTAAAATAAAATAAAAAGCTATTGACTTCAAGGCGACGACTTCAGCCTCTGCTAAAAACCAAAGCTCGTCTATAGTTCACCAAAAGACTAAAGAGGACTTAGAACTTAGGAATGAAATTAACTATCAATGCTTACGTTAAAACCTAAGAGAGCAGGGCACCTCATGTGTCAGCTTGAAGTTGCACAAGAGCGCATTAGAAGTCGTGATGCTCAGATCGAAAATCTCAAAGCCCAACTTCACGAACTTACAATTAACTTGAGGGCTTGTGAAGATGATCGGAGAATGAAACTCAGTGAATGTGATCTTCTATATACGGTTCGCAGTGAATTGCACTCCAAAGTACACCACTTGGAGGGCATCATTGCTGCTATAGGTCAAACTGACCAATATTCCTCTAAGAACCTAGCGTCCATCGGGTAAAATATTTTACATTGTAATAGACCTATCTCGTGGTTGGAAATTCCGGAGGTTGCTAGTAAAATTTCGGAATTGAACGCAACATTGGAATCGGAAAGAGTAGGCTTTTGAGCGGAAAAGGAGAAACTTCTAAAGGAGATATCAAATCTAAAAAATTCCCCACCCTTACCTGTCCCAAATAATCGTTCTTTAGAAATATCATTTTCTAAGCAGGATAAGGGATCTCAAATTGACACTTTTGTTCCTAAAATTAAAACAAAGAAAACTTTTACTAATGATTGTAAGTCAATATTGACTGAAGCTGAAATGTTAAGTAAAAGTAGAGCTCTAATAATTGTTAAGGAACAAATAAAGAAAATGAGAAAGAAAAATCGAAATTGTCTTCCAAAAATAAAGTTGCAAAAGTTCAAGTTTTTTTCATCTCCTATCCATATTAAAAAGGAAGCTTATAAAGAAGAAGTTTCAAGCTCAAGCAAGCGAACTTCTCAAGCCCCAAAAATATCTCATTCTTTAAAGAATGACATATGTGGAATTGCTTACCCACCAAAACATGTTAATCATTCTAGCAAGCAAAGTTCTAAGAAAAGTCATCAATTTGATGTTAATCATGTGAACACTTCACGTTGGAAGAACATTTCATGTACTAACAATGCCTATAATTCTATATGTTCTTATGCCTTCCTGAAATATTCAGTCCATTTTAAGTCTGAGAAACATCTTATGCAACTGGCTCCGGAGAAAATTTTTAAATCTTCTTCGAATAACACGTTCACCTGTGCTGAAATGTCATACCCGTGTCAAATTGGTCCTAAATGGGTACCTAAAGCTACATTAATGGATGATTTAGGACAAGATTTAACACCTTATGTGTTTAACCCGTTTTCTAATAAGGGAGGACCCATCCAAAAATGGGTACCAAAGTCCCGTATTGTTTTGCAGATGTCCCAGCATGGGTAGGTATAAGAGAGCTGCTCCACACTCAGGACTGGTAAGCGATGCGAGCAACTATGTAGGAAAATTCTATATGCATTCCATACTAAATTTGGCATGAATCTCGAGCTGAAAAGATAATATACCTACTTTGAAACCATAGGGTACATTATAGACATGAATGTTTTGAAAGAACTTTATATGTTAAATCTTAGCATGCATATGAGCTGAAAGGCCTATATACCATCACATATGTACAATTTAACTATGCATATATCTTAAAGAACTTTAGAGCCTAAACTATCGTGTATGCAGATAAGCTGAATCGTCAAAAATACCTATTTTTACTTAGAGCGATTAATAAAACGTACATTCTAATGCATTTTTAAAGAACAATAATTCTTTAGTTTGCATCTGCTCTGAAAATAATAGTTCAGGCTTATTAATTGGGAGAGAACCTACATGTTTAAACGTGCATGCATTGAGGGGGAGTATCACTCCATATTTACGAGAGGAGAGTACAATTTTAGGGGGAGTATATCTTAGGTGCACGATTTGAGAGGGATAAAATACATATATGTATATCTATTTATATATCCAAAAAAAAAGAAGAAGGAAAAGAAAAGCAAAAAAAGAAAAAAGGATCACAAAAAAGAGCAAAAAAAAGCAAAGAGAAAAGAATGAAAAATCCGCTGAGGCATTTCAACCTCCCAAGACGCACTTGAACTGAAAACTCAACCCTCAAGAGTTCAAGAATTCCAAAAGGAGTGACAAACATACACTATCACGAAGATGATATCAACCGACTTGCTCCGACTTGCTGATCAAGTAGCACTCACCAAAATTGACGGAACCCATGTAGCTCCCATGGTTCAGTCAGACCAACCTGAACCTAACCCCGGAACGTAGCCTGGTGTTAGTGACGACAACTTCGTAAAAGCCACATTGGGAATTCTTGACAAAACCGAACAGCGGAAGATACAAAAATCCCTCACCTCACAAACATTCGGCCCATCCATATAGGTGCAGGAGCTGATTTTTATCAGCTCCCGGGTAGAAGTCGCCTCATTTGGTCCAATGGCGCATACACAACCGAGCCTTACCCACTCATCGATCCCAATAGACCGATGTTTCACAAAATCACGAGGAGCCACGTAATTTATCACCGCTTCACTTGAAAGCAGGAGATATAGAACTACAGCCCCACACCACTGAACTTTCTTGAACACAATGAGTCTAGGTGTCCTCACCTATCTAAAAGTTTTATATTTGTTAGGACACATGTTAGGATATTTAGTGATTGTGTCAATAGTTTAAGTCTTGAGATTTATATTGTAATTATCCTTTTAGCTTGGGCTTTGGACTTGAATGTAATTATTTAATTTTTGGTGTATGGGCCTTTACCTAGGGTTAATATGGTATATAATTACCAACACCATTTGAAAGGTAATCAAAGATCAAAAGGCTAACCCTAGTTTTCACACACTACACACACTACAAGGTGATAAATTCTCCCTTTTTCATTCCATCAAAGCCTCTTTGATTCCTTGTTTGGTGCATTCGGGACCAACAAGTGGTATCAGAGCAACGTGGATTGATCTGCATTGATTTGAATCCAGTTTCGTTCGATTCCGAGAAAGATCAAAGGTGTTTTTGGGTAAAAATCACTTTCGGGCATTTTGAGCTCGTTTTTGGGGTATTAATGCTTTGTTTTTGTGTTTAAAACCTTCCCCCAGATCGATTCTATGCCTAAAATGTTTTCAAAACACTTTTGGATCAGTTTTAACGAGTTTTGAGCAAGATCGAAGCAAAAACTCTTCAGAAAAGGACATCTCGACCATTCTCTGTTTTTGGTCGATTTGACCTATTTTTTGTTGTTTTTTAGCTCACAAAACGGTCGATTATGTGTTTAGGGAAGAATTTCTGAAGTTTAGGATCAAGTTTGAGCGATTTTGGCTGAGATTTGAGCAAGAACGAGACGATTTTCTGGCAAAACGCGTGTAAGCAATGGAACAGTGAAAGCTCGTTCTTGAACGCGAAATTTTTGCTTAATCGTTCGAGTCCACGAAATTTCCATATCCGCGAAAGTTGATCCCGTGAATTTTTAAACCGCGAAAATTTCTCTGTTTTTACCTCACTGTCGCTTCATTTTTTCTCAACCACGTACCCTTTAAAATCCGAGAAACTTCATATACGAGAAATTTGATTCCGAGAATTTTTCTAACACGCGAAATTTGCTTACTCAGAAACCTTCATCTGCGAAATTTGCTTACTCTTCATAATCCGAGAAATTCCATATCCGAGAAAGCTTATTCCGCGAATTTTTCTAAGCCGCGAAATTTTTTTTTCGAGAAACTTTCTCAAATCACATTACAACACGCGACACCTTTTAAAATCCGAGAAACTTTATATGCGAGAAATTTCATTTCAAGAATTCATTTAAACCGCGAAATTGTCATAACTTGCGATTTCTCAACAGCTCACTTTCAAAAGCTAAGAAATATTTCTAAGTCAAAATTTTTAAAATTGAGAAAGTCTTTCAAAACCACACTTCAACTCTCGATACGAAATTTTTACAACTTGCGAAGCTTTAAAATTCTCAACTGAGAATCTTACTCACATGCGAAATTTTAAAATCCGAGAAATTTTTCAACTGAGAATTTTTCTTCCGAAAATTTCTCTTTAAAACTCAAACACCGAAATTTCTCAACACATAATTTCTCGGATAATCCTTCATACAATCACGTCTCTACCTGCGAAGTTTTCTGACGTGTTAAATAAGTTTTTCCTCGTGTTAAAATTTTCTCGGGGTAAATTTTTCTCAAACTTATTTAAGATTTGATCCTTACACTTTAGTCTTATCACCCTAGACCACTTTTGACATAAATATTTTTTCTTTCTCGCCTCTATCGTTTTTTAAAATTTCTAGAACTTCTCCTAATTTCAAAATATATTTTCCCTTCATACATTATCGACTATCACACACGCTCACTTAGTTCTAAGAAATTCTTTAAACGATTTTTTTCTCAAAACTTATATTTCTCATCTCGTTCGTTCGTTACTAACTGTCTTGTCTATACAAGATCAAAACCACTGACGATTCGACTGCACCAACCATGTCTACCACGAATGACATCTCAACAGTGGGCTCCGACACCAGGCCTCCGATGCTGCGACAAGGCGACTACAGCATATGGACAAACCGGTTCCTCACGTTCATCAGGAATAAAGGCGCACCACTATCTCAATACCTTCTGGACTCCATCTTCAACGGCCCAGCACAATTCTGGACAATCATCCCTGCACAGCCAAATGCAAACCCTCCCATGGATGAACGCCGCACTCCAAGAGGTCTCATTAATGAGGATGAACAGGCTCGCGTACAGGCCGATGAGACTGCCAAAGGATATCTCTTCCAAGCTATGGGAAACGAGGTCTACGCTCACATTGAGTGCTGCACAACTGCTAAGGAAATATGGGATGAACTCGTGGAAATTATGGCAGGCACAACTGAGAGTGCTCAAGGGAGGAAATCAGCATGTCTCTCGCAGTATGAACACTTCCAGGCCTATGAAGGAGAGGAACTGCGTGACACATACCTCCGATACTTGAAGGTCATCAATGAACTCAAGAAAGCCAGGATCTCTAGGGACAAATTCGATATCAACAACTGCTTCCTTGGTAGCCTCAAACCACATTGGGGCAATACAATCGTGATGATGTTCAGAGTAAGGACCTCTCCAACACTTCCATCCATGCTCTCTATGACAGTCTGTCAGCTTATGCTCCTTACGTGCAACCCCAGTCCACTAACACTCGAGTCGACCCACTGGCCCTCCTCTCGAACAAGACCAATGAACGATCTTCCGCCATTAAGACCAAACAGAACAAAGGGAAGCTACCAGCTACTGTATCTGACATCTCCTCAGGATCCGAAGCTGATACAGAGTCTGATGAAGATGTTCATGATCTACGCAAGCAACTGGCAATGCTCACTAGGCTGGTCTCAAAGAAGATCGGGAAAAAATCATTATCCTCCTCCAATCGCCAAAGAACCTATAGCGGCACCAAAAAGACCATCCCCATGGAGGAAGCCAAGCCGACAAAGAAAGAGGAGGAATCAGCACCTCAGAAGTCTGTGAAGTGCTTTCGATGTGGAAAGTCAGGCCACTTTGCCAAGGAATGCCACGCACCACGCGTCAAGGACTCTGGCTACTACGACCGTAAGGCCAGATTGACCCGCAAAATGGAAAGTGGGAAAGTTCTTCTCACCGAAGAGGCTGAGTGGGTGAACGAAACTTCAGAAGACGAGGAGCCTAAGGATGAAGATTGCTGCATGGCAAGGCTGGTCGAACAGGACGAGGACGAGGACGAGGAGATGGTTGACATCGGTGAGAACACAGCTAAGACTCCCACCAACGCCGAGTCTGAGGTACGAATCTCACAACTCGATGATGTTTTTAATCACCGACACACCATTAAGAAACCCACCGTAGACGCTAGGGACTATGATGAACTTAAGCTAAAATTTGAAAACAACTATGCCTTACTTAGTTTAAAAGTAGAAGAGCTCGCTTGCGCAACCGAACGTCTAATGGCCTCTGAAGCATTAGTCAAGCGTCTGCAAAGCAAGAACAAACTAAGTGAGACTAAGGATAAGGAAACTACACTAGCCATCAGTTCATGTGAAACTTCTCGCCTCCTGACGGCCTCCCAATATGAACTGCTTACGAAGGAAAGAGTTAGGCTATACCGCAAGGTGAAAGAACTTGAAGAGCAACTTCACCTCAGAAAAAAGGCCGCACACATCTTATGCCTATTGAACCAACCAGTTGAAACAGAATTCTACGACGCCCGGATGGGAATCGGCCTGGCCAGCAACTGCGATCCAACGCCGCTAATTGTTAAAAGGTATAACATGGACAGTACATCATTCCTACAAACGAGGAAGGGTACTCCCTCACAGCTCATGTCATTTGTAAGATCCTCCTCCACTGTGCTGTCAGAAGAAAAAAGGGAACAGAACATACTTTGGGTAGAAATCGCGTACGACTACACGGAATTGAATGCTAGTGATAAGACTAAAAAGCCTTCACTCTCTGAAGACATCAAGTCTCAGTTCCCAACCGAAGAACAGGAAATCGCTTTCCGAGAAGCACTTTCTCGCATCTATGTCCCAGAAAAACTTCTGATCATAGCAGAACTAGAACGAATCCTAGAATTAGAGCGGAAAGCCTTTGTAAAAGAGCGAGAAGATCTACTTAGCCAAATCTTTACCCTAGAGCAATTTCACATACGAACGAACCCTCTACGTCGAGTCAAGTACCCGATTCTCGAACATGTACATGTAAGAGGACGGCGAAGATGTCTCCTGAAGCTGACATATGTTCTAACACTCTCGTATTCTTATGGATACAGGGAATGTGAGTTCGACGTCTCTGGAAGGGAGTTCGTATGAAATAAAGGAGAATCCGCTCTTCGATGACAAGAAGAAAAGACCATCCTATATTCATCTTTCCTCTCTATGTACTGAATCCCAATATCTTAAGGTCGTAGACAATTATGTTGCCAAAACTTATCTTTCTTTTACAAAACTTATGTCTATGTGCTGCTGCGATGACTTTGTTCTCCCACGCTTTCATGAATATGACACACATAAACACGCAACACTCCGACCACTCAAGCGAACCTCTTCTACTACGTCTTTGAATTCTCCCATCTCGCCTAAACCTAAGGTTAAGCGTAAACGTCTCTCGTCGTCAAACGCAAACTCACCGACTGCTCGAAAGCCAAAAGCGACCAAAACCGAAGCACAAAAACGACAACCACATCCCCCACGCCAACTCATGTATAAGGCGCCATACATGCAAGCACAAGATAGGAAAATATGGGTTAGAAAAACCATAATCCCGCCTCATCAAACAAATGACAAAGGGAAAGCTAAATTAGAACCGACACAATCTGATTTAGAAACCACATTTCCCATTAAGCGCATGAAAATTTTACTTGTATCACAAGAAGGTCCCGTCCGTAAACGGGGACCCAACATTTGCTGATGATTTCAGGTCTGTCATGTGTGGTATCTAGACTCGGGTTGCTCCACACACATGACGGGGAACAAGGAGCTGTTGAGCAACTTCTCCGAGCGCTATCTCGGAAGGGTCTCCTTCGGAAACAGTCAAATGGCGCCAATTCTCGGAACTGGTGATCTCGTCCATGACAAGCTGACGATTAAGGGCATCTCTTATGTCGAGGGTTTGAGCTACAATCTCTTCAACATTGGTCGTTTCTGCGACAAAGGATACAAGGTTCTCTTCGAATCTGACATCTGCAGCATTATAGATGCCTCGGGACAGCCTCTTCTTTCTGGAACGCGCACGTCTCACTTTACGTACTCAATCTTACGATCTCTCGACCTATATGCCTTCTCTCTCGAGCCGCACCCAAGTTGAACGATCTATGGCACCGGCGTCTTTCACATCTCAACTTCAAGACCATCAATAAACTGCGTCAGAATAAACTCGTCAACGGTCTACCCCAATTGACATATCATAAGGAACACCTCTGCACTGCCTGTGAATTGGGGAAGATGAAGCGATCATCTCACATCTCCAAGGAAACACCGTCCTCTAAGCTCATCCTTGAGCTCTTACACATGGATCTATGTGGCCCAATGCCTACGGCTACACTCGGAGGAAGACGGTACATTCTTGTGATTGTCGACGACTTCTCACGCTATACGTGGACAAAACTCATTCGTACAAAGGATGAAGTTCCTGATATAATCATCGAGTTTGTTGTTACGTCCCAAACCCTTCATCAACAAAAGGTTCGGATTATCAGAACAGACAAAGGAACTGAGTTTAAGAACAAGAAGCTCAGTGATTTCTATGCCACTCAGAGCATCACCCAGCAGTTCTCAGCTGTGAAGACACCGGAATAGAATGGTGTCATTGAGCGTAAAAATAGGACACTAGTTGAAGCAGCTAGGACTCTCCTCATCCAATCCGGCCTTTCACTCTCTTTGGGGCGAAGCTATTCAAACGGCTTTCTACACGCAAAACCGGGCTTCCATCTACAAGAGATTCAACCGCACCCCATACGTGATGCTGAATAACCGTCGTATCCCCGATATATCTTATCTAAGGGTCTTCGGTTGCCGATGTTTTGTGGCCAATGATCGCCAACATCTTGGGAAGCTTGATCCAAAAGCACTTGAAGGCATCTTTGTTGGATATTCGCTGAACTCGAAGGCATACAGAGTCTATCTTAAGGAGAAACGATCTGTCATTGAGAGCACAAATGTCACCTTTGACGAAAGCGAAGGCGACATCATGGCTTCTGCTCATATCAGTCCAGAACCAGGTCTCCTACAGTCGTCGACAAAAGGTCAACCTTCAATGGCGGAAACTTCCTCATCTGAGGGCAACTCTGGTGAACTGGATCTCGATCTGCTTTTCGAGTACTTCTATCCAGTGCCCAAGACTCCCGCCGCCACCACTCAACCTACCGCTGCACCCACTCCACCTACACCACCAGCTATCGGCAATGACGTCGTGCCTCCAAACTTGGATGCGCTCAATCTCAACGAAGACGACATTTCACTCAACCCTGGGAACATTGCTGATCCTGATGCTGAACCCTCTCAATCTACTACGGTTGAGATCTCTTCTTCGGACACCGGACCCCAATCCAATGAACCTCCAACCGATACAAATGCGGCCAGCTCATCTCAGACCAATATACCACTTTGGGCTCGCTCTCATCCAACAGATCAGATTATTGGGGATCCCACATCTGGTGTCTCGACACGTTCGGCTACGATGAATGAAAGTCTGTCTGCTTGCTATCTCAGTCAAGTCGAACCATCACGAGTAGCTGAAGCTCTCAACGATCCTGATTGGCTGATTGCAATGCAGGAGGAAATAAATCAGTTTGAACGTTTACAAGTTTGGGAACTCGGACCACGACCTCACAATAGATCCATTATCGGCACAAAGTGGATCTTCAAGAACAAAAAGGATGAAGACGGTGTTGTTATACGCAATAAAGCAAGACTTGTGGCTAAGGGGTACAAACAACAAGAAGGCATCGACTACGATGAAACTTTCGCCCCAGTTGCTAGGATCGAAGCCATACGAATTTTTCTTGCCTTTGCTGCTCACAAAAACTTTAAAGTCTACCAAATGGACGTGAAGACTGCATTTTTGAATGGATTTCTCAAAGAAGAAGTGTACGTTGATCAACCTGAAGGGTTCTTGAGCGAAGAGTTTCCTCATCACGTATATCGACTCTACAAGGCCCTCTACGGACTAAAACAGGCTCTCCGAGCTTGGTATGACGTCCTTTCAGACTTCCTTGTTCAGTCTGGTTTCAAGAAAGGATCTCTGGATACAACTCTCTTCACCAAGCGGAGTGGCCCGGACATCATGATTGTACAGATTTATGTCGATGACATCATTTTTGGATCGACTGAACCACAACTGTGTGAAGAGTTTGCAGAATTGATGAAAGAGAAATTCGAAATGAGTATGATGGGTGAGCTGAATTTCTTTCTTGGTCTTCAAGTAAAGCAACTCCCCGACGGAATCTTCATCAATCAGTCCAAATACATCCATGACATCCTCGAAAAATATGGAATGAAGGATGCGAAGACTGCTGCTACACCTATGTCACCCTTTGGCCGACCCGACGCGGACCCATCTGGTGCTCCCGTTGACCAAACCGTCTATCGAGGGATAATAGGCTCTCTTTTATACCTCACTGCTAATCGACCGAATATTGTTCTCTCGACAGGAATCTGCGCTCGCTTTCAGGCAACACCGAAGGAATCCCATTTCACTGCCGTCAAAAGGATTCTCCGCTATCTCAAAGGAACACCCAATCTGGGTTTGTGGTACCCCACTCGATCGGACTTCAAACTGGTTGGATTCTCTGACTCGGATTACGCAGGATGCAAGATGGACCGAAAAAGCACCTCTGGAGCTGCACACTTCTTGGGCGGTAAACTCGTAAGTTGGTCGTCTCGAAAACAAAACTGTGTCTCAACTTCATCGACGGAGGCAGAATATGTCGCCGCCGCTAGTTGCTGTTCACAGCTTTTGTGGATGAGAACCCAACTACGAGATTTTATGTTGATAAAATTCCCATTTGTTGTGACTCAAAAAGTGCTATTGCGATGACGAGTAATCCGGTTCATCACTCGAGAACGGAACACATAGATATTCGTCACCACTTCATCAAAGAACATGTCGAACAAGGGACGATTGAATTACACTACGTCACAACCGAAGATCAACTGGCCGACATTTTCACAAAATCGTTGGATGTCAAACGATTCCAACATCTAGTGACTATGCTGGGCATGTTGAATATTCAGTTGTGATCCCTACATGAACTTTGATAAAGTGTACATATTTCATTTTCCACTTCACTCCATTTTCTATGTGTCTTCTGAATTATGTCTTTTGAAGGGGAGTTTTCGATTAAGGGGGAGCGTCTGATTTTTCCATTTTTTTCAAAAGGGGAGTTTTAGATTAAGGGGGAGTTTCTGATTAAAAAAAAATGGGTTGAAATTTTAAAGTTTGGTCAAACTGAGTCAAAATTGGACCAATTAAAATGTTTTGGGTTGAATTTTTAATTTTCTGGTCAAAAAGGGCCAAAATTGGACCAATTGAACTTCAATTGGACCCAACTTTGACCAAGCCCGCGAAATTCAGCTCAGCTGAGGTTTTGACCAAGCCCACGAGATTTCGGCCCATTAACTCAAAATTCGCATGAACAGTCACAAAAATCCTAAAACCCCAAAACCCTTAACGTTTTTTTTCACAATCCTAAAATTCCCGAGAAAATTCAAAAATTTCGCAACCCCTCTTTTCAAAATTTCGCAACTCCTCGCAACGTCGTCGTCGTCCAATCTGCATTCAAAATCCGTTTATCTGCATTCTCCGTCCTCAAAATCAGCTTTTCGGTATGAATACACCTCTAATAAACCAAGTTCCATTCATTTTATCATGTTTTGCCCCGTTTTGATTAAATCTGTTAGGTTAGGATTAATTTTTCTCGGCTCTGAATCGAACGCATGTTAGGTTTTTGGTGTTTAATACCCCCAAATATGCATTGCCCATCCGATTTCGAGTCGATTGAGTCCAGATTATTGCATTTTAGTTAAGATTTGAGTAGGTCTAAGGCAAAAAATCATTGCGTCGTTTCGCACGTTTTCGCACTGTGTTCTTCACCGAGAAAATTCTCAGAAAATGCTTTAATCGTTAAATTTCGCTGCTACAGTGAGCTAAGCCCCTCGAAACTTTTATTTTATCCGCGAAATTTCTTGCACTATAGTGAGTGAGGTCCCGCGAAATTTTATCCGAGAAATTTCTAACGTTGAAATTTTCACTGCTACAGTGACTAAGGTCCTGCGAAAACTTTCACCCGAGAATTTACATGTGTTAAAACCTTTTTTTTCCCTGCTATAGCATGTGGAGTCCCGCGAAAGTTTATCCTAGAAAATCTTTTTCCCTCACGCCAAAACTTTTTCTGCTACAGTGAGTTTTGCCCCGCGAAATTCTCAGAACACATCACTTCATATTACATATTTTCGCATCTTCACTATTTCGCAACCACAGTGAAACAAAAGTTTCTCAATCCACAAAGCTTTTTCCTCCGCGAAACTTTCATGTAACATGCGAAAAATTTGGACAACTTGCGAGATTTCTTAACTTGCGAAAATTTTCCATACTTGCGAAATTTTACTCAATCTGCGAAGATTTCTCACGACATATCTATGTGCTATCACTTGCGAATTTCCTAATACATGCGAAAATTTTCTCTATCTGCAAAATTTCCCTGATATGCGAAAAGTAACATTACGTGCGAAAATTTCTACGTGTTACACTTAGCGAATTTTCCATTACATGCGAACTTTTACACAACATGCGAAAATTTTCTCTATCTGTGAAACTTTTCCTTGATATGCGAATTTTCCATTACACAATATGCGAAAAATTTCTCGTCATGTCTACGTGTTATAATCTGCGAAATTTTCATTACATGCGAACTTTTACACAAAATGCGAAAATTTTCTTGACATGACTATGTGTTATGCTTAGCGAATTTTATCACATGACAATCATTCAATCTTAACAACTATTTCAAAAAAGACTCTAAATTAGCTTTAATTTGACTTTTTTTTATATATGTTTGGGCAATTCTATGTTTCGTTTTATCATTTTCGCAACTTAGCCAGTACTAATCATTTTACAATTACTGTCGAGTACAGGTATGACTAACAAAGATCAAGGTACACTTGAAGCGCTTGAGGCGGCTGCAATCCAAAGGGACGTCGCTCGCATCGAACTCAACACGCGTACCTATGTCCCACCACCCGAGCAGATCTTCCCAATAAGTCAATGGGCGGCCTTGATTCCCAACAACTACATGGTGGATTTGAACAGCTTTCGGTGCGATGCCCCCGTCATTATAGAAATCCTCAAAGGGCACCCACTTCGCCACGCCCTCACTCATGGCGAGCCAGAAGCGCAAGTGTATCTTCAACAATTCTGGCATACGTTGCAAATAGCTGGACCACTCCATCTTGCTAAAACCTTATCCGCCAAAAACGATCAAGAAACGGTGGTCCTCACCCGCAAGATAGTCCAAGAAGTGCTTCAACTCCCAGTCTACTCACCCTACGATCCACTACCGACGCACGAACAACTCATTGAAGACATTGACAGACTGGGCTATCAACCAGATACAAGAAGAAGAAGGGGCCCACTTGTCCTCAGTGAAGTCACCACCCGCAATCTACCTCAACCCTGGCGAACACTGTACTTGCTGGTGAACAAATGCATGTCAGGGAAGCATGCTGGTCAGGACCGCGGAAACTTTCAAATCCTCACCATCCTCACCGGCATCGCCCACAATCGCAAGTACAACTACGCCGACATCATCTGGATGGATCTCATCTCAATGATCCAACGTCGCGATCGGGAAGTCGCCAAGGGAGTCACAAACCGCTTCGTCCCTTACATGCGGTGGCTCCCAGCTCTCATGAAACATTTCCGCCTGCACTCCACCAACATTCGCATCCGGCCGGTAGCGGAACACTTCCTCATCCCCACTGTCGAGAAGTTCGCCAAGAAAAACACTCCGGCGAAGGATCGACACGCAATGATAATTCCGGACGAAGTTCTCGCCTACGCAGACCAGTCAAATCCGCACGTCCGAGAATATCGCGCCACAACCGCCACATTCTGCGAAAGCCCCCGACCTCTATCCACTGTTCCTACGGCGCAGATCAACCCCACTGCTCCTATCCCCGGGACTAGCCAAAACCCCACCACCACCTCCAAAAAGTCATCGAGTCGCGCCGCATCCTCTTCCACCCGCGTTCCGAAAAAACGATCGCGTGAGGATGACGTAAGCCGCCCCACGGAGCGTCAATCGAAACAAAAACACGATCGACCTCCTCAGCCACAGATAAGCCGAGCCGAACCAATAGCTACAGGAGGTGATGTGTTCACCTCCCGAGTAGAAGACGTGGCATCTGGCTCAACCACGCAAACGACCCCCACCAACCCACTTATCTTCCTCTCTACAGGAAGGTACTTCATTCCACGAGGAGCCACGTATACCATCGACATCCCACTTGGAGATGGTCGATGTTGAAACAAGCAGTCCCTCGCCTCAGACTGCACTCTCTTCATGCACATCGAGTATAGTGCCCTCACTCCCCATAGTTTCATACGTTTCTAGGACACATACACCTTCTACCGCACCATAGAGTCTTCGTGACTCTATCAGAACGCTCGATGATGTCTCTGTGACTGAGAGCTGAAGACCTAGCACGGCCAACATCACAACAACCGTGAGCCTAGGCCATCATTCGATTGAGTCTGTCTCATCGATGATGCCAACGGGAAGTCTGAGTGACCCCGTCTTTTCCCGTCCTGTGCAAACGGGCGGCCGATCGGCTATCTTCTCCGATTCGGTGACAGTTGGATTTCTTCGTGATTCCAACTTGTTAGACTTATCTCAGTTCGTGACTGAGACCGCGTTAGAGACTCGTCTTCAAGAGTTTGCAAAGACTCTTGAGGCGTCTATTCTCGATAAAGTCTACGCGCGTCTTGATGCGTCCACCGTCGACAAAGGCAAAGGTGTGGCCCCGGAGACGCCACCACCCATGCAACATACGGACGCAGACGCTGTTCTCTCCTCCATTTCCGCCAAGGATCTTCTCTACATCCTCAGAGCCCGATTCGAATCCATGATGGAACTTGACGAGGAGGAACGGCAAATGAAGGCCATTATGACTCAACCGATGACCTGTCGTGCTCAAGGCGAATCTAGCGGGATCAGGCGCGACGATCAAGACGCTGATCAAGATCGCCGCGAGGGGGAGAATTGGCAACTGGGCTCACAATCCCAAGGACTCATGCAATCGACGCCGCCCTCCTCCTCTGGACCTGAAACGACGCTCGCAACAGAAACCTCACACCCCACTAGCCAAAAATCCCACCTTGTTTACCCTGAGCCACTAACCAAATCACCCTCACCACCACCCATTACCGTCTCCGAAACTCCAATCGTCACATCAACGTTAGAGACCACCTCCACACAGTCCTCCACCCACCATCTCGGAACCTCTAACTGTCACATCGACGTTAGAGGCCACCACCACATCTACACCACCCGTCACCCAAATCATCCTCGCCAAAACCATTACCTCAACCGAACCACCAGAATCTCCACCACAACCATCCTCACAATCCACAAACTCCTCCGACGCAACACCCTCGCCACCACATAGCCATACCCCTCTCGATATCGATTCCAATCTGGCTTCCGAGGACGTCTACTGCGCACAAAACGAGATCGAGGCCTACATCTTCAACGATGAATGGCTGTACACACCCGCCGATGCAGTAGCAGCCAGGAAGTTGGTGGAAAACGCTCGACGTCTGCTAAAGGAAGCCTCGCTCACGCTGATCAACACCGCAGACGACGAGAACGGAGAGGAGTACGACGCCGAACCTGTCGAGCTCGAGAACATCCTACAATTCCAAGCGCAGCAAACTGAGGCTCCTACTGCTCAAACGGATGTGCCCACGGTGGATATACCGGAAGCACCGTGGGAAACAAAAAGATCACCGCGCCGTTTCAAGAAGAGATCAGGAAGAGGATCTGGCGGCGCAAGGAGCAGATCATCACAACCTTCGACGAATATGAGCTGATGAACATCCAAAATTGGAGCGAGGAAAAGAAGAAGCTCTATCGATGGAGCCTTCTTTGCAACAAGTGCACAAAGAGGACGCTATCCGATGAGGAAAACATCGCTCTGGAAATGAATCGGGCCCCCATCTGCAAAGTCACTGACCTCCGCCAAGAGTCGAAAGGACCTGTCCACTACCCAGTCTTCACAATAATGAGGCAGGACGAGAGCTACAGTGAAGTCAGTGAGGCGGACTTCAAGTTTCTGCGCCTGGGTGACCTATACAGCATGCTGGAATCCATGAAACAGTTCAGACTCGTCCTCAGAAGTTCTGGACATCTCGTACGTGCTGAACCGGTCACCATGGGATATGTGACTCTCAAGCGCCACATGCTCCGACAGGTCAGATTCTTCGCCACCCACGATCTGCAGATAGCGGTGGAACACAACCTGAAGAAGGTGAATCTGACTCGCCCATCTTTCAAGAACGAAGACGACTACCGAGAAGGCGATGTGATCGATGGAGACGATCCGGCGGTCGCCTACTCGAACTACAAGGGAAAGATGAGGCTGCTGCGCTGCTCCGAAGTGGCAAAGTTCTCGGATGGGACGCTCACCATCATCCAAGACAAACTCATGAGGATTTGCCGCATCCTTTCGGAAGAAGATCCTCTCTGCCGATCCAAGTTCGCGAAGCTCATTGATGCTATAGCTGATCGAATGGTCCTTCGAAGGAATCTCCGCGCCTTTGAGTTCAAGCTAGGACTTCGCGAAACACTTACACGCTAATCCACCATCCCAACGCCCAAGATCCCAGACTCCCAGCAATTGACACAAAGGGGGGATTGTTAGGATATTTAGTGATTGTGTCAATAGTTTAAGTCTTGGGATTTATATTGTAATTATCCTTTTAGCTTGGGCTTTGGACTTAAATGTAATTATTTAATTTTTGGTGTATGGGCCTTAATATACCTAGGGTTAATATGGTATATAAGGTTTTACCAACACCATTTGAAAGGTAATCAAAGATCAAAAGGCTAACCCTAGTTTTCACACACTACACATACTACAAGGTGAGAAATTCTCCCTTTTTCATTCCATCAAAGCCTCTTTGATTCCTTGTTTGGTGCATTCGGGACCAACAACACATACACTTTTTCTCATCTGGACTTTGTGATCAGATCAGAACTTTCGTAGACATATCAATCTAAGACATGCTTCGATGATCGGAAGGAAGTCCTACCGTTGCAACATCAAAACAACAACGGTTTCAGGCCATTGCCTATGAGCTACGCTCCTAGATTGATGTTAAGGGACGCCTATGTGGGCTCGGTCTATAAAGCGTTGTCCTCACAGGCCACGTCTCAGAGATTATCTCTGAAGTCGAATCGACGGATTGCCTTTGTGGCTCCGTCAGGTTATTACCCAACCTGAGCACCCACCATTTCCGCCGTGCGTACCACACTGAAGACGGGCTCTCATGCAATTGATGGAAAAATCTGAAGGAGCCCAAGCACATTTTTGGAAATGCACCCCACGTACCTTCTTCTGGAGCCAAACAAGTTTCCTCGAGGCCGAACCAGAAAATGGGAGTAGCACTAAAGCAAAATGGGATCAATACTACGACGAAAGTGTAAGATAGGCTAGAAAATGCTAAATCTCAAGCGTCGTCAGATAATCAAGCAAACACCACAGACTTCAGTTGTCGCCTCATGTACGACTCTCCGATTTTAGAGAAACACCCCAATCACTACTTAAGGTTGAACAAATGTAGGGGGAGTTGAGCTACAATCAAACGGAGATATCGGACTCAATGACAATATACGACCAACAACTTCAGCATGGACTTCAAGAATCAAAGTTGCCGACTCGTGTACAACTCTTCGAGTTTAAAGAGAACTCCAATTCCAACACAAGATTGAACAAATATAGGGGGAGGTGCAACAAGTGAAGGAAGAGCTGAGAAGATTCGACTAGCAGCTTTAAATACTTAAGAGAAGAGAAGTTCAAGAGACGGTGAGCTTGAAGATCTTTCATAGAAGAGGTCATAAGACAAGACAAATGAGGATGTGATTGAAGAAGAGCACGAACGCAAATGTTTTCGCATACACAACTCTGATACGTGTTCTTTGAGGAATCAGGAGATTACAAGACGAAGATAACCAACGCTGAATTGCAAATGAACATAAAGGGTGAGAATTTTAGGATTATATTATTGTGTTCAATTAAACTAGCTTATCTTAATCTTGTAATTTATTTAAATGAACCGGGCTTAAATGTTTTAGAGCCCAGTGATCTTATTCTTGTAATGGGCTTACAAGGGCCAAAGTATTATATACCAACATGTGGTATAATTACTAAAACCCTAACACATAGTTAGGGTCTTGTGCATGATAATTAATAGACAAAGAATTTTTAGAGAAAGAGCCACCAACCCCTCCTCAAGAACGCACACACGCACACCCCACGCTAAGTGAATTATTCCATTTATTTTCGTGGTTAATTTCTTGAAATATGCTTTAGTTGGATATAAACGGACCAACAGCTTCCCAATCTTAACGCTCTAATCGTTCGAAAGTGGTGAAGAAGACACTTTTCCATTGACGAACACATCGAACAGTTTCTCCAAAGCCGAAACAACCTCACCCCAATAAACTACGCCTACTTAGAGATTAAGAAAATGACAAAGAACTCGATCAGAAGCTCGGCGAGGAGGCTATGGAACGGTATACAAATGAAAGCTTTATAGCGGCCCTTATGTAGCAGTAAAGCTCATGGACTTACGATCAAAATCCAAGGAAGAATTCATAAGCAAAGTTTCGTCCATAGGCCGAATCCACCACTGCAACGTTGTCCGACTCATAGGCTTCTACGTATCCAAATCGAACTGCGCTTTGGTCTACGAATATCTTCCCAATGGCTCACTCGATAGGTATATTTTCGGCGAAAAACTATTAGACGGGCTCGAACTGAAGTACGAGAAGCTTTACGAAATTGCCCTCGGAGTGGCTCGCGGGATAGAATACTTGCACTAGGATTGCGCCATGCAGTTATTGCACTTCGACATTAAGCATCACAACGTACTTCTCGACGAGAAATTCAACCCTAAGATCTCGATTTTGGGCTGGCGAAGCTTTACGGTATCGCAAATGGAAGCTCCCTCAATAGCAATGTTATTACCGATGCGAGGGGCACGATGGGATATATGGCACCCGAGATTTTTTACAGAAATATTGGAAGGGTTTCGTATAAAGCTGATATATATAGCTTTGGGATACTGTTTTTGGAAATGACGGGTCGGAGGAAAAATACGAACCCGTTTGAAGAGGATTTGGGTCGGGTTTATTATCCTTCGTGGGTCTACGATCATATATCTTGTGGTAGGGGGATAGAGGTGGTCGATGCGAGCAAAGAGGAGAAGAAAATGGTGAAGAGGATTATAATTGTCACTCTTTGGTGTATTCAGATGAAGCCATACAATCGGCCGCCGATGAACAAAGTGGTTGAGATGCTCGAAGTGACCGACTGTGAACTGAAGATTCCGCCGAAGGCTTTTATTGCTCCGAGGGAAATATGCCACGACAATAATTAGAACTCGATTATGGTATGAACTTCTCGACATAGAATCATAATAGGGATGATCTTTCCTGTGCAATCACATACATGTTTAAGAAAACTATGTTTATACATATTGATGTGTATGATACAAATAATAGAGTAACCGAAGTTTGTGTTTGGAAATTCTGCCGCATTAGGTTTGGGATTGAGTTTACTATATCATGTGTGTGTGTGTTAAACAGATCATGAACATTGATCTTAATCGCAAACTAATCGAATTTACTAGACTGGAAATTAAACAGGACAATACTTTCATGTGGTTCGGCTTGGTTTTCAAGCCTACATCCACTGAACAACAAAGCTCTCTTTGAAATGGCATTATAAGGTCTCTAGTTTGCAACTCACTCAAAACTTGCACTCTATCGAAAGATACACTTTCTTGAAGATTGCTACTTGAACTTTGAGTTCAGATATAAGAATATATACTCAACTGCCTGCTTCGCTGAGTTGTACCAGTAGCCTTCATGAGTGATACAACTTTTTTATAATCTTAAGTCACATCATTTGGTCAATTAGCGTGCTAGATCTAACTACCCACATTTTAACTGAACCGAACTTAAGGACCTTAAAATTGTTAGTTCAGATCGACTCTTATTCCAGCTATGATGATCTTCAGCTCTACTTCGATTCTCCCAGGTCCTGATTTTCATAGTTTAGGTTCTCTCAACATTATAAATTAATATATATATATATAATATATATATATATATTATATACTATATATATATATATATTATCTCAATTCAGATCAGAAATAAGTATTGAGCTCGTAACGATCCTTACCGGTACACTTGTTTTTCTATGTGTGAAATAATACACTAGACTCGCACGTTACATTGAAACGTAAAAGAATGATGCAAAACCTAGTCTTACCGGATGTATTAAGGTGATATAATATGCTATCAATGTATTTGTTTACAGGTGATATTCATTTTAGTACGTATTTTTTTATTATCCATGCATTTGGATTTAATGGGTCTAAGTTATTTATTTATAGTTATTTACGTATGGTTGGACAAGGACTTTGTTGATATAATCTAAGATGATAAGAAAAAACTTATAATTAAATAATAACTAAGTAATTAAGCATAATTATTAAATAAAAAGGGAAATTCTACTTGGTACATCCGTGTTTAAGGTTTTTCTAATTAATGCTCAACGTTATTTTTCGTCCCGATAGGTACCTCTGTATTTAAGACTTTTCAAACCGGTGCCCTAAGTATTTATCGGTTCCAGTTGGTACCCCCATGTTTAAGGTTTTCCCAATTGGTACTCAAAGTGTTTTTAAGGCTCGTTAACTGCTAATGGAACTAAAAATGACAAGAAAACGATTCTTACACCTAATAATCACATTTCTTTTAAATCACGATGTTATACGTTAGAGATATTGTACCTACCTAGAGAATACTTTGCATAACAATTGGAAAAGCATTAAACACATGCGTACCAACCGGAATTGAAAAATACTCTGGGTACCAGTTGGAAAAGTTTCAACAAATGGCTACCTATGGGATATGAAAATAACTTTGGCACCATCTGAAAAAACTATAAAAACAGGGGTATCAAGTGGAATTTCCCAAGAAAAACCTATCAATGAGGCGAGTGACTACAAGATAATAAGCAAATACATCCAAGTGTCATGATACTATACATGTTTGTTTTCCTTGAGATTGTAACTTCTTTGTTCATCTTTTTTCACCATCTACATTTTTCTTAGTCTCATGTTGCAGCTTTTCTTTCTTATTCTCAATTACATATTGGAGGATCCTTCCATTAAAAAATCAGATCCATTTTTCTGAAAAAAAAATGGATTAACATTACAGTATACATTACAGTCACATACCGAAAAGATGAAGAAAAATAAACTAGAAATTGTTCGCCTTGTAATCTCGTCAAAGATGGAATCGACGACCAGGATTCTTTTCCGAACGTGAAGTTCTCAATCTTAAGGGATTGCTAAAATAGCAATACAAGCCGCTTTGGATGAAGACATTGAGACCTTGTCCCACGTAAACCTAAAATTATGACTGTAATGAAATGGAGTAGTGGGGAACAAAGGTGCACGCTTTACAGTTACGAATGACTCGATTTGTTTGGGTTATATGCTAGATTCCGACAAAGTTTTGCAAGACAATGAGTTCTTTGATTTGGAGAAAAAATTTCGACTATCACGTCGTGTTGTTGCTCGTTCTTGAAGATAGGTTTTAACTTAATAGTTATTGTCAGTTACTTAGTTGTTATTATGTAATTATTATTGTTGTCTTATTCTTATCATGTAAGTTTTTTCTTTAGGTAGGTGGCACTTAGTTGGATGATAGAGAAAAAATTGGATCCAAATCATCGATATCGGCGTACACATGTTATTTCAGGGTTAAATTGTTCTTAAATTGCTCCTAAATTGCTCCTTTTATTAAATTTACAGGACTAAAAATTGGCCACTTAATTAAGGAGTCCCTAACCGCCCCCAAATATACATGACAAAACAAATAACTAGACCCGCAGCCCACCTAATGTTAGGAATCGATGCAATTACAAGCAGCGGAAATTAAAATTTTATATAACAATATATCAAACCGATGCCACCAAGATCCATACAAATTACAGTTAATGGTTTATAGAGATTATGCCTTCTAATACCTTCGAGATGATTACGTAAACAAATACCAAATGTATGGTATCTCTGCCGGTATCCACCAAGAACACGATCAAAGAATCGTCCTTTCACCAGCTAGGAGCTACTCAAACGACGTAGATTGATTCAATCGACACACTGAGAACCGAAAACACTTATTCTATCTCACGTAATCGTTATCATTCTTTTCGAAAGATGCCAAGCATATACACCAAGGTCACGGCTGCCCAATTTATTCATGATTGAGAAAGTAGAAATCCTTTCCTTTTTATACTAATAAAGGATCAATATATTATTTTATCCTATAATTATATTAATTACTCAATCATGGCGTGATCTCATCCTATGATTATGGCCTTATCAATACAATATGTAGATCTTATCTAAACATTATATAATATTATGTTAAATGGACTAACTATGGCAGCCGATTTCCTCCCAATCTTTCACCTATAAAAGAATTCGTAAACTCTATCATTTATGTTATTTGCACCTTACTCATTTTCCTATTATATGATAAACAAATAAATTATCGCGTAATTTATTTATCATCATATCTACATCTCATGTAGTACATACAAAAAATATTATTCTCCTTGATATATTCTTTTCGGTGTGACCCAGTAGGATGCATGTCCAATAGAATTAGAACCCGTTCTAAATCTATAAATCATAATTAGCACCTAGCAAATGTATTAAGATTACCTAAGTGACACAGATAATATATATCTCAAATACGTATCATCATCCTTAAGCAGCAATTGCCCGTGTCAATTCCTTGTCGCATAATATCCTAAATAAGTTCAAGGTAGGAATGTGTCATCCTCGCAGCTTATTTATTTCTTGATTCCAAAAGTTTATCATAAATATGATTACTCTAAATCACATTGCATGCATCACGATATCACCTTTATCAAGGGGCCCATGGATATATCGCTCATGAAAATGAGGGACAGAATATTCTTGATGAACATAATCCGTTGCACTAGTCACGCATGTCGTAACACCACCCGTATGGTTACCTTTTACGGCTAACGTTGAGCGATACTAACAGACAAGCATTTCTAGTGTTGAAAAATGAACATCTCATATCATAGAATTCAAGACACATATGAAACATTAATGACACAAACACAATCCATAATATGTTCATTTCGGGTCTATCCGATATCATAATCTCTATTATATATCTATGTGATTAAACTGATAACTCTTTATCAAATAGTTTGTAACTATCATTTAATCCACACATTAATCTTAACATGATATTTAGTGTCCCATGCTAAATGTCAAGATTAAGGATAATTTAGAGTAAATATTATTTATTTCAATATGGAAGTCTACAATCTAAGTCATCGACTTAAATGACCCGTAAATAGTTAATTTACTCAACGAACAAAATGATATAAATAATTCAATTCGTGAGAATAAAAAGAACAATAATATAAATATTGGCTTCTTGATCAAAATACTAACACCTAAGGGGCGGGGCAGGCCTCCCTTTCTCAGGCCCGCCAGAATGCAGGGCTACCCACATCCGCCCCGTTGGCCCGTTTGATAGCTCTATGTTTAAACGAGCTTAGACCCGCTCAAAAGTCGAGTCTCGAGACCTGAATATATCGTTCGATAGACCACGATGTCTTGATTTTAAACTAAGTTTACTATTAGAAATCAAAACATTCGAGTCAGACTGGACTTAGTCGGAGAGTGGGGACTACGGTGGCGTTATGTGGAATACCTACCTGATCGAAAAATAATCAATATTCGAATAGAAATAGCTTTTTTTATCTATACTATTTATAACGGGTAGGTGGGCATCATATAGCGTAGCGGGGTTCAAGTTCGGATTAATATTTTCCCTACTCGAACCCGACCCAGTTTATGACGTGTATATCGGGTCTGGATACCCGAACTGGGATACCTTGTTTAGCTAAACCACAGAAAAAAAAAGTTTCTAGGTAATCATGAGAACAACATATAACATATATAATGATAAAATATATAATGATATAGTGCATTAAATAATTAAATAATTAATAATATTGCTTGTTAAGTTTACAGTATAAATTGACACGTAAAATGTTTAAAACTTAAACATGACACAAATTACATACTGATACATAGAGATTTGCTATGGTGCCCAATTACCGTGAGCAACCACCGTCAGCACCATAGGTAAATCTCTCATCTTTTTGCGCTTTTTTGATTCCTAACGTCGCCAACGCCTCCATCGAGCCTCTCATATCATTGCTAACCTAAATCGCCCTCTCCTACACGTTAATTGTTTAGAAAATTCAATATTGATTATTCACGTGGACGACGTACCGATGTGATGACTTTCTTAAAAATTAACGTGTTGGAGAGGGCGCTTTAAGTTAGCAATGGATATGAGAGGCTCGACGGAGGTATTGGCAATGTTAGGAATCGAAAAAGCACTTAAAATTGAGAGATTTGCTTATGGTGCTCACGGTGGTTACTCACGGTAGGTGGACACCATAGCAAATCTCTTGATACATATATAATCAAATACGTTATAGAGATTTGCTATGGTGCCCACCCACCGTGAGCAAACACCGTGACCACCATAAGCAAATCTCTCAATTTTTTGGGTTTTTTCGATGCTCAACGCTGCCAAAACCTCCATAGACCATTTCATATCAATTTCTAACCTAAATCGCCATCTCCAATACGTTAATATTTAAGAAAATTTATTATTTATTATTCACATGTGGACGACGTACCGAGGTGATGATTTTCTTAAATGTTAACGTGTTGGAGATGGCGATTTAGGTTAGCAATTGATATGAGATGGTCTGTGGAGGTTTTGGCGGCGTTGAGATTGAAAAAATGCAAAAAATTGAGAGATTTTCTTATGGTGCTCACGGTGGTTTCTCACGGTTGGTGGACACCATAGCAAATCTATATATATATATACATATATATATATATAATATACGTATTAGTAAATATTAGTAAATTGAAACTATTAAGTATTTAAAATATCATGATAAGATAGCAAATAACTACCCGCTATCTGATCCGAACACAATTTTGGGGTATCTGGTTCCCAATACCCGAAAATAAACCCGAACTACCCGACCTCGATCGAACTCGTGTAATACCCGAACCCGAATGCCTTCCCCTAATAAATGCCCACACACAGACTAACAATTTACAAGTATAATTTTAGTACTATTTCTTAAATTAATTCAAATTATATCTCAAATCAAATTTCTTATATATATACTTATAAGTAATAAACCTTTTAACATATATTTTCACATAAGTAGATCTATTAGAATAAATAATATATGTATGTTTATATATTGCACCCGCTTGCATAAAAGACTGAAGAAATAAAAATAAACAAATGTTTAATACACGACAAGAATACTAAAACAATCAAAATGATAAAGATGTGGCAAAAAAAAGATAAAATCAAATATGTTCATTCATTCAATCAAGGTTGAGGTTGCTGTTGATCAGCCGACGCGGCCCAGTACAACTTCACCGCAAACAGGAGCTTCTCCCTCACCAACGGCCCATCCTCGTGATCGATGATCTTACTGTCCCAATTCAAAGCCTCAGCGATTCTCTTCACCTTCACCAACACGTCCACGTCGTCCCTAATGATCAAACTCCCTTCGGGCCTTAGTATTTTGTCCATTTCTAACATAATGTCTTCCGTCTCGCACTTGTCTCTATAGAGAGTGAAGATCGAGTCGGCGTGGATCAAATCATACGTTCTGGGGTACGTCAACACTCGCACCTGACAAAAAGAAGAAGAAGACCAAATACGTAAAATTCAATCAAAATAGTATGTGCGTGCGTGTGTGTGCGTGTGTGTGTATAGGGCGATTGTCATTTTTCGCCCCCCCCCCCCCCCCCCCCCCCCCCCCCCCCCCCCCCCAATATATTTGGACGGTGTTCCGATGTTGTAACACTTATCCATCAATGTTCCCAATGTCGTTTTTCTCCCCCGATTAATTTAGCTGTTAGTTTTGTCAAAATTTATGGACCAAATCAGGCCGCATATACGGGCCATTGGTCCCACGTTCTTCGGCCCCTCATAAATTCCATCTGGCCCAGCACGACTCGTAAATTCATCCAAACTAATGGTTATCGAGGGACCAAATCATTACAAAAAAAAAATAATTTGACATGTCGAATAGAGACCAAAAATTACCCCAAAACATTGGGTACCAAAAAGTTATATTCTCCCTGTGTACATATATGTATATACATTGCAGTGTCTTCCCTATCACATGGGCTTAACTCAAGTCTAACTATATTTTGACTTGCGTGGCATCTTAATTAAAAGTATAATAATATTATTGGGTATTTAAATACGGATGGAGGTGTTATGTCTTGATTGAAAGTTGGGAGTAACCCAAGTGGATAGGAAATTCAGGACCTATATATGTGTATATATAGGTACCCGCTGATATGGCACATCAGCATCATATGTGTTGATCTACGGCGCTTAGATGTGTTGATTAATGTCACATCACATTTGATGTTGAAGTGGCATGCTGATTAGGCACGAATCACTGCCAAATCAGCAGGTGCACATATAAGATGCTTACATAAGGTGAGCACCATTTCATTCCTCATATGTATATATATATTATATATAATATAATATATATATATATATTATATATATGTGTACAGAGAGAGAGAGAGAGAGAGAGAGAGAGAGAGAGAGAGAGAGATTTGCTATATATGTTTATCATACCAGCTTTGATAGGTTCCGATCAATCCCCTCTTGTAGATGACGCCGAGTGTGTTGACCCGAGCCTCCACGGGGACCACGTTCATCACCCAGAGCGGATCTGCGATCAAATTAGCGGCGAATCCGCCCAAGAAAGCGTTCATGTCGAGGATGTTGCGGTACCATCATGGCTGTCCTAACCGATTGTTGACCGTCTTATAATAAGACACCCTTCTGCTCCACAGCTTAAGTTTCGGGGGTAACGCCACTTACGGTGCCCTTACTAATCCTAGGTGGCACCGAGGTTACCGCTTGAGCCATTTTCTAATTTGCCGCCCGACGTTTCCCCCTCGTCCGATACTTCTGGCAATCGGGTCAAACACGTCTCTAAGCTCGTGTACTTACGAAACAAGTTAAAAATATTGATACAATTATCTAGTGATTTTGGGCTGAAACAATTTCTCGATGTGGGGCAAATAATCTTAGAACGACTCTGATTTGAGTTTTTATGTAGAAAAAAAGAAAATTAGTTAAAAATAATGCGAACAAACGAACCAAGTGTAGAAATTGTTTGTAGAAATTTGGGGCCTCTGCGTCATCGAGGCCCACGCACACACGTCACACGGAGGGGGTGGTTGTTATAAGCTTGATGGGTTCCTTCTTAAAACCAATTGGTGTTAAAAGGAGTGGCCATCAAGCTTATAAACCCATTAACATTAACTTTTTCTAGCCATTGTCGATGTGGGACATCTCATCACCACACCACACGTAACAATTCCACCAGCAAGCCTTGTCGGGATCTTGCTCGGAAGGGCAAAAGGGTGGGTTTTGGATGATCCTTCGTAGATTTTGGCACTTGGCGTGATTGAGGGGCTTTTGCCAGATGACAATATCGTCTTTCTCGACGAGTTTTTTCCAGCATAGGCTCCGAGTGACGTTCTCGATCTGCATCTACTCTGTGTTCAAATCCTCCTTCGTTCTTTCCCAACCCTTGTAATACTTTCTCCAACATATCGGCGGGCCCGAGAGGATCCAATACCCGCCCAGCCTCAAAACACGGTCCAGCTCAATCAAATAGGCGCCAGCTAATACATCCCAAAAAAAAGTTCAAAATTAGTAAGCGTGTTTCATTTTTTTTATTGAAAATTAACGAATTTCACGTGATCTCACCGTGTTCGCCCCACAGAATTAGGCAGCGAGAACAGTGAGACATGTCGAAGGCCCTCGAAGGGTAAGGAAGTCGTTTCGACGCGATGACGCCTATTAAGGCGGGAACTCCTCTCTCGAGGGTGAACTCAACTTGCGCTTCATGCGTATCCCTCGGAGCAAACGATATCGCAAGGATGTTTCTTGATAGAAGATAAGCTCCCCAACTCGCAACCTTGATTTGAATTCCATATTTAAAGAGAAGTATCAGATTTCTTGAATGAGTAGCAATAGAAATAGAAAAAAAGCTGTTTATATATTGTATTAAAGTCATGCATTTCCCTTACAAAACCGCAAAATCATGTGGGTGTTGTGCTCTTACTAATGTGTAATTAATCATAAGAGTTCTGACCAAGAGCTGTTCTGATCACGTTCTTACTAAATGTGGTTCATTTCGACAATGACCTTATCCAAACACCCAAATAAAGAAAACAATGGCAAACAATTGTTCAATGGCCGCAAATACATGTAATAATCCTTCCTAAAAAAGCAGATACCTGCCTGAGCCAAGCCATTACACAGAGAAAAAGACAACGTTAGAAACAAGCTGACCAGCCCCAAAAGCTGTGTTTATGGCATGTCCAATCATCTCTGGCAAACTAAACTAAAAAATCGATTCAGGAAAACCATTTTTCTTTTTTTTAGTTATTTGAATTTCGAATGCTTTGCTTGCTCGCTTAGTTACCCAACAACCAGTGTCAATTGCAGTTCTTGCAGAGCCATCTTCGAGGTTGATCAACTTTCCCATGTCGCCGATGTACGCGCCGGCGCCGTGAGGAAACATTGTCCTGCCGCCGGGGAATCTGAACCGGTCGCCGTCGAACCGGATCCAATTTTGAACCGCTTTTTCCACCGTGAGCTCCTTGTGAGGTACACGTTGATGAACGATGCCACGTCTCTGCTCACCAACCATTTGAAAGGGCTCTTGTACCTTTATTGCAGCCCACATTTCAAACGCCGCAATAAAATAGAACGGTGATAGTTCGATTGATTGATAGATTTTAACCATGGTTAAGTTTTCGAACCCACTAACTCACCCTTGGGGCGCAGGGATTCGACACTTGAGGAGCTCACGCTTCGCCGGGCATTGCCTCTCTCGGTAAATAAGTCGATCTCTTGGGTATTTGAGGGACCTCTTTGGGTCTTCGCAGGGAGTGTACTCATTATGTCGCAGGGAGGGTACGGCGATAGCTCCGCCGTGGATTCGGCCGCGGCGGCGGTCGACTTCGCGGCGTGGTGGGTGGTGAAGTCCAAGCTAGTGGACGTCGCCGTGGCGTTGGTGGGGTGGTGGTGGGCGGTCGGGTAGCATGGGAGTCCGCCGGCGGCTGAGATGGCGGTGGTGTGGGGTCGGCCCCCGCCGTGCCGCCGAGGAACTATGAGAGGGAACATAGGATTGCGAGGATGGCTATCGAGTAGAGCTTCGGTTTCTTGGCGTTGTTGGGCTTGGAGAGTGGTGCGTAGTGTGTTACGCTTGAGCCCTCATTGGCCTACTGCGTTCACTGTGATTTGTGCATGAGATTAAGGTGATGTTTTCTGCGGCGTCGTTGGCGTTACCTGGGGTGGGAGCTCTTTCTGAAAGAGCACCAGGTTCAGAGTCGTCAGGTAAAATAGCGTATTTTTTTGCCGTCGTTTGAAATCAACTCCGTCGAATTTTGCACGCCTTTCGGTGTGGCTATTTCTCATTAGCGCCGGAGGTGGAAATATTCGCTATTGCTGCCACCGATCTGAAACCTGATTTGGGTTGGTTTAAATTAAACAATAACATCTTACGATTGATGGTTCCGGTGTTTGACGTCTGGGTTGGTTTAAATTAAACAATAACATCTTACGATTTGGGCTTTATATGTCGAAGTCGAGGCACGTACGTCGTCGCTTTCCATAAGACATTATTTCTCCGTATTTCAGTGCCTCGGTTGTCGCAATACGTCTCGAAGATACAACGACTTCAGGAATTTTGAAACGTAGCACACCGTAACGAAATTATTGGGCGAATTGACACGCTCAAATACTAGCAAGTGTACTAGGTCGTGCAAGTAGTAAAATGGACGAAGTCTGAGTATCGATCCACGAAGACAACTCGATTAATTCTAAGAAAATATTCCTAATTTTAATTTAAACTAACGGAATTTTTATAGTTTTGATGATTTGATAAAATAGAACACAAATAATAAAATAAATGCAAATAAAATAGGTGAGGATAGAGCAGTTAACGACAAACGTGATTAAGACACATGCTCGGTACGAAATATTCCTACGTCTTCATGCAATATCATCTATCTAATCAACATGAATCAAGTCAAGGTGGAATTTCCTAATATATGTGCTACCCGTTATTCACGTAACTAGCGACCCTATGTAAATAGAGAACCAATCAACTATATGTTTATATGACGGTAGTTCCTATACGCGCATTCGATCTTCGTGAAATTCCCCGAGTTTAGACACTTTCGTCGACTAAGGTCTCGAAAACCACACATACGAAACCGAATTCCATCTCTGGTCGGTTTTACGTAGTGGTATTCAATGTTTTGTTCTTATCGGTTTAATCACTTAGTCCGTCTCATAAACCAATCAATAATCATACGCATGGAGGCCAATCACACGTACGCATATGAAGCGCAAACAAAGAATACATAACTCGAATCATATGATTAAATAAAATAATAATTGCATTATTACGTAGTCATAATCCGGCCTCACACGGCCTCAATCACAAAAGAAATTAGCCTAGCATATTAATAAACGAAAACGACAAAGAATCAAAAGAAAACTTGTTGAAAACGAAATATTAAAAGACAAGAAATTCGCCCTTTTTTCGGTGCTCGGCTTGTCTCGCTCTTAGCCGTCGTTCGTCTCTTAGCAGCCGTAAATATTTACTCTTTTTATTTCAGCCGTCGAAGCTCCTTTGCTGCTTTATTTTTTCTTTCGCTGTGCGTGCGTCAATATATAAGCAGAGAGTAACTGACCTTTCGAGATCTTCGCCCATTATACGATTTTCATCCGTGTGCATCTTGCCACTTTGAAAATTGATTATCTCGGATATTTAATTGTCTCAATGCCACTTTGAAAATGCCGATATTGGAGGATCAAATGAATAGGAGCTATTCAATCTATGTAAAGTTCACAATTAATTTTATGAGAGAATTACATAAATAGAGTTATTTTTAGAACTAAATTACAAAACTAGTTGAGTTTTTAGGAACATTACAAAACTAATCAAGTTTTAAATTTTAACTGTCATTCTTTTCATTTTCACCACAAAACGTTTTAATACTACAGTAATTTTCACAAAGATTATTTAAAGTTAGTAAAATAATTACTAATAATTATATATTTCGCCACAATTAATTTTTAGCTACAAAATAAACATGTATATAATATATCCGACGTGAATAAAAGACACCACTATCAACTAACTATATTATTCTTTTTTTTTTGGTAAAGAAAGATTTTCATTACCACAAGAACCCATGTGTCCATACATTATCCCATACCACGGCTACACAAAGGAATCAACAGCTCATGAATATAATTTCAGCCCGGCGAGATAGTTTCTTGAACCTCATCCCGCGTATCTGAATTGAATTCGTTCTTTATAGTCTTGAGCAGAGTCGTCGTGTCCATTCCCGCCGCATTATGTAGGCGAGCATTCCGTTCCTTCCACAATCCATAAGCAAATGCCGCAAGCCCAGTAACCTGAATTTTTGCTATAGGATTTTTCCTCTTCCCCAATTGACTCAACTTTCGCACCCATCTATCATAGTTTTCCGGCACTTCAATCTGCAGCCACTTACTAGCCCCAAGATTGACTATCTTACTATATGAACACAAACAGAGTACGTGTGCAATAGTTTCATCACTATCCAAGCACAACAAACACCGAGTATCTGGAACTGTTATTCCCCACTGCAGCAACCTATCCCGAGTGAGTAGCCGCTGGTGCATAATGAGCCATAGCATAAACGCATGCTTAGGCCGATTCCATCGGTTCCATATAGCCACTGCCGGGTCAAACTTGCCTCTTTCCCCTTTTAGCCAGTTGTAGCCGGATGTAACAGTATAAATCCCATCTGCATTAGGTGTCCACACCCCCCAAGTTGTACCCCTCGCGAAACTTTTCTCTGATTTTAGTTAGATGCTTCCATTGCCAACTACAATCTCCTACACAGTTCTACTCCCAGAAATCATGCCCTTTAAGGTAGATACTATGAATCCACTTAATCCACAAGTTATCCTTTTTGCTTGTAATATCCCAAATCTACCTACCCATAGTTGCATAGTTCCAAGTCCCGCAATCTTTAATATTTAGACCCCCATGTTGTTTTTTCAGACATACTATGTCCCAGGCTACCAGCGCTTTTATTTTCCCTCCTACTCCTCTGCCCCATAGGAATTCTCGGCATATTTGGTCTACCCTCAGTACTACTCCTCTCGGCAGCAAGAAAATAGATCCCCAGTAGCTGTGTAGCGACAGCAAAACCGAGTTTATTAGGCAACATCTTCCCGCATACGATAAATTCCTTGAAGTCCAACAAGAAATTCTGCGCACAATTCTTTCAACCAATGACTCACACTCAGATCTGCTCCACTTGGTGGGTGATATAGGTACTCCAAGATACTTCATGGGGAAATGACCCTCAGCAAATCCAATTAAACTCATTAGCTGCTTTTTGGTAGTGAGAGATGTGCCTGCAATAGATACTTGACTTCGCAGGATTGGCAATTAAGCCTGATGTCTTGGTAAAATGCTCCAAGCTAGCAGTTATCAATGCCACTGATTTCAGTTGAGCCTTGCACATAATTAGAAGGTCATCCGCAAAGCACAAGCTAACCAAGTTATTCTGCTTACACAGGGGGTGAAATCTTAACTTCTTTTGCTTTGAGGCCAACAAAAGCTTCATTGTGAGATAGTCCATAACCAACACAAATAGCAATGGGGATATAGGATCTCCTTGTCTCAAGCCTCTAGCCCCTTGAATATTCCCCTCAAGACAGCCATTGATAGCTAACTTATAGGTTACTGTTGTAATACATTCCTGTACCCAGGTTATAAATCTGACTGGGAATTTCAGTTTCTGTAAAAGGCAGATCAAGAATTTCCATTCGACTGTGTCGTAAGCTTTCCGAAGGTCAATCTTCATCATACATCTTGGGGAGGCTTCCCTCTTTTGTATTTAACAGCTCTTGACTAATCATGATGTTGTGCCCTATAGATCTGTCAGAAACAAACGCCCCCTGATATCATGCACAAGGTTGGGCAGCACCCTCCTTAGCCTGGTACACATCAACTTAGAAATACACTTATAAACTGTATTACAACATGCAATGGGTCTGTAATCCATTGTTGTTCTAGGATGGTCAGTCTTGGGCACAAGTGTTATGGTGGTCTGATTCAGGGCTCTGATGAGTCTACCTACTGTGAAGAACTCCTGCACTGCATCAATCAGATCCTCCCCCACAGTGAGCCAGGCAGCCTTGAAGAATTCACTGTTAAAACCATCCGGGCCAGGTGCTTTGTTGCTGTGTATAGAAAATAGTGCTTGTTTGACTTCCTCCCTGGTAAAAGGTGCAATGAGGCTGACCTGTTGGGCCACAGATAGAGTTCTCCTTTGTGCAATTACACAGTCATCAATGTCCCCAGCTGTCCATTATCAGAGCCCAGTAGCTTGGTGTAGTAACTAGTGAAATGGGATACAACAGCTCGGGGTTCCACTAGTGTGATTCCCTCAGCAGTTTCCACAGATGTGATCCTATTCCTATACACTTTCTGCTTGATCAGTGCATGGGAATATCGGGTATTCTGGTCTCCATCCCGTAAGCAAGCAGCTTTTGCTTTTTGGGCTAGGAATTTTGTACATGCTTTACTGAGGAACCTGAAATCCTCAGCTACTGCCCTCTCCTTCTCAATCAGAGTTCCATTCAGGGGGTCAAGGGTAAGCATGGCCTGTGCTTTCTCTAATTCATGTCGCCTCCTTTCTGTGGTTTGAACTATATCAGCAAAGTAGGTTTTATTGAGCTGCCTCAGTGGTTTCCTGATTTGGGTCAATTGGTGTATAATGTGTCTTCCTTTCGAACTCTGTGTGCCGGCTCTGCTCCAATTTTGTGCCACGACAGTCAAGAATTGGGGGGATTCCACCCACATGTTAAAGAACTTAAAATCTCGACAGGCTACCTGCTTCGTTCCTAGACTTTTGAGCATTATGGGGGAATGATCCGAGACTCCCTCATTCAAAAAATGTGCTTCAGTATCCATAAGCTGTTGCCTCCACTGAGAGTTCCCAAATGCCCGATCAATTTTACTATAAATTCGTGTTTCAGCTTTTTGCTTGTTAGACCAAGTGTAGCGATTACCCTTTCTTCTGATCTCCTCTAGTTCATAGTCTCTAAGACAATGTCAAAAAGCTTCGTATTCTGTGGCTTGTACTGGACAACCACCCACTCGATCCTCCACAGAGAGCACATTGTTAAAATCGCCCCATACAATCCACGGGTCATTAGGTTGCTGGATTTCCCTGAGTTCAGTCCATAGGGCTTCTCGCATAGTTGCTGTATTATGCCCATACACACAGGTCATGTGTCCCCTAAACCCCTGTTTCTCAATCTGCGTATGGATCAGCTGATCAGTTTGCTTTAACACATTCACTTTCCATTCATTTGTCCATAGTAATAGTATCCTTCCAAGAGGGTGATTATTTAGATTATGTACATAACTCCATCCATTGAACCAGCGCTCCAAAATACCAGTCAGACTATCCTTTTTTATTTTTGTTTCCACAAGGCATACTAGACTAGACTGAAGTTTGCCATACCTCAGTCTGATCTCAGCCTGTTTATTAGAGGTATTCATACCCCTTACATTCCATAATACTGCCTTATCCATAAGGGTGGGGTTGCCCCGCTGCCTAGGATCACTACACTGCTCTTGTTCTGCTATTTGAGAAGTCTGCCTGTTAGGATCCTCTCCCTCCAGTGTGAGACTTCTCGTGGACTGCTCTATGGTTTGTTGTGTCCTCTGTACTCCAGTAGATCCACTTAGCTCCAATTTCCTGCGTCCCTGAGTTTTCCATCCATCTTCTACTTTCTTACTTATTTGATCTGTTCCTTTCTGTTCCTGTATTGGTGCTTTCTCAGCAATTTGTTGCCATTCCTTCTTAAACACCTTTCTGCATACTTCAGTGGCATGTCCAAATTTCCCACATGTTATACACTTGATGGGCTTCCATTCGTAAGTTACTTCTTGTTCCACTAACTGCCCATATTCATTGAGAAATGCAACTTTGTCCTTCAGGTCTTTCTTCAAATCGACCTCGACCAGCACCCGGGCGTATTGGACTCGATCTTTATTCATAGTGACCTGATCAGCCATAATCGGTGTGCCCACCAAGCTGGCGATCTTACTAAGTCCTTTCACCCCCCCCCCCAATATTTCAATTCTAGGTGCGGGAATTGAACCCATGTAGGAACTTTATCAATATCCCCTTTCTTGAACTGTGTATTAGCTGTCCACCGGAGCTATAATGACTGGTTTCTTGTCAAATTGCAGCAGCTCAGTTTGAAGGATCATATCCCTCGTCTCCTCATTTTCAAACTTGGCCAGAAACAGTCCTGCCCGACTTGCATCACTTTCTGTAGTCCGTGTTTCTTCCATACTCTGTTCAGATAACCATTCATAACAGCAAAATGAGGGTTTGATCCCAGAACATAGCATATGAGCGCAGATTTCCAATACTGGACCTCCTCAGAAATGTCATCCTGCACAATATGCCCCATTTCAATCCCCCCAGTCTGCTCAGGTTCAATATATCCAAGTTTTGTTCCAGCATTGCGTGGTTTGGAAATATCAAACTGCGCCCAAACCGATTGTGTTTTCTCGTTGTTCTGTTCAACCTGTGATTCATTCAATAGTCCCCCCTTTTGTTCCAAGTCTTTTACAGCTTTAACGAGTATCTCCTTTTCCTTCTCGCCCTTAGATTTCTCACTACTGCTGATATATTGTGCAATCAACGAGGTAACATCCGCCAAAGTAGGTGCAGGTGTCGTGGGTGTGTGTGAGTTTGGGGCTTTGTCCTTCTCCCCATTAGGAGTGGTCTCTGTCTCAGCAGCCTGAGAAGAGGTCTCCTTTCTCGCCGTTTTCCTCTTTTTGGCCATCAGCCCGACGACGCCGTCGTAAAAGTGGAAGGCCGGTCGATGGAACAGTAATCGCAAGCACTGTGTGAAAATCGCACCTACACTGTGTGAAAATCGCACCTACACTGTGTGAAAATCACACCTACACTGTGTTAATTACTATATTATTCTTTTTATTATTGTTGTTGTTGTTATTTTGTCTTTAATATTGAAAAGTAATATCAACGCACAAACAAATAAAAAATAAAATAGAGTAATAATCCTCAAAATATTCAAACAATCGTTATCTAACAAAGATCAATTTCTGGAAAGTCTCAAGATATTACTCTTGAACGTTTCTTGTGAGACTTTCGATTTATTTCTTCCTAATATCATCATGTTTGACAGGTCCAGTTTTATACATTGTCGTAAATAAGGATTTGCATACCAAGTACCAACTGAAAAAGAGGCTTCAATCACACTTTTAATGGGAATTCAAACTGGTAAGAATATGTTGTCTCCATTATTTTTAATTCTAACTCATCTTGAACATGTTAACACAATTTTCAAATACTTGCAAACTTAAAGAAATGGAGCAATCATTCATTAATAATAATAATAATAATAATACTAATAATAATAATAATAATAATAGTAATAAAATACTTGCATTGCATGTGACGTGACATCTTGTATAGTAATCACTTATCACGCATATTAACGATATGTTTGACTGGCATCATTAACTCTAATGTGGACAATATGGTTATCAGGAGCAAGAACATCCATTATCCAAGTAACCCTGAGATTGTTTTAATTAATTTATAAAACAAGCATGTTTTTAAGAATAAATTACTAGTTTATTTAATCACATGGGAATAGATTACATATTGTTAATTTTTTTATTTATTTTTTTAAATAATAAACTTTGGATAAAATTTATTAAAATGAGTTGGGTAAAAAAATATATCTATTAACAAATTTTGTGTTAGTTTAAGATAAGTATAATTTTACGTATTTTTGTAGTGAAAATGAAAATAATGATGGTTTTTAGAAACTTGATTAGTTTTGTAACATTATTAAAAACTCAACTAGTTTTGTAATCGGATTCTCAAAACAACATTATTTACGTAATTCTCTCTTTATTTTATATCTCGATTGTATGACACTTCAATTGATGAAGGCAATATATTCTTGCAAGGCATTCTGTTCAAGAAGATATATTGAATGAAACTCAAACGACAGAGTTTAGTTATCGATTCTGCTTGGCAGATAGGGGGCACTGATAGACTATCAGTCAGACGACAGAGTTTAGTCTACAGGTTAATATCTCCGATAGGGTGACCGGATCGATCAGATATACTTGATATGTCGACGAGTCCAATTTAACTGTGTCAGTCCCTCAGGCGAGTGGGAGCTCGTGACATTGATGCAGGACGAATCTGGGATTGTCTGTATTTGGACACTGACTCATAGTCGAATCGTTCGCATGCTGCGAATGTCGAGGATCGAATCGACTGACTGCAGCATACATGAACCTTAGACCGAAAGGATCGAAGTGAGTGTTGGCTTCGGGGCCCTGACCTAACACTACCTTTGCTAGGCCCGCCTTGCTTTCGCGCATTTATGATTGCATTGCTTATGGGGCTGAGTATTATTGGGATACGACTACGGCATGTGTCTACTGTTATTGTAAAATACAATTTTGTTTGCGGAAGTTTTCGGAGTTATGGTAATGGTCGTGGTTTCATCCATTTTAAGTACCACAACCACACTTTAACCTTTTATTTTCTGAACGACAAGTTTTTGAGCGATTTTCCTTTACGCTGACCTCTCTCTCTCTCTCTTTCTCTCTTATTTGAATCAACTTACTAAAGTAATTTGTCACTCTGCTTTCAATTGAAAAATGCAGGTTCAAAATAGAAGCCGTGGCTATGGTTATGTGAGTTCATTATCTCTGTATTTAGTGATAGGTGTTACAACACCATCTGATAGTGTAGCATGATTAGTGGGATTTCCTTAAATTGATTGATAGTGTAGCATGACTAGTGGGATTTTCTTATTAATTACATTAATTGTTGATTTGTATAGAAAAGATACTCTAGCTTGTATATATATGATGTAAGTGTTAGTGTATCAATCATCAAGGAATAATTCAACTTTACACTTTCATGGTATCAGAGCCTGCCGTAAAAACTCATCCTCAGCCTCATTCACATCCAAAAATTGGTGGTCCCGGTGTTCACAAACCTAAGAGAGCAGGGCACCTCATGTGTCAGCTTGAAGTTGCACAAGAGCGCATTACAAGTCGTGATGCTCAGATCGAAGATCTCAAAGCCCAACTTCACGAACTTACAATTAACTTGAGGGCTTGTGAAGATGATCGGAGAATGAAACTCAGTGATGTGATCTTCTATATACGGTTCGCAGTGAATTGCACTCCAAAGTACACCACTTGGAGGGCATCATTGCTGCTAAAGGTCAAACTGACCAATATTCCTCTAAGAACCTAGCGTCCAACGGGGAAAATATTTTACATTGTAATAGACCTATCTCGTGGTTGGAAATTCCGGAGGTTGCTAGTAAAATTTCGGAATTGAACGCAACATCGGAATCGGAAAGAGTAGGCTTTTGAGCGGAAAAGGAAAAACTTCTAAAGGAGATATCAAATCTCAAAAATTCCCCACCCTTACCTTTCCCAAATAATCCTTCTTTAGAAATATCATTTTCTAAGCAGGATAAAGGATCTCAAATTGATACTTTTGTTCCTAAAATTAAAACAAAGAAAACTTTTACTAATGATTGTAAGTCAATATTGACTGAAGCTGAAATGTTAAGTAAAAGTAGAGCTCTATTAATTGTTAAGGAACAAATAAAGAAAATTAAGTAGAAAGAAAAATCGAAATTGTCTTCCAAAAATAAAGTTGCAAAAGTTCAAGATTTTTCATCTCCTATCCATATTAAAAAGGAAGCTTATAAAGAAGAAGTTATAAGCTCAAGTAAGCGAACTTCTCAAGCCCCAAAAATATCTCATTCTTTAAAGAATGACATATGTGGAATTGCTTACCCACCAAAACATGTTAATCATTCTAGCAAGCAAAGTTCTAAGAAAAGTCATCATTTTGATGTGAATCATGTGAACGCTTCACGTTGGAAGAACATTTCATGTACTAACAATGCCTATAATTCTATATGTTCTTATGCCTTCGTGAAATATTCAGCCCATTTTAAGTCTGAGAAACATCTTATGCGACTGGCTTTGGAGAAAATTTTTAAATCTTCTTCGAATAACACGTTCACCTGTGCCGAAATGTCATACTCGTGTCAAATTTGTCCTAAATGGGTACCTAAAGCTACATCAATGGATGATTTAGGACAAGATTTAACACCTTATGTGTTTAACCCATTTTCTGCTAATAAGGGAGGACACATCAAAAAATGGGTACCAAAGTCCCGTAATATTTTGCAGAAGTCCCAGCATGGGTAGGTATAAGAGGGTTGCTCCACACTCAGGACTGGTAAGCGATGCGAGCAACTATGTAGGTAAATTCTATATGCATTCCATAATAAATTTGGCATTCATCTTGTGACGCCCGGGGCCGACGAGGGCGGGGAGTGATCGCCGGTGCCAAAGAGATGCACGGACAAGGAGCGGCTCATGACAGGCTTCTAGGCGAGGGGGTACATGAACGAACCGATCCGACACCCGAATGAGAGGGGATCCTGAGACTGACAATGTATGGGCGTGTCAGGCTAAGAATCGTATAAAAGAATTGATAGTACTACTCATATCGCCAAGGTCGACCTACCTTTTCGGGAGTCCATCCGAAAGAACTTCAAAGTTAAGCGTGCTTGACTTGAAGCAATCTTGGGATGGGTGACCCCCTGGGAAGTTTGCCCAGGGTGCGTGTGAGCGAGGACGAAGCACACTGAAAGGTTAAGTGGTGGTACAGTGGGGCCAGACTATCAGTCGGAGTGTGGTGGGCCCAACCCCACAAGTCCCGGTAGGGACGGATGCTACAGTGACACCCTGTATGGGACGGGATGTTACACATCTCGAGCTTCACTTTACCGTTTGAAAGATGATTATTTCAAGAGACATTATGAGCACACTTTGAGCGAGTTTGAGCGATCACCAGTTTTGTTTTTAGCCTAGTATTTTCAGTTTGCAAAAGTCTAAGGGCTTTGTGGTTTGGTAGGATCGTTAGATTCGTTCTTTTCTAGGTTTGATCGCTTTGCATCTTTATAGTGGACTTTCGCCCTGAGGCACGCAGCAAGTTGTCAACTTGCTGCAAAATTTATAGCTCGTGTCAATCGTCTTTCTTTACTAAGTTCTTTACAATTTCTGCTGTGCATTTGGTGTTAGGTTTAGTGTTACCTCAACATTAGTTCCAACATTGAGATCAACAACTTAGTATACATCCATATAGGGACCCCGCTTCAAAATCAAAATTGACTTGATCAATGCACGTGATCAGCACATGTCAATCACATAGCTAATTCTACTTAATCGACATATGGACTCGATTCTTTCGATTTCTTACAACCTTATGTGACAGTGAACCAATATCTGTGTGGGTATGACTTGAATTTCAAGGGACACATTCATATTATTACCGGAATTTAGACACTTTCAGTACAAAAGAGAGTCCATCTCTGATCGATTTACATAATCTCGTAATGACTGTAATTCGCTCTGGCCTAAGCACACTTGGACTGATCTTACATTTGCCTACCGTTTGATCTATGAAGCAATGTTCTTATAAGAAGGGAAACAAATAATAACGTTAAGCACGTTTTTTAATTCCAAATATCATAATACGTGCGTTGCGTAGACTGAAGAAAAAAACATCCATTATTGTTCTGTTCAGTAATACTCATTACAAGCAAACCGCTCTCAAACTCTCCACCTAACCTCTTTGATTACTGCCAAACATCAATATTCATTGTAGTACAGTACAAAGCCCTTCATTCACTTTTTATGCCGAAGATTTTGCTATGATTTCTTGCACGGCCTCTTTAGTGGGCAAAGATGGAATCGCACCGTCCTTCATTATCGTAAGCGCACCGCAAGCGTTCGCAAATAAGAGCGCGTCTCGCAGTTTATCCTCATCCTATCGACATATAATTTACGCAAAAGACGGGCTTTTACTTAATATATATTATTACATCTCATAAAAGCAAAGCCAATTAAATTGAATCCGTAGTTTGTGTAAGAGTATGTATTTGTGTCTAGCTATGAGAAAACATTTATATATACTAGTATGGGACAAAACCATTTTTGGTCCCCGATGTTTAGCCTATGGACGCTTTTGGTCCCCGATGTTTCGACTTGCCACATTTAGTCCCCGATGTTTCTTGATTTGAACCAATTTGGTCCCTCCGTCAATTTAGACGGAATTGCAAAATTAGCGACGGAATTTGCGACGGAATTTCCGTCGCTAAAGGAAAAAATTAAAATAAAATGATAATTAAACATAAAAATGAGAAAAAATTCAAAAAATAGGTAAAAAATTGAAAAAAAGAGAATATTATCAATAAATTAAATAAATATAAATAATAATAAAAATAATAATAATTAAAATAAAATAACAAACTAAAAAATGATAATTAAACATAAAAATGAGAAAAAATTCAAAAAAAAGAAAAAAATTCAAAAAATAGGTAAAAAATTCAAAAAAAAGGAGAATATTACTAATAAATTAAATAAAAATACAAAATAATAATAAAAAATAAATAATAATAAAAAAATAATAAACTAAAAAATGATAAATATAAATTTAAGATTTTAAAAAGTAAAAGTAAAAATATAATTATTTATTAAAAATTAAATAAAAAGGAACAAAAATTAAGGAACTAAAAATTATCTTTATTATTATTTTATTATTATTATTTATATTTTTATTTAATTTATTAGTAATATTCTCTTTTTCTCAATTTTTACCTATTTTTTGATTTTTTCTTTTTTTTTTGGAATTTTTCTCATTTTTATGTTTAATTATCATTTTTTTTAGTTTTTTCCTTTAGCGACGGAAATTCCGTCGCAAATTCCGTCGCTAATTTTGCAATTCCGTCTAAATTGACGGAGGGACCAAATTGGTTCAAATCAAGAAACATCCGTGACTAAATGTGGCAAGTCGAAACATCGGGGACCAAAAGCGCCCATAGGCTAAACATCGGGGACCAAAAATGATTTTTGGCCTACTAGTATTCTTGCACATTCAGATGCGTGTGCTTTGATATCATATATTATTAAATTAAAGATAAAATAATAATTAATTAAAAATAGAAAATCAATAATTAACTAAAATAATAAATTAATATGTAACGAAAAATAGTAAGTAATGTTAGTGGGTGGTTTATTTTATTTTATTAAATATTATTTTTCTAATTAGACTTAATTAACAGACCAAATTGAACGGTTTAACTAAGGCCATGAGCCTTAATAAAAGTGTCCCCAGCACCAGTCGTGTCGACTGGCTTTACTTTCACTCCATGAACTCTTCCTTTGAATTGCTGCTTACTAAAATGAATTTATACGAATGTTATCCCAAAAAAATAAAATAAAAATAAAAGAATATCGCAAGTAAGCAGATAATAATCTTTGAACATTTACCTTTGTGAAGTATCTGCAACCGTCTTTTACCTTCGCTTAAGAGCACCAGACAAAGATTCGGACGAAAAAGCTTAGTCAATGTTGCGTCGGCTTCGTTTGGATCTTCACAATCCGTTAAGAATGAGAGTCCCTCTTCGTTGATCTAAGACGAAAAAATGATCTTAAATAATATTTACTGAAGATTTATTTAAAATAAGGATTATTGTTTAAAAACTTTTCTAGGTGTAATGTCTCATTACCTTGATTATATTAGCTTGATCCCATATGGACATTAACCCTTCTCGAGCGGCGTCTTTCGAAGGCCACAAAGGTAGCCTGAGATTCGGGTCGTAATATATCAAACTTCCCGACTCTTTGGCAATCTTAAGGCGGGTCCTACACGGATCGTCGGTCAACGTATTCGAACCACGGTGAAAAATTGTCGCCTGAAGGAAAAATAAAAAAATAAAAGTCAATCGAACTGCGTCCTTAAAAAATGACACTACCACAAATATACAGTATTAAAAAAAAATAATTTTAATTAAGCCAAAAATAAAAATAGGGCGTAAAAAAAGTTATACCTTCTTGAGAAGGTCCACATTGAGTTCCAACTCGCGTACAAGCATGTCGGCGCTCGGATGGCGGTAGAACATGAATTCCCGCTCTCCGTCATCTTTGAGAGTGACGAACGCCACAGCGATTCTCGCGCTCTTGTCGAGACGCACGCCGGCGTTGTCAACTTTGTTTTCTTTCAGTACATTAGATAGCATATGCCCAAACTCGTCGTCGCCAACCTGCAATAGTTAAAGGTGTTATAAGAAGATAGACATTTTTGAAAATATAAATCTAAAATATGATATAGTTCCTTATCTTAAACTTTAAGTGAAGTGCAAGAGGTTATGAGTAAAAATCCTCACCACAACACATTAACGATGCGTTTGGTACACGGAATACGATATGAAAAATAAAAGAAAAGTGTTTTATGATACGACACGCAAAGCTTGGTGTACAAGGTGCGTCTCATTACATTTCCTCTTCTTTCCGCATTTGATTCCGCTTGCAGAGGAGAATGAAACGTATATTAGTGCGCATCGAAATATTGTACGTTTCGCCTTTGCGAGTCGTACCATTGCAATTTTCTTTTTCTTTTCCGCATCGAACTCAGCGTTGAAAATTTCACATCGAATGTTAGATAAGAGCGAAACCAGCCGAGACACGAGGCAGCATATTGGAAATAAAATATATAAAGTCCAATATATTATACGCTCCCCGTCACTTCTACCTTAAACTTGTAGGTGAAGTGATCATTTAACATATACATCACCATCTTGTTGAAACTGTTAGAGTGTAGAATATATTTCTATAAGGACCTATTTGTAAATATTAGTACTAATAGGGTTAGACATAAAAAAAAAGGAGAAGCTATTCGAGATGTATAAGAAGGAGCATATGTTTCATCCTTCTGTTAATGAATGATAAGAAATTCTTTTACGTTTTATACTCTTTACATGGTATCAGAGCCAGCGAGCTCAAAATTGAAAATTGAATTTTAGGTCGAAGAGAAGGAAAGAAATTTCTTCAATGGCTGATCAGGAAATTACGGATATCAACAGTGAAGGAAATCAAATCCCCAAATCTAATGAAGAAAGCAGAAGACTGCGATCGGACCCCATCCTTGACTTGGTTAGTGAAATACTGAAGGGGGTTGCCCAAAAACTGCAAGATTTGGAGTTGGGAAATGCAGATTGCTCTCGAGGCAAAGAACAGATTAGGGATCATAGATGGGTCGTGTAAACAGCCCGACACTAATTCATTGGTGTGCCAGCAATGGAAAAGATGTACCTTATGGTGTGATCACTGCAAAACGGGAGGACATACAACAGAGAATTGTTTTAGAATCCATGGATATCCTCAAAACAATAACAGAGGCGACAAAAGGGGAGAAAGAGGTCGAGGTGGACCAAGAGGTGGACGGCTCTATAATCAAAGTTCAGGCAGATCGGGGGGGGGGGGGGGGGGGGGGGGGGCAATGGAATGAAAATTTATTCAGAGCCAATTCAACCTCTACAAATTCACAAGATTGCCAGCAGCTCCCTGCGAATATGAATGAAGGAAGTACAATGAGACCACAAATAACTGCTGATCAATATAACAAATTTTTAGCAATTCTTGGAGAAGCTCAAGATTCAGCCCCAACAACTTCCATCTCCAATCAAGTAGGTAAATCATCGGGTATGAATCATCCCCTACTCACGAATGGATAATAGACACGGGGGCGAATAAACATATGATAGCTGATAAATCTTTGTTTGATGTGGGATCAATGATTGATAGGTCAGACTTGTATGTTAAATTGCCAAATGAAAAATTAACTTTGGCTGTAAATTCTGGGTCTGTTACACTGGCTGAAACTTTGAAACTGACTGATGTGCTATATGTACCTGAATTTAAACTCAACTTCTTGTCTGTATCTAGATTATCCATTGATGCTAATGTGTGTGTCACTTTCTATCCATGCTTTTGTATTATTCAGGAGATTGGGAATGGCATGATAAAGGGGATTGCTAGAATTTCGAATGGTCTTTACTACTTGGATATAGCTTATAGTAAATCTGACTGTATGAGAATGGAGCATGCTTAGATCTTGTGTAGTAAAGGAAATCAGAATTTTTCTGTCGTAGCTAACAATGCTGATAATAATAAGGTTCGTTTATGGCATAAACAACTTCGTCACATCTCTTTGAATAGACTTGTTTCTTTATCTAGTTTGAATTTGAAAATTGTTGATAGTCACAAGTATTGTCCTATATGGCCATTAGCTAAGCATAGTAGGGCTAAATTTCCTACAAGGACAAGCATGACTACCTCAATAATGGAATTAGTACATATGGATGTGTGGGGGCCGTATAGGGAACCAACATATAAAGGTGAGCGATATTTTTTAACCATCGTAGACGATTACTCTAGGGCTACATGGGCCTTTCCTATGATCAATAAATCAGGTATATGGTGTTATTAAACGTTTTTAGCCTATGTGCAGAATCAATTCTCAACATGTATTAGAACTATAAGAACAGATAATGCCCTAGAATTTTTTAGTTTTGACTGTAAGAAATTGTTTGCATCCCCCTAGGAATAATCCACCAAAGCTCATGTTCCTATACACCGCAACAAAATGGTGTAGTTGAAAGAAAACATCGGCATATTCTTGATGTTGCTCGAGCATTAAAATTCCAATCACAAGTCCCAATAAAATATTGGGGTGAGTGTATAAAAACAGCCGTATATCTCATCAATAGGACTCCAACCCCTTTACTCAAAGAAAAAACTCCGTTTGATATCTTATATGGTAGAGAACCAAGTATTCAGCACTTAAGAATATTTGGCTGCTTGTGTTTTGCTAAAATCATGCCTCATTTTGATAAGTTCACAGAAAAGTCTAGGCCATGTGTGTTGATGGGTTATGCAGCCAATCAAAAGGCATACAAGCTACTCGACCTCAAAACTGAAAACTTTATCACGTCAAGAGATGTCATTTTTTATGAAGATAAATTTCCTTTTAGTTTTTATAAAAACAGCAATGATCATCAGGTTGCTGAAATAAAAAAGTATGCGAGCTTTGTATTTGGTGAGCCTTTCTATTACGAGAATCCAACATCAAGTGAGGATGGTCTTGTTGAAAATGATAATACACAGCCTCTGTTCAGTGATGCAGGTGAAAGTGATTATGGAGAGATAATATCAAATACAGACCCATCAGTGACACTCAGATCAGCCTGTCAGGAGGTCCAGCAGATCATGCAAACCACAAAATTGGTTAAAGGATTATGTATTGCCTTTTTCTAATGATGCTAATCAATGTTCTTCCAGATATCCTTTGTCTTTGTGTCTTCACTATGACAGAATCAGTCCAAAATATGCAACTTTTCTGGCTGCCCTCGCTAGTGAGGAGGTTCCTATGACTTTTCAAGAGGCTGTCAAGTCTGAAAAGGAAGGAATGCCATGGAAGTAGAGATTTCAGCCTTGGATTTAAATAAAACATGGAAAGAGTAAATCTGCCTAAAGGTAAACGCCCTATAGGTTGGATGGGTGTACTCTATTAAGTATACTGCTGATGGTACGATAGAAAGGTATAAGGCCCGTTTAGTTGCTAAGGGTTATAGTCAAGTAGAAGGAATTGATTATACCGTATTTGCTCCCGTTGCTAAACATGTTACAATTAGGGTAATTATATCTCTTGCTTCTATATATGATTGGCCACTTTGGCAAATGGATGTCACTAATGCCTTTTTACAGGGAGAATTTGTTGAGGAAGTATATATGACTATGCCACCGGGATTAGACTCGAGCGCCTCAGGTACTGGTATCAAAGTTTGCAAGCTTGAAAAGCCATTGTATGGCTTAAAACAAGCTCCCCGCCAATGGAAGAAAAAATTTACATTGGCAATGAGTGTATTTGGACTTGTACAATCAAAGAATGATTATTCTTTGTTTGTCAAATCAAGGGGGAGAAATATTGTCATATTATTAGCTTATGTGGATGATATCGTACTAACTGGTAATGATATTGATATGATGAATGAAACCAAGTGTTATTTGAATAGGACATTTCATATGAAGGATTTAGCTGAGCTAAGATATTTTTGGGTATAGAAGTTGCTAGATCAAAGAAAGGAATTGTTCTCAATCAACGAAAGTATGTGTTAGAATTGCTGGGTGAAACTGGAATGCTAGGATCTAAGCCGTTAAGTATTCCGGTTGACCAAAATGTGAAGTTATAGAAAATATTAAATCTGATGTATATCGTGATGATATTGTGAATTTTAATTGTTCTTTTGGTGACAAGCTGAACACTGTTGAAGGCAATAAGCATGTATATTCTGCTGCAAAAGTGCATTCTAATGGTAAGAGTTTGGGAAAAATTGGTGCTGCCCATGTGGAAACCAGCAAGGTTAACGCTGAAGATGGTATAGATGTATATTTGTTTAGAAGAATTGTTGGTAAACTTATATACTTGTGCTTGACTAGACCGGATATCTCATATGCTGTTCATATCTTGTCACAACATATGCATAACCCAAATAAAGTTCACTTTGCTGCGTTATATAGAGTCTTGAGATACTTAAAAGGAAATCAAGGTCTTGGATTGTTTCTTAATGCTAACAGTAAAGTGTGCTTGAAGGCCTTAAGTGATGCAGATTGGGCGGCATATCCAAATACAAGGAGATCGTTGACAGACTATTTGGTATTCCTTGGAGATTCTTTGATATCATGGAAGATAAAGAAGCAACGTACGGTGGCAAGAAGCTCGGCTGACGCAGAGAATAGAGCGATGGCCATGGTCACAACAGAAGTATTGTGGTTAAGAAGTTTGATGAAAGACATCGGAGTAAAAGACGATAGACCAGTTACAATATATTCGGATAGCAAGTCGGAGTTACAAATAGCGGCAAATCCAATTTATCACGAGAGAACAAAGCATATAGAAGTTGATTGTCACTTCACACGAGACAAGATTCAAGAGAATATAATTAAGACAGAGTATCTTCCCTCTCAAGAACAACCGGCGGATTTATTAACCAAAGCCTTGGGAAGAGATCAATTTGAGTATTTGTTGTCCAAGTTTGGTGTTCTAAATTTGCATGAACATCAAACTTGAGGGGGAGTAAGTGTAGAATATATTTCTATAAGGGCCTATATGTAAATATTAGTACTAATAGGGTTAGACAAAAAAAACAGAGAAGCTATTCGAGATGTATAAGAAGGAGCATCCGCTTCATCCTTCTGTTAATGAATGATAAGAAATTCTTTTACGTTTTATACTCTTTACAGTACAGAAACCTAGGAAGATTAAGGTGATCATTCGAATTGAAATGGTTTATAATACCTTTCCTATAAATGACGAAGAACCTCCCAACTTTGCTATACAAGCAGCTACGTTGGCAGGTGCACCGCCCAGAGCCTTAACAAAGGCGGGAGCTTCAGCTAGCGAAACTCCGCTACCCGTAGGCACGAAATCGATCAGCATTTCCCCGAAGCAAACGACCAGAGGGCTCTTTTGGGCCGAGTTTTTATTTCCACTATTGAATAGGGACTGCTTGAACCACCTGCATTAACGATCATCAGTATTGATTGGGAAATTTTCTCAATTAACTTTGATTAGGTTTGGCCCTCATCCCAGATATAACTTCTTTTTCCTTCCTTCGTATGCTGCTGAGAAAAGGGACCAAGAACTTTAAACATGATTAACATGTCAGAAATTCAATCTAAGCCAAGAAAAACGTGTCAATTTGCTAATTAGCTCATTCAGTCAATTAGCAAAATCAGAAGGGAGCGCCCACAGTTTCACATGCCTTACAAACCAAGGTATCATTTAATGTGTTGTGATGCTCAAGAACAAATCGTTACAAACAAACCTGAGGTGCGATCAGTATCTGCCATTTATTACAAGCGATGTCCAAAGCCAACAAGAGATAATAAGTAAGAATATGCCAAAGAACTTGAGGAGTATCTAACAGAGAGAAAAAAGCATGAAGGAGTGAGGAGAGAGGTTCAAACTGGGGTTGAAAAAATACGATCGATGGGAGAGGAGAGGAGACACGATTGTGTTCTTTGAAGGTGGCGTAGTAATTGAGTGACACGTATAGGACAGGTGGCAAATATACCCTAGAAAACTCGTATTTCATCCTTTGATAAAATATAATTTAGTTCATCCTTTAATATTTCGCCAACTCTACGGGTAGTGCCGTCAATGAGGCCTCCAGCCCGCGGGCCGGCCAGCCTGATTCGCGTGTGCGGGGCTAGTCCGCGGACCGGCCCGCCTGCTTATGAATGTTATTTAACATATATTAAATGTCAACTTATAAATCTAGTTAATAATACATTGATTATGCTAACATATTATTAATAAAAACACAATTAATGGCACAGTTATAGATAATTAGTAATAAATACCGTAATTAAAATGTTATATGAAATATAAAATTGAAAAAAAAACTAAATTTATGTAAGGCAGACGGGCCTAAATTTCTATGGCCGCCACGTCCCGCAAAGAGCGGGCTATAGAAATTTTTAAGTTTTTATAGTGTTTAAGATGAAATATATTTTTAAAATCTAAAGACAACAATAGTGCATAACTATAGTAAATGAAAAATTAGAAGTGAATATGGAAATTGTTCAATTAATTATAAATAAAAAAAGGCTAAATTGAAATAAATGACAGACGAAATGTGACAGTATTTAGCCATCCTACACCAATTATATAGGCGTATATATTTTTTTAGTTTTTATTCCCTTTTATCCTTTTTAATTAATTTCGTCTTTTTTTTTTAATTGTTTTATTCTTATGAATTTTATTCTTTTTAATTTTACAAAACAATTCAGGTATGATTTCATTAAATATACTAGTTATTTCGCACACTCTATCTTTTTGCTTAAAATATAATTTTATTTAATGTTAGTTTCGTATGAAATTATAATTTTATATTTAATAGTTGAATTTACAAAAGTATCTAATTTAAAACAGCTGTCGAATACTTTTAAGTTATTCTTGTAATATACATACAGTATTTTTTTAAAAAAGTATTGTTGGAAATCGGGATGATTTGGTCCGCGTAAATTTAGCAGGGATAGAAATGCATATTCTCACAAACTTCAATTGAGTTTTTTATATTACTCCCGTTTCTACCTCTTTTAGTTTTTAATAAATAAATATATTTTCATTTTTAGGTTATTTTTATTTTCATTTTTTCTTATCTCTTTGTGTTATTTTTATTTACTTTATTTATTTTCTCTTTTATTTTTTATTTGAACTTAATTTATTATTTTTCAAATATTATTCTCACGTTGTATCTATTTGATTTCAATTTATTGTTTATAAATTGATTTTTTATTCTCTCAAGTTATTACTATTTTTTCAAATTTTTTTCATAAATTATTCTGTTTTAAATCTGACCATTCATATGCAAATGTGTGTGTCACTTTCCGTCAAAATGAACGGTCATACTAATGAATGGGGTAAAATAGTTAAAAATTGACAACATAGGCGACTAAATTTATCAGTGAGTAAACATCGGGGACTATTTTGAGTATTCTCCCTATAATGATTTCTCAATGATATTTTTTTATCATGATTTCTACCTATTATAAAAGGTTAGCGTTCACTAAGGTTAGTTGAGAAGATATACTTTATTTTTGGGTTTTATTCATAAGTAATTTAATGTTATGTTTCTTTTTATAAGATAAACAATAGGATAGATCATTAAATTCAATTTTTCCTATTTTAAAAAGTTAATTACTAGACTAGCCAACATGTTTACACTATTACGAAACTAGTCAACTCCACTTTGATTGTTATTTTTACTTTTCACCACAATCTTATTAATATTATACATGTTCAGCTTCATTATCTCAAAATTACTAAGATAATTATTAATAGTTACTCCTTCCGTCCCAAATCATTTTGTACATTTTACTAAATCGAACGTCCCACATCTTTTGTACATTTCCTTAGTTAGCAAAAACTGTCACAAACAATTAGATGACAATATCATATATTCTTAAAAGACGTGCATAATATACACTTTTTACCTTTTAATTATATTATATTATTAAAATATTCAGTTTCTTAATTCCCGTGCCAACTTCCAAATTTCCAAAAACATTTGAGACAGAGGGAGTATAATTTTAACCCCAATTGCTTTTTAACAATACGATCGTTTGAGTTTCAGACTGTCTTATTTCCTAGTCCCGTGTTTAGGGAATCCTCATTCCCATGTCCTCCAAGCAAACGGTGAGAGTCCATATCTTCAATTCGCATGGATTCTAACTCGTGAATTTATTTTATATAATTAGATATTAAAGTTATTTTAAATATTATTTATAGACAACATTATAAAATGGTTATTTTCGTGATTTTATCCTGTGGAGAATGAGATGGAGACTATAAGTCCTATCCCGACCCCAAGGAATAAAAATCGGAAATTTTCCTCTATTTTCGGGGCGGATCCCCACGCGAACGAGGAATAAAACTAAAATAATTTGGTGTTTAAAATATAATTATTAACAATTAGTATGCTATTGTGAGATCATATAGTAAGTGAAAAAGAATAACATTAATTAAAGTTTACAAAGTTGATTAGTTTTGTGACATTATTAAAAGTTAACTAGTTTTGTAATTCACATCTTACAATAACATTGGTTATATTATTCTCTCGCAGATATATAGGAGTAAATGGTAGATTTTGAATTTCGATTTTACCTCAAGTACCTCTTGATTTATTATTACCTCTTGATATATTTATCACCTTTCAATCAAAATATGAAATAAAAAGATATCATCTAATTAAGGCGGAAAAATTAATGGAATTTGGTGGGATTTCGATGAAACAAAGTATTCTGGGAGTGGGAATTGTCCTTCTATAAGACACTAGGTTTAGACCCGTGCGATGCACGGGTTATACTTATTCCTTTGAATGTTTGTTGGATTCTGGTTTGCAGACGTAATTAATATCGTTGTGTGCTAAAACCTAGACGTGCCATGTACAATGATTTTCTTGTCTAATCGATGGAGGAGAAGTTCTATGTATTTTGCATTTTCCAGCTACATGAAAATTCTATGTATTTGTATTTGTGTGTGTTGAGAATGGGAAAGGGTTGCTGCTTTATTACACCCTTTGTTGTCATCGGGGACTGTTCAGATGCACTAAAATCATAAAATACTTTGCAAGACTGCTTTACTGTCATCAGGGACTGTTCAGATGCCCTAAAAACAGTGAATAATACGCAATACTGGAGACTTTGGGATGCCTTTCTGCCCAGAAAAGAAATAAATTCAACCACATCATAGCACGCCAGCATTTCAGCACCGCATAGCAGGTCAACAGCCACATGCGTTGAAGCTTGACACATGAAAACAATTCGAAAAATAAATTAATAATTTTGCGCATCCTATTCTCATTATTCAGTTGCTGGGATTGTAAGAATTAGTGCTAGAAAAATATGTAGATTAATTTTGTGAGTAATATTTAAATATAATGCTTTTTAATACTGAATTGTACATCTTCCAGTGCAATTTATCCTACGAAATGCATTTATCATATATGGAATTATGTGACTACCACAGCTGTACTCTGCCTGATCGAAGAATGGACCGCTTCGCAAAACTCAGTTGCCTTATCGTCACCAACTGTAAGGGAGATATCCTGAAATCTACGAAAGAATTTTCACCTTAGTTATGGCGAAAAATTTGGTGAATGTTGCTGAATACTTCCTGGTAAACTATGTTGGTATCCTCGTGATCGTCTACGCCACCTTCATTCACGCTCAATACCTTAGGTTATCTTGATGATGTCACGCGAGAAAGTACAACATACAGCTGCCCATGCGTTAAAATAAGGTTTTGAAATGCAAGCAGCGACGTTAGCCTATGCGATGCACAGGTTAAAGTTATTTATCAGACTGTTCGTTGCATTTTGAATGGCAGAGATAATTAATATCGTAGTTCTTTATAAAAGTTATGTGACAACGGAGTCATGCTCCGTAATGTAATTCACATAAACGTAGTGCTCTATGCTATAGGTGATTGGACAAAATGCATCTTATGCACATCAATTGTTGAAATTGGTAAACTAAAATACTCAGCAGAATTTAGAAATAAAGCATTTGAATACAGTATTATATATCTTTCAGCGGGAAAGTAATTTTCCCACACTAATTATTTTGGTGAATGTTGTTGAATACTTCCCGATAAACTATATTGGTAATCTCGTCGTCGTTTGCGCCATCTTCATTCATGCATAATACCTTAATTCCCGTCGATGATGTCACACGAGAAAGCGCAACATACAACTGGCCATGCGTGAAAACAGGTTTTGGTAGATACACCCCTACTCTGTTTAGGCTCTGTCCTTGACTTTTGTTTATTGTCATTCCGTAGCAAACTCTCAGTGGAAACTGACGACGACCGAGTTTGAACGGCCATGTTGTGTCCGATGGAGAAATGATGATTCTTGTTATTAGAACCCTTTTCCCTATATGAGTACCTGTTAAAATTTCTGCCTCAACCACTCTTCTTCCCAAATGTGATACAATCATTCTAGTTCCGTGCACAAACCATCCCTCTGGTTGATGTTCCTCAATATGACAGGAATTGTCGACTTCGATGTTAGTTTATGGTTAGGAATACCAGAAAATTCAAGAGTGTTTAGAAACTCAACTGGATAAATTGTGTCCATGTTGTTCTCCAATTTAGCATCTAGCTCAACACTGTTTGCACTTAAATATTCAGTAGGAAGGACTGGCGTTATTGATAACATGTAACCGTTTACTTCATCTACCGTTTGGTTTCGTGGCGTCAATACTGCTCTTTCCCTGATATAATCATGCTCTGTCATACAATCTTCAAAATCTGAGTAGACATACGTAGCTATGCGACTAACGGTGTCACCATGAGTGTGCCTCTTGCATTTTAACTGTTTCCATGGATTTATCCGTGTCATCTCGGATATTGCCATCTCCAACTTGTAAAATCCACTTGGCAAAAACTCAATTTCAGAGTGATGTAATTTCATGTTCGGCGACAATGTGCAACGACAGTCGTCCCATAAATATTAGCGATTAATGGAAGCATCTACTGTATCTTGTCTTGACCCTCGAGCTATTACTGGCAGAATTTGCCTGAAATCACCACCCAGCAAGACAGATTTTGCCACCAAAAGGTCCTACATCTGCGACGACATTTCCCCTAGACATAAGGCCTCTCAGTGTTCTGTCTAACGCCTCAAATGCGTATTTGTGACTCGTTGGAGCCTCATCCCAGATTATTAACTGTGAACGTGTCAGTAGTTCAGCCAACATCATTCCATGCTTTATATCGCACATGGAGTTCTCTTGGTGGTTATTGGAATCTTAAATCTGGAATGTGCTATCCTTCCACCTTGTAGTAATAATGCTGTTATACCTGAAGATGCAACCGGGATGACAATTTGACTCTCTTATCTTAATTTGTGATTAACGTCTTGTAAACGTGTGTTTTCCCCGTCCCTCCAGGTCCGTATAAGAAGATTAAGCCTCATTTGTTGTTGTGCACTAAGTGAATAACGTCATCGAAGAGTCTTTGCTGCTCTTCATTCAAAGTATCAATAAGACGTTGGTGTTCAATTATGTTCTCTTTAATGCTGTAATTAGTTTCTTCCATGAGCATCCTGTTGTTGAGTTCTTTTAGAATCGTCTTTGGGGGTGTAGGCATCGGCGGGAAATCTGAAAGAGTCTTGGAACTCTACAGCATGAATTTTTCAATCTCTGCAAGGGTGTAGTTTTTCAATTGGTCATCTGTAAGTTGCAGTTCACTTATGCCAAACAGACGTCGTTGTCGTATTAGCATGCTTCAAAAAGACTCTTCCAACAGCAGTTCCAGAGGTTCAAGGGATCTGTGACTTAGCAGAAAATGAATAGCGTAACAAATAGGTGTCGAAGCTGATTTGGGGAAGTCCATTGAGTAGCCTCGTCCATAGCCTGATGCCGCTCTGAATCACCATCTAACAATCACCTTTTATAGCACGCGTCCTTGAAAGTCTGCATAACTTGGCCGTTTACTGTACGTATGTCCGGATACGATGTTTGCCCTTTTCACCATACTAAGCAACTTTCTCATGTAATATATTTTGCATGCTGTTGGATGTATGTTCGCAATCCTGCCAATGATAAACCCTTTCTTTCGCGGGGTCCATGCCTTGTCGGATGCATTCCAGACAAACTTCGAAGGAAACTGCACGTAAGTATCTTGCCTCAGGATTGGACTTGTTCGTTTCCATCCATTCTGTGAACATAGTCTTATGGATGCCACTTGCAGCCATCACGTTGTCCAGATTGGCAGATTCATCATACAGCAAACTCTGTTGGCCTTCCAAATGAATTTGAAGCCTCTGTACAACATGTTTTGGATGGTGTATGTCGATTGCCAGTATTCTCCACATTGCTTCACAAGTAGATAAATATCTGTAATCTAGAAATCTTTATATTTCATCACCATGTCGGGGGGTTTTCCCTGTGAATTGTGCGTTTGCGGAGTCAATTATCATCGTCGCTTGTCAACTCCCTTTGTGATATATTTGAACAAATACTTTATTGCCCTTGTTGTGTTGCACCGTTCCACGTTAATATGTGCCCTATATTTTTTCAACATTGCCAGGCTGTGCGGTACCACGTAACCGTTGTCGAGGACGACGTCTTTTTTAAGGATAAATCTACCATCATCCCTCCATCTATAATGAACATATTCGAATTCGTCAATCGTTGTCCTAGCACTATATTGTCTTGGAAAGTTCTTTGTGCATCTATTTTTTTTTTCATGCATGGAGAATTTGGTCCATCGAAACCACACGGTCCATGCATCATGAATTGTTCGACCAAAGCATATCCCTCTTCATCAATTTGGCGGTTCAAAATCTCTATCGAAATAATTGCATCAACCTCTACAGGAGTAGGCTCGGCTGCTGCTCGACTAAGCCATAGCAGTATATGGGCATGTGGCAAACCACATTTCTGGAATTCAATAGTATACGCTGCATACCAGCCTTATATTAGGGAAGAAGCATCCACTGCGAATGTCTGCCATTAGTTGTTCTAACTTTATCTTGCACGTTCGGCATTGCAGGTCATGTCTTTCGTTGGGCACGTAGACCATACGTTTGAAGATGATCTGCGATCTCTTTCCAGTTTGGATTTGCTGTTATTGTTATGAATAGATGAGGGTTGCCATACCATCTGCATAAGGCGAGAGCGTCATGATAACTCTCTACCATATATCTCGAAGATCCCGTAAAAGACGAAGGCAAAATTATTTTTTTCCCAAGTGATCTTGCATCCATCTCTCCCCTTGATATTGCATCGCATATGTTGCTATAAAGTTGTACCCTCAATGTCTTCTGATTATTTCTGACACAGCGCAATCTTTCCTGTTCTATGGCTGTATATGCATTAACTACATATTGATAAAAAAGACGGCCCGCTCGAATGATTCCATTTCCTTGTGACAATCTTGTTCGTATTTGGTAATCATAAAACTCCCTCATTGTTATACATTTCCTCTTGAACGTTGCGTGCAGCACTCCGTTGTATGGAATCTGTTCGTGGTAACTAATTTCATCAAAAGGAAAAAGCAACGGGTATTGCAGTGCCATGAAAGAAGGATGTGACTTGGTGATTCTTTGAAGTTGGCCATTTTTCATCTGGACAATTATGTCCCGTTCCCCAGTTGTTACCGGCAGGTCACCGACTATTAGTCCCGCAATGTATGTTGCGAGTAGTGATCGAACGGATCGAGTAATAAAAATAAAACGAATGTTGACGATTTATCCTACGCTCAATAAGCAAGTGTATCTATCGAAAATAGTATAAATGTAGCAAGTATTCGAGTATCGAATCCCAAGGGAACTATAATTTGAAAAATTCACGTTTAAATATTCTAGTGGAAATTTTGCGATGTTTGAAAATTTAAATAGCGGTAAACACTTAAAATAAGCAGTTTAATAAAATATAAAAGTGGACGACCTTATGAACGAAAACGTATTTGGGATTTCGAATCCCCCTAGCTCAATCGACAAAAAGTTATATATTTTAGCTAATTATTATACCGTGAGGATTCCAAGAGCATGCCTACGAATTTATACGACTGACGAAACTGCGCCTTATCACATAAGAATCGTAAACAACTAATGAATTAAATAGCTGGGCAAGCTTCCCTAACTAGTCAACCACAGATCGCATTAAAACACGACGAATCCCACTATTAGATTTGACTCTAATCCGACGGGGTAGTTCAACCTATCTCTAGCGATGAGTTTATTCCGCTCGTTTACGAGTGGTCTAATCGTTCGCCCCTCTCTCGAGCGTAGCGTTCGATTTTCCAACAATTATTTCGACCACATAGACATAATCAAAATAATAGCATAAATCGTAACCAAGTCATAATAAAAAGCATATTAATGATACGTTCAATATACGTACGATCTCGCTGGGTTCATCTAATCTCAAATACACAATATTTAGCTACTCATGACGGAAATTAGCACAACGAAGGATAAAAATAACATATAGGAAAACATAGTATCTTCCCTGAATATTTGGCTCGGGCTTAGTCCTTCGTTGAGTATTTCGGTCGAACGGGTGGCGGGCGTCCGTAGGAGGTGCAACCGTTTCAGCTCCTCGTTCACAGCTGCGTTCGCTGCTCGCTCTACGCACAACCAACTCCTCCTACCACTCAACGAATCTAAGAGCAACGGTGGTGGTCGCAGCTCGTCCTAAGCGCACGACGGTCTTTTTCCTTCTTCTTTGTTTTTTCTCCCTCTCCCGTTCACTGCTCCTCCTACGCCGGCAGCCCGTCGCAGCCGTAACAGCTTGCTTCGGAGAGGTCCTTGCTCGGATGGTTTTTCCTTCGACACCTCTGTTGTGAGCTACTTGCTTTAGTGAGTACCGTGGCTTTTTGGTGTGTGTGAAGTGGAGGTGGTTGCTTGAGGTGTATGCCTTTGGGTGGTAGAGGAGCAGAGGTTACGTGAGTGATGAAGCTCGGTGAATATTGACGCCAGCTCCCTCCTTCGTATCTCCTCCCTTCAGCTACAACAGATCGCATAAGAGGTGGAGGGGGGCATCAAAATCTCCATTAGACGGCTCAAAAAAACAGCGTGAGATTGCCTTTTCTTCCTTGAGCCGTGCGCTCGTTGATTCTTCTTCATTTGTCTGCGGTGTGTGTGCGAATCTTTCTTCGTTGCAAATCTTTCGTCTTGTGGGTCTTGTTCTTTTTTTCCCCTTATCACTTGTCGTGACATAGGTGAGTGTGTAGCAAAGTTGGGCTTGGGCTATTTCCAATTTGGGCTCAATTGGTTGTTGGGCTGAGTTCAAACTGTTTCTGCATAGCAAAGTAGCAGTGAGTTCAAAAATTAAAATATCCAATCTAAAACTCGGAATAGAAATTCCATCAGTCAAAATTAATATCAACGCGTCTTCTTGCTTCCGATAAATTTTCAGGTCCATCGGACATTGTTTACCCCGTAAATTCAGAGAAACTCGAACCTGTCGCACAACTGCCATTAAAAGTTTGATATCGTCATTAAATCATATTTAAGTCCTATAGTTTTTCGAAATGACTTCATTAATTACGCAAATGACTTAAAATTAACAAATATAAACGTAAAGAAATACGTTTATCAAAATTCCCCACACTTAAGCGTTTGCTTGCCCTCAACCAAATAAATAAAAATGACATATAAAAGGATAAAATCATGCAACATATCAATCAAGAACGAAATCATGTAGGAGAAAATGCAAATAAAATCGGAAAGCGTATTTGAAATCAACGACTAACTTCACGATTTTCTTTAGCGATACCGTCAAAATCCGCACCTCACAGATATTCACTCAAATCACTCAGTGTATGGGTTAAGATGTCTGTGATATCTCTCGGGCATGCACTAATCTAATCCCTACCATAAGCTTGCAAGTAATTCGTAAATCTACCACTTTCAATGATCAAGCGTGAATCGGAAGGTCTTTTACCGGGTTATATCATAGCTCAAATATATCAAATATGCAAGGAATGAGCGTCAAAGGATATGAGTTGCAGTCACATCGGGATCATGCCATTGTCTTGAACGCGCCAAAGTCCGCCTCTTTTTTCTTTTCTTTTCTCTTTTTTTTTTTTTGCGTCTCCGCCGTTCTTGACTAAGCCCTTCTTCTCTCAACACTCGATAAAGAAAATATGTAGTGTGCGTTGAGAGTGAGAGACTATCAGAGGAAGGGTTCTTAGCGCTCTCTCTTTTTCTTTTTTTTTTCGACGGCGTTAAGCTCCCCTTCTCTCGGCCTCTTTGCGTGTCAGAGATTATAAGTGGGGGAGTTTTTAACTTTTTTTTTAACTAAAGGCTTCGTTCGGGACGCGCCTTTCGACTTTGGCTTTCAACCTTCATTTCCACATTAATTCAGGTAAGATGATCTCTGGAGGCTTATTTAGGTTAGCGGCTTATAATTCCGGGATCACGAATAAAAGGCTCAGGCTCAAAGTGGACTAACTACGGGGTCAGTCGTGGTTGGATATTTTGGCTATGGACTGATTCCTAATGCCTTCCTCATTTTCACGCAATCACTCATTAAGTAGTTTCAAAACGCAATAAACAAGCAAGTTCTGAAGAGAAATAAACTAAGCATGATTCACACAACCAAAGAAATGAGCAAAAAGCTCGTAAGCTCAAAAATCTCACAAATATCGGGTTATGTGTACGAATCTCTCAAGTATCGCCAAGTTCATCATGTAAGAAAGAAGTAGACTACGCATATGTATCCTAATTACTCACAAAATTCCAAACATAAAGTCATCCCTTCATGATAAGAAACACAATTTTCGAAAAAGACATGTTATGCCAAATTTTTGAAAACATTTGTACCAAAAATCAAGACATGCATATATATATAACGTGTTCGCCTAAATTTCACAGAAATTCCCCTCCCCACACTTAAGATTTACGTTGTCCTCAACGTAACAATCATGTAACACAAGGAAAAGAGAATAGAAAGATAAACGAACTTCCCTGAATAGTCCGATATGCATGCTTTGTACGACTCCTCCCCACACTTGAGATTTTGAATTCCCTGCGATCGTTGAAAAATCATAAAAACTAAAAATGTGCCTTCTCAACAGTCCCGTACGGGAATACTCGCATCACAGTGAATGGTCCCGACCATCTCGATTTCAGTTTGCCGGGAAACAACCGTAGGCGCGAGTTGTAAAGCAAGACCTGGTCGCCTTCTTGGAATTCCCGTTTCATTATTTTACGATCATGATACAGCTTCGTACGCTCCTTGTATATGCGAGTATTTTCGTACGCCATCTGCCTCCATTCGTCGAGCTCGTTGATCTGTAAGTTTCGCTTTTCACCTGCAGGATTCAAATCAAAATTTGGTTTTTTTAGCGCCCAATACGCCTTGTGTTCAAGCTCGACGGGTAAATGACAAGATTTCCCGTAAACAAGTCTATAGGGCGTAGATCCGATAGGCGTCTTATATGCTGTTCGATACGCCCATAAAGCATCGTTTAGCTTGTTCGGCCAATCCCGCCTATGGTGTTCCACGGTCTTCTCTAGTATCCGCTTCAGCTCCCTGTTCACGACCTCCACTTGGCCGCTCGCTTGAGGATGGTATGCAGTAGTAACACTATGTTTAACGCCGTATTTCTCAAGCGTCTTTGCAAATTGGGTGTTACAGAAGTGCATACCTTTATCGCTAATAATGCAACGAGGTGAACCAAATCGTGAAAATAAAGATTTTAAAAATTTAACGACTACCCTAGCATCATTAGTAGGTAGCGCTTGCGCTTCTACCCATTTTGATACATAATCAACAGCTACTAGGATATATCGATTTTTAAAAGATGTCGGAAACGGACCCATAAAATCAATGCCCCATACATCAAATATTTCACAAACGAGTATAAAATTCTGAGGCATTTCATTGCGCTTAGAGATATTACCTATTCGTTGGCACATATCGCACATTTCTACATACCTTTGCGCATCCTTCAAAATTGTGGGCCAGTAGAAGCCACATTCGAGTACCTTTTGTGCGGTTCGATTGCCTTCGTAATGGCCTCCGCACGGTCCCGTGTGGCAATGCCCCAAGATATCGATTGTTTCGGGGAAGGTTACGCATCGCCTGATTATATTATCCGCACAAATCCTAAATAGATAAGGATCATCCCACAAGTAATACTTCAAGTCGAGAAGAATTTCTTCCTCTGGTGACTCGTGTATCCCCTTGGTAAGATCCTCGCTACAAGATAGTTAGCAATATCGGCATACCATGGAAGTTCATCAGGTACCTCATGTATAGCGTAAAGATGTTCGTCGGGAAAGTAGTCTCGGATCATCTCATCTTTTGTAACATCACTGGATGTCTCTTCCAGTCTCGACAAGTGGTCTGCGGCAAGATTCTCCGTTCCTTTTTGGTCGCGAAACTCTACGTCGAACTCTTGGAGTAGTAGGATCCATCGGATCTGCCTTGGCTTTGCATCCGGCTTCGCAAAGAGATGCTTAATGGCCGAATGATCCGTGTAGATGATGACCTTCGATAGGATAAGATATTGACGGAACTTGTCGATTGCACGACTGCAAGCAATTCCTTCTCGGTGGTAGTATAATTCGATTGCGCCTCATTCAGAGTCTTGCTTGCCTAGTGTATCGGTTGGAAATATTTTTCTCGTCGCTGCCCCAAAACTGCACCTACTGCAAAATCACTGGCATCGCACATTAGTTCGAAGGGTAGCCTCCAATCCGGGGCTACCATGACAGGAGCATTAATAAGCTTATCCTTGAGTAGAGTAAAATCATTCATACAATCGGTCGTAAACTCATAAGGTACATCTTTTTCTAGCAAACGAGTTAAAGGTCTAGCAATTTTAGAAAAATCTTCAATAAATCTACGATAAAAACCAACATGTCCTAAGAAACTTCTAGTTGCTTTTACCGACGAGGGTGGAGGTAATCGTTCAATAGTTTCTATTTTTGCTCTATCTACATCGATTCCTCTAGCCGATATCTTGTGACCTAAAACGATACCTTCTCTAACCATAAAATGACATTTTTCCCAGTTTAGCACAAGGTTCGTTTCCTCGCATCGTTTAAGTACCGCCTTAAGATTGTAAAGACATACCTCAAATGAGTTACCAAAAAGCGAAAAGTCATCCATGAAAACCTCCATTCCTTTACCGTTTAGTTTGTCGAAAATGGCCATCATGCACCGTTGGAAGGTAGCCGGGGCATTGCACAGTCCGAAAGGCATCCTCCGATATACAAAGGTTCCGAATGGGCACGTAAAAGTCATTTTCTCTTGATCTTCTGGTGCGATCGGGATCTACAAATAACCTGAAAGACCATCAAGAAAACAATAAAATTCATGACCGGATAAACGTTCAAGCATTTGATCAATGAACGGTAAAGGAAAGTGATCTTTTCGTGTCGCGTCGTTTAATTTCCGGTAGTCGATGCACACTCGCCACCCTGTAACGGTCCTTGTTTAGAATGAGTTCGTTTTTCTCGTTGGTTACCACCGTCATTCCTCCCTTCTTTGGCACCACTTGAACTGGGCTCACCCATGCACTGTCTGAGATCGGGTATATGACGCCCGCATCAAGTAGCTTTATTACCTCAGCTTTTACTACCTCCTTCATGTTCGGGTTTAGACGCCTTTGATGTTGCACCACCGGCTTGAACTCGTCTTCCATCAGGATCCTACGCATGCAGAAGGTCGGGCTGATTCCTCGGATATCTGATATCTTCCATGCAAGCGCCTTCTTATGCTCCCGTAACAGGTCTAGGAGCATGATTTTCTGTTTCTTCTCCAAATTTGATGCTATAATTACGGGGAGCTTCGAATTTTTCTCGAGAAACGCATACAACAAGTGATCGGGCAGTTGTTTGAGTTCAAGGGTTGGTGGCTCCTCTATCGAACATTTTTCTTTTTCCTCTTCTTTGTTCGGGTGCACTTCGATGTTAGGTTCCGCCTCGTCTTCGTTTGCGTCTATTTGGTCAACCTCAAGAGATCGTTCATGCATTGGCTCTTCAGTCTCTGCTAATCCTGACATCGAAGCAAACGGTTCTGGTTGTGATAGTCCCTGCAATGATAAAAAGTCGTTCCATGCATCAATGTAAAAACATATATCGTCTAATTTCTCAGAATTTTTCATGGATTCGGTCATATCGAATGTGACTTTTTCGCCGTCTATAGTTAGCATCAATGTTCCGTTACGAACATCGACCATGGTTCATCCAGTAGCGAGAAATGGCCTACCCAATATTAGAGGAATATTTCATCCTCCATATCGAGAATAACAAAGTCTGCAGGAATTATAAATTTATCGACTTTAACCAGCACATCTTCTATGATACCCCTAGGATACTTAACAGATCTATCCGCTAATTGTAAACTCATCCTAGTGGGTTTGGGCTCACCTAAACCAAGTCGTTTAAACATAGAATAAGGCATCAAATTAATACTTGCTCCTAAATCGGCCAATGCCTTACTTACGACTAAATCGCCTATTAAACATGGTATAGTAAAACTCCCTGGATCCTTAAGATTTTTCGGTAGCTTGTTCTGTAGAATGGCAGAGCACTCTCCTCGCAACTCAACGGTAGAAACGTCTTCAAGCTTGCGCTTGTTCGTGATAAGATCCTTCAAAAACTTTGCCCAACGAGGCATCTGCGCAAGGGCATCAATAAGTGGTAAATTAATATGTAATTGTTTAAAAATAGCGAGAAGTTTACCAAACTGATCATCAACGATTTCCCGTTTAAGTCTTGCTGGGTATGGAATTTTTGGTTGATACGCCTTGACAGGTGGCTTAGACACAGTTTCTTCTTGTATGTCGGCCTCGCCGCTCGGTTGTGTGGGTTCAACGTTCTTCTTCGTTTTCTGTACTTCCTCGAGCTCTCTCCCGTTACGAAGTGTCACCGCCTTTACATGGTGGTCCTTTGGATTGGTCTCGGTGTAACTTGGCAACGAACCGGGAGGACGTTGTTGGATTGATTCGGCGATCTGCCCAACTTGCTTCTCTAAGGCCCGTAGGGAAGACTCGGTGTTGTGCAACCGTGCTTCTTGATTATCCAAGCGAGAGTCGAGCTTTCCCATTAGCTTCTCGAGCATTCCCTCGAGCTTATCAACGCGATTATACGAGGTGGGCTCAGCATTCGCACTATGGTATCCTTGCGTTCTTTGGTTTTGAAATCCTGGTGGAGCTTGTTGTTGATTACCGTAGGCCAAGTTCGGATGAACTCAGTTCGGGACGTAGTTTCGTTGGCCTTCGTAGTTACCCATGTAGTCGACGTGCTCCATCGGAATAGTGGATGGACAACGGGTTGCGTCGTGACTTTCGCCGCATGTAGCGCATGGCGGAGTATAATTTGGGTACGCATGAGGAGGTGGAGCAGCTGCAGAAGTCCTCGGGACAGATTGTACCTGCACAGCATTAAGAACCGGCTTTGTTGTTAGCGTGGGTAATAGTGTATTCATCAACGTTTGCATTTGGAGGTTGTTAGCGGCGATTTGTTGTTGGAGTGTGTCGAACTTGGCGTTTATCGCTGTTGCATTATCGACATCGTACATCCCCGGTGGTTTGCCTCTATTACTGGAACTCCCGCGCCGAAAGCTATTTGCGCTATATTCTTCGATTAGATTCCAGCCTTCCGTTGCGCTTAAATTGCATAGCCCTCCGTTGCATGCCCCGTCAAGTAGTTGCACTGTAATATCATTCAACGATTCGTGGAACCGCTGAATCAATTTGCTCTTCGTCATACCATGTTGTGGGAAGCGATTCAGAAGCGTCTTGAAACGTGTCCATACGTCATATAAATTCTCGCCCTCCTTTTGCTTGAATGCCGTAAGGTCCAGTTTTAGTCTAAGCACCTTTGATGGCGGAAAGAAGTGCGTAATGAAGGTGGCGTGCATCTCATCCCAAGTGGTGATGGATCGTTCGGGTAGTAGATTATACCACTCCTTGGCGTTACCTCTTAGGGAGAACTGAAATAAGTAGAGCCGGATCGTTTCAGGGCTTACTCCTTGTACTCGTATTATGTCGGTAACGGACAAGAAGTCTCGGATGTGTCGGTAAGCGTCTTCCTCCGGAAGTCCGTCGTATTGAGCTGTCGTCTGAAGCATTTGGAGCCAATGATGTTTGAGCTCGAAGTTATTTGGGACTGGAGGAAGTACTATTGCCGAGCTAACCGATCCTACGGCATTGTTCCTCCATAGTTCTCTCATCGGAGGTTCTCTAGCTACGAGAGGCATCTCGTCACGATTTTGAGTCGCCATTTCAACTCGCCTTGCATTTTCTTGTAGGTTATGTCGGAACGTTCTTTCGATCTCCGAGTCTCCTTCAACGATTGGTCGCGGGGGATTTCTTCGGGTCATGCACGAGCGTTCACGTACCTAGACAACAAAATAAAGATAACAATAGCAATAAAAGATTTAGAAATAAAAACCAATAAAACAAAATATATTGCTAAAAATAAAAATAAAAAATAAGAGAGTGCTAATAATAATAAGGATATAATAATACCTATAATAATAATTTTTTTTAATAGTGATGATAAAAATAAAATAGATAGTTTGAAGAAATAATAATATCAATATTAATAAACGCACCTAGACCAAAAGAAATCCGTTAAGCAAAAATATATATATATATATAATAAAAAAATAACAGCAAATAATAATAATAATAACGGGAAAAAATAAGTAAAAATAATAAGCGTAGAAATAATAATAATGATAATAATAATAATAAAGCTAGAATAGTAAACTAAAGTTCTCAAAATATCAATAGTTCCCCGGCAACGGCGCCAAAACTTGATCGAACGGATCGAGTAATAAAAATAAAACGAATGTTGACGATTTATCCTACACTCACTAGGCAAGTGTACCTATCGGAAAATAGTATAAATGTAGCAAGTATTCGAGTATCGAATCCCAAGGGAACTATAATTTGAAAAATTCACGTTTAAATATTCTAGTGGAAATTTGTGATGTTTGATAATTTAAATAGCGATAAACACTTAAAATAAGCAGTTTAATAAAAATATAAAAGTGGACGACCTTATGAACGAAAACGTATTTGAGATTTCGAATCCCACTAGCTCAATCGACAAACAAGTTATATATTTTAGCTAATTATTACACCGTGAGGATTCCTAGAGCATGCGTACGGATTTATACGACTGACGAACTGCGCCTTATCACATAAGAATCGTAAACAACTAATCTATGAATTAAATAGCTGGGCAAGCTTCCCTAACTAGTCAATCACATATCGCATTAAAACACGATGAATCCCACTATTAGATTTGACTCTAATCCGACGGGGTAGTTCAACCTATCTCTAGCGATGAGTTTATTCCGCTCGTTTACGAGTGGTCTAATCGTTCGCCCCTCTCTCGAGCGTAGCGTTCGATTTTCCAACAATTATTTCGACCACATAGACATAATCAAAATAATAGCATAAATCGTAACCAAGTCATAATAAAAAGCATATTAAAGATACGTTAAACATACATACGATCTCGCTGGGTTCATCTAATCTCAAATACACAATATTTAGCTACTCATGACGGAAATTAGCACAACGAAGGATAAAAATAACATATAGGAAAACATAGTATCTTCCCTGAATATTTGGCTCGGGCTTAGTCCTTCGTTGAGTATTTCCGTCGAACGGGTGGCGGGCGTCCGTAGGAGGTGCAACCGTTTCAGCTCCTCGTTCACAGCTGCGTTCGCTGCTCGCTCTACGCACAGCCAACTCCTCCTACCACTCAACGAATCTAAGAGCAACGGTTGTGGTCGCAGCTCGTCCTAAGCGCACGACGGTCTTTTCCTTCTTCTTTTTTTTCTCCCTCTCCCGTTCACTGCTCCTCCCTTTCGCCCAATTCACACTTTCGCCTGAATCTTCAAATCTAAACTTAGTTTCGATTGCCCGATTCTCAACACTTAGGACCAATCGTTGAGCCTATTTCATATCATACTAGAGTCGATCAAGCACTCATATTGAATTGAACAAAATTCTCAATCTCACTCAACACCAATTGTTCCATCCTCGAGCAGTACACCAAATTCATCAAACTCTTATATATCGACAGAATTCACTAAGACCTACTTAGACTCAACACTAGAAATTACTCAAACTTGACTACATTTCTCTCAAAACTTAAGTGTTTCATTTCGCAGATATATCTCGCGTTAACGATCATTACCAAACATTAACATGGACGGTCTTGCTATTGGATCTGACAACCGTGCACCACTACTGAGATGGGGAGAGTACGTCATATGGAAGCAACGATTCATAAATTTCATAAAAATCAAGGATGGAGACCTCGCAAATGAGATGCTTTCCTCCATTTTTGAAGGACCTGCCCAATTTTGGACCATTATCCCTGCTCAACCCGATGCAGTTCCTGCAATTCCAGAAAGGAGAACTCCTAAGGACCCTAGTCGATACAACGATGCTGAGAAAGCACGAGCCAGAGCGGACAAGCTTGCTCGACACTATCTACTTCAGGCTCTACCAAATGATGTCTACAAGCAAGTAGATGCAATGGTCACTGCAAAGGAAATTTGGGACGAAGTCTGCAAGATGGTCGGAACAGAAGTTAGTACTTTGTCTAAGAACAGTATCCTTACTGCCTATGACTCCTTCAAGGCTAAGGAGGGAGAAGAACTTCGAGATGCTTACCTTCGCTTCTTAACCATCATCAACGAGATGAGAAAGATTAACATCCAGCGCTCCAATCTCGAACACAACATCAAGTTCCTCTCCACACTTCAACCTGAGTGGGGACGAATTGCAGTTCTGGTTAAGCAACAGAACAAAGATCTGGACGCGATGGATATTCATTCCCTACACGATAATCTCTCACAATACTCGCAATATGCCAAAGAAATTAAGAACGAAGGAAAGCCAAACGTTGAAATGGAACCAATTGCACTCGTAACTTCTAAGTCAAGCAACAGGAGCTCGAAGACTTCTAAAGGAAAGCAGGTCGTACCATCTGACACCTCTGACAACACCGAATCTGACCAAGAATCAGAGGACGAACTCGAATCCATCAGAAAGAAGCTGGCAATGATCTCAGACACCGTCAATAAGATGAGCGCCAAGAAATCATCTTCTTCCTTCAACAAACAACGAACCTCGGGTGGGAAACAGAAGTACATTGCCCCTGAAGAGACTGAAACTAAGAAATCTGAAATAGTGAAGAAGTGCTTCAACTGTGGCAAGCCGGGTCACTTTGTTTCGGAATGCTTCAGACCCAAGAAGAAAAACACTGAATATTACAGGAAAAAATTTCAGCTCTCACAGCGCAAGGAAGCGGGAATAGTCTTGGTAGCTGAGGAAGAGGAATGGCTGGAGGACACATCTGACGAGGAGGAAGAAGAAATGGCCTTCATGGTGAAAAGCATAGAGGATGACTCCGACGAGGATGAGCCAGCCATCGGATCAGACAGGACAGATGTTTCATCATCCGACCTGGAGGTATACACTCCATCCCTACATGATTTCGTTAAACTAGAACGTAGGATAGCCGAACTCTCCATGCATCGTAAAGATCACACAGAACTCCAAAGCAATTTCGACAAAAATTATGCCCTGTTAAACAAACAACAGGGAGAGATAGATATTCTTAATGAATCTTTGATCTTGTCCGAAGCTAAAGTGAAGACTTTAGAAAATCATATAGAAAACAAGGAAATAGAAATTAGCGATATGAGTAGAAGATTGAAAGACAGCGAGGAAGAATGTGTAAATGTAGCGTCTCAATACGAACTAATCACCAACGAACGTGTACGACTATACAAGAAAATCAAGGAATTAGAGGACATCAACACCAAAAGAGGTCAAAGTGAACGAACCATGTTCCTTAGCCAACCTAAAGATTTTGAATTTTATAATCCCCGCGAAGGATTGGGATTTGAGCCCACCATTAACCCTGTAGCAGATAAAGTAGACTCTCTGTACAACATCAAACGTTTTGGGTTAAGCATCGAACGACTAATGCCCTTCGTCGGATCAAGTGAGGTGACCGAATCTGATGAACAAAGGCGGAAGAACAAAGAATGGGCTCAAATCATGTGTGACTACGACGAACTCAACAATAGCTACAAAACAAGAGAGATAACGCTCTCTGATGATTACATGTCACCATTTGGACCCGAAGACACTGACGAACAGACTAAACCTATTTATTCATTCATATATATTCCAGAAATCATACGCAAAATAGGTTCCTTGACAGCCTCTCTAGAGTCGGAAAAGAAAGCTCACGAAGAAGAGAGAACTATTTTGTTGAGCAAACTCTTGAAAACTTTCCTGATGCTTATAAACCTTCCACCTCCCGTCCTATTCCAGAATCATTTACATGCAATGCAAGCAAACTACAAAGAAAATACCTTTATCTCACACTAACTTGGTATCGCATGTGCTCATAGACAAAGGCGTGAGATCTAAGGAAGCAAAGAAGGTTCAACCTGGCTCAGCTAAGAAGACAACAGTCCCTGATAAGAAGAAGAGACCAGTCTCCAACTTTTCTTCTCATGTTTCAAAATCTTTTGCATTTCCAAAAGTGACTTCTTGTAATGTCGCAGAACGTGTTTCGTTATTCCATTCCCTAAAATCAAAGTTCTGTCATGTCAACAATGATGTACTTTCCCATCCTCATGACAGTCACTTCAGCAATAGCGTTTCCAAATCGCATAGCGCTCGTTCTAAGGACACATCTCCCACGCCGTCCAATCATACTACTAAATCTGAAGTAAAGAAACACAACATATACAAGACCAAGCCAAGCAAGAAATTAAATCCAAAACAGATTTGGATTCCGAAATCTCAACTGCATCCTATAGGAAATCATCACGCTTGGACTCTCAAACCAGCTACACAACAACCTTGCAAAGAATTAAATCTAGCAACGAACAAGAAATCTACTATACCTGCTATCAAAAGAAGACCCATCTATAAATGGGTGCCAAAACTTACTTGATTTATTTTTGCAGGTCCGTCATGTGTGGTACTTAGATTCCGGTTGCTCCTCACACATGACTGGAAACAAAGAGCTGTTGAGCAACTTCTCTGAAGGATTCCTCGGGAAGGTCTACTTCGGAAATCGTCAATCTGCATCCATGCTAGGAACGGGTGATCTCATCCATGACAGGCTAACTATCAAAGGAGTATCCTACGTCGAAGGACTGAGCTACAATTTATTCAGCATAGGCCGTTTCTGCGACAAAGGCTACAAGGTGAACTTCGAGACCAACAAATGCAGTGTCACAGATATCAATGGAAGAGAGCTACTCACTGGACACAGGAAGACGAATCTTTACTCCATTGACCTCAAGACTGTTCGACCGACATGCCTTATTTCTCGAGCCTCTCTACATCAGAACGATTTCTGGCATCAGCGACTTTCCCATCTCAACTTCAAAGACCTGAACAAACTGCGATCAGAAAACTTGGTAAAAGGGCTTCCCTCGTTCAGATATCACAAAGAACATCTTTGCTCGGCGTGTGAAATGGGAAGATAAGGAAAGCCTCCCACCGGACCAAACACATAGCCTCAACTTCCAAACCTCTCGAACTCATTCATATGGATCTGTGTGGACCCATGCGCACTCAGACCATTAATGGGCGGAAATATTTGTTAGTCATTGTGGATGATTTCTCAGGCTATACATGGACTAAATTTCTTAGAACCAAGGATGAAACTCCAGGTCTAATTGTTGAGTTCATCAAAACCGCTCAAAACCTCTAGCAACTAAGCGTACAAATCATCAGAACTGATAATGGGACAGAATTCAAGAACAGAAAACTCAGTGACTTCTATGCATCACTTGGAATCACCCAACAGTTCGCAGTAGCTAAAACACCTCAACAAAATGGGGTAGTTGAACGCAAGAACAGAACCTTAGTTGAAGCAACTCGTACACTCCTCATTCACTCTGGATTACCTCACTTCTTGTGGGCCGAAGCAATGAACACAGCTTGTTTCACTCAAAATCGTGGCTCACTTCACAAGAGGTTCAACAGGACACCCTATGAGTTGATAAATCGTAGAGTGCCAGACGTCTCATTCCTGAAAGTTTTTGGGTGCAAGTGCTATGTGGCAAATGATCGTGAAGATAGAGGCAAACTTGACCCAAAAGCATTTGAAGGCATACTGGTGGGATACTCAACAACATCAAAAGCCTATCGCATATATCTCAAAGAGAAAAGATCTGTTATGGAGAGCGTTAACGTAACGTTTGATGAAGTAGACCGAGTTGTTTCTGCACAAATCCGTCCAGAACCAGGACTTCTACGAGAATTAACAAAGGATCAACCTAGCACTTCCTCTATGGGAGAAACTTCAAAAACAAAGGCGTTAAGTGACACGGAACTCGATCTCTTATTTGAAGATCTCTTCCCAAAGCCGGCACCACACACTGCTCCAACAACATCTGCGGCACCAGAAAATATTGATCATGCGGAGCCTAACAATGACAATACCCCTCCTACGATGGAAAATCTTCACCTTGATGAGGATAGTGAACCCCCAACAGATACAGAAATCATATCCAGCTCAGGCGCTGAAACTCCTCAGCCTTATGATACAACAATAGAAATTTCTTCAGGAGAGTCAGTAATGCCACAACCTGGAGAAGAAATAGAACATCAGGCTGATCAAGGTGGAGAAACAACATACGATACAAACACAGCTGGATCTTCGTAGCCTAGTACCAGAAAGTGGACTCGAGCCCACCCAAACTCACAAATAATTGGAGATCCCTCCACTGGAGTAACCACTCGAGCATCAACGATAAACGAAAGACTCTACTCCTGCTTTCTCAGTCAAAAGGAACCCAGTAAAGTAGCTGAAGCACTCGCCGATCCAGACTGGATAATAGCAATACAGGAGGAAATCAATCAGTTTGAGAGGTTGAAAGTTTGGAACCTAGTACCTAGACCAGCTGGGAAAACCATTATAGGGACTAAATGGGTGTTTAAGAACAAAAGGGACGAGCAAGGAGTCGTTATCCGGAATAAAGCAAGGGTGGCAAAAGGTTACAATCAACAAGAAGGAATCGACTATGATGAGACATATGCTCCAGTCGCAAGAATAGAAGCCATCAGGATATTCTTAGCTTTCGCTGCACACAAGAATTTCACAGTCTACCAGATGGATGTCAAAACTGCATTCCTCGGCATACTAAAAGAAGAAGTTTTTGTATCCCAGCCTGAAGGTTTTGTAAACGAACAACGCCCAGACCACGTCTACAGACTCGATAAAGCTCTCTATGGACTTAAACAAGCTCCCAGAGCCTGGTACGAGGTCCTCTCGGATTTTCTCATCTCATCTGGTTTCACTAAAGGGAAGATAGATACGACTCTTTTTTATGAAGAAGGACGGATCAGACATTATGCTAGTGCAGATCTACGTTGACGACATCATATTCGGGTCAACAGACTCACGAATGTGCAGGAACTTTGGGGATCTAATGAAGCAGAAATTCGAAATGAGCATGATGGGTGAACTAAATTTCTTCTTAGGACTTCAGGTTAAACAGCTTCACGATGGAATCTTCATCAGTCAATCCAAGTACATTCACGACATACTCAAGAAGTACAACTTGGACAACTTGGACTCCAATGTCTACCTCATGCAAACTTGATGCAGATTCCTCAGGAAAATCTGTTAATCAGACAACTTATCGAGGCATGATAGGATCCTTGCTCTATCTTACATCAAGTATACCTGATATCATGTTCGCCACGTGTCTATGTGCACGCTTTCAAGCTGATCCAAAGGAATCTCACATGCTCGCGGTCAAGCGAATTTTCAAATATCTCAAGGGAACTCGTAGGATACACAGATGCTGATTACGCAGGATGCAAGCTGGACAGGAAAAGCACTTCTGGAGCCGCTCAATTTCTCGGGGGTAAACTCGTAAGTTGGTCGTCTCGAAAGCAAAATTGTGTCTCAACATCGACAGCAGAGGCAGAATATGTCGCTGCTGCGAGTTGCTGCTCACAAATTTTGTGGATGAGAACCCAGCTGCGAGATTTTGGCATAACATTAAATCATATCCCAATTTTTAGTGATTCTAAAAGTGCTATAGCTATAACAAGTAATCCAGTACATCATTCACGCACAAAACATATAGACATTAGATATCACTTTATCAAGGAACATGTGGAACAAGGTACAATCGAAATGCCTTTTGTCCACACAGATCTTCAACTTGCTGACTTATTTACTAAGGCATTGGATGAAAAGCGATTCCAATTCTTGGTATCTAGGTTAGGCATGTTGAACCATAAGACATGATCGATTGTCCCTACATGAACCTGATATTGTGTAAATAGATCATTTAATTTTTCTTTATCTGTTATGAATGGCAAAAATCCTACTATTATATCTAGGGGGAGACTAATAAAAATTTTATGCATGAATCTAGGGGGAGTCTTTCATTTTTATGCACTAATTTAGGGGGAGTCATTAAATGGTTCGCACAAATCTAGGGGAGTCTCTCAAAATTATGCACAAAACAGTTCACACAAGGAGTTTTTATGATTTCTCATCAAATTTAAATTATATAGTATGATGAAACTCCTTAAATTTCTATCGAAATTACAATTATTCAAAAATTTCAATTATCACAAATATTTCTCGGCGAAACTGAAAATTCTCTTCAAATTCCTTTTCAAATTCTCTCGGCGAAACTGCATATCGCTCGAAACCCTTTCAAATTGATTTGCCAATCGTACTAAACAAGTTTCGATCGAAACCGAACTTTAACTCTTGATTTATTAATTTCTCGGCGAAACCAACTTTCGCTCGAAACACGTTTCGATTGAAATTGCAATTTCATTACATACTTTTATACTTTTATCGGTGAAACTGACTTTCGCTCGAAACACATTCGATTGAAATGATTATTAAATCCTTTGAAATTTCTCTCGGCGAAACTAACTTTCGCTCGAAACTCAATTCAATCCATCGGAATCAAAAATGACCCTTTGCAATTATTCTCGGCGAAAGTGAGATTCTGCTTATTTAATTAGAGTTTCGCCCGAAACACTTCTTCTTCATCGATTTTCAAATTCACTCATAACCCTCTCTGAAATCGCACACGAACTCACCACTGTCTCACTCTGTTTTTCCGTTTATTGCAACTCCAAATCCCTCTTTGGTAAGGAAAAACGCTTAATCTACAGCCTTTAACTGATTTTTTTCTCATTCGTGCAGGTTATGCAGATTAGGGTTGCGTGTGTTCGAGCGAATCACTGTTAAAACGTGTTTTCATATCGCCTAGATTTGCTCGAAACTAATCTCTTGCTTCAATTTCCCATTCCAATCGATCGATTGTTACTGAAAATTTTTCTTATTCTGTGTTTTCAAATAGACGTTTTCTAGGGTTTTACTACTTTCGATCGAAACAGGGAATCTCAATTTTTAACATTATTTTAATCGCTTATGACTTAACCCTTTCGGCCGAAACAACTCACAGTTTCGATCGAAACTGACGACAAAATTGATTTTAATCGATCGACACTTCTCACAGTTTTACTCTATTCCACAGTTTCGATCGAAACTGAAGGCTCAATCGAATCGATCGATTTGCGAGTTAATTTGTACCACATTGGACTTTCGATCGAAACTGAATTGCATTACCCTTTCGCCGCACTTATTTAAAGTACATATCACTTTCGATCGAAACTGAAATTAATTTCACTTTCGCCGAATTAGCCTAAATTGAGCATGACTTTCGATCGAAACCACAGTCCAAATTGAACTTATCACCCGATGCACATTGTTTACCGAAACTCAAAATCAATTGAAATTGAATTGAAATTATCACTTTCGCCGATTGCTTAATCCAATTTCACTTTGTTTCTTTCACGATACTTTGTCACAATTTTTTATGCCAAATTTTTCTAAGTCCTAACATGCTTAACAACGTTTTGAATAATTTTGCATACTTTCTAAGTCAAAATGGTCGATTTCCACTAATCCATTGCTCTTATCTTGCAGATCTACCATAATGGTGCGACAAATTGATGAGATTTTTGCCTCCAAGGGCTGGGCACAGAGGACACCCAACAACCATCAACTGGACTTTGATAATACCTCGTGCCCAGATCCTATCAATATTAAAATCCTCGCAAACCACCCTCTAAGAACCGCCCTAAACATCACCGAGGTAGTCCCTGAAGTATATGTGCAACAATTCTGGTCCACCCTTCAAAAACCAACCAATAACCCAAAAATAACCACCCTTTCAGCCAAAATCGACAACACCATAGTTGTCCTTACTCCATCCCTTATCCGTTCCATACTAAACCTACCTCATTCACTCCTATATGATCCCCATCCCTCCAACGACGACCTAATCAGGGACTTCCTATTCATGGGCCACAAACCTAACACTCAAAACTCCATACACTTACCTGAGTTCACTGCCAAAGACATCCCTGCACCTTGGAGGACTCTGTTTCTCATTGTCAACAAGGGCCTCTCACCAAAGCACTCCGGGTCCGACAAGTCCAACCGGAATATCATGATTATCTTCCATGGGATCGTCTTCAACAAAAATTATGATGTCGCCCAACTCATCTGGTCGGACATCCTCGATCAACTGCGAAGGCGAGGCCTTGGATCTACGAAGCCGGTGCTCCCTTACTTACGGTGGCTGCCCGTCATCGTCCAACATTTCGTGGATCTTCATCCCGAAATCGAACGCCGACCGAGAGACGAGGGCTATCAGTCTCCGAAGCTCATAAAAATCCAATCGACGAAGAGCAAAATCGATCAGGAGGCCATGATCATCCCAGACTACTTACTTCGCCTCCTCGATCCGAATGAGCCGGAGCTACGCAAATATATGCAAGCCAACAACCTCGACGACGTCCCCGTGGCTCAACAAAACCCAGTTGAACCTAACCCAGGGACAAGCCAACCCCCACAGCCAAATGTAGGTCTAGGAAGCTCCTCATCCCCACAGCCAAAACGAAAGCGTAAATCTAAAGGGGCTGACCGAGGAGGACAACAGGAACGGCGTACAGAAACACGACCGTACTCCTAAGCCAACTAGTCCACTTATAAGCCGGACCGAGCCCAGTACATGGGTTGACTTTGTCTTCCCCCGAGTAGAAGTCGCGACATCGGGTCCAATCGCGCAAACTACCATTCCCAGCCACTCAATCATCTCCCAACAGATGATTGTTTCACATACTCACGAGGTGCCATGTCATTCATCACCACCTCGCTCGGAGGTGGTAGATGTAACAAGCAGTACTCCGCCTCAGACTGCACCTTCTTTGATCACTACGAGTCTAGTGTCCTCACCATCCATAATTTTTCCACTTTCTGGGACACTACCATTAGATTCTGCACCTCTAGATCTTAGTGATCTAGACCGAACGCTCTACGATGTCTCCGTACTAGAATCTAGTACGGAGCAGAGCGGAAGACCCAACGTAGTCAACATCACTGCAGCTACGACCTTGGGCCATCAATCTGAGTCCGTCTCAGCTTTGATGTCAACGATGAGCCTACGTGGCCTCGGTTCTTCAAGTCCTGTGCAAACGGACGGCACATCAGTACCCTCTACTGATGTTGTGACGACGGAACGTCTTAGTGACTCCGTCCGGTTATTTTCCCCGTTCGTGAAGGAGGCTAGGCTGGATGATCGCCTCGCAGAGTTTGAGAAAGGACTCGAGGACACAATCATGGCCCAAGTCTACAGTGCAATTGGGACCTCCACTCGAGACAAAGGCAAAGCCCCCGTCACCGAAGCCATAACCACACGACCCGACCCAACTCCTGGCTCTGAGGAAGGACCGTGGAACGTACCCATCCCGGAACTGATCGACATTCTACTGGCCCGACTCCGTACTGCACCGACGCTCACTGCCTTTGAAGCGGAGGTCCTCAGACGTATGGAGCTTCCTTTCAACCCGCCTAACCCCGGCGAGGCCCAGTCATCCAGACAATCACGTGACGACCCTGACGGTGGGGATCGTCCCGAGGGGGAGAAGACACAAGGGACAGGGCCTCAACCGCAGCCACAGCCGCAACCTAGAACCACCCGAACACCCACCACAACAAAACCACCTACACCCACCCAAACCAGAAAATCTACCCGAACTACTACCAATACAACCCAAACGACCTCCTCATCAACCGTGAGTCCATCACTGCCTAGCCTTACAAACCCAAGAACTTCCTCTGATCCTCCATCCTCACCTACTCTATCTTTCGAAACACTTTACAACCCACACTCAGCGGTAGAATAGTACATCTTCAACGACGATTGGTTAACAAAGCCGATGCATGCAGCCTTGGCCAAGGGCTTTCTGGACAACGCCAGATACTTCTTGATGAAGGCAAATGTTGACCTAGCACTTATCGACGATGATGAGCTCGAGGAAGGTGAAGACTACGAAGCAGACATTCCAGAACTTCCAGAGCTTCTCAAACACGCTGTCGTCGACAAGGAGTGCCCCCCTCGAAGTCGAAGATAGGAAAGAATAGAAGCCGCCGTGGGAAAATGTCAAGGTGATAGCTCCATATCAAGAAGAGATACGGAGAAGAATTTGGAGGAAGGAAGATAGGATCAAGGAGCTAGACGAGCTGAGTCTAAGAGGCCTAACTCATCTCCCGAGAACAACTGCTATACGATACCTACTCTCTCTTCGTAGAGGACTTGTGTTGAGAGCTAAAGATACAAACGTTGACAATCTTAGAAGAGAAGAAAAGAGAAGGAAAAGGCCATAATCAGCAAAATCTTGGGAGTTCGGCAAGGTCGTCTCGACTATTATGAGTATCCTATCTATAAAGTGCAGCGAGAAGATGGAACGGTTGAGGAACTGACTGAAGGCGATCTCTCCTACATCAGAGGTGAACATGTTGTTCGGATACTTTTCAGCTTCAGATTTCTTGGAACACTCCAGAATCCAGACTTGAAAGTGGGCTACGTTGCTCTTAAGCGATTCATGATGCGCCAAATCAAGTTCAATTCGACTCACGATCTTCAAATGGCGGTGGAAAGCAACATGAAAAGGGTGAATCTCACGAAGCCATCCTTCGAAGTCCCCGACTCAAGTCTTGGTGACGGCCACATAATCAATGATGAGAACGATCCATCGGTGGTCTACACCAATTACAAAGGAGAAAAGAGGCTGATGAAAGCATCCGAGATTGCCAAATTCAGCGATGGGACGCTGCTGATCATTCGGGTGAAACTCGAATGGATCTTGGAGAAGCTAAGGAACGAAGAAGCAGAAGCCCAGGAGAAGTACGAGAAGCTGATCAACATCATCTCCGATCGATTATCCTTACGAAGAACGATACGAACTTACGAGTTCAGACTTGGACTCAGGAAATCGATTGATGCTGTGGAGGAACCCAAGAATAAGAAGACACAAAGGACATCTAAGCGAAAAGGATGCTAAGGGGGAGATTGTTAGGAATATTTTGTAGCATCCTTTAATTTGTGTAATCTTGGGTTAATATGTTTATTTAGTGGGTTGTAGTAGTTTGAGGTGACTTATGATATTAAGTCCTAGTTTTGTATTGGGCCTTAATATACCAAATAATTGTGGTATATAAAGCCCAAATTACCCTAATTAGGGTTTTATCAAAAGAATTGAAAGGTAAGCCACCTTGTACATTAGAATTAAGAAAACACACACTAACACACACACTCAAGGTGTTCTTCACGTTTAACACATTCAAACCCTTCTTTTAATCCTTGTTTGGTAATATAAGGGCCAACAAAAACAAAGCAGTTTACTTTGAATTCATTACTGAACCGTTTTCAAGAATTCTTAATGAAATTAAGGATTCTATTCTTATTAAAGCAAAAGAAAAACAGGTAAATTACCTTAAGCAAGAAATTAATATACTTACAATTGAAGATAAACTTCAAAATCCTAAGTTACAGGAAAAAATTAAATTACTACATAATGAATTTACGTTGCAAATATGTAACGATCTTCCTAATGCCCTTTGGAATAGAAAAAAGCATATACAGTAGAAACTCTATAAATTAATATGGTTGGGACTGACCAAATTTATTAATTAAAAGAGTTATTAATTAATCGATAAATTAATAATTATTAATTTATCGATAAAATAATATTTTATTAATTTATAGTGTATATAACTTTCAAACTTCCCAAACATCAAATGCAAGGGGAAATTTCTTGTTGACCTATGAGAAAACAATGCCAGGAATTCTTACAATGATAAGGACAACTAGAGATAATATGCAAGGGTAAATTGATTTCAAGAAAAAACAAATGACAATTGATTCATTTTTCAAGTAATCTTTGTTCATGTAATATGAGAATGTTTTTACATATGGAATTATTAATTTATAATTTATACGGGACCTATAGAAATTATCAAAAGTATATTATCTTATAATTTAGAGAATTATTAATTTAGTACGTTATCCCCAAGTCGGGACCGGCCGGAAATATTATATTAAAGAGTTTATTAAATTATCGAGTATTAATTTATAGAGTTTCTACTGTAGTCTCTTTACCTTATGAAGATGATTTTAGTGAGAAAAATATTCCCACTAAAGCTCGTCCTTGTCAGATGAATTCTGAATTATTAGAATTATGTAAAAAAGAAATAGCTTCACAAAAAGGTTTAATAAAACCTTCTAAATCACCTTGGTCATGCACAGCCTTTTATGTCAATAATGCGGCAGAAAAGGAAAGGGGAGTACCTAGGTTAGTTATTAAGTATAAACCCCTGAATAAAGTTTTAAAATGGATTAGGTATCCTATCCCGAATAAAAAAGATCTTAGATAGATTATTTAATGCTATTATATTTTCAAATTTTGATTTAAAATCAGGTTTTTGGAAAATTCAAGTAGCTGAAAAAGATAGATATAAAACTGCTTTTACAGTCCCAATTGGACAATTTGAATGGAATGTTATGCCTTTTGGTTTGAAAAACACTCCTTCTGAATTTCAAAATATTATGAACGATATTTTTATTCCTTATAGTAATTTTATTATCGTTTATATTGATGATATTTTGATATTTTCAAAAGATATCGAAACACATTTTAAACATCTTGATATATTTAAGAAAATTGTTATTCAAAATGGATTAGTTATATCAAGTCCAAAAATGGTTTTATTTCAAACTAAAATACGATTTTTAGGTCATAATATTGAAAAGGGAAAAATTAATCCGATTAATAGAAGTATTGAGTTTGCATCAAAATTTCCGGATCAAATTTTAGATAAAACTCAGCTTCAAAGATTTTTAGGAAGTTTAAATTATGTTTCTCCTTATTACAAAAATCTTGCTATAGACACATCTATTTTATACGATAGACTCAAAAGAATTCCTTGTCAGTGGACAAATAGTCACCCTGAAGCAGTTAAAAAAATTAAAAATAAAGTTACTCACTTACCTTGCATAATGCTTGCTAATTCTAATTGGCAAAAGGTTATTGAAACCGATGCCTCTGATTTACGATATGGAGGAATTTTAAACCAAATTTCTCCAGATGATAAAAAAGAGTATTTAGTTAGATTCCATTCGGGAAAATGGATAATACTCAAAAGAATTATGCTACTATTGCTAGAGAGGTTCTTGCTATAGTAAAATGCGTTTTAAATTTTCAAGATGATTTATATAATCAAAAGTTTTTAAAAAAAGAGAGATTGTCAAGCTGCAAAATTTAGGTTTTTAAAAGATTTTAAGCATGATGTCTCGAAACAAATGTTTGCGAGATGGCAAGCTCATTTAGCTCCATTTGATTTTGAAATAATTTATAAAAAATGAAGTGATAATAGACTTCCAGATTTTCTTACTCGAGAATTTATTCAATGAATACTCATGCAGGTATGTCCCAATATGGGAAAGACTATCCCTCTCATAGAGGTTGTAGAGGTGGCAGGCCTGTTGTTCAACATGGCAATAGGAAATTATTCAGAGAGAATCTCTCTTCATCTTCGAGTAATATGAGTACTCAAGACCAGCAAATGTACAAAGAATTCCTTAAATATAGGAACAAAAGGCTCAAGAAGGTACGACTTCATATGCTAAAATTGTAGCAGATGAGGAAATTGATGATCAGGAATTTATTTATGAACAAAATTCACATAAAGAAGTTATACTCTTCTTAAGTGAAAATGATTTGAAAAGGAAGGATCAACCCTGGACCTTAATGGAAAGGTATCTTGATTCAGCATCATATACTGGAGGATATTATAAAAATAGGATGAACTACGAAAATATTTTGAAGTTCACAGAATCATGTGAATTTGATCATTTTGTTACTGGAAATCAGAAAGTTTATAACTTCAGTAAGATTGTTATTAAAAGGATTATATCTCCTGAAGCATGGGTAATTCACCCAATGAAGGATAAGGAATATTTCCATCCTGAATTAAAGGTTCCAGTTAAATTCAATTATTGGGATTATATCCAAGCTTTTCATAGAGTTTTCTTATATGAAAACGTCAAAAGAAAACATTCTTGGTGGATCAAGATATGTGCTGATGTTTACAAGCAGGAAATTCCTACTTGGTTTTATAATCGGTGATTATCTTACAGAGCCACAATTAATATTCTTAAAGAACCATTCTCAGGATTATATACTGAGTGGGTTAAAGTTTCGCCAGCCCTAATAGAGGCTCAACATAATAATAAATGGATTGAAGTAATGGTTTCAATGCATTTTTATATTGAGTACATCATTCCATGGATTTGGAAATGGGCTCCTGAAGTTGGTCATAACCAACAAAATATACCCTGTTTATGGAGAAATCGAATTTATGGAGAAATCGAATAGACGGACAAGGAGAATTTGAAGGACAACAAACAATTGATAAAATCAAAGAAAAGGTTGCTCATTATAAGGAACAAATCGAAAAAAGACAGCAACGAGAATCTCCTAGCACATTTGAAATCCTTTATAGAAGATTAAACATTCAGAAAGGAAAATTATCAAAAGAACAAATTTTGGTCGAATATATGGAAGAAATTAAGAAAGACCTTGGAAAAAATTTTGGAATAGATATGAACGATGTGTCTATGGGAACTTCTTCGAAGGATGAAGACTTCTGCCAAGATGCTCAAGACCCATTTGATGACGATGATTTATTATCTTATGAAGATGCTATTGATAATATCACTAAAGGAACTTTAGAGAAAATGAAAGATAAGGCCAAGTGACGAGACATCCACTTTGGTTAAAAATTTTTTAGCCTGACGACAAAATACTTTACTTTTATAAAGTAAATGGCCGACAAGAACAAAGAAGAATCAATCCAAGAACAAGATGGAGGCCAGCTGGAATCATAATTCCTTCTTTCTTCTTTGTCGTTTGTACTTTTATTGTCTTTAAATATGGCTTTCTGCCATAAGTTGTGTACGCAGTTTTTCTCGCACTCTTGTAATATTTCTCTCTCCTTTGTAAAATAAGTGTTGAAGAAAATAAAAGTTCGAGTTTGGTTTGCATCTACTTCTTCAAGTAAGTTTTTATCTCTTTTATATTTTTGTTTGATCAAGCCTTAATGGAAGGCTAAACTTAAACGTTAAACTACACCAAGATACCTTAATATCTAAAACTATGGTTTTATATCATATATACATATATTAATATGATGTATTTAATATCTAAAACTTTTAAAATATGATCGAATGAATTAAATTTTGAATAAAGGTTGTAATAAAATTTGATTTTGATTAATTCTGTGTCGGCTCTTGGCAAAGCCCGTGTTGCCGAAGGATTGGCGTTTGAGGGTGATGGCTGTTACCGATTGAATTAATTGAATAAAAATTTTATTATGTAAAACTCCTTGTATTCGATGATTTAATTCCAAACATCACAAAATAATTTTTAGTTTTGTTTTTGGATTAATGGTATATTGGCTGGAATACCTTGCGTAGCCGTTACGGGATCAGACTGTTTACAGCCTGATAACTGGTTCGATAGGTTTAACAACGCCACATACCATTTTCCTTTTTTGATTTTGATGATTGTATATCGGTTGAACTGCCTACAAACAAGAGTCCGATCATGGTACGAAGGTTACCTTTGGTCCAAATCTAATTGAACTGTTTACAGTTTGATTGTTTGACCGATAGGTTTTGTTTGACTAAGTTCCATGTATCACGGTTTGTTAGGTGGATTTTACCACGTACCATCATCATACTTTTGTAAAGTTTTTAACATTTTTGTAAAAAGATCCTAAAAATGGTCATTTGATAAGACCGTTAAACTACACCTTGATTTCTTAATACCCCCACCAGGCTCTGATACCATTTCTGTAAAAATATCCTAAAAATGGTATCAGAGCCTGGTGGGGGTATTAAGAATTAAGGTGTAGTTTAACGGTCTTTATCAAATGAATTTGATAAGACGCAAAGAAAATACTGTTAAAAACAGTATTAAAGAAGAATATGATGTTCCTCAAGATTTAGATAAATTAAATCGTTGGACAATTCCTAAGATAGATTATAAAATAATCTATGAATTAGGAACCTTTGAAAAATTAGGTTTAAAACAGGTAGTCAAAACTACCGAAGAAACTATCTCGCTCAATAATGAAGAGATGATTATTAGACTTCTAAGTAATAGAGACTTAGAAAAATACAGAATAAATCATAAGTTCATTCATATAGGATTAGTTCAAGTAGCTTTTAAGCCTTTGACTTTAGAAGGTTTACCAGAGAGCTTTATAGCAGCTCTTAGAGATGGTAGAAATCTTGTCTGGAAACAATCCCTTATGGGAATAATACAGTCTAGTCTGGCACATGGACCAGTTTATTTTAATGTCTATCATAATCTCCAGTTATCACTGATTGATGTCAATATATTGGATGCCCTGACATTAAATGTTAAAACTCACGGATATAATTACGCTCCCGGTTCGGAAGTAATATGTATCTGTTATAGGATTTATTATAAGCCTTTATATACGCTCAATCCTCAATGTAAAATTGTAGATAAACCTATCAATGAATCTGTTAGAAACTAATTTTAGTAGATCTAATATTACTACTAGAAGATCTATAAAATGGGAAGAAAAACAATTTCCAGAAAACTGGATAATTCAACGGGCTATGCCTCTACAACCAAAAATAAAAAATAATCCTGCTCCAATAATTCAAACAACTGATGGTACTGTTCAAATACAATTCGAACAAAATCTAAGATCTGTTCCTAGGTCTAGAATGACTAGATCAGCTTCTTCTCATTATCACATATCACCATGTGATTATTCAATTAGATCTCCTTCTAGAGCTTCGACCTCCCAAATTAGGGAATCAAGTTCTAGTGATTATCTGCAAAATAGAGTAGAAAAATTAAGAATTAATTCTGATAATATAGTTCAATGAGTTTCTAAAAATAAAGACGAGGAAATAACCGAGTCAGAAATGGATTTTTTTGTTTAATGGATTTAAAACAAAAAATTGATTTCAGTCCGGGTTCTCCGGCAAGAAAAGAAATTCAACAAGAATTTAATTTACCCAAATGGGAATTATTTAGAAAATGGTTTTTTTCAAGTTTTAATAACGAAGATAAAACTATTATTCAAGAAAAATTTTATAATGATTTGTCAAAACAGAATAAGAAATTACCTTTTATTCATTGGTTCTTGACAAAATATTTAAAAATATGATTTTTGTACTTGAAAGAAATTATAAACTTTCAACAGGAAAAAAATTAAATTCAATTTATCCTCCTCAAACTAGTTTCCAGATGGAAAAAGAAAATGAAATTAGATATTATAGTGCTTTTCAAAAACTTTTTGAAAATGATACACTCGCAGTAACTATTAATCATATTAATTGTCTTTTAAAACAACAAAATTATACAAATATGTACGTTATTGTTTTAGGAGAACAAATTTCTTTATTAAAAAGAAATATTGAAGAAATATCTTCCTCTATTAAAGATATAAAAAGTTATCTTTTCATAAATAAAGATAAAGACATAAATGAAATTAAAACAGCTAATATAGCTTCTCCCAGTATTCAACCTCCTCCAGAAATTGTTGATTTAAATTAAAATCAATTTCTCAACTTGAAGATATGATTGAGAAAAATCTTCGAAATTTAAAGCTTAACACTTTAAGCGAAGTGAAAATCAACTTGAAAAACTGATAATATATATAATACTTTTACTGAAGGAATAAATAAATTAAGAAATTCGTCAAAATTTGCAATTAAACCAATTCAAACTAAATATTATTACCCTAGACCAACTCCTCAAGATGTTCTAATAGAAGAACATGACCTTACGATTAATAATTCGTATAATGGTCATTGTATCTATGAATGGAACCTAGATAGTCATACTGAAAGACAAACTTTTGGTATGGTTCATAGGATGATGATGTATAGTACAGTTTGTAAAACTCAAGGTAATACCGACAAAACTATTGCTCAAATGGTAGTTGCTGGCTTCACTGGTCAGTTAAAAGGTTGGTGGGATAATTATTTATCTCAACAGGAACGAGATAGTATATTCCTCACAGTAAAGGAAGAAAATAATACAATTATTGAAAATGCTGTTTATACACTATGTATAAACATTGTAGAACATTTTACAGGCCGTTGGTCTGACAATTCTGAAAATGTTAGAACACTTCTTCAAAATCTTAGGTGTAAAATCCTTACATCATTTAGATGGTATAAGGATACATTTCTCAGTCGAGTTATGGAACTTCCTGAGTCAAATAGTACTCACTGGAAATCTAAATTTATAGATGGTCTACCATTTCTCTTTGCAGAAAGAGTTAAGAAAAGCCTTAGAAATGGAGAATCTAGTATAGATTACAATTCTTATACTTACGGAAGATTAAAAGGAACTTGTATACAAGAAGGTTTAGCTTTATGTAATGAAATAAAGCTTAACAAACAACTTAAGAGACATTCTCTTGATGAGATGAAACAATTAGGAGAATTTTGCAGTCAATTTGGCTTAGAAAATCCCTCTACAAGCCAACCTCGAAAAGAATATAAATCTAAAAAATATTCTCCCAAACAATATGAAAAAAGAAAATATCGAAAATCTAAAAGAAGAGAACAAAAATTCTCAAAAGATAATAAAAATTATCAATATAGAAGTAAATTTCCTCCAATAGTCTGCAGAAAATGCGGAAAAATTGGTCACAAAGCAAAAACTTGCTGGACCAAAAAGAAAATTAACAATTTAGAAATTGATAATGAATTAAAAGAAACATAATCAAAGATATTATTAGAATCTAATAGCGAGTCAGAATCCTCTTCAGAAGATGAAAATAATTTCATCGAAGAAATTTTTTCAGAAGTATCTGATGAATTTCAAAATTGTCAAATAGTAAAAGTGGAATTTAAATGTTTTCCTGTTGAAAGTTTATAATTTCTTTCAAGTACAAAAATCATATTTTTAAAATATTTTGTCAAAAACCAAGGAATAAAAGGTAATTTTTTATTCTGTTTTGACAAATCATTATAAAATTTTTCTTGAATAATAGTTTTATCTTCGTTATTAAAACTTGAAATAAACCATTTTCTAAATAAGTCCTATTTGGGTAAATTAAATTCTTGTTGAATTTCTTTTCTTGCCGGAGAACCCGGACTGAAATCAATTTTTGTTTTAAATCCATTAAACACAAAAATCCATTTCTGACTCGGTTATTTCCTCATCTTTATTTTTAGAAACTCCATGAACTATATTATCAGAATTAATTCTTAATTCTTCTACTCTATTTTGCAGATAATCACTAGAACTTGATTCCCTAATCTAGGAGGTCGAAGCTCTAGAAGGAGATCTAATTGAATAATCACATGGTGATATGTGATAATGAGAAGAAGCTGATCTAGTCATTCTAGACCTAGGAACAGATCTTAGATTTTGTTCGAATTGTATTTGAACAGTACCATCAGTTGTTTGAATTATTTGAGCAGGATTATTTTTTATTTTTGGTTGTAGAGGCATAGCTCGTTCAATTATCCAGTTTTCTGAAAATTGTATTTCTTCCCATTTTATAGATCTTCTAGTAGTAATATTAGATCTACTAAAATTAGTTTCTATAAGAACAGTTTCATTGATAGGTTTATCTACAATTTTACATTGAGGATGGAGCGTATATAAAGGCTTACACAAAAATTTTCTCGATCGTATAATTTCTCGGCTACAGTACCACAACTCAAGTTCAAACACTTAGAAATTTTCTAAGTCCTTTTTAAACTGTAGCTATCATTAGCGAATAAAATTTTCGATCGCAAATATTTAGTTCGAAATCACATTTAGGCAATTCAATTGAGAATTTCATTTCTCGAGCGATAAAAAGCACGGAGTGAATAGTACTTAAAACACAGAGTCAGATGAGGAGATTCAACTGATAAGAAGGACTTCGAGACGACTGAGTATATCACTTGAGTCCATCTTCACCGCCGTCACCACCGCACCAGACATCGCGCCGATCCTACCGTCAAGTGCTGCGGACAATGCTTCGCTCAATCTTGAGCCGCTGCACATCGTACCGGTGTCTGGTTCACAGGTTCAATCAGAACCTGTCGAAACACGCAGAGAATCTTCACGATTCGACTCAAGGATTGGGTGGGAATCTCCAACAGTCACAACCTCAGGTGACTGCGAGCCAGCCTGAGGAGCCGGTGTTAGCTCACGGGTTGATAACAGGTGACATCCGTCGTCCTGGAACATCCAGCGGAGGCGTCCACTCCATACGTGACTGAAGACTGACTTCAGGCCGCTCTCGCTAACGCGCTGAAGGACTTTGAAGACATGATTATGGAGAGCGTGCACAAGTCCATCGAGACGTCCCGCCAAGATCGTGGGAAAGCACCCGTCTTGGAGCCGTCTTCATCACAACCCATCCACACACCACCTCAACCCATGCTATCCACACAAGACCCAACACCAATCCTCACCCACAACCTAATAAATCCCGCCACCGTACCCACCAGCGAACTCCACTTAATATTGGTCGCCAGGCTATTGGAATCGACCACACGAATGCCGGAAGAAGAAGATCTCTTCCGTCGTCTCGTCGATGGTCCTGACCCATCCCAAACATGCCGCGGCCAAGGCTCCAACTCCAAACGCCGACATGACGACCCAGGCGATCAGGGCCGTCCTGAGAGGGAGAAAAGGCTAAGGATAATCACAAGGGGTCAGAGACAGAACTCTGGCGCGACTCAGACAAGTAAAGTAGTCGTTGGAACCTCACAATCCACTACCTAAAAAACCACCACCACGCACCACTCAAACCCAAACCCAAACCCACATCGACCCACCAACCTTTCAACTATGGACGCCTCCGCCCACGCCACCGACCTTCTCAAGCCCCTTGCTTCCGAAAGAAGAAGCAAGCGCTGCCATGCACGTCGCCAAAGCGCAGACTCAGACGACTCCCTCAACTGCTCCAGACCAACCGGGACCATCAGGACATGGCATCAACCTACACGAGGTCCTAGACAAATATATATTCGAAGGATAATAGATGACCCATTCCATGCCCGATGAGCATCAACGACAACGGCTTCAGGATGTTCGACACTTCCTACAACGAGCCTCGATAGACCTCGTGCGCATAGAAGATGAAGAACTTCAGGAAGGTGAAGATTACCTGCAACATATCCCAAGGCTACCAGAGTTGATCGCACAACGAGCGGTTTCCCCCACAAGACAAATGCCAGGGACCGTTCGGATCCACACGCCGTGGGAGAATATTCGGATTGAAATCCCCTTCCTTGAAGAAATCCGTGAACACATCTGGAGGTCACCGGACAGGGTCAAGAAGCCGAACGAGTTCGAGCTAAGAGGGATCTCTCATTGCAATCAGAAGAAGAGGATGACCTACATCTAGTTGCTGACTCAACTTGGACCTGATGTAAGGATGAAGATAACTAAAGCGCAAGCAAGGAATCATTATTAGAGTCTATCTTCTATCTGCCAGCTTCTCAGCGTCTACTGTGCCAAAGGAGGTCTTCCAACCCCAACCTACGTTATCGAGCGAGTGGACAGAAACCGAGAGGAATTAAGCGAGAGCGACCTACCGTACCTCCCCACCGACGAGGTATACAACCTCTATTAGCTGTACGTGGAAAAGTACAAAGGTCCTCAAGGCTTCGTCAAGAAAGAAGGTCTCGAGGGGCTCTACCGGTTCATGATGTGCCAAGTCAAGTACTTCGCTGCGCATGACCTTCAGATGGCTCTGGAGAGCAACATGAAGAAGGTCAACATGACCGCACCGCTCAACAAAGGACCTGAGATCGAAGGGCTTCCAAGCAATCATGTACACATCAGCTCAGTTTTAGGCATCACCTACCACAATCCAATCACCAAGAAGACTAGGTTGATGCTGAAGATTGAGATTCATAAGTTTTGCGACGGAACGCTCAAGGTATCAGGAGGAATATAGAGCAAAGGTTGAAAGAAATCAACCGAGAGACAATGCTGAGAATTCATCGGTTCGTGAGAGAACAGCCGCTCCTGATGGAATTGCTAGATGGCATCGAGGAGCGCCCGAAGCTGAGGGAAACGATCAGGAATTATGAGCATGCACTGGGCTTGCGCAGATCGTACTATGCCCGACGAGGACAAATGGAGCATAAGGGCAATCAAGCACAAAGGGGGAGATTGTAGAGTATCAATTTTAACTGTGCTTGATTTCGTTAGTTGTCCTTGTAATTAGGGCTTTATGTATAGTAGTCCTTAGATTAGGACTACATTGATATTTATACCAAGTTTATTTGGTATAAATAGTTGTACACACAATGAGCTTAATATAGAAAATTAGAGAATCAATCCGAAAGGCTGCCGAATTCAATTCTAGAGAGAGAAACAACAAAACTTTCTCACACTAAAGGAATTCTCTCTCGTGTTCTTCAAGGGAAGGTTTTCGATCGAGATTCAATTTCTATCATTCTAGCGATTCCTTAGAATTCATGCCTAGGATTGATTGTGTTGACAAACGGGGACCTAACAGCTAATGATAATCCTACGAACATCTGCATTACTAAAAACGTTACTATGCATTCATGGGATCCGCCAGACATCCATGTGTATCTATTGTTACTGAAATCCAGGCAGATGCACGTTATTGTTGCATTGCTACATTTATCTCAATTACCTGAATAAGAACAGTCATGCACGACTTTCAAGCAGTATGCTGGATATTGTCAAACGCATGAACAACATTAATTAATGAAGACCATTGTATGTGATGTTCATGAACGGTAAACCGTCAATATAAACAGTCAACAAAATTAAATTCCATAAAATCGTTGCACTCAAAGGTTGATTAGCCAAGGAGGAACCAAAATGCTAAACACTGTAAGTGCTTATATACTATAAACAGATTTACAGTTGCAGAAGCAATTTTCAATCATACGAAATCAGAAAATTGAACAGCCAACTCGCAGAAATATGCATACAATCATCCTAGACAACGGCCCAGTGCTGCATATAATTTCTACAGTTCATGAGTTTTCATACTGTGCATACTTAACGTCCATACACGTAGATTGGCAGTGTGACTACCTGAGATCTTTAATGAACCAGATAGAGGAAAGGATCGATGCGAAGATAAATTGCCACAGGCTATTTGAAGAACGTACATACGACGTGTTCCAAGTAAGGTACAATACTCTCACAGGATGTGTTGAAAACATGCTCGGCGTTGTCTGTTAGGTCCTAATTTATCAACTCCTAGATCCTAGACTTGAAATCTAAGGCAATCAATTAGAATTATCGAAAATTAGATTTCGATCGTAAACCATTCGTTGAGAGCTTCGAGAGAGATTTCGAGTAGTGAGAGCATGATTTCTGATTTTCTCTCTCTAGAATTCGATTTGTAAGCCTTTCAGATCAATTGACTTAAATTCTCTATTAAGCTCAATGTTGTACAAGTATTTATACCGAACATACTTGGTATAAATAACAAGCTAAGTCCTAAACTAAGGACGAATACAATAAAAGCCCCAATCTACGAAGACAACTAATGAAATCAAAGCACAATTACAAAGTGTATTCTACATTCTCCCCCTTTATGCTTGATTGCTCTTCCGCGCCATCTGTCCTCGTCGGGCATAGTACGACCTGTGCAAGCGCAGCGCATGCTCGAAGTTCCTTAACGTATTCCTCAGCTCCAATCGCTCTGCAATGTCCTCAAGTAGTTCCATCATGAGTGGTTGTTCTCTCACGAACCTACGAAGCTTCAGCATTGTCTCCCTGTTGATCTCTTCCAACCTTTTCTCTATGTTCTGCCTGATAACCTTAAGCGTCCCATCACAAAATTTGTGAATCTCAATCTTCAGCATAAACCTAGTTTTCTTCGCGATTGGATTATGATAAGTGATCCCTATGACTGAACTGATGTGTACGTGGTTGTTGGGAAGCCCTTCGATCTCAGGTCCTTTGTTGAGTGGAGCAGTCATGTTAACCTTCTTCATGTTGCTCTCTAGAGCCATCTGAAGGTCGTGAGAGGCGAAGTACTTGACTTGTTGCACCATGAACCGGTAGAGTCCCTCGAGATCTTCTTTCTTGATGAAGCCTTGAGGACCCTTGTATTTCTCTATGTATAACTGGTAGAGACGGTACACCTCCTCGGCAGGGAGATACGGTAGGTCGCTCTCGCTTAGTTCTTCTCGAGTTCTGCCACTTGCTCGATGACATAGTAGGGTGTTGGAAGACCGCCTTTGGCACAGAAGACACTCAGAAGCTGGCATATCGGGGATAGACTCTTATAATGGCTCTTTGCTTGCCCTTTGGTCATCCCCAGTCTCATGTCTGGTCCAAGACGGGTCAGCATCCAAAGATAGGTCATTCTCTTCTGTTGATCCCAGTGAGAGATCCCTCTGAGCTCGAACTCATTCAACTTCTTGACTTTGTCCGGTGACCTCCAAATATGTTCTCGAACTTCTTCAAGGAAGGAATCTCGATTCTGATATTCTCCCATGGCGTATCGATACGAACGATCCCTGGCATTTGTCTTGCAGGGGAAGCGCTCGTTGAGCAATAAGCTCTGGAAGCCCTTGGGGAATCTCTTCATGGTCTTCACCTTCATCAATCTCCGTCTTCTATTAGGACTAGGTCCACCGAAGCTGTTTGAAGGAAGTGTCGAACGTCTTAGAGTCGTTGTCTCTGAATTTCGTCGAGCATGGTATGGGTCATCCACTATCCTCCGAATATGTAACGGTCGAGGAACTCATGGGGGTTGACGGCATGTCCAGACGGTCCCGATTTTTCTGGAGCGATCGAGGGAGTGATCTGAGTGGCTGCCAAGGCCACGAGCATGGCTGCACTTGCTTCTTCTTCTGGAAGCAAGGGGCTTGTTGAGGTCTGTGGTGGTGTAGACGGAGGCGTCCTTAGATGAATGGTTGGTGGGTTGATGTGGGTAAATGTTGGTGGGTCAATGTGGTTTAGAGTATGGGTGGTGCGGTGCGTGGGTGGTGGTTGTTTGGTTAGTATGTTGTGAGGCTTCACCGGCTCATGCGCTTGTCCACGTCGCGCCCGAACCTTGTTCTTGACCTTCACCTTGGCCACTAAATGATGTCCTAGGTCATTTCTCCCCCTCATGACGGTCCTGATCATCTGGATCATCATGTCGACAACGTGTACGGGAGCTTTGGCCTCGGCATGACTGAGTAGGTGGCTCAAGGTGATCCACGAGATGCCTGTAGAGGGATTCTTTCAGAGGCGTTCCGGTGGGAAGGCCTACAAGGCGGGCGAGTAATATGTCGTAGTCATTGATGGGTATGGTGTATCGGTTGATGAGGACGGATGAGTTTGTGAGTGTGTCGGTGGGAGAGGGTTGTTGGGTTCGGAGGTTCGCTTATGCTGAAGTGCCCTGTGAGATGGGTGTTTTTCCAGTGTCGCGTCGAGACGTTTCGATGGCTGCCAGCACTCTCTCCTTCATCTTGTCTTCAAGTTATTTGATGGCCGCAAAGAGTGCTGTTTGGAAGTGAGCTTCAGTCACAAACTAGGTGGACGGAGCCTCCGTAGATGGACCAGGTCGACCGATGTCGCCTGTTGACAACCTTTGAGCTAACACCAGTTCCTCAGGCTGGCTCGTAGTCACTTGAGGTTGTGACTGTCCGAGACTTCCATCCAATCCTCGATTCGAATCTTGAAGATTCTCATCTATGGATGTTGTGGCAGGTTCATATTGAGCCTGCGTATCAGACACCGGTGGGACTGGGCCGGTAATGAGTGGAATCTTGACTTCGGCCCCAGCACTTGGAGTGATGACTGGTGGCGTGTCTGATGTAGTGGTGACAGATGCGAAGAGGAACTCGAACTGGATGCTCAGTCGCCTTGGAGTCCTTCTTATCAATCGAATTTCCTCGTCGGACTCGGTGACGGACGGGGTAGCAGTGTGAGGAGATGACCTGTGTACGACATCCTCACTGGCTGGTTCTGTTACAGGAGGCCCTTGAAATGTGAGCATGGGAATCTCGGCCTCTGGGGTAGGCGTAGTAGCCTGTGATGGTGAGCTATGCCCCGTTTCCGCTTCGGGCTGTGTTGCTTGTTGTAGGATCTCCTCAAGCGATCCTTGAAACACGACGACAACGATGGGCACTGCAGCACCAAGCGATTGTTGTGGAGCCTCAAATTCCAACTCTTATGCCACTGCGTCAATCAGCATGGCATCATAGTGTGGTACTTGTGTTTCCTAAGTTGGAGGCTCATGTTCTAGCTCCCGAGCCACTTGATCGATCAGCTCGGCTTCAGGGCTAGGTTGGTGCTGTTGTTGTTGAGGAAGGCTCACATGAAAGTCTGTCGGGGGCCCTCTAATCATCTGCTCCGTGAGATGATTCTCCCGGCAGTACAACCTATAGACGTCTCCTGAGGGGTCGACGAGACGAAGTAGCTCGAATGGGATCAGCATCGACAGCAGATCCAGGTCTGTGAGCCTTGGATTATGGAAGAACTTCAGTTTTGGGAGTTTGTAGTTCCCTCTTGGAGGTAGACGAGGGATGTTCTCATGCATCTCGATGAGTTGTCGGATGATAACGTTGAACCGCCGGGAATACGGAACATTCTTCGATCTTTTATTTTCCTTTTGTCTGATCTGTTCTGCTAGATCGTTCCAGATCAGTTGAGTGAAATCGTAATTCCGTGAGAAGGTGATGCCTTGGAAAATGCGAGAATGTTATTGTTGCCTTTGTCAAACCCGGCGTGCTTTGGCGATAGACACTTGTTGATTATGCCGAACAATGTCTTCCATGGGTGCGGGATTCTGTTGCTTTGGACTTGTGCAAGCTTGGTGAGCGGTGGACGGTATCCCATATGGAGAAAGTCACGCACCATCTCTATATCTGAAGGCAGAGGGTCGTAGTTTTGGCTGTATGGTAGGTCTAGGACGAGCCTGAAGTAATCCTTGCTGAAGCTTATATGTCTCGTCCCGACGACCGTCGTGAAGCGAGAGGAGCCATCAACTACTAAACTTTTAATTCTTTCCCAGAACTGTTGCAAGTAGACCATGGGCACTGATGCTGTCATCATGAGCGCATGCCAGAGGGGACGGCCTTGCAGTATAGACACAATGATCTCGTCCGGACACCTGAAGGTAGTCAGGTCGAGCTGGAAATTGGTGTTTGGAACCTTGAGGTATAGGTTCTTCTCGTAAATATGATTGTATGTCGGTTAGTGATCCATCTGAAAAATCAATTTGAAAAACAAAACATTAGTTCAAGGATTTAATTGAGTCGAAAATTTGTTTAATCAAACTATAATAGTCTATCATGTCATGGTATGTTTGATAAATTTGTAATTGAATTCAATTGTACACATAGGTCATACAAAGTGTTTAACTTCATACGCGTGGTACTGTAGCCGAGAAATTTCACGACCGAGAAACATTTTCGTGTAAATTAACGATTGAGAAAATTGATTTCAGCGTAAATTTACGACTGAGAAATTTTTTGCGCGTGAACAAAATTTTCGCTGTGAAAGTTATCGAGCGAGAAAGTATTTCGATTTTAAAATAGTTTTTCGTTGCGAAATTTGACTATCGAGAAAATTGACAATGAGAAACTAGGTGACTCGTTGAGAAAATTTTTCGATCGATTAAACTTATCGCTACGTATTTTTACGATCGAGACATTTTATCGTCGAAAATTAATTTTATCGCCGTTAAATTTTGACCGAGAACAGAATTGAAATCGAAATTACTGTTTTCGATGGTAAGTTTTGCGCTCGAAACTTAATCACACCTATTGTATCTATTCCATTCAGTAATTATTTCGCTCGCATAAAATCAAAGTGAGATTTTTCGATTGTAAGTATATTTCAATCTACATTATTTATTTTACGGATTAAGTCGAAATTTTAGCGATCGAAGAAACTTTTACGATGCAAACAGGGACTCAATCAAATTGATATTCAATTGACACTGTTTGCGAGCGAGAAAGTTCTTCGACGCATTCAAACGTTTTAAAACCAGTTCTAGTTCGAACTTTAATCAAGCTTTAATCACGCAGATAATCGAGGAAAAATACTCCTAGAATGATCGAGAACCCTTCACCTATCCTAGATGCAGATTTTGACCAAGATTAACACAAAAACATGTCGAAATCTTAATGAAATCGTATGTGGGTTTATTGCAATTAGAACAATCGAAAATCTACTCAAAATGAGACGAAAGAATCAAAATATAGATGTAAACTGAGTTAAATCGCACGCAAACATCAAATAAGTATCGCCTCTACCTTAAACAGGCAATTTCTGGTTGAAAATTGAAGGATTTTGAAAGGATTTTGAATCGTCTGTAAAAGTTTTTCGAGAGAGTATTCGGAAGGCACTGTTGATTCTTTCGATTAGGTTTTGCGTGAGATAAAGTTTTTCGACTGCTAAAAAGTTACTTTTTCTAATTGGGCTGATTGGACGTTTTGAGTTCGCATATGAAACAGGCCGAATTATTGTTTTTCGCTCGAGAAACTCCGATCGAGAATTTTCATTTGGTTCCTGCTTAATTTTCGCTCGACAAATTGGAAGCGAAAATTACCAATTGGGCCCAAATTAATTTTCCCTCGAGATTCTGCGATCAACAATTATAAAATTCGCCCAAATTTTTCGATAGTAAGTTTTTCTACGATTTCAGATTGATCCCTATTTCACTTAATAATCACACATTTACCCCTCGTTATTAAAATTGAAGTGCAATTAACTTTCTGAAATTCCGAGCAATGACATCTAGCTCAAAATTCGCTTTTCAATCAATCTGCAACACTTGGAACAAACATGTCGAAATGTTAGAGTTAATCATTAATAAATTTTAACACTGGCTCCCCTTAATATTTGTATCAATGCCGTAAATTCCATATTTTGTAAATTCGTGAAATCCTTTTCATCGTGATGCGCGTTGTATCATTTTTCGATTGAAAGTTTCTGCAACACTTAGAGAAAAGATATCAAAAATATTTGGAGCTCAAGGCATTTTATTTGCAAATGCTCCCCCTCAAATGATGCACCTAAATTGATGTATCATTTAAAGACATAAAATCAATCCAAGTCAAAATTCACAAAACAAGCAATTGATCATTTTAACCTAGATACATGGTCCCCTAATCATGTATTCAAATTTTTTGCGTGAGGGTATGAGCAAAAACAAATATTCGCATTTTTAACAATTCAGCTCAAATGCAAAGTAATACTGCATATCAGAATGTGCGAAAAATATTTTATATGTATAACTTTTTTTATTTTTCATAATATGTAATAATAAGAAAAAATAAAAATTTTCAAGAAATATTATTATTATATTTAGTATGGGGTCAGATTATTTTGCTTCGATCATTGTTACGTCTATAATTTCACAAGACAGTTGCCATGACATTATGTTGTCAAGTCATGTCAGCAAACTATAGTCCTTAGTTCAATGTGTGATCCGTTTCGACAACTCTCACTGAGTTCACTCTAGCGCTCATTTATTTTTACCTTGGATTATTATACTTATATCACTCAAGTCAACACAAACAATATTAAGTCAATTTACTTGTGATCGAGGCGCTTTTAATCATTTCACCATGCGAAAGATCGTCGATTTGGAATTAAACGGACTTTGAAGGATTTTTAATTTGTCTCTGACTTAGAAGGGAAGGAAAAAATTTTGGGAAAAGTGAGCTTTTCGTCGTCTTCCATTTCTTCGTCGTTCTACTTCTTTTGGCATTTTCTCGTATCTTTTGACATTCTCATCCTTTAAGTTTTTTGTATCAGTCTAACTTGCTCAAGTTGAAGCTCCGCTTCTCTATGAGGCTGAGAGATTATCTGAGGCGAAGTTCTTCTTGTTGGTTCTTGGACCGATACCGTGCTCATTTTCTCTTAATCCCTAGAGAGGGTTTAGAGATTATCGATTTGAAGAAGTTCACAGTTATGGAATTCGAACCCAAGGCCGTGCTCCTCTTCTGGTTTCCCGATATAAGACCGGATTATCGTCGGAGAAGTTCACTTCAAGGTGCTCCTCTTCCAGCCGTTCTGACGAGCGTACAAGATTATCAGCAAGATCCATGCCCCTTCTAATGATTTGGAATTTTTTTAATAGTCGAGAGGCAGGTTCTTTTGGTTGTTTGTTTTTGCGTTGAGCATTCCTCCTGTGCGTTTTCATCTTTTATCATCTTTTTCTTTGTCATATCTTTTTCTCCCCCTCATTTTCTCGTTTGAACATCCCGCCGAAGAATCAGATTGTTGGTAGAAAGCTCAAGGGGGTTTCAAATGAAGAAAAGGTATTCGGAGAAGGCTCAGAATGGATGACTAAAGGCTAATTTAAAGGATTGAGATTTTCTATATGGCCAAGTGAGGAATTTCAGTGCCCTAATCATTTTCCGAACGATCTAACGCAAGGCGAGTATGAGGCCAAGAATCACTAGTTAAGACAAGCAATTGATGTGTGACTCAGTCAAGAATAAATTCGTAGAAAAGAAAAATAAGACGGCTAGAATCCTCACTGATATGAAGTGGCTTTGTGTATAGTGGAGCAAATTGACAACCTTTAGACACAAGAATGCGACTTAGACTGACAAAATTAAGCAATTAACCAGTCGCATGTCAGGGAAATCTTATTCGTGACTTAGATCAAACATCCTAAAGATATCGTCACTCCCCTAATATTGTTGGTATATTATAATATTTTTGAATTTTTATATTTCATTAATATAGTATTATTTAATGAAAAACAATAGTATTATTATATTATTATTTTTTATTATTATTTTTATTTTCGCGCAAGATATAGTATTGAAAGTGAAACACATAGAAGAAGACATAAGAAAGCACATAGGATCACGTATAGCACATATTGCGGAAGATTCAACATGCCTAATTTTTCGACAAGAAATTGGAATCGTTTTTTCATCCAATGCCTTGGTGAAATGTCAGCTAGTTGAAACTCCATTTTCACGACATGCAATCGTGTCGTTTTCTACGTGATCTTTTATAAAATGATACCTAATGTCTATGTGTTTCGTGCTTGAGTGGTGAACGGCATTGCACGTTATAGCAATGGCACTCTGGCTATCACTGTAAATGGGTGTATTGTTTAAATTGTACCCATAATCGCGAAGCTGAGTCCTCATCCACAGCATTTGCGAGCAACAGCTGGCAGCCGCGACGTATTCTGCCTCAATCATCGATGTTGAGACGCAGTTCTGCTTCTTTGATGACCAGCAGACCAGCTTTTCACCTAGAAATTGAGCGCCGCCGGAGGTGCTTTTCCTGTCCATTCGACAACCTGCTTAATCAGCATCAGTATAGCCAGTGGAAATTCGTGCCCTTAGGATACCATAATCCTAGGGTGGAGGTGCCTTTGACGTAGCGTAAGATACGTTTAACCGCAAGCATGTGGGATTCTTTGGAGTCGGCTTGGAAACGGCGGAAAGGCAGGTGGCAAACATAATATCCGGCCGGCTTGAGGTGAGATAGAGAAGAGAGCCGATGATGCTGCGATAGAGTGTGATGTCGACCGCTTTTCCTGTGGGATCGGCATCTAACTTGCAGCTTGTTGACATGGGAGTGCTAAGAGGCTTGCTCTGATCTTGATGGAACTTCTTCAGAATGTCCTTGATGTATTTAGTCTTACTGATGAAGATGCCATCTTCGAGCTGCCTGACTTGGAGTCCCAACAAGAATTGCATCCCTCCCATGTGACTCATTTCAAACATGCTCTTCATTAAATCTCCAAACTTCTTGTAGAGCCGTGAATTTGTTGATCCGAAGATGATATTGTCTACATATACTTCGACGACCATCATATCTTTGTCTTGCCATTTGATAAAGAGGGTCTCGATCGTTCCTTGGATGAATCCAGACTTTACGAGGAAATCGCTTATGACATCATACCAAGCACGTGGAGCTTGTTTAAGTCCGTAGAGAACTTTGTCCAATCGATAGACGTGTTCAGGATGTTCTTGATCAACAAAGCCTTCTGGCTGAGCGATATAGACTTCTTCCTTTAAGACGCCGTTGAGGAAGGCGGTCTTAACATCCATTTGGTAGACTTTGAAGTCTTTATGGGATGCTTACGCCAAGAGAAGGTGGATGGCTTCGATCCGGGCAACATGAGCATAAGTTTCGTCGTAGTCAATGCCTTCTTGTTTGTTATATCCTTTCGCAACCAGCCTTGCTTTATTCCGGATCACTTCTCTATCTTCATTCTTTTTGTTTTTAAACACCCATTTCGTCCCGATAATTGTTTTCCCATGCGGACGGGGTACTAACGTCCACACTTGGAGACGCTCGAATTGGTTGATTTCGTCTTGCATCGCTATTACCCAATCTAGGTCTTGAAGTGCGACAGCTACCTTAGTAGGCTCGTTTTGGCTTAAGAAGCAGCTAAAGAGACTGTGTTGATGACATGTCCGTACTCCACTCGAAGGATCACCAATAATCTGATCAACCGGATGTGCTCGAGTCCACTTTCGCTCGTGAGGCAAAGATGAAGTAGATGCATCGGCCATTTGTGAACCGAGATTTCCAATAATCTCCGATCGTTCATTAGATTGAGGTAAGTCTAATTCCGCACTTGAATTTAGTGATTCTGACGAGACTTCCTAAAAAACCAAGGTTGGTTCTTCAGTGTTCTGTGGCAATTCTGAATCGGGTGAGGTGGGGACATTTGAAGAGCTTGGTACATCAGCCTCGGCGAGTGGGGGATCCACTAAAGGTGTAGTAGTGATGGTGTCTGGCCGATATACAAGCTCAAAGTGAGAGTCCAAATCGTCTAACGCAAGTCTCAAAGCTTCTTCTGATGTTGAATCCTGATTAGTTGCCATCTTCTGTTTATTTTGTGCCAACACACCAGTGAATACGAGTTCCGAACTGTCGTATGTTTAGACATTGGCCCTGGACGGATGTGCCCAGAAGCCATCTCTGCCACTTTATGGGAAGTGACATTGTAGCTTTCTTTGATGGTGCGGTTGGACTTGATGTAAACCCGGTACGCCTTTGAAGTTGAATAATACCCGGTGAAAATGGCTTCGAATGCTTTAGGGTCGAACTTTGCTCGTTGTCCTCTGTCGTTCTCCACAAAGCACTTGCACCCGAAGACCTTGAAGAAGGAAATGTTGGGTATTCTCTTGTTATTGATTTCGAACGGAGTCTTATTAGTCCTGTTTTGAGTGAAACAGGCGGTATTTACTGCTTCAGCCCAAAGAAAGTGTGGGGGCCGGAATGAATCAACATCGTATGTGCGGCTTCCACTAGAGTCATGTTCTCTCTTTCAACGATCTAGTTTTGTTGAGGCGTCTTGGCAGCTGAGAATTGTTGGCTAATCCCAAGTTTCTGGTAAAAATCAAAGAGGTACTTATTCTTGAACTCAGTGCCATTGTCTATTCGGATGACTTGGATAGTTTGTTGCAATAAATTTTGAATCAAGTTCATGAAATTCATAATCAAGTCCCCTGTCTCATCTTTAGTTCGGAGGAACTTCGTCCACGTGTAGCGAGAGAAATCATCAACCATAACGAGCATGTACTTGCGTCCATTGATACTCTGTGTCTGCATTGGTCCACATAGGTCCATGTGTATAAGTTCTAGTGGACGTGAAGTAGAGGCAATCAGCTTTATATGATGAGATGCTCGCTTCATTTTTCCTAGTTGGCATGCCGAACATGATGCTCTTTCTGTAAGACTATAGTTGGAAGACCGTAACCCAACTTTTCCATTGAAAGTCTTTGAAGAGCTTTAATATTTAGATGAGACATTCGTTGATGCCATAAGCTGTTCCTCTGAATTACGGTCTGAGAAATGAGGCAAACAGCAGTCGAGGGCCACACAGACGTCGGGTTGATTGTGTAAAGGTTAGATTTCCAATGTCCTTGGAGGAGTTCTTTGTCCTGACAGTTCAGTATTCTGCACCGATCAGCTAGAAAGACCACCTGGAATCCTTTGCCACCCAATTGGCCCACGCTGAACAAGTTATGGCGGAGACCTTCGATGCAGGAGACATCTTTTATTGTCAGCTTCGTCAGAAAGATGTCCCCAAATCCTAGAATGGGGGCTGAGTCGGTGTTTCCGAATCTGACTTTTCCATTAGGTCGGTCTGGTAGTTGCTCAGCAGCTCTTGATTTCCCGTCATGTGTGTGGAGAAACCAGAGTCAAGGTACCACACATGATGGAACTTCAAAAACAAATTAGAGAGCTTTAGGTACCCACTTATAAATGGGTCCTCTCAGATTCGCAGATTTAGATGTTGGTTCAGATATGGTTCCTAAGTTAGTACTGGTTGGAGCTTTAACAACCCAAGTCAACGTCGAAGAAGTTGATGTGGGTGTGCCCTTAGCAGAAGACTTGGCCTTTTGGCTTTCGTCTTTTTGGGCGGAGATTTAGGAACCCATTTGGGTTGAACCTGACAGAAATTTCAGCACGAACAAATGCTTTGTTAGGCTTGACCGAGGAAAGGATATTTCTTTGGATAATCTCCGAAGGTGCTTGGGGGATTGGATCTTCACAGGATACCTTAGGTGAGAACAAGCGTGAATAGCGGTAAGCCTTTTTTATGGCTGGATCTTGTTTCCTACGGGTCACCCTTGATGCATTTGTTTTAGAATGATTATTTTTAATTTTTCACATAGGGCCGATTTCGAAATTGGTGCTTCTGAAAGTTGCAGGCTGAACGCCTACAAGCAATTATTTGTAGTGAAAATATGGCTCTTTTATTTCTACGAGTATATTTTATTTTTACAGAAGAAGGGCAGACATCGGAAGTATTTAAATCTACATGTCCATTCACTATTTTATCCTAGACACTCTTGCCTTCGACTCCTTAGGCTCTGTCACTACGCTCCTAATAGGGTAAAATTATTTTCTACTGTTAATTTGGCAGCTTGACAGGCGTCTAGATCTCTCATAAGTTCACAACCTTAATATTTGATTTAGCTAATTCGGCTTCTAGGTTGGTGATCTTAGTAGCTGCTTCCGTTATCCTACAATTGAGGTTAGCTTTCTCATTCAGATTTCCAACCAAACAATTATAGTTCTTTTCTAGCATGTCTTCTATTCCTTAATTTTTTCATTATTTTGCTCTATCGGAGGTTGTGTAGTCTCCCTAAAATGTAGGCTCTTAGTAAGTTCTTCTATTTTTGTACTAGAGCTTCTAAGTTCTGATTCGAGAGTAATGATTTACTCCTGAGACTTAGATAGTTTCTTCTCTACTTCCTTTATGCTTTTCTGCTCACGTTTCATGTTAGTGTATTCGTTTTTATACGATCCTAACATGGTCAATAATGTGGAAGGAGTAACTTCCTCCTCATCGGATGCCTGGTCTTCGTCCACCTGGTTAGAGGTTTCGGCGTCAGAGTTCTCATCCAGGCGGGCCATGAGGGGTAAATTCTCTTCTTCTGAGCTAGTCGTATCCTCGAGCCAGTGGTCTTGTTCTGCCATTAGAGCCACTCTAGCTTCTTTTTGTTTTGTGAGTTGAAGCTTTCTGGAGTAGTAGTTGGCATCTCTCTTCTTTAGGAGAGTGCATTCTCTGGCATAATGACCTGGTTTCCCGCAGTTAAAGCACTTGGTCGGTTCTTTGATGTTCTTGACTTCGGATGTCTCAGGTGTACGTTCTTTGTTCTTTGAGCTTGAGGTCCGAAGTCGATTGGCTGATGATGAGGACTTCTTCTTGAAGTATTGTTTGCTCATCATTTTTCCAATGAGGGCCAACTGTTTTCCTAGCGATTTCATGTTCGGCTCCATGTCTGAGTCTGATTTGACTTCAGACTCTGAGAGGGTAGGAGGCTTGATGATATTCTCTTTACGTGGTTTAGAGCTTCTCTTCTCTGAGACTAGGGCAACCGTGTCTTCGATAAGTTTGCCATTCTGCTCATTCTGAATCTCGCTTATATCTTCCTCGTGTTGAACGAGATTGTCAAACATGCCGTGAATATCCAACTCCTCAAGATCTTTATTTTGTCCGATTTGAGTGGATATTTTCTTCCATTCTGAGGACAGAGAGGAAAGAAATCGTTTGTTTCCATGTTCGTCTTTGTGATTTCGATTTTCCTCATCTCATTTAAGAGTGTGAGATATCTCTGATAGAGATCATGTAGGTATTCCTCGGGTTTAGCTCTGAAGGAGTATTAAGCGATGAGAATGTTAGCTTTCCTGGCCTTGATACCGACGTCTGTCCTTCGCATCATCTTATGCAACTCATCCCATATTCCCTTAGCTGTAGGATTGCTGTCGATCTGACGATAAATGTCGTTTTGGATGCCTTGCATTAGAGTGTTCTTGGCTATCACATCAGCCTTAGCTCTCACTCTTTCCTCTGTTGTGTATTCTCTAGGCTCTTTGAGTCGTCTAGAGGCAGGAATTGGAGGAATTAGTAGTGTTGTCACGGGGTATATTTACCCAGAACTGAGTTGGACCTTGCCCAAGTGATAAGAGAAGGTCTTCTACTTGATCTTTTAGCTCTATAAAATTCAGAGCGGCTTCGTCATATTGTGTATTTGCCTCTCTTGAGAATCGGCGGACGGTTGTCATTACCAAGAGAGTAAGCATCCATTTCTTGTTTTTCTTGAGTTGATGTAAGATCTTCGTTTATTGTTTTGATGATTTGAAGAATGATGTGACGTGCTTCACAAGTAGCAAATTTGTTAGTAGCGTTTCATTTGAAAAGAATGATCGAGAATTATTTTCGATTCAATATTTAAAGTTTGACAAAAAATAATTTTCGCCGATTAAGAATAGTGTTACTGATTTTACGCGCCAAGTACCGTTCGAGAAAAAGAATTTTCGAGCGAAAATAAAATTTCGATTCGAATGTAATTTTGCAATGAGAAACTGTTTAAACAGTGAACTCCATGTCAAATTGACTCGTGAAGTTTGGTGATAGAAAATTTTAATCGCCGAAAAATTTGTTGACCGAAAATCAAAATGTAGACTTTTTTGAAATATTGACTCGAGAAGTTGACTAAATTTCTCGAGTACACAGTTTCAATTTAGCGTTAGATTTTCGATCGAAAACAATTTAGAAGATACGTGGCGTTGTTAAACCTATCGGTCCAGTTATCAGACTGTAAACAATCTGATCCCGTTCGGTCCAAAGGTAGTCCAGCCTAGTCAAATTGAAATTTGAAAATTTGATCAAAATCCGGCGGTCTAAAAAGTTTTTCGATGCGTCAATTGATTTTGGTCGACACCCAATGGAGTTTCTCGCTGAGTCAAAATTAATATGTTGACCGAAAACATTTTACCAGCGAAAATCTTTATGTCAAACACGAAATGTTTGACCGAAAAGTTTTCGAGAGAAAAAGTTTTGCGCAAGGTCAATTGTCAATTCTCGTCGAAAAATTTAAAGCTCGAAAAATTTTTCTACTAAAAATGCTCTTGACAAAAGCGGGTTCAGTAGTAAATCAGTATTCCTAATTGAAAAATTTTTTGCACGCAGTTTTTCGATCGAGAAATTAATCCTGGTCGAAGACGAGAAAAATTGAAATTAATCACACAGTCACAGAATACAATTTAACACTGAATTCAAGCAGATACTGAAAATTAATCGATGATATTACAAGTATATGGTCGAAATCAGCTACTGATTACTCACAAACAGAAGATTAAACATGTTCGAAGCAAATAATGTTCAATTTTGCAAAAATCAGAACACATTCAAACTGTTCACCGCGCAAACAGTAAAATCACATAATAAAAAATTCAGCCTAAATCATGATTCTGATTGCTACCGATCTATTCCTGATTGATTTAAGCTACTTATGCGAGCACAAAAACATCAAATTCATCTCAGATAAGAACATAATTTAAGCTATTAGATCGAAATTGAATTTTGCGCCAAACTGTTCTTCGATGGAACAGTAACAGAAATGAAATTTCGATCCAATTCTAACAATTTTCGATTCAAAACAATACGAATCTGCTCTGATACCAATTGTTAGTGCCTAATTTATCAACTCCTATATCCTATACGTGAAATCCAAGGCAGTCGATTAGAATTATGGAAAACTAGATTTTGATCGAAAACCTTTCGTTGAGAGCTTCGAGAGAGATGTCGAGTAGTGAGAGAATGAATTCTGATTTTCTCTCTCTAGAATTCGATTTGCAAGCCTTTCGGATCAATTGACTAAAATTTTCTATTAAGCTCAATGTGTGTACAAGTATTTATACCTTGGTATAAATAACAAGCTAAGTCCTAAACTAAGGACAAATATAATATAAGTCCTAATCTACGAAGACAGCTAATGAAATCAAAGCACAATTACAAAGTGTATTCTACATTGTCAATGAACATTACATGAAGATTCAGCAAAACTTGGCCAACATCGACGTCACCATCGGTGATCTATTTCAAGAATTTTATATGCAAACCCATCCATTATTTTCATGCACTGTTTAGTGTTTTATTACTAATTAAAAATTGCACGCATTCACAGGCACACAAGACGACAACAAGCATTTGTTATTTCCTGGAAAATCACGATCCCATCAAGCCAAAATTGCAAGACATAAGCGTTTGGAAATTATGAAAGCTAAACGACGATTGAGGATTACAGAGAGCAGTAAACAAAACCTAGGAACACGAAACGGTATGCAAGTAAAATTTCCCCAACATATCACCAAACACAAATATTAATGCTGACTGTTATTGAAATTGTTAAGCGTTGACTGCAGAAAGTAATCGAAGACAACGAACAAGCATTTTACCCTCGGTACAATACATAAAAGAGGAGCTTCTTCATTGACGTTTTTGTGATGCGCTGGTTTGGAAAGCGGAGTCGACAAAAAATGGAAAAACTTTGCTCTACACTATATACTGCAACCAGGGTAGAGTGTCACTTCCCCCATCGAGGCAACCACCTCAATAATTGCTCAATAAGATTTCTGACAGATCATTTTGAAAGTACATCAAGGTTTATAATTCAATTCTTGCATTTACATCCATGGGAGCAAAAGTTGACACGTCGGTCAAACCAAAATCAGGCGCATATGTTTACAGGATCCACGGACAAAACTAGCACAATATCGGTTCTTTGCTTCCAGTTGAAGGAGATAAGCCAAGATTTGCTCAACTATACATTTACGGCACTGCAAATGAAGTCTCCAACAGAATGAACACACTTTCTAGAGAAAGCTTGAGAATTTGGATATAGGTGTCATTGCCAAACTAATAACAATGCTAAATGGGAACAATGAGCTGGCTAAAATCTTCAGGATGGCAAGAGACAGGTATGAAGCCGAAAGGGCAACTGAATTATCGATAAGGATGATAGGTCGTGGACGCCACCAGAGGCAATATAACCTACTTGATAAACGTATTTCTTTACGTTTATATTTGTTAATTTTAAGTCGTTTGCATAATTAATGAAGTCATTTCGAAAAATTATAGGACTTAAATATGATTTAATGACGACAAACTTTTAATGGCAGTTGTGCGACAGGTTCGAGTTTCTCCGAATTTACGGGGTAAACAATGTCCGATGGACTTGAAAATTTATCCGAAGCAAGAAGACTCGTTGATATTAATTTTGACTGAAGGAATTTCTATCCGAGTTTTAGATTGGGATATTTTAATTTTTGAACTCACTGCTACTTTGCTATGCAGAAACAGTTTGAACTTAGCCCAACAACCAATTGAGCCCAAATTGGAAATAGCCCAAGCCCAACTTTGCTACACACTCACCTATGTCACGACAAGTGATAAGAGGAAAAAAAGAACAAGACCCACAAGACGAAAGATTTGCAACGAAGAAAGATTCGCACACACACCGCAGACAAATGAAGAAGAATCAACGAGCGCACGGCTCAAGGAAGAAAAGGCAATCTCACGCTGTTTTTTTGAGCCGTCTAATGGAGATTTTGATGCCCCCTCCACCTCTTATAAATTGGTGCGATCTGTTGTAGCTGAAGGGAGGAGATACGAAGGAGGGAGCTGGTGTCGATATTCACCGAGCTTCATCACTCACGTAACCTCTGCTCCTCTACCACCCAAAGGCATACACCTCAAGCAACCACCTCCACTTCACACACACCAAAAAGCCACGGTACTCACTAAAGCAAGTAGCTCACAACAGAGGTGTCGAAGGGAAAACCATCCGAGCAAGGACCTATCCGAAGCAAGCTGTACGGCTGCGACGGGCTGCCGGCGTAGTTTTGAAATTGTTAGTTTCGATCGAAAGATGTAATTCGATTTTGATTTGAATAAATAGTTTCTATCGAAAGATGGAATTCGATTTTGATTTGAATAAATAGTTTCGATCGTCTGAGATTGAAATTGGCACAAAATTAAAATTGATTGAATCTCCTCACAGTGAGTTTCGGTCGAAACCTTTAAACTCAATGGTACTGTTCAATTCGTTGCTCGAAAGTGATACCCAGTTTAGTGAAAAACAAATTTTTTCAGACTCGTTTTGGCTTAAATCTGACTCAAACTTGACTGGAATCGACGTGAAAGAACCTAAATGTACTCAATATCAGTTTTCTAACGTCCTAGGAGTAAAGAATCACTGAAAACGATTTGAAACATCTAAAAACAGTGAAAAAACAGAGAATGAGTTTTCAAGCAAAAATCTTCGTCAAATCACGTCGAAATCGAGCAAAACTGGATTCAAATGGAAGATATTGATCCGCGTTAGGCTCTAATACCACTTGTTGGCCCTTATATTACCAAACAAGGATCAAAAGAAGGGTTTGAATGTGTTAAACGTGAAGAACACCTTGAGTGTGTGTGTGTTAGTGTGTTTTCTTAATTCTAACGTACAAGGTGGCTTACCTTTCAATTCTTTTGATAAAACCCTAATTAGGGTAATTTGGGCTTTATATACCACAATTGTTTGGTATATTAAAGCCCAATACAAAACTATGACTTAATATCATAAGTCACCCCAAACTACTACAACCCACTAAATAAACATATTAACCCAAGATTACACAAATTAAAGGATGCTACAAAATATTCCTAACAGGTACAACTTACATGTGATTTGGTATGGTATAAATATGACGAAACAGGTTTGACGGAGCATGAAGCTTCTGGAATGTTCCTTTTTTTGGTATGATTGGAGTATGAAGTGTTACTAAATTATGCTAAAGTGGTATAATTTTGTGATCTGGTATAGCAACAAAACTACCAAACCCAAAATACATTAAAAAACATAAGCAGTTCTTACGCCTGCTAGACGGCGTTCAGTCGATTCATCGACTTTCTTCTTCCCAGTCAGTTTCTTCTCCTTCTTCTTGGCAATTCCTCGTTGATCGACGTCATGCTTCTTCCCAGCAACTTCCTTCTTCCCAGCAACCTTCTTCCGGCCACTTTCTTCGCGATTGACGTGGTTCTTCTTCGGAGCCATCACAAGATTGGTCAATTAAGGGTGCAAATCGACAGAATTTCGTCGGGTTTTCTCGATGAAGTGGAAAATCGAATTTTTGGGTTTCTGGTATAGAAATCGATTTTGGGTCTGAGTACGTGTCTTATTTGGTTGTCTTAATTGGTATATACCACTTCAGTCTGAATAAATACCACTAAAATAGATTTATATACCACTTAATAACAGGTGAAGATTTAGGTCTAAAAAGGTTTTCGAAAAAAAGTAAGGGTAAAAGAGGCTTTTCAATCTGAATTGGTCCTTATTCCTAACATAAATATCATTTGTGTCCTTCTCCCTATTTAAAATATAAAGAGGGCCTAAATCCTATTTCAACTTGCTAATAGGGTCTGATATCTAATTAGCCCTTTGTAATATTATAGTATATTTTTAAGGAATGGAAAGAGAAAACTAATTAGTGGGCACGCAAATTAAGAACTTTTTTTAAATATCAATTGTGTTATTAATTTAATTATTGGAATAATTTTTTACAAGAGTAGAAACGGGAAGAATTATGTGTGACGCCCGAAGTAGAAAGATGGGAAGAAATAAGTGGGAGGAGGAAGTATATTTTTTCGTGTTTTTGAAGTGGTCCCTTAAATAAATAATTTATTATTTTTTGTTTTTCACGTTCTTATTAGGACTTGATAACATTTCAAAATATTGGATATTCAGCTAACTCGTTACGTTGTATGCTGCCCGTGTATTATTTCCCCACGTAGTAAATGTAAATTTAGTTAGCCACCTTAAATATTTGACGCATTCATCTTTGACACATTCAGCAACATCACCATCACGAAATAATGTCAAAATTACAAATTCAGATTAATTGTAAAATACATCACTAAATTCTTATATTGGATAGTTTTGGGTCGATCAAAATGCCGATAAATTAAGGGGATTACTATTTACCGCCCCCTTTTTACTTGTTACCGCCCCCTAAAGGGCTAGAAAAAGACGATTTTGCCCTTATGATATTTAAATTAATTTAAAAAGAGAAAATTATAATAAACAAGAAAAAATATCTATATAAAGCTCTATCCAGACAACACTTTTCAAATCGCATATCCAAATCAGATCAAAAAAAAAACTGAAATCGCAATGGATCGCCGACAGGGACTAGGAAAGGGAAAGGGTTTTTTCTCACGACTGGTAAGCCAAATTAGCGTATTTTCGTTCGGCGAAAAAAAAAAAAAAAAACCGACCGAAAATTGATTTCGGTCGGTTTCAGTGCCGACCGAAATCATGCTTCGGTCGGTTACAGAGCCGACCGAAATCATGCTTCGCTCGGTTACAATGCCGACCGAAATCATGCTTCGGTCGGCACAGTAGTGACCGAAATCAGATTTCGGTCAGTACTGTAACCGACCGAAAATTGATTTCGGTCGGTTACAGTACCGACCGAAATCTGATTTCGGTCGAATTTTTTTTTTAAATCTTTTATTTACAGTATATTTTATTTATATTATTTATTTATATTATTTATTTGTATTATTTATTTGGGTTATTTATGTGTATTATTTATTTGTATTATTTATTTGTATATTTTATTTGTATATTTTATTTATATTATTTATTTGGTTATTTATATTATTTATTTATATTATTTATTTGTATTATTTATTTGGGTTATTTATGTGTATTATTTATTTGTATATTTTATTTGTATATTTTATTTATATTATTTATTTGGTTATTTATATTATTTATTTATATTATTTATTTGTATTATTTATTTGGGTTATTTATGTGTATTATTTATTTGTATTATTTATTTGTATATTTTATTTGTATATTTTATTTATATTATTTATTTGGTTTATTTTATTTGTATTATTTATTTGGGTTATTTATGTGTATTATTTATTTGTATTATTTATTTGTATATTTTATTTGTATATTTTATTTATATTATTTATTTGGTTTATTTTATTTGTATTATTTATTTGGGGTATTTATGTGTATTATTTATTTGTATTATTTATTTGTATATTTTATTTGTATATTTTATTTATATTATTTATTTGGATTATTTAATTACAGACCAAGGGTGGAAAGACCCTACCCGGGGGAAGCAGTAGACCCCCCCCCCCGTTGGATTATGGTGTGCCGGATGATGGAGCATCGTTTGAGTCATCCGGCGACGATCTGCCACCGGCCTCCTCAGGTAATTCCATTCTCCTCTATAAAGTGACGTGCGATGTCGTGTCTTAAAATACGTAAAAGAAATTAAATTTATTTTTGCGTTATTCGTGAAAAATGAAATAGGGAGCAAGCGATTCAGGGTCACATATGACGATTCGTGGAGGGTGCAGGGGCCACAGCCCGGTGGTCCATATGATAACGAGGTGATCCCTAGTTATCTGGGGCACATCGCGCCCCGCATCTGGACGGGTGAGGAGGAGAGACCCCTGCTGAAGTGCGAGCAGCGGGGGTTGGTGCTTGGGAAGCTGAAGAATTGGTACTCCAAGTTCCCGCCGGAGACGCAGAGCCAGATCGATGGCACGGGGCTTGCGCACCTCACGGACGCTATGATGGGTCAGTTGGACCAGCCTCTACTCAGCGCTTTTGTGGAGCGCTGGCATCCAGACACGAACACCTTCCACATGCCGTGGGGGGAGATGACGATCATGCTCCACGACGTCGAGCAGATCCTGCGTATCCCGATCGACGGGACGACGGTATCGGGGACACCAGACGCCGGCGACCAGAAGATGGCGGCGAGGGAGATTATGGGCATCTCCGCGGAAGAGCTCAGGGAGGGTTGGAGGGGCGGTGGGCTTCTGATTAACGACGTGATGTAGCAGATGTTGGAGAGGCGGCCGGCGGGGTTGCAGGCGATCGCTTGGTTGTGGATTCTGCTGGGGTCGACGCTGTTCGTCGACGGTAGCGGGAGCCGGGTGAAGCCGGACATCATGCACGAGTTCTACCGGTCGTTGTCCTCTGCCAGTGGTTACTCGTGGGGTTCGGCCGTTCTCGCTTACCTTTATCGCCGGCTTGGAATGGCAAGCAGGGCGGATGCGAGGGGATTAGCTGGGTGCCTCTCGTTACTGCAGGCGTGGATCTACGAGTACTTCCCATTCCGCCCACACCGTCTCCCCCATCATGTGGAGCCTGGCGAGGCACGATCACGCATGTGGTCTGTATGTCAGCCAGAGCGGACGGTCCACCGCTTGATTGCTATCCGCCGTCAGATAGATGTCATGTCTGCAAGCGAGGTATCTTAACAATTTAAGTCTATATTTTCGTGGGATGATATACAATTTTTTAAACCTTTTTCAGGTTGCTTGGCTGTCGTACGGTCCCGATCCAGTGTCGCAGCAGCTGAGGACGAATTTCATGGGATGGGTTATATATCGCGACATCGTTGAGCCCTACTCGCCCTCGAGAGTGTTGCGCCAGTTGGGGTACGTGCAGGTCATCACGCCGCCGATGAATCCGCCACGGAAGGCGGTCATGCCAGCAGACCCGACGAGGTACAAGGTGCATCATTCTGTCGATGCAGCAGAACATGCTTGGCGTCAGTTCCCGTACGCCTCCATCCTCAACCTCTCGTACCTCAATCGTGCCACCGCGCAGTACCTTGGTGAAACCGTTGGAGGGTACATGGACTGGTATGAGATGCATTCGCATCGTCGCCTGCTTTCGACGGAGCAGGGATCCTCATCGGCATGCATACCCCCGCGCAGCCACGCCGACTACGTACGTAATTAAATCTTATGTCGATTTTTTTTATATTTATATGTGTAATCGTACGTATTATTGCTATGTGCAGTGGTACAACACGATGTACAGCTTGAGTTCGGACATGCTAGCCAGTCTGCGTCGTGGTGAAACGACGCGTACGGACGAGTTCCGACAGAGGCTGAATGACATCAACGACCGGTGGCGCCAGGCCCCTTGACGCTGTTGCTATTGTATTTTTTATCTTTTATTGTATCGGACGGATTTTATATATGTTTTCAATATTTGTTTGCATATTTATTCCGTTTCGAATGTAAATATACAAATAAATAATCCAAATAAATAATATAAATAAATAACCCAAATAAATAATACAAATAAATAATCCAAACAAATAATAAAAATAAATAATCCAAATAAAATATACAAATAAATAATCCAAATAAATAATACAAATAAATAATCCAAATAAATAATACAAATAAATAATCCAAATAAATAATACAAATAAATAATCCAAATAAAATATACAAATAAATAATCCAAATAAATCATATAAATAAATAATCAAAATAAATAATCCAACTAAATAATATAAATAAATAACCCAAATAAATAATACAAATAAATAATCCAAACAAATAATAAAAATAAATAATCCAAATAAAATATACAAATAAATAATCCAAATAAATAATACAAATAAATAATCCAAATAAAATATACAAATAAATAATCCAAATAAATAATATAAATAAATAATCAAAATAAATAAAAAAAAAATTCGACCGAAATCAAATTTCGGTCGGTTACAGTACTGATCGAATACTGATTTCGGTCAGTACAGCACCGACCGAAATCATGTTTCGGTCGGTACAGTACTGACCGAAATCGTATTTCGGTCAGTACTGTACCGACCGAAACACGATTTCGGTCAGTACTGTACCGACCGAAACATGATTTCGGTCGGTGCTGTACTGACCGAAATAAATTTTCGGTCAGTTTTTTTTTTCGTTTTTTTTTTCGGTCGATTTGAAATTCGAACAATGTTTTACGTTAATTTGGCTTACCAGATGCGAAAAATAGGCCCCTTTCTCTTTTTAAATTAATTTAAATATCATAAGGGCAAAATCGTCTTTTTCCAGCCCTTTAGGGGGCGGTGACTAGGAAAAAGGGGGCGGTGAATAGCAATCCAGTAAATTAAATCGAAAAATACTACATGTCATTCATCCACTTGACTACTGACCTGGAATACGATTATGACTAATTTTGTCGAAATAGTGACGGATCTGATTTATTCCGGTATATGAAATCCAACCCAAATTTATAAGTGTAATCTACACATAAATACCTACGTTGCTATAGGGTACCTAAATGTGCTAATACGGCGTACCTGCGGCGGGATCGGGTACCTAAGTGCAAAAAAATTATTATGTTAGGTGCCTACATATAAAAAATGCAGACATGGTATTAAATTATAAGTTTTTCTACAGAGGGGTATTTATGTGTAAAGACCCCAATTTATAATTTGCTAATGCTTTTAGTCACAATATATATATATATATATATATATATATGTTGGATTTTAATTAAAATAGGACTTATGGCCTGCCTTGTTGGACTAAAATAATTCACTAAAATCCAGTTCGTTGGGGTTTATATATAGGGTTAATTAAGTGTCGGGCCCTATTTAGGTTTGGTTCAGTGAGAAGGACCAACTGTTTGGAAATTTAGAAAAAAAAATCATTTAGACGCGAAATGACATATACACCTCTAATTTTGCCACAATTATGCTGAAATACCATCGTCTTCAACATCCGATCGAAACACAGATCTCACTAAAACTTGGGTTCAATCTTGTGTTGCAGATCGAATGAGGAATCGAATAAGGAGGAATCGTTAACGGTGATGAGTGATAGGTCTTATAAACACAGGCATCTTTGGATGGTAATTACAGGAAAAAAAAACTGATAAACATAAATCACAAAAATCGATTGTAGCCGAAGATATCAAAGTTCATGACCGAGCTAATCTTCAAGCTCGATTTCCGCCTAAAATCTCGACCTTAGTGAGCAGAAGACAATTAACCCAATCTCAATTTCTCATGGGTCTTAGTAAATAAGAATAATTATACCGATTACTTGCAAGAAACGGATAACATAGCTAAAAATAACAAATCTCTTATGGTTAATAACAAATGTTGGCTTAGAAGTAACACATTACCGAAAGCTAATAACGCATTGTTTGTCGTTAATAACACATTCTGGATCGGGAAGAATAGAACGAAAATAACTAACGACACTAAAAAACATATGAAAACTGCATAAATCTCGGCGCTATTGACTCAATAAGGTAAAATAGACCCCAATTTCTCATGGGTACCTCGAATTTATACCGATTACTCGCAAGAAACATATACTATATTTTCCCTAAATCGTGTAAAAAAGTAATACTTATATCATTGCTAAAAATAACAAATGTTTTATGGTTAATAACAAATGTTTGCATAGAAGTAACACATTACTATAAGGTAATAACGCATTGTTTGTCGTTAATAACACATTCTAGATCTGGAGGAATAGAACGAAAATAACAAACGACACTAAAAAACATATGAAACTGCATAAATATCGGCGTTATTGACTCAATAAGGTAAAATAGACCCCAATTTCTCATGGGTACATCGAATTTATACCGATAACTTGCAAGAAACGTATCTTATATTTTCCCTAAATTGTGTAAAAAAAAGTAATACTTATATCAAATAATAACAAATGTCTTATGTTTAATAACAAATGTTGACTTAGAAGTAACACATTACTGAAAGATAATAACGCATTGTTTCTCGTTAATAACACATTCTGGATCGGGAGGAATAGAACGAAAATAACAAACGACACTGAAAAACATATGAAAACTGCATAAATCTCGGCATTATTGATTCAATAAGGTAAAATAGATCTCGATTTCTCATGGGTACCTCGAATTTATATCGACTAATTGCAATTTATGTCGAAATCCAGATACGATTTACCATTATATTCTCGAATTTGCACCCTAATTAAACAGACAAATTCCACCTCGTGCGTCGTCAATACCATAATGAATCCAATACATGACATGTGTTCGATTCAGTGTAAGAAAAAGGAGTTCGATCGTTAGAGAAAAAAAAAATTCTGTTGATAACATTTTGCGATAACAAAGTAGCACAATATTATTGAAAAATAACGTATCTAGTTCCTAAAGTAACAATATTCTGTAACTTAGTAACATAAAAAAGAGCATTATTCAGTAAGGGTATTTCGTCAAATCATAGTTTTTGGTCCTTTAACTCGAATTTGACATAAAGTAGGTCCTTTAAACTTATTATTTTCGAGATAGGGCATGACAAGTAAATTCAAACATTAGTGGGGCCTGACATAAAATTCCCCCTTATATATATATATATATATATATATATATATATGGTATCAGAGGTGGGGGTATTAAGAAGTTAAGTTTAACGATCTTTATCAAATGTTAAATTTGATGAGGAGAAAAGATACTGTTAAAAACAGTATTGAAGAGGAATATTATATTCCTCAAGATTTAGACAAATTAAATCGTTGGACAATTCCAAAGATTGATCATAAAATAATCTTTGAATTAGGAACTTTCGAAACATTAGGATTAAAACAAGTAGTCAAAACTATTTAAGAAACAATTTCTTTAAATAATGAAGAAATGGTTATTAGACTTCTAACTAATAGAGACTTAGAAAAATATAGAATAAATCATAAGTTTATTCATATTGGGTTAGTTCAGGTAGCCTTTAAGCCTTTGACTTTAGAATGTTTACCAGAGATAGGAGCTCTTAGAGATGGTAGAAATCTTGACTGGAAACAATCCCTTATGGGAATAACTCAGTCTATCTTGGCTCATGGCCAAGTATATTTTAACTATTATCCAAATCTGCAATTATCATTGACTGATGTCAATATATTGGATGCTCTAACATTAAATGTCAAAACTCATGGGTATAATTATGCTCCGGGAACAGAAGTAATATGTATTTGTTATAGGATTTATTATAAGCCTTTATATACACTAAATCCTCAGTGTAAAATCGTTGATAAACCAATCAACGAAACCATTCTAATAGAAACTAATTTTAGTAGATCTCATGTCACAACTCGAAGATCAATAAAATGGGAAGAAATACAATTTCCTGAAAATTGGATAATCGAAAGAGCTATGCCTCCTCAACCCAAAATTAAAAATAATCCCACTCATATAATACAAACATCAGATAGAAGTGTTCAAATACAATTCGAACAAAATCAAAGATCTGTAACTCCTAAGTCTAGGATGTCTAGATCAGTCTCTTCTCATAATCATATATCACCATGTGATTATATGATAAGATCTCCTTCTAGAGCTTCGACCTCTCAAATTAGAGAATCAACTTCTAGCGATTACCTGCAAAATAGGGTAGAAGAATTAAGAATTAATTCTGATAATATAGTTCATGGAATTTTTAAAAATAAAGACGAGGAAATAACCGAGTCAAAAATGGACTTTCATGTTTAATGGATTTAAAACAAAAAATTGATTTTAGTCCGGGATCACCGGCAAGAAAAGAAATTCAACAAGAATTTAGTTTACCCAAATGAGAACTCTTTAGAAAATGGTTTTTTGAAAGATTTAATAAAGAAGATAAAATTATTATCCAGGAAAATTTTATAATGATTTGTCAAAACGAAATGAAAAATTACCTTTTATTCTTTGGTTTTTGACCAAATATTTTAAAAACATGATATTTGTACTTGAAAGAAATTATAAATTTTCATCAGGAAAAAAAAATTAAATTCAAATTATACTCAAACCAGTTTTCAAATGGAAAAAGAAAATGAAATAAGATATTATAATGCTTTTCAAAAATTATTTGAAAATGATAAACTTGCAGTAACTATTAATCATATTAATTGTCTTTAAAACAACAAAATTATACAAATATGTACGTTATTGTCTTAGGATAACAAATTTCTTTATTAAAGAAAAATATGGAAGAAATCTCTTTCTCTATAAAAGATATAAAAAATTATCTTCTAATGAATAAAGATAAAGATATAAGTGAAATTAAAACAGCTAATATAGCTTCTCCCAGTATTCAACCTCCTCCTAAGATTGTCGATTTTAAATTAAAATCAATCTCTCAAATAGAAGATATGATTGAAAATTAGCTTAAAAATTTAAAGATCAATACTTTAAGTGATAAATTTGAAAATCAACCTGAAAATTCTGATAATATACAAAATACTTTTATTGAAGAAATTAATAATTAAGAAATTCGTCAAAATTTGCTAGTAAACCAATTCAAACTAAATATTATTACCCTAGACCAACTCCTCAGGATGTTCTAATTGAAGAACATGATCTTACTAAATTCATATAATGGTCATTGTATCTATGAATGGAATTTAGATGGTTGTACTGAAAGAGAAACTTTTGGTATGGTTCATAGGATGATGATGTATAGTACAGTTTGTAAAACTCAAGGTAATATTGATAAAGCTATTGCTCAAATGCTAGTTGCTGGTTTTATTGGTCAGTGAAAATGTTGGTGGGATAATTATTTATCTCAACAAGACCGTGATGATATTTTCCTTACTGTAAAGGAGGAAAATAATACAATTATTGAAAATGTTGTTTATACGCTATGTATAAATATTGTAGAACATTTTACAGGCTGATGGTCTGACAATTCAAAAAATGTTAGGACTCTTCTCCAAAATCTTAGGTGTAAAACCCTTACATCATTTAGATGGTATACGGATACATTCCTTAGTAGAGTTATGGAACTTCCTGAGTCAAATAGTACTCATTGAAAATCCAAATTTGTTGATGTTCTTCCCTTCCTTTTTGCAGAAAGGGTAAAGAAAATCCTTAGAAATGGAGAATACAGTATAGATTATAATTCCTGTACTTACGGAAGATTAATAGGAACTTGTATACAAGAAGGGTTAGCTTTATGTAATGAAATAAAGCTTAACAAACAACTTAAGAGACATTCTCTTGATGAGAAAAGACAATTAGGAGATTTCTGTAGTCAATTTGGTTTAGAAAATCCTTCTACGAGCCAACCTCGTAAAGAATATAAACCTAAAAAATACTCTCCTAGAAAATATGAAAAAAAAAATCATCGAAAATCTAAAAGAAGAGAACAAAAATTCTCAAAAGATAATAAAAATTATCAGTATAAAATAAATTCCCTCCAATCATTTGTCGAAAATGTGGTAAAATTGGTCACAAAGCAAAAACTTGCTGGACCAAAAAGAAAATTAATAATTTAAATATTGATAATGATTTAAAAGAAACATTATCAAAACTTCTTTTAGAATCTGACAGTGAAACAGATTCTTCCTCAAACGAAGAAAATAATATTGTTAAAGATATATTATCTTCAGAATCTGAAGAATCTTCAGAATTCGAATGTCAAAACTGTCAAATAGGTCAGTCTTGTTCTAAAAATAATAAAAGCCCAGAATCTGAACCAGAAGATAATTTATATCAAATTATATCTCAATTTCAAGAATTAAATGTTCTTGATAATAATCTTCTCGAAATGTTAAAAGAAATAGAAGACCCAGATTTAAAAAATCATATTATCACAAGATTAATTCAAAAGGAGGAAGAAACTTTAAGAAAAGTTATTCCTAAAACAGAACCTTATAGGATGCCCGAAGTAATGAAATTACTTCAAAATAAAAATAAAAAGAATGAATCTCCTGTTAATATTAAAGATTTAACGATTGAAATTTTGAATTTAAAAGATGAAATAAAATATTTAAAATTAAGTCATATAGATTTCGAAAGAAGATTTTCTAAATTAGAAAAGGGGAAAGAAATTAAGGAATTTGAAGTTAATGAAGAATTTGCTAGTACTTCTGAAAATATTCAAAACGATAACTTTCTTTCAACATTAGAAGTCATTACTTCTCAAAAATGGTTGGTGAAAATACCACTACTTATAGATGGAAATTTTCAAAAAAGTCTTATAGCTCTAATTGATAGTGGAGCAGATTTAATTTGTATTCAGGAAGGAATAATTCCTACCCAATATTTTCACAAAACAACTCATTCTCTTAGCTCTGCAAGTGGAGAAAAACTTCAAATAAATTATAAAATCCCTAAGGCCTTTATTTGTAAAAATAAGGTCTGTATCCCTACGTCATTCTTGCTAGTCAAGAATATTACGAACCAAGTGATTCTTGGTACTCCATTCTTTAGGAATATATTTCCTATAAAGAATATTGATGAATGTGGATTTAAAGGAAGCTTCGAAAATAAAGAAGTATACTTTGAATTCATTACCGAACCTTTTTCCAGGATTCTTAATAAAATTAAGGACTCTATCCTTATTAGAGCGAAAGAAAACCAGGTAAATTACCTTAAGCAAGAAATCAGTATACTTACGATTGAAGATAAGCTTCAGAATCCTATGTTACAAGAAAAAATTAAATTATTACATAATAAATTTACGTTGCAAATATGTAACGATCTTCCTAATGCTTTTTGAGATAGAAAGAAGCATATAGTTTCTTTACCCTATGAAGATGATTTTAGTGAGAAAAATATTCCCACTAAAGCTCGTCCCTGTCATATGAACTCTGAAATATTAGAATTATGTAAAAAAGAAATAGCTTCTCTTTTACAGAAAGGGTTAATAAAACCTTCGAAATCACCTTGTCATGCACAGCCTTTTAGAATGGATTAGGAATCCTATCCCGAATAAAAAAGATCTTTTAGATCGACTATTTAATGCTATTATTTCTCAAAATTTGATTTAAAATCGGGATTTTGGCAAATTCAAGTTGCTGAAAAAGATAGATTATTTCTGCGTATGTTGGGAGCGGGTCGTAGTTTGCGCTGTATGGCAAGTCCAGAATCATCCCGAACTGGTTCTTGTCCATATGTATGTGCCACGTCTAGTTGAGAAGGAGAATGCTCCATTATCCACTGCTCCTTGTATACATCCCCAGAATTGTTGGAGATAGACCATTGGCACCGATGCGGTGACGTCAATGCATGCCAGATGGGGTGGCCTTGCAGAATAGATATGATGATATCATCTGGACACCGAAAGGTGGTCAGATCGAGTTGAAAATTTGTATCCTGGACCTTCAGGTACAAATTATGGTCGTAGATATGATTGTATCGTTGGTAGCGATCCATCTGAAGCATAAAAGATATTAAAAGTTCATTAGTTCAAAATTTAATTTCAGTCGAAAATTAATTTAATTTCATCAAACTATAATATTGTAACAAGTCATGACATGTTTGTGAATTGAAATCGTGTATCACGCATATAGTATGATTGATTTTGAAAAATGTAATGGCATGATTGTAATTTCGAATTAAACATATAACGCATGAAAAGAGTTCGAAATTTTTCTAAGTGTTTGATCGTGGAAAATGTCACTGTTCATGCCGAGATATTTTACGCTCGAAAAATTTGATTTTCAAATCGATTTCCTATGCATTGATTTCAATTGAAATAACTTCGCTTAATTTTGCGATCGACAAAATTTTTATTCGCTTAATGTTCGCTACAGTGTAAAAGACTTAGAAAAAAACTTCTAAGTTTTGAAGTTGGAATCGTGACACTGTAGCCGATCAATTTTACGATCGAGAAAAATTCCGCGTAAATTTACGATCGAGTAATTATTTCTGAGGTAAATTTACTATTGAAAAATTTTCCTCCATTGAATAAAATTTCTGGATTTGAAATTTGTCGAGCGGTACATGATTTTCGATCCTAAGTAAAAATTTTCGCTGCGATATACTATCGAGAAATTAGTCAACGAAAACTAAGCCGGTCGTCGATAAATTTTTCGATCAATTAAATCCTAAGCGGCGAATTTTACGATCGAAAAATTAAGCATTGAAAAATTAATTTTTCGCTGCTAAATTTTTGCGACCGAAATAAAATTAAATCGAAAATTCTATTTTGCGATAGTAAGTTTTACGCTCGATCTAATTTGCATCTAAAATTGTCTATTCAGTGCTTTAACTTTTCGCTCGCAGAAAGTTCTAATTAGATTTCTCGAAGGTAAGTGATTTTTCAGTCAAAATCTTCTTTCGTAGCGACTAAGTCATAATTTTGTGATCTAAAACTAATTCGATACAAACAATATTTCAATTGAATAGGAATTCAATTAAGACTCTTTGCGATCGACAAAGTTCTTCGATGGCTTCAAACATTCAAATACCCAGTTTCTTTCAAACTCAACTTAGTGGTCTAAGATGCAGATTTTTCGAAAGTTTAAACTACCAGAAAACATCGAAACTATCTTAAGTGCATGCATTAATCCAGATTGAACTCGTAAACATGCCTAAATCACTATAAAATAGTATACGATTTTCTCAATTTGAAGAACAGTCGAGAATCTAATCCTAATCACGCGAAAAACTATAAAATGCAGATGCTAATTGAGTTAAATCGCAATTTGGTGTTGAAAATCGAAAGATTACTGAGGGATTGAACTGTCTGTGAAAGTTTTCGAGAGAAAAATTTTGCGATTTAGGTTTGCATGAGATAAAGTTTTTCGACTGACAAAAAGTGAACTTTTATTAACTCGCTGTAAGTCAATATTGGGTTTGCGATTGGACGTTTCGCGATTAAATGGATCAGGCCCATTACTATTTGCGCTCGAGAAGTATTGATTCGAAAATTTCTCTTTCATTCAATTTCTCGATCGCAAATTGTCGCGGCCAATCAAAATCGTCCCAACACTGTTTTACGATCGAGAAACTTAAGATCGCGAATTAATTCTTATATCCAGTTTCTCGATAGTAAGTACTTCTAAACTTTTCAGATTGACCCCTATTTCAAATAAAATCACATTGTAAAGCTCCCCCCTCAAAATTAAAATAAATGCAATTAACTTCCTATATTTTTGTGTAGTAACGTCTAGCTCCCTTGCAGAATAAAATCTGTACCACTTAGAGAAAAAACGTTAGAAATAATAGAGTTAATCAACACTTATTTTTGGCATATTTTCCTTTGAAATATTTGGTCTGTGATAATAGCTCCTTGTCTTGTAGTGTCGACGTCTCACTCCTTTATTTGTTTGAAGAAATCTGAAATACTTAGAGAAAAACGTCAAAAATATTTGGAGCTAATGCACGATTTTTATATTTACTCCCCTCAAATAATGCGCAAGAATTGACTTAAGAAACATATGAAATCAATTCAAGTAACAAGCAAACATTACGCAATTTACCTAGTAGGCACATAAACATGGTCCCCAAAAACATGTATTGAAGATATTGCGTGAGGGTAATAGCAATGGAAATTTATCGCATTTAAACAATTCAGTACCAATGCAATCCAAATTACATTTAGAATGTGCAACAACAAAATAAATTCGCATTTATACAATTCAATGCATATGAAACATAATATTTTATGTCAGAATGTGCGAAGTTTTTCTTTTCATGATTTTTTTTTAGATTTTTTTATATTATTATATATATATTATTCTTTTTTTATTATTTATTTTATTATTTTTTTTCAGAGAAAACAAAATATTATATTTCTATATATATATATATGTATATAACAATTTTATTTATTTATTTTTGTTTTATGTATATAATATTTGTTTATATGGGGTCAGATTATTTTGCTTTGATCAATCGTCACACCTAAAATTTTACGGGACATTTGAAAGAAGAAAATGCCGTCAAGTCATATCGTCAAACTAAAGTCCTAAGTTCATAGACTGGACCATTTCGACAACTCTCACTCGGTTCGCTCTTGCACTCAATTATTTCTAACTTGGGATTTTTATATTTATATCACTCAAGTCTCATAAGCAATTTTAAGTCAATTTACCTGTGATCGAGGCATTTTTAATCATTTCACCTAAGCGAGAGACCGTCGATTGGAATCAAAGGATTGTAAGGGTTATAGTTTGGCTGGGACTTAGAAGGGAAGGAATTTAGAGGAAAGTGAGCTTATCTCTTCGTCATCTTCCATTTCTACGTCCGTCTCCCTTTTTTTTCGGCGTCTTTCTTCTTTTCAATCTTTTCTCCCTCTTTTTTTTTTAAGAACTATCCCTTTTTATGCAATGCTCAAGTGAAGCTCCACTTTCCACGAGGCTATAGGAGATTATCGTAGGTGAAGTTCTTCTTGTTGGTTCTCGGGCCGATACCGTGCTTCTCTTCTCTTAATTCCTAGAGAGGTTTCAGAGATTATCTTTTTGGAAAAGTTCACGTTTATGGAATTCGTACCCAAGGCTGCGCTCCTCTTCTCGTTTCCCGATATAAGACCGGATTATCATTAGAGAAGTTCACTTCGTGGTGCTCCTCTTTCCAGCCGTTCTGACGAGCGTACGAGATTATCGTTGGAGAAGTTCACAGCAGGATTCATGCCACCTTCTAAGAGATAGTCAGAAGGCAGGTTCCTTTGGTCTAATTTTTGCGCGTTGAGCAATGCCTTCTTTTGTCATCATCCCCCTTTTCTTTTGTTTTCTCACCCTCCTTTTCTCGTTTGAACAACCATCCGAAGAGTATAGAATACGGTTGAAGGCTAGGAATGGGATTCAAAGGAAGAAAAGGACATCGGAGATGGCTCAAAGTGGATGACTAAGGTCTAATATGAGGGAAAATGTTGTAAGGCCGAGTGAGGAACAACCTAAGCGCCCTTATCATTTTCCTAACGATCTAAGGCAAGGTGAGTATGAAGCCAAGTATCACTAGCTAAGATAAGTAATCGATGTGTGACTCACTCAAGAAATAGATCCAAAGAAAGGAAAATAACAAGGGTAGAATCCTCATATATGTATAGTGGCTTTGTGTCTAGTGGAGCAATATAATGACCTTTAGACACGAGAATGCGACTTAGACTGACAAAATTAAGCAATTAAATCGATCGTATGTCGGGGTAAAATTCTAAGTGACTTTATATCAAAGCATCGTAAAGGATTTCGTTATCCCCCTAATTATAGATATTTATAAATGTTTTTGAATTTTTTTTGAAATTTTTTTATTATATATATATATTTATATATATATTTAATTTATTTATTTCACGCAAGATAAAGCAAATAAGCAAAGAAAACACATAACATAGAGCATTTAGTAGCACAGAAGATCAGGTAAAGCACATATTACGGAAGATTCAACATGCCTAATTTTCCGACAAGGAATTGAAATCGCTTTCATGCAATGCCTTGGTTAAATGTCAGCTAGTTGGTACTCCGTGTTCACGAAATACATATCTATGGTGCCCTTTTCTACATGATCTTTGATAAAGTGATATCTAATGTCTATGTGTTTTGTGTGTGAGTGATGAACAGGATTGCAAGTGATAGCGATGGCACTTTGACTATCACTATATATGGGTATATTATTTAAATTGTACCCGTAGTCGCGAAGCTGAGTCCGCATACAGCATCTGGGAGCAACAACTGGCGGCAGCCACGTATTCCGCTTCGGTCGTCGAAGTTGACACACAGTTCTGCTTTTTGGATGACCAGCAGACCAGCTTTTCGCCTAGAAATTGAGCGCCACCGGACGTGCTTTTCCTATCCATTCGGCAACCTGCATAATCAGCATCAGTATAGCCGATAAGTTTGAACTTTGTACCCTTTGGATACCATAGTCCAAGGGTAGAAGTGCCCTTAAGGTAACGTAGAATCCTCTTAACCACGTGCATATGGGATTCTTTCGGATCGGCTTGAAAACGGGCACATAAACATGTGGCAAACATGATATCCAGCTGGCTTGAGGTGAGATAGAGAAGAGATCCAATGATGCTGCGATACAGCGTGATGTCGACCGATTTTCCAGAGGGGTCGGCATCCAACTTGCAGCTTGGTGACATAGGAGTGACGAGAGGCTTGCTCTGATCTTGGTGGAATTTCTTCAGAATATCCTTGATATGTTTTGTCTTACTGATGAAAGTCCCATCTTCGAGTTGCCTGACTTGTAGTCCTAAGTAGAACTGCATCTCTCCCATGTGACTCATTTCAAACTTGCTTGTCATTAGATCTCCAAACTTCGTGCAAAGCCGTGGATTATTTGATCCGAAGATGATGTCGTCGACGTATACTTGGACGACCATCAGATCTTTGTCTTGCCATTTGATGAAGAGGGTTGTGTCTATCGTTCCCCGTATGAATCCAGACTTCACGAGGAATTCACTCAGGACATCGTACCAAGCACGAGGGGCTTGTTATAGTCCGTAGAGAGCTTTGTCCAAACGATAGACGTGATCGGGATGTTCTTGATCGACAAAACCTTCTGGCTGAGCGACATAGACTTCTTCTTTTAAAATGCCGTTGAGAAAGGCGGTCTTAACATCCAATTGATAGGAGCATATGTCTCGTCGTAGTCGATGCCTTCCTGTTGATTGTATCCCTTCGCAACTAGCCTTGCTTTGTTCCGGATCACTTCACCATCTTCATTCTTCTTGTTTTTGAATACCCATTTAGTTCCGACAATTGTTTTCCCATGCGGACGGGGTACTACGGTCCACACTTGAAGACGTTCGAATTGATGAATTTCGTCATGCATCGCTATTACCCAATCCGGGTCTTGAAGTGCATCTGCTACCTTGGTAGGCTCATTTTTACTTAAGAAGCAGCTGAAGAGACTGTGTTGACGACGTATCCTCACTCCATCCGAAGGATCGCCAATTATCTGATCAACCGGGTGACCTCTAGTCCACTTGCGCTCATGAGGCAAGGCTGAAGTCGATGCAACAGCCATCTGTGGGTCTAGATTTCCTATAGTCTTCGATTGATCAATTGTTTGAGGAAGTTCCAATTCTGCACTTGGATCGATCGTCCCTGATGATTCTTCCTCAATAACCACTGTAGGTTCTTCGTTATTCTGTGGCAATTCTGAATCGGGTGAGGTAGGGACATGAGAATAACTTGGTACGTCGGTCTCGTCGGGTGGAGAATCCACTGTAGGTGTAGCAGTGTGTGACCGATATACTTGCTCGAAGAGAGAGTCCAAATCATCTAATGCAAGTCTCGTTGTTTTTTCTGACGTTGAATTCGGAGTTGTTGCCATCTTTTGTTGGTTTTGTGCCAACACACCAGTGAAAACAGGTTCTGAACTGTTATATTCAGAAGCTATCTGGTTAGGTACGGGTCCCGAACTGAGATGTGCAGGAGCCATTGGGTTGAGCACGGGTCCTGGACTGAAGTGACCAGAAGCCATTTCGTTCACTTCTTGAAAAGTGACGTTACAGCTTTCCTTAATTGTGCGGTTGGACTTGATGTATACTTGGTACGCTTTGGATGTTGAAGAATACCCGATGAAGGTTGCTTCGAATGCTCTAGGGTCGAACTTAACACGTTGCTCTCGGTTGTTCGCCACAAAGCACTTGTACCCGAAGACTTTAAAATGAAATATTGGGTACTCATTTGTTGATAATTTCGTACGGAGTCTTGTCAGAGCGCTTGTGAACCACCGTCCTGTTTTGAGTGAAACATGCGGTATTTACTGCTTCCGCCCAGAGAAAATATGGAAGACCAGAGTGGAGGAGCATCGTACGTGCAGCTTCCACTAGAGTCTTGTTCTTTCGTTCGACTACTCCATTCGTTGAGGAGTCTTGGCGGCTAAAAATTGTTGACTTATTCCAAGTTTCTGACAAAACTCACTGAGGTGATTGTTCTTGAACTCAGTGCCGTTGTCTATTCGAATGACTTGGATAGTCTGCTGCAGCAAATTTTGAGTGGAGTTCACCGAAATTGACGATCAAGTCACCGGTCTCAACTTTGGTTCGGAGGAACTTTGTCCACGTGTAGCGAGAGTAGTCATCGACGATAACTTTTTCCTAATTGACATGCCAAAAATTGACATGATGAGACGCTCGCTTCATTTTTCCTAATTGACATGCCGAAAATTGATGTTGCCTTTGTAGTAGTATAATTGAAAGACCGTGGACCAACTTTTTCGTTGATGCCATGAGTTGTTCCTCTGTAAAACAGTGAGAGATGAGGCATACAGCTGTCGAGGGCCGCACGGATGTCAGGTTTATCGTGTATTGATTTGATTTTCGAAGTCCTTGAAGGAGTTCTGTGTCCTGACTATCCAAAATTCTGCACCGGTCAGCATGAAAGACCACCTGGAACCCTTTGTCACAGAACTGGCCTATGCTGAACAAGTTATGGCGGAGGCCTTCGACATAGGAGACATCTTTTATAGTCAGATTCTCCAGAATGATATCCCCAAGTCCTAGAATTGGGGCTGAATCGTTGTTTCCAAACCTGACTTTTCCATTCAGTCGGTCTTGATAGTTGCTCAGCAGCTCTTGACTTTCCGTCATGTGTGTGGAGCAACCAGAGTCAAGGTACCACACATGATGGATCTGCAAAAATAATTTAGAGAGCTTTAGGTACCCACTTAAAAATGGGTCCTCTCAGATCAGCAGATTTAGATTTTGGTTCAGATATGGTTCCTAAGTTATTATCGATAGGAGCTTTAGCGACCCAAGTTGCCTTCGAGGAGGTAACTTTGGATTTTGCTTTAGGAGACTTAGCCTTTATGGCTTTTGTCTTCTTAGGAGTTGTTTTAGGAACCCAAGTGGGTTGAACCTGGCAGGGAAGTTGAATTTCAGCACGAGCAAATGCACGAGTAGGCTTGAGTGAGGAAAAGATCTTTTCATTGGATAGTCTCCTAAGGTGCTTGGGGGATTCAATTTTAACGGGATATGTTAGGTAAGAACAAGCATGTGTAGCGCAATATGCTTTCTTTATGGCTGGAACTTGTTTCCTACGTGTCATCCTAGATGCATTTGTCTTAGAATTATGAATTCTTGTTTTCAATGTGGAGCCTATTTCGAAATTAGTGCTTCTAAATGTGATTGGTTTGAGGGAGTGTGTAGAAGCAATTATTTGAAATGAGGAAATGGCTCTTTTTTGATTTTTCTGAGTGTCTTTTATTTTTGCAGAAGGAGAAACAATATTGGAAACATTCAAATCCATTGACACCTTCTCTATTTTTATTCTAGACACCCACGCCTTCGTATCTAGTGCTGGCCCTACGCTCCTTGTAGACGTAGGTGAAATGGTGTTAGGCTTAGCGCTTCTAATAATACGTTTATGATCTACTGAAGGCGCCTTTTCAATTTTCACACTTTTTGGAATAGCGTGGGAAATAACTTGGGATGTTGAAGAAGCTTTGAGATTCTCAATCTCTTCTAGGAACTTTTCATTTTCAGCTTCAAATTTCTCTCGTTCTATTTCTAATGAGCCTCTTAACTCCTCTATTTTCCTAACAATAGGTGGTATATAGAGAGAATTTTTAGAATGATGATTTTGTGCTTCTTCTTTAATAGAAAGATCTCCGGGTGGATTAATTGACTGAAGACTCCAACCTTTGGAAAGTTCCCTAATATTGTAGCTTTGATTCAATTCGGTGTAGGAGAAGGGAATTTCAACCCCAGTCTTGGCTTTTCTTTTGGTTTCTTCTAAAGCATCTACCTCTTTAGTATTAATAAAAACCATAAGATCTGTTAATCCTAAACCCATGTATTGAATGTCGTAAAGTTGCTTACAATCAACTTTTGACAAACACCGTGGGTTCTCAAAGCCTAAGCCAAATTTATAATCATAAAATTCTAAGTCCCTGGGTTGATTTAAAAATATTGTCTGTTCAGTCTGTCCCCTTCTAACAAGAAGATCTTCTAACTTTTTAATCTTAGTATATAACTTCTTTCGTTCTTCCCCTAAAAGAGCATAGTTGTTTTCTGTTGTAATTTTGGAGACTTGACAGGCATCTAATTCTACACCATGTTTACTAACTTTTGCATTTGATTATTCTAATTGGGCTTCTAAGTTAATAATCGTAGTGGTAGTTTCGGTTATCCTACAATTGAGGGTCGCTTTCTCATTGAGATTCCTAATCAAACAATTGTAGTTATTTGCTAGCCTATCCTCCAATTCTTTAATCTTCACACTATATTGCTCTGTCTTAGATGAACTAGTCTCCCTAGAATGTAAGCTCTTAGTGAGTTCTTCTATCTTCGTATGGGAACTTCTAAGATCGGATTCGAGACTAGTTATCTTCTCTTTAGACCTAGACAATTGTCTTCTACTTCCTTTATACATTTATGCTCATGTTTCATGTTAGCGTATTCTATTTTATACGATTCTAACATGGTCAATAATGTGGAAGGAGAAACTACCTTGACGAGGTGGATGCGTTGTCTTCGTCCGTCCGGTTGGATGTTTCGGCGTCCGATTCATTGTCGAGACGGGCCATGAGGGCTAAATTCTCTTCTTCAGAACTCGACGTGTCCTCGAGCCATTGGTCTTGTTCGGCCATGAGAGCTACTTCAGCTTCCTTCTGTTTAGTCAACTGGAGCTTCCTAGAGTAGTAGTTGGCATCTCTCTTTTTCGGAAGAGTGCACTCTCTGGCAAAGTGACCTGGCTTGCCACAGTTGAAGCATTTGTTAGCCTCTTTTGGGTTCTTGACTTCGGAGCTCTCTGGTGCACGTTCTTTGTTTTTAGAGCTTGTAGTCCGAAGTCTGTTGGCTGAGGTTGAAGACTTCTTCTTGAAGTACTTCTTACTCATCATTTTTCCAATTAGAGCTAATTGCTTTCCTAGAGCTTTCATGTTTGGCTCAATGACGGAGTCCGACTCTTCTTCCGACTCTGAAGGTGAAGGAGGCCTAACGATCTTTTCTTTTCTTAGCTTTGATCTCCTCTTCTCTGAGACTAAAGCAACAGTGTCTTCGATCTGTTTGCCCTTCTGCTCCTTTTGAATCTCGCTTATATCATCCTCATGTTGTGCGAGATTGTCAAACACGGCATGGATATCCAACTCCTCTAGATCTTTATTCTGTCGAATTTGAGTGGATATTTTCTTCCATTCCGCGGGCAGAGAAGAGAGAAATATGATGTTTGTCTCCATAATGGTCTTCGTGATTTCTATCTTCCTCATCTCGTTGAGAAGAGTGAGGTATCTTTGGTAGATCTCATATAGACTCTCCTCCGGCTTTGCTATGAACGAGTCGTAAGCAGTGAGAATGTTCTCCTTTTTGGCCTTTATGCCAACTTCCGTCCTTTGCATCATCCTATGCAGTTTATCCCACAGTCCTTTAGCAGATGAAAGGCTATCCATCTGTCTATATATGTCGTTGGGGATGCCCTACATGAGGGTATTCATGGCTACTAGATCAGCCTTAGCTCGAGCCCTTTCCTCTATAGAGTATTCCCTAGGCTCCTTTAGTCACCTAGAAGGTGGAATTGGAGTAGTTGTTTCATCACCGGGTACACGGACCCAGAATTGTGCCTGTCCCTCTTCAAGATACTGCAGTAGATTTTCAGCTTGATCTTTTAAAGCGATGAAATCGAGGAAGCGACTTCTCCAAACGGTATATTCGCCTCGTTGCAAAATTGGTGGATGGTTGTCATTTCCAAGAGAATAAGCATCCATTTTGTGTAGTAGTTGAGTTGTTGAAGGATCTTCATTAAGTGTTTTGAACGTTTGAAGATGATGTAATGTGCTTCACAAGTGACAAAGTTCGTTAGCAGCGTTTGATTCGAAAATGATCGAGAATTGATTTCGATTCAATCTTTAAAGTTTCATCGAACTTAATTTCTTCGATTTGAAAATATGGTACTGTTTTCGCGTGTCAGGTACTGTTAAAAAATTTTCGAGCCGAAAATATTTCGACTTGAACGTAATTTTACGCTGAGAGATTGTGCAAACAGTGAGATCAATCGTAAAATTATAGAGTGAGGTTTTGCGATGGAAAATTTTAAGCGTCGAAAAATTTTGTTGACCAGGAATTTTCGAGCGTAAAATTTCTTTTAATTGATTTTGGTCGTAGAGGTACAGTACCCTAAGGAGTTTCTCGCTGAGTCAAATCTAAGTGGTTGACCGAAAAGTTTACGGGCGAGAATCAAATATGTCTGAACGACTAAGTTTTTCGAGAGAAAAAGTTTTGCGCGGGGGTCAAAATAGTCAACTCTCGTCGAAATTTTATCGCTCGTAAATTTCTAAACACGTTCTTGACAATAGCGACTTCAGTAAGTAATCCGTATTCTAATTGAGCAAAATTTCTCGCACAGAGGTTTTCGATCGAGAAATTAATTTCGATCGAAGACTTAGCGAGAAAAATTAAAATTCGCAGTTTAAATGCAAAATACGATTTTAACAAAGATTCAAGCAAATACTGGAAATTAATCGATGAAACTACAGGTATATGCTCGGAATCAGCTACTGAGTATTCACGAACAGAAGATTAAACATGTTTTGAAGCAAATAATGTTCAATTTGACGAAAATCAAAACACGTTCATACTGTTTTCGCACGGACAGTAATCTTACATAATCAAAAATTCTAATCAAATCATGATTATGATTGCTACCGATCTAATCCTGATTGATTAATACTACTTATGCGAGCACACAAACACCAAAATTAGATCAAATAAGCACAGAATTAAGACTGTTTGACCGAAATTCAACTTCGCGCCAAAACTGCTCTTCGTTGGAACAGTGACGGAATAAAATTTCGATCAAATTCTAACAATTTTCGTTTCGGAACAGAACGAATCTGCTCTGATACCAGTTGTAAGGTCCTACGATTAACAACTCTATGATCCTAGGCATGAATTCTAAGAAATTCGATGATAATGATTGACATTGAATTTCGATCAAAAAACTCAAATGAAGAACAAGAGAGAGAATTCGAGTAGAGTGAGAACGTTACTATTGTTTCTCTCTCTAGAAATTGAATTGCAAGCCTTTCGGATCAATTTTCAAAACTTTCTCTATTCAGCACAATTTGTTTACATGTATTTATACCAAACAAACTTGGTATAAATATCAAACTAGTCCTAATCTAAGGACTACTATACAAAACGCCCCTAATTACAAGGACAACTAATTAAATCAAGCACAATTAAAATATATACTCTACAGATATATCACAAAAGGAACTTTAAAAAAGATGAAAGATAAGATCGAAGAATGAGGATCCATTACCGGCTAAAATTTTAGCATAAAGACAAAGTACGTTACTTTTATAAAGTATTGGCCGACAACAACAACGAAGTAGAAATCAAGAACAAGATGGAGGCCAACTAAAATCATAATTCCTTCTTTTGACTCTTTTGTATTTTACTTTTCTTGTCTTTCAATATGGCCTTTTGCCATAAATTGTGTACGCAGTTTTTTCGCACTCTTGTAATATCTCACTCTCTCTTCTGTAAAATAAGTTGAAGAAATAAAAGTTCCGGGTTTGCATGTACTTCTTTTTCAAGTAAGTTTTTATGTCTTTTATATTTTAGTTTGATCAAGCCTTAATAGAAGGCTAATCTTTTACGTTAAACTACACCAAGATGCCTTAATACTCTAATCATGATTTTATATCATTTATATATATATATGTGTATATATATATATATTTATATTAATATGATGTATTTATTTTCTCAAAATTTTTTATAAAAACGATTGGAAGAATTAAATTTGGGATAAAGGTTTTAATAAAATTTGAAGTTTAATTAATTCTGTATCGGCTCTTGCCAAAGCCCGTGTTGCCGAATGAACTGGCGTTTGAGGGCGATGGCTGTTACCGGTTGAATTAATTGAACGAAAATTTTATTATGAAAAAAGAAATCATCGAAAATCTAAAAGAAGAGAAAAAAAATTCTCAAAAGATAATAAAAATTATCAGTATAAAATAAATTTCCTCCAATCATTTGTCGAAAATGTGGTAAAATTGGTCACAAAGCAAAAACTTGCTGGACCAAAAAGAAAATTAATAATTTAAATATTGATAATGATTCAAAAGAAACATTATCAAAAATTCTTTTAGAATCTGACAGTGAAACAGATTCTTCCTCAAACGAAGAAAATAATATTATTAAAGATATATATCTTCAGAATCTGAAGAATCTTCAGAATTCGAATGTCAAAACTGTCAAATAGGTCAGTCTTGTTCTAAAAATAATAAAAGCCCAGAATCTGAACCAGAAGATAATTTATATCAAATTATATCTCAATTTCAAGAATTAAATGTTCTTGATAATAATCTTCTCGAAATGTTAAAAGGACCCAGATTTAAAAAATCATATTATCACAAGATTAATTCAAAAGGAGGAAGAAACTTCAAGAAAAGTTATTCCTAAAACAGAACCTTATAGGATGTCCGAAGTAATGAAATTACTTCAAAATAAAAATAAAAAGAATGAATCTCCTATTAGCCACACCTAAATTTTGGAGGTATTAATCTGAAATCATTTCAGTTGTCAAACTGTCAAAAGACGGCAGACTGCCGCTTTAGTCGAATTGATAATTTCGAACCTCTGATTTGATTTTGCAAAAATACCGAACGACATCAGAATGATTCGAAAGACCCCTCGTTGCGATCGTCGGGAAGTATAGAATTATTCTGAAAAATTTGGTATTGATCGGAAATCGTGTCAATCAGCAAATAGTCGAGACACTATCGGCTTCTGCTTTGTTCAAACTAGTTTGGAATGAAATTATTAATTCGAATTGTATTAAATTCGAATTTGAGAAGTTCGAATTAGGCGTGGTCTCCTGATGCTCAGGCAGTATCTTGGGCCCTCGGGAGAAGCCGAAGGGCGCTGGTCGAATTTAGATGTTGAAAATCGAAAATTCGGCACCCTACGCCGCTCGGTTCAAAACGCGCTTCTACTATCGCCACGTTGCGCTGTTGGGGGGCCGACGTCGATTAATCGGGCCTACCCCAACGGCTATGATAGTAAGGTCCACTGTCGGCGGCATTAAATGAAATGGCATTGAATAAAAACCATTTACTAATCGCTTTGCCAACCTTTTTTACCTTATATGGTGCAAACCAATTACTTTTATTTTTTGATGGAAACATATATGAGTCAACATTCCTTGCGGAGAATCCATTCTTTTCTCTTTGTAAAACTTCACGATAATCGTGTTTCTTGTGCTCCTTAATCTTGTGACGACGTAGCACTAGGATGTCCTATAGTAATTTACAATAAATAAGTTATTCATAAACGGATAACTAATTAAACATATAAGTTATTCATAAATGGATAATTAACGTAATAAAAAGAATGTACCATGCACATAACAGTTGCGCATATCTTCTTCTTAAGCGGCAGTTTTGCGACTTTGTCTCATAGCATTCCGTATTTGCTTGATTTCGTCTTTGCTCGAGTTCAGTTCAACTACATCTTCATCGCTGCTTCCACTATCATGCATCATAGACATTATTCCTTTTAAAGCGGCTTCTTTTTACGTTTTGATACATCACACTCGCTTTTTGCATCTCATAAATGCTTTGGAAGGAGCTGCATTATCTCTTTCGGGACTTTTCTACAAGCTTCCACATTTCCCATGACGCCCTCATAATTCCTCCATGAACTACTTTATCACAAAACTTAATTTGATTTTTCTTCACTAGTGGCATTGTCAACGTCCCAGCCAATATCTCACTTCGATGCCATCGTAGCTTTTTGGTTGATGAGAAGATAACAATATCACGTCGTCGAATTTGACGGGGTACTAGATATAGAAGAGGGTTATCAAGAGCTTCACATTTTACAATCATATATAGAAGAGGGTTGTGTTTGTGTAGGTGAAGGTTCGCAATTTGCATATATATACAATTTCCTTACGGAGCATATTACATACGTATAAATATAGATATCATGCAGACAAGATCCGAGAATCACTCATCTAATCCTAGAGTAATTATCACATTGTAGAAAATATATGAAAACAATTTCCCACTTGGTTCGCTGGGCTTGAGTATGTAATTTTACTTGCATTTTTTATTCCTTTTTCTTTTTATTTTAGTTTTCCCCCTTAACTTTTTATGTATTTTGATTTTACCCTTCAATTAATTTTTTAAATAAATCTCTTGCGACACCGATATCTCGCCCGTATCTCGAGACACTTATCGGCCAATATCTCGAGACACTTATAAGTCGTCCCCGCCAGTAATGAAACTGCGTCAACTTGCCTTATCAGGTTCGATCCCTCTTGGCCGCGACGACCGATATCTCGCTGGGACTCTTGCTCCTCCGCCTGTTCTCCGTGACTAGGACATTGGCATGCGTAGAAGAATCATGCGACTTTCTTTTCATCTCTTCGTTGAGCACGCTGCTTTTAACCAATTCCATCGAACAGATCCCATTTGGAGCCGAATTAGACAGTAACATCCTGAATGTCTCCCATGAGTCTGGCAACGTACCAAAAACGACAAACCCAGCACTTTATCGTCGAGCTTGATTCCCATCCCAGCTAGTTGATTGAGGATTCCTTGGAATTTGTTCAAGTGATCGGGCATGCTGCTCCCTTCTTCATACTTCAAACTCATCATCTGCTTTATCAGAAAAAACTTAATGTTCCCGGTCTTTCGAGCATATAACTGCTCAAGCTTGCTCCGTAAGGTCCTGACATATTTCTAGTCGCTTATGTTGTTGAGAACGTTATCAACCCATTGTTGAATAAAGCCGCAAACCTGACAACGAATCAATTCCCACTCCTTGTCGCTTTTGTCTTTCAGTTTCTCCAAATCGAACACCGGCGAATAATCTTTCACATATAAAAGACCCTCCATCTTCCCTTTCCAAATATGATAATTCGAGCCGTTCAATATATCCATCCGACTGGAATTGCTCTCCATGACTTCGAAACAACGTCGCGATTCAACCTCGCTCTTATACCAGTTTGTTGGGTGTTTAAAATAACAAAAAATAATAAAGGATTAAACGGCAATCGATCAACGGAAACGAAATAACACGGCGAATTTTAACGTGGAAAACCGGAAAGGGAAAAGCGACGGATCGATCTCGCGATCCAAGAAAACAATCAACTATAATTGAGTTCGACGGATAAGACGGACAACACCTCCCAAGAACGTCTCGAGGTAACAAGAACCCAACAACACTGAAAATACTATGCCAACAAGGTGAGCACACAGAACATCTAGTTACAAATTTGGAACACCAACAATCCTCGAGCTACAAGCTCGGAAGATACGAAGAGATCGAAACAAATTACCACACAAACATGAGGAACCGAATAATCCGAGCTCTAGATGCCTAGAGCACGTCGAGATGAATCTCCATCCTAAGTTTCGACGAAATCGGAGCACCGGATCGACGGGATCAGGACTTTCTCTTCTCACATTTGTGTGTGTTATCTACCTATTTTATTTTTACATAAAGGACTGGCCCAAAAAAGTATGTGCCGGACCCGACAGATTTGGAAATCAGTAGCTCTATTCTTGAGAAGCTACTTACCTCGAGATCCAACGTTTGGTGGTGAACGTTGATCAACGAACGATTTTAACTCGAAATCGAGGGATGCCAATTTAAATGCTGGTCGAAGTAATGCAATTGAGTTTCCCAGACCGCTCGGAGGAAAAATTAGGTGCGGTGGCTTTGATAAAGACATTGTAGTTGAGTTGAGGGAATTTTCTATGAGCTTAGCTGCTTCATCGCTATCGGACTCATCTCCAACATCATCATCATCATCGTCATCTTTTCTTATTCTGTTTAGCTCTGACATCATTTCTATTGGTCTGAAATTCACCACGTCACCCATCTCCGCCTTCAACAAATCCGCAGCAAAAACGTTGTCAGCTCACTTCTCGCGGACCATTAACTGAACCCATCTAGACAGGCCCGACCCGAATCCGCCTCATCTGAAAACTTATCCATAAATCCGACCCGAATCCTCCCCATTTAGACAGAATAAACACCTCTTACGGTAAGGTTTGAAGGATTGGACCCGTTGGCGCTGAAGAGGCAAAGTGACCTGATTTTCCTCAGTTCCCTCTAAGATTCGTTGTAGGCTCGAAGATAATTACCGTTCGCCAAGATTTTCCGGCAGCTCGAGAATCAACACATCGAACTCTTGGTTAGGTCACCGCACGTCGTTCTCTATTAGCTATTGCATCGTGATGAAAGAAAGGGTGTCGGTTGTTATAATATTTCTAAGGGTGTTTTAGTAATTGCGTACTTAGTAGATGAGCTGGATAAATTATCTTGGCCTGATCCATTGGTTAAGTTATATTGGGCTTGATTGTTTATAGCAGCGGGCCGCGACTTATCTTAGGCTTTATCCAAACAAATATTTTCTGAAGTGAACAATATTAGGATAGATAGAAGTGCTTTATCTGACCTTATTCAATCAACTAAACGGCCCCTAATGTATAATGTTTAGTTTGCGACATTGACATCGTTTGTTTAGTTTGTGACATTGACATCATTGCTGCAATATTTCTAATAGAAGTATCATCTGTGCCTTTCTGAAATAATTACATAAGAAATAATGAAAAGGCGCTCCTTGTGGTCCATGAAATGGAGAATATTACAGTTTCTGTCAATTATTTCCATTAACTTGCGCGATTATTATATATACTCACATGGCACCTAATTCTGTCGTTTTTATGAGTGATGAGATCTTTATTAATTAACCCATCCGCAATTAATCCCTTCACGGCCGTAATGTGTATCTTCATCCATTGCGATCTCTTCCAGCACTTCTGATATCATTCATCCAGATGAATAACTCCATTATTTGAATAATAAATGCAAGTGTGACGTTCATTAGTTAAAAATTGCAAGACAATCGAAACTCTTATTCAAAAGAAAAATACTCTCAATACGAGGGAAAAGAAGATTCCCATATGAACTGAGGGAATAAACTAAATATAAAAAACAAAAACAAGATAATTGAGAAAATAATGAAATATGATAGAGTGATCGAACTGGATCCCCCGAGGTGACAGTAGGTCATCCGTCAACACCAAGGTGATAGTAGATCAATGACCTTGGTGGAGAAAAAAAATAAACTATGGTTTTCTTTTATTGAAGACAGTACGTTTACTCACTCTATGTGTGGGCTTAGAATATAATTATATTATGTTTTTTTTTTTCAAATTTTAAGATTGATCATTATTTGTAATGTTTAATATACAAAATATAGTTTTTAACTATATAAAACAAAATAATGTGTACGGATATTAGTATAATATGAAAAGATTTAAGAGTAACATAAAAATAATTAAAGTATAATTAAAGAAAAGTCTAAATTGCAATAAAAGACAGACCAAATGTGGCAGTTTATAACCACACCTCCTTTATGTAATAGACCTTTATGTAATAGAATGGAATAGGTTAACACTCCTACAATTAAAAAATCCAAGTAACTGAAAATCAACATTGATTAATACTAACCCCCAAATCTTCCCAAGGCTTCAACACAAATTAAAAGCATTGATGTGTTTGTCACCAAAAGCCCCCTTCTAGTCTTAGGTATACTAAATGCCCTTTTTAGGGCAAAGCAAAAATATCCTCGATTTTCAAAACTCGAAAAAACGAATATCCAATTTTAGAAATCGAATTGGATACGGATAATAGTTTGTCTAGAATTCGAATATCAGGTATCCGATTTAATATTTAAAAAATAAAAAAAAAAAAATAGGCCAAAAGGAAAAATGAAGGTCCAAAAAGAAAAAAAATCCTCAAGTCGAATACTTATATTATTATTTTCTTATTGAAAAAAACTTTGTTAAAAATTGAAATAAAAAAAAAAACATAAACACATCGATGCAAGTTACAAAATTAATATGAATTTGTGGTAGGATTTATTATTTATTATGTAATTTTGAATCATAAAGTCATATATTGTGTGAATTACTATGTGTAAAAATTCTTATATGAAAAAATATATCTTTTTATGTTGATATGAAATAAAAAAAAAGAAAAATATTTCAAGAAAATAACATAAAATATAAGAAAAACAAATTTAAAAACCGGATGTTGATATCCGATTAAAATATCCAACTAAAGCGGATATTTGATTTTCGGATATCTGTTTAAAATCGGACCAGATACGGATATCATTTTTCGATATCCGAAAATCCGAATTACGGATATTCGATACGATTTTGCTCACCCCTAGTCCTTTTAATACCGATGATCAATCGCAATCGATAAGCACAGGCACACTGGCGCCGCACTCTTCTGAAAATAATACACTGCGCCTTCAAGTTTAATATCACTTCTTCATAACGTATAACCCACTCATCTGCTTATTGACACAAATACACACAAAACCAAAAACAAAAAAAACAAGAAAACAAAACAGATCAATCACCCTGTAAATTCACACCAAGTACTCATTAGAAACTTACTTTGAAAGCAGAGAGACGAGAGACTTGTGATCGTACACCGGTGGGAGACAAGTAAAAGCCCGACAAACGAGTGCAACAACCTTACCACGATCCTTATCAAAGTTATTCTTCGCCATGACGGCTATTTTATCATTGTTGTCTTCCCAGAATCCCATCTCCTCCATGTCCATAGGATCTATGTGAATCACCTGCACATTCATATTGTTTACTCGGACTGAGACTTAAAGAGCAGCAACATCATATGGACTAATAATACTGATACTTACGTCCTTAATGACTTAATATTTTTCTTTTAAAAAATTACCGTTCTGTTAGGATCGTAAGACACGTGTGCAGCAGCTAACATGGAATAGAACTCGGGCAAAGACTTGTCTCCGACTAGAACAACTTGTTTCATTGAAGGAACACAGACCATGTCAGCTCCACAGCACAACAAAGGTATGGCCATCGATCTATCTTTAAGCCTCTTCTCAAAAACAGCCTGCCCACACGGATAAATAGAAAATGAGTTTTTACTCAGAAAGAAATAGCTTGAAACAAGGGGAGACAGATACTTACCAACAAGGTTTCTGCGTTACCCCTATATTGATCAGCGTTAGCAGCGATTAAGGAAGATAGTCTAACTAGATTTATGACTGAAACAGAATTTCCCGAAGGTTCCGCTCCGTCGTGATCCTCTTTTACGCGGAGGAGGACCGACGGGTCCTCTCCCTGTGTGTTGTAATACCCTCCGCCCTTACTGTCGAGAAACAACTCATCCTAAATAGCGTAAAGAAAGAGGGCCTTACAGGGAGAAGAAAGGATAAAGGATGATAGTGTAATAGCTGTACTTTCTCTCGTTTTTGTTTCTATTTACCTGCATTTGTTGAAGTTCAATGGCCCAAACCAGCCAGAAGATGGAACCACCACATTCATACAGATCCAAAAGACCAGAAATGAGAAAGGCGTAATCGTCTAAAAATCCAGGCGCTTTCGAGGGCCCGTTCCTGAAGCTGTGATGCAGTTTCCGTGTTTGTTGGTCATATAGATTTTTTCTTATGAAAGAAGCTGCCTTCTCTGCAACTTGCATGTATTCCGTTGGCTACAAATATAGAAATTTACCATGGTATGTACAAGCAGCTGTTCTATCACCATGAATATAAAAGAAGGGGTTATTATTATAATAATAATAATTATTATTATTATAATTACATTAGCTCCTGTGACGGGGAAGTAGAACTGAGTTCCTTCAGGTTCAGCCTTCAAAAGTTTAGACGCCCTTGCGAATGCAGATATTGTAAGTCCATTCCATGACACAATGACCTTTACCGTATTTTTTAAACTTACTTTCATGAAGTACAAAATACTGAAATGAATCTCTCATCTAAACCTAACTGTGTACCTTGTCATCCAAATGTGGCCTTGGACGCTTAGATCTCCTGTGAAAAAGCTTTTCCCGACAAGTTGCTAATATCTTCACATATTCCTCCAAAGGCATACCAAGCTTCGATGCAAGTGCCGAAGAGCTACTTCTCTCAATGAGTACGTTTTTTCCCTTAAACTCATTGTGAGGATCACTCATTTTTGAGAGATCACAGTTACCCGATGATTTGATGTAGTAGTGCTCTTTGAATAGCGATGCATGTTCACCCAGTATATCTTCAATCTGAAAGATAAGAAATGGATCTAAGATCTTCCATACAACAAGCAAGTCAGTTGTATAAGGCTTTCCAACGACATCTTTCTTCAGACAAAAGACGCACTTATAAGCATGAATACCTCTTGTGTTGTCCAAACGTAAAAGGCGCCCTCCTTTTTCAGTGATGAGCCTTCTCGCTCCATACTATCAGCATCTTCGGCAGATAATATTTCACCATTAGGGCCAATCATGTCTCTCCTCAAGTAATCAAGAACGTCACGGGCCATATTCGAATAGAAGGTGTCTTTGGTGATAGAGAAAACATCTAAATACGCATTCACAAGTTGCCCTTGGTCGTACAACATCTTCTCAAAGTGTGGTACTGCAGAAATTTGACTCCACTGTTAGAAAATATAAGATTAAGACAACCATTAAATGAGTCACTAGTGAATAACAGAAAATGTAATTGTGGGCTAACCGTGCCAGCACTCATCTACGCTATATCTGTGGAAGCCACCACCAATATGATCATGAATACCACCCCTTGCCATGAACTGCAATGTTGTTACGACCATCTTTAAATCTTCATTGGCTTCACTTTTCATCCCCTTTTCTGCTAGCTTCTTTAAATGATAAAGCATTAGCTGCATTTCCACAGGTCTCGGGAATTTTGGAGCTGAACCGAACCCGCCATACTTTGAGTCATAATTATCAGCAAGCTATCGGAAAATGATATTCATATAATGAGCATTTGTAACAATGAAGTCATAAAATGAAATGAAAGAATGAAAGTGATTATTGAACATAAGCTTAAGGTGACAAGAGAATCTCTGAAATATGTCACAGTGACTAAGAAAAAAAAGGGAAAATCTAGAAAGAAAATAATAAAACGGACATTCAACATTAAACAATCTGCAGCATATTTTGCGTAAGGTAATATGTAACCTGTTCTGCACATTCTTGCAACACTTTTTCTGGTAGGCCTTGTGGGACTTTTTCTGAGCTTGCAATAGCAGTCAATGCTTGTGAAAGCTGTTCAATGGCATATGTCCCACTTTGGACCAATACATCTCTCTTACTGTCCCACGCTTCTTTTACTTTGCTGTTGATTGAAGACGTTGTAATATATACAACCTTGGACTTGAAACAAGGTTTAACTTAGCAAAAGGGTATGTCATAAAATAGAATAGGCATATGGGATCTTGTGTTACAAGTTCTACAATGACACTAGTCGGATCGAATATATAAATTACATATAAAACAGGCGCATTACCTGAGTATGGTCTTAAAGCCCGGGCGGCCATACTTATCCTCGGGAGGGAAATAAGTACCACCCATTAATGGCTTCAGATCGGGTGATAGGAACACACTTAAGGGCCACCCACCACCACCATACAATGCTTGCACATATGTCATGTACACCTGAGAGACAATGGGGAAAAAACAATGCCAAATTTGAAAATTTTGATATCCTAATTTTTAATTCTAAAATATTGTCCTGTTACTACAATATAGAGCCTACCTTATCTACATCTGGTCTTTCCTCACGATCCACCTGCAAATATGTATGTCTGTTTAAGCTCAAGCACCAAAAAGAAGGAAAGCCCCATTGCATGTAATTTAGAAGGTCACCTTGATACTGACAAACCAGTCGTTTAGCAATTCAGCAACATCGTCATTCTCGAATGACTCCACCTCCATTACATGACACCTTTTTTAGACAAATATATATATATATATATATATATAGAAACATCACAAAGAGAAAGACTTTACTCTAATGCAATAAAATTGGCACTGGGTTTAAGATGTTTTGATCATATCAAGATTCAAGAGACGTACCAGTGACAAGTGCTGTAACCGACTTGGGACAGAAAACCAACAAAGCACAAGGAGAAGGAATTGTATGTTAATGTTCGGAGATGATACTGAACGAGAAATCTATGATTTGTTTTTTTTTTTTTTTTCACTGGTTGAGATCCCAGAAAAACAGAGGACATAAGTGCGATATACTTACTTGATAAAAAGATGGGCACATCTCTTTTCCGAGCTTCAGCAAAAGCTTCCTCGCCCCATGGATACCAATCAACCTACTCAGCAAAGATCACACTGTCAGGAGAAAGGCAAATCATGGTACAGTTGAATCCACAAAACATATATGCACATCATCCCTGAAAATCTTGTCAAATCACAAAGTATACATGGAACACCAATCCCAGGTTGGTTCATCTCTTGGAAGTCAAAAGCCTCAATAATACAGAGGTTTCTTGTGCAGCTAATATATAAAAATACTGCAATCAACAGTCAAACTGGAACAATAACCCAATTCCCAAGGCATGAAAACACACGAAACAAACATAAGTTTTTTACATACTTAACATCCCAACAGAGAGAGGCATAAAGCTACGAGTGATCTACGCAAATAAAATTTCGTTGTAGGAAAGAAACAAATAATCAACAGGATTGTGCGCGTGCTGAAGCAGGTAAGGACTGTGCTCCTTTGCAAGGCGATTAGTATGCTTTTGGGCCGCCACGGACGACGGCGTTTTAGAAGGTCCTTCGTCAGACATAGGAAAGACCCTTGAAGTTTTTATGGGCCGGCAAATAACAACCGATAGAGGCCAAGAAAAGATGAAAGGCCGTAAATTGTTGAATCTTTCAGGTGATTGAGAGATGAAATGACGTGAGGGGGAGGAAGAAACTGGAAACAGTTTCCTCAGCATGTTGTTAAATGGAGAAAATAAATGGATAATGAAAATATATCGTACGTGTCAACGTGCGTGCCCTTTTGTCCGGCTCACCGAAATTAGCTCTGGACTAGAGTCATCGCGAGTTTGATCCGCTACGTGGCGAGTTCTTGGATAGTTTTTGCCGGAGATGATTCCAGAAATAGTGTCGTTTTGAGATTGGAGTTACAAAACTATACTTTTTAAACCTATTACAAAATTAATCAACTTTTTTAATTCCAACTACTTTTATTTTCATTTTAACCACGAAATACTTAAAATTACAGATTTTTACTATCGTAAATTTCAAATAGCACAACACTTGAATATTTAAATTTTTACCCCAAGTTATTTTAATTCAAATATATTAAAACTATGTTACTCAAAGAAATAAATCAAAAGGAAATTAAAATTACTTGGCGTGACCTACCCCAGACGGGAGTTCGATATCTATGAATATGATCGATCAACTTATTCATTGTCTTGGCTAATAGAAACACAATAAAAATTCTTCTACAACTATATTAAGCTAAAATATTTATTAAACCAATATATTAATTAACAATTACTTAAAAAAAAATAAATAACTAGACCTTGAACTCATACTATCAACATTTATAAAAATTCATAAAACATTCAAATAAGCAGTATCTGATAAAAACAATTTCTAGATAAGTTATCATGGCAAGTCATCATTGTTTCGTTGAGTGTTTCTTGTGACGGTCCATTTCACATGGATATCGTCGTGTTCGCTTTCGTCCGACTTTTCTCTCTGGACGTAAATAAGGATTGTGTACCAGATGAAAAGGAGGTTTCCAACGTGACTCCTCTAATGGACACTCAAACTGATACGAATATGTTGCCTACAATATTTCAATTCCAAAATCGTTTGGAACATATTCGCATGGATCAACTTTAAAATACTTGCAAACCTGAAAGAATTAAAGTAACAAATATTAAATAATAATAATAATAATAACAATAACGAACAATAACGATGATGATGATTATAATAGTAGTAGTAATAATAATAATAATAATAATAATACAAATAATAATAATGCTAATAATAACAACAACAATGAACCGATCACTCAAAATCAAAAGAGTGGACTCTCAGTAGAAAGGAAATCGAACAACGTGTGATGAGTTGGGAAACAAACTAATTTACAATCTTTCTTCATAAAGGAAATCGATCAAACCTGTTACTTGTACCTATCTCTTTTACTGTGTTATCTCTTCTCACAGTGTTATCTCTTCTATTGACGAAGCAAAACGTGGGAGTCTATGTTAGGTCAATATTATTCTTTTGATTTATTTCTTTGAGTAACATATTTTTAATATATTTGAGTTAAAATAAGTTGGGGTAAAAATTTAATTATTAACAAGTGTTGTGCTATTTGAAATTTACGATAGTAAAATCTGTAATTTTAAGTAGTTTCGTTGTTAGAATGAAAATAAAAATAGTTGGAATTTAAAAAGTTGATTAGTTTTGTAATAGATCTAAAAATTAAACTAGTTTTGTAATTTCAATCTCAAAATAATACTATTTCTGTAATTCTCTCATTTTTGCTGCAAGTACACGAAGCCATACTCTAAAAAACATAAAAAAAATAAAAAAAATAAAAAGCTTTCTAAGGGATGCTATTAGTATAAACATGAGTTTAAGAAGGGTTAGATGCAGACCTGCTCAATGGTTTGCTTTATATTTTTAGCCATATTTATATTTTATACTGAGACAGAATAACCCAAACTAAGTTTCATTTAGAGATAGTGGCCTAATCAATGTTAAAATACATATTTGCCCACTATAGAAGAAAATTATGAATACTTGCAATTGTCTTCTTCAAAAGGCCATATTCTTAAACTCAAATCCGTCAAACTATTGAAGTTAATGACTAAATATGGTTAAATCGACTTCAATTATCATGGATCCTAGTAATGAAGTAAAATTATTGATGTATATAATGAAATAAAGTTTCAAATCCAATTCGAATATTAGAAGGTTATCAAACGCCTCATCGATCAACAATGGGGAAATCAAATACCTTTAACTAGGTATTGGGGTGTGAAATACCTTGAGCGGGTGTTTTTGGCTTGAGAGCACTGTAGCGGCAAAGGTTTCAAGAGAATATACTATTTGATTCACAACAAAAGGTAGGATTTGAGTATTTATATATTTAACTAGGTATAAATCCTTGGCCCCTACTTGGCCAACCACTTATAAAGCATTAGACTCTACAAAAGGAATCTAGTTAAATTAAGGGTTAATTAGGTGTCAGGCCCTGATAATATTTTTAACAAGTGTTCAGGCCCCAATAAAGTTCCATTTAGCAAAGGACCTACTTTTCAAAACTCTTAGAGAAGAATACCCAAACTATGCGATATGACATATATACCCTCTAACAGATGCGAAATTTACAGACCTCTGTCATCGTCTTCTCCAACGAGCGATTTCGCTGCAAGCTCGAATCCTCTTAAAAGAAATCTCCAAGCTCGATTTGTATTGTTAATTTGCAGCTTTAATCATCAGAAATCGTTGACATTGTAGCCGAAAATGATAAATAAATCGTTGAGATTGAAAAAAATCTTCAAAAAAGCTATGGAAGCTAATATCAGAAATCTTCAAAAAATCTTCAAATGATACACAAATAATAGAAATCGTTGAGACTGTAGCCGAAAATATCAAAGTTTATCACCTAATACGTTGAAATTATTGCGTGGGTAAGATTTGTATATCTAATTTGCAGCTTTAATCGTCATAAATAACGAATATAGCAAAAAATAACAAATGCTTTATAGATAATAACATATGTTGACTTATAAGTAACACATTGCCGAAAGGTAATAACTCATTGTTCGTCATAAATAACGCATTCTGTATACAAGTAATGGATCGAATGGAATAAAACGAAAATCACAAACGACACTAAAATACAGATGAAAACTGCATAAATCTTCGCGTTATTGACTCAATAAGGTAAAATAAACCTCAATTTTCATGGGTACCTCGAATTTATACCGATTAGTTGCAAGAAATTATATTTTTCCTAAATCGTGTAAAAAAAAGAAATACTTATAACATAGCAAAAAATAACAAATGTCTTATAATTAATAACAAACGTTGACTTAGAAGTAAAACGTCGCTGAAAGGTAATAACGCCTTGTTTGTCGTAAATAACACATTCTTATACATGTAATGGATCGAAAGGAATAAAACGAAAATCACAAACGACACTAAAAAACAGATGAAAACTGCATAAATCTCCGCGTTATTGACTCAATAACGTAAAATATACCTCAATTTCCCATGGGTACCTCGAATTTATACCGATAGAAACGGATATTATATTTTCCCTAAAATCGTGTAAAAAAAGAACTACTTATAACATAGCAAAAAATAAGAAATGTCTTATGAGTAATAACAAATGTTGACTCATAAGTAACACATCACTGAAAGGTAATAACGCCTTGTTTGTCGTCAATAACACATTATGTATACAAGTAATGTATCGAACGGAATAAAATGAAAATTACAAACGACACTAAAAACAGATGAAAATTGCACTCAGCGTTTGTGACTGAATAAAGTTTTTCCGTCCTCAATTTCATATGGGTCTTACTAATAAAGATGAATTTTTATGTATCGAAAGAATTCGTGCTTCCACCCCCAAATCAAAATTTCGTTCAGAAACCGATTCAATATCGACTTCAACGGCCGAACAAGGTAAAAGCAACTGAATAAGATAAAATCGAATCAAACGAGTCTTCATATCAAAAGAAAAAGGTAAGTCGGTAACCATGAAATTGAGAAAATTTAGCTTCTCTAAGACAAACGTTTTTCAAGTGAGTAACAGTTTACCCAACAAATATAACACATATACATGTAAAAAAACACTTTATTGAGAATATTCTAGAAGGTTCTGGACCGTCAGATAATTTAACAGAATTGTCAGAGAATATTTACAGGACTTTCTCAAAATTGTACTACATTAATTGGAAATAATAACACATGTTAGGTAAAAAAACAACACGAACTCAACTAATAACACATTGATCAATACTGATACCTCATAAACATTGTTCAGTACCACGTCAATAATTCGATTAATTCGTACAAAAATACACTTATTTTGGATGTTTAATATGGATGTTCATGTAAATATATAATTTGATGAAGTTTAATCACCACATTCCTTTAAAAGACACAATAGGCGAAATTTGATGTCAATAGACGAATGTTGATCTCAATATATATATAAACATATAGTCCTCAATTAGACTATCACCTTTTTCAATGGAACATAACAATATGAATTGCACCACGAACATGTTCAAACGACAACATTAAAGTACTAGTAACATTTATAGACCACAAACTCAAAGTACTAAGCTCAAAACCCTAAATCCGAGGCCCGAAACCCTAAAGTCTAAACCCTAAACAACGAACCCCAAATTTTTTTTAAGGTTGTATCTTATACTGCACAAGTCGTGGATCGTTCTCCCAAAATTTCATGTCGTGAACCCTTAATCTTAACCTCAAACCCGTAAGTCCTAAACCCCAAAAACTACCCAAAAACCCTAGTGCATAGATGATAACAAATTATCCAGAAACCCTAGTGCATACACGGAAATTTTATAACAAATAACACTTTATTGGTAACAATTAAACCCTTACGAGTACCACATTAAACTGTCCAGAATTTTTTTTAATATCCCGCCAGAACAGTTCAGAAATTCTACGGTGGCGCGAGAAACCCTGAAAAACAAACAATAGACCCAATACGGTGGCGCGATGTGGCAGCCCCGCCTTCCACAACTACTTTCTTAAGTAATTTGCATAATTAATATCATAGAAAATATGAAATTTCGTATAAAATTTCTCCTTTTATAAAAAGGAATCGTAAAGGTTCCTACAAAATCATCTTGGGTCCTAATTACATAGGAAGATGCGCAAGCGTGTCAAAATAAAACTATCTACTGGGCCTCCACAAGGTCGCATCCATGCACACACTTCCATCTCAAAAGCCCTCGGAAGCTTCACAAGTTGGCCTCGCCGTGAAAATGATCACGTACCGTGATCGCGGGGTCCTACAACACATAAAACATGGAATGAGCTTATAAAGCCGATGTTAGTGAAAACCATGCATGAAATGCACATGACCTAAATAGCGAAGGCATTCGCGCCAATGTTATTAACTCCTTACGACCTTCTCATGTCATCATTTCATATTGGGCCCTCGGCTTTCAATCTTAGTATGCACCATTCATAGAGCTCAGACCCCTAAGGGTATAAATAAGTGGCAGTACACACACTGGGAGGCTAAACCCGAATACGCAACCTGTGCTTAACCCTATGGTGCCTTTCCATCCCAATGTGGTCCACACTGAGAGGCTAATAATGCCTTTTGGTCCCAATGCAGTCCCATTGAGAGGCTAACCGGGCACACAAATTTCATTTAACCCTAAGGCGCCTTTTCATTCCAATGCGGTCTGACACGCGGGCGCTTCTCACAGGTAGCTTACTACGAGGTCGCCAACACTCGAGGTTCCCTCGGTGCCGCTCATTCCCTCGAGTCGCATCCTCCAGGTTGCATTTCCCGCTACGGGGTATCCACCTGCCTCTCGTGAATCAGGCATTATTATTTGGCCTCATGAATTGCCATGATAGAAGAGCCGTGACTCATCATTGAGTCGACACAATTGCCCATATCGGCAAATATACATCACTCTCATGCGATCTTATACTCATGCACGCTCTCTTTCCTTTACTCTTATACTAGTCGTGCGTGCATATGCTCATGCCATGAATATGCGTGTCATGCCATCATGTAATGTAAATTAATTACACAATAAATCACATAGTTCATGGAAGCCACATAAAATCATAACAGCACGTAACACATAATTTCATGCACATACAATTATGTGTTGTAGTTGGGGCTTCCACTTACTTGTCGTCCAAGCTAATTAAACTTACTGCCTCGGTACGCCTTCACTTTTCGACCCTTAAACAAAACATCGTAGTGTCAGTATTCCATCTACATTAAATGACTAAGCCGAATTAAATTGTCTTGGCCCTAATATTTTAATAAAACCCTAAATGACTAAATTTCTAATTTATGCTAAGTTGGAGTCAAGATTATTTAAGTTAGGCAACACTCGGTTGGAATCCTCACATGTATGACTTGATTTGTTTAAATCCTAAAGTTGCCCGATTTGAGGTGTTCATGAACCGAAATCGGCGAGTGTCGGCCATAACCTCAAACCGCCCGATTTGTCTTGCATGCCACTAAGTTTCGCCGAGTTCTTTACTTGGTGTTGAATCGCCCGATTTACTTTGCTCCCAATCGGCCGATTTATCATGCAACTCTCACATTCGATCGAACTCTTCAAATCTCAACTGTAGCGACCCTAGCCATCGCTACCATTTCTAGCGTACTTCTAAGTGCTTAACTACGTAAATAATTATATCAGACGCGAAAATGCGGAGTAAATTTTTTCCTTTTCGTGAAGGAACATTGTTTCTTTACATGTCAAAAGGGTGCTTCCGTATTCCTAACTACTTCAAGTCTAAATACATGGGATGTGTATATATTTGCAGCAAAAGAATCTCCTATGCGCCCGGCCTCACAGGTCGTCGTCCACGTACACACCACCCCCAAAAGACGCTCGGAAGCTTCAAAAGCATGCCTTGCCGGCTAGGCGATCACATACCATGTTCGCTCGTACCTACAACACATAACGTAAGGGTGAGCCACCGTGGCTCAGTAAGTGAAAATACGCATGAATGCACGTGCCCTAATTCGCAAAGACAATCCGCGTCTATGCTTTTTAATTCTCACACATGTCCTAACTCGCAACGACAATCCACGCCGATGCTTTCGGACATTCATACTCTTTTGGACTCGTACTTCATATGGGCCCTCGGCTTTCAATCTTACTATGCGCCATTTCATAGAGCTCTTAATCCACAAGGGATTCATACATAGGTGATGGCTCGCGCACTGGGAGGTTACCCGAGGGCACCTTTCAATCCCAGTGAGGCCTGTCACGCGGACGCTTCCCACGGGTAGCCAACTCCGAGGTCGCCAGCACCAGAGGATCCCTTTGTGTCACGGTTCCCTCGTGTCGCATCCTCCAGGTTGCATCTCCCGCTATGGGGTTCCACCTGCCTATCGTGAATCAGGCATATTCGGCATCATAATCGCCACGGTGTACACCCCTACCTATCATAACAGGTAACCCGGCATCGTATCGCCATGGTCGCATAGAAGAGCCGTGACTCTTCATTGAGTCAACACAAACGCCAGTATCAGCGAATATCTATCGCTCGCAGGCGATCTTATGCACACTAGTACCTCATGCCTGTCGTACTACTTATGCGTGCAAATGCTCATGTCGTGATTCATATGTATATGCATATCATGGAATCATGCATAAAGGTGAACTAAGTCATATAATCTCATGCGTAACAAATAAATCAACATTCGAGGTTCACATAGTCACGTAAGCACGAAATCACATAATTCATGCGCACATAAGTTATGTGTCGTAGTTGATTTCCACTTACCTGTCGTCCAAGCGTAATTAGTATTCTCCCTGTTCGCTCCTAACGTACGACCTTTAAACATAAATATTATCGTATTAGTATTACGCCTTTATTACACTTAGGTCGAACTGAATTATCGACTACATCTATTTTGTTAAATAAAATCTTCTAAAATCCTATAAATCCTATATCGCCCGATTTAGGTTACACTTGGAATCTAGTTTCGGCCGAAACTCACGTCGCCCGATACGTTGAGCTCATCACGTGGTTTTGCCCGATTTGTTGAAAATTAGGTTATAATATACATATATCGGCGAAATTTGTTAATTGTTAGGTATGATTCGCCCGATTCACCGTGCTTGTAAGCAACGTTCGATCGATCATATTCCGATGGATTTCAAGACTTAGTTTCGATGTGTACTTCCTCAAAAAAAATCGATCGAAAGCCATTTCCATTAGAAAAAGACTCAAAAAAAATAAATCATGTTCCTTAATGTCATATTCTCTTTTTGTCTAACACTCACGTGGTATAGTTGTCCTATAATGTCTCCACTTCCAAAAAGATATAGCTCATATAAGACATCCGCATTATTTTATTACCTTATGTAATTATTAGCTCCTAGTGCTATGAATATTTATGTAATATTATATTTATATATTTGTTTCTTACACGTAATGGTAGTTGCTAGTGTTTCCAATCGTTTACTATAGTTGTAATCATTACCCACATCACCGAAATTGGATTGGCCGACTTTAGTCTTAATTTTGACCATTCCAAAAATCATTTTACTGTCACCCGATTGTCATGCTATGACACCCACTTTCGCCGAGTTCAACTAACCATTAAATCGTCCGATTCATGGTCTCTAAATCGCTCGATTAGTCCCACATGGTATTAGTTTCGCCGTCCTTGAATCGCCCGATTTCATTTGTATGTGAGTTCAACCATTTTAATCTCCAATCGCCCGATAGCGACCACAGTCCAATAATTGCTGAGACATATTTTAATATTTATTCTACCTAAGACACACATACATATATATATATATATATATATATATATATATATATATTGCCCGATTTTCTTGGTTACTAAATCGGCCGATTTATCATGCAATCCCTACCTTCGATCAAACCTTCAAATCTTCATCCACCTTAATTGGAATTCATAGTCTATCCTTACCCAGAAATTATAAATTCTAAATTTCTCTTCTACCTTTAGAACATCCAGCACTGTCCTAAATTATCTTATACTTAGGTTATAAACCGTGCACGTTAAGCTATCCAAAACATACCTAAATCTAAGAAAGTATTTAAATATGAATTTGCACCTTAAATTAGGGTTTCTGCCGTTCATCTTACGCCCAGATTCTTAGGAGTTCCATTAGTGTAGGAAACATAATAACTAAGAATCAAAATTACAAAATTTACGAGGTTACAAGTATTTATTTATTTATTATTATTATTATTATTATTATTTTTTTGCTTACCACGTTTGAGACTTGGATTTGTTTGGGGTTTCTTCAATTGGAGTTCCTCTCGGCCTTTCCTTCCTTTCTTAGTTTCTTCTTCTCTCTTATTTTTGAGTTTATGAGGGTTTCTTTTTGGTTTAAGCCCTTCTACAAATTCTATTCATCGTCTAATTTATTTACTAGATAAGTATTAGACCTAATTTAGGAGTATGGGGGTTGATGGGACAACTTGATGACTAAGCTCATACTTTTCCTCCCAAGTGAAGAAATCCTTTTGAATTATTCCCTCAATCTAAGGTTGTGATTGATCAACTCTTTACACTATGCTCATCAATCGCATGACTATGTCTCAAATTTTTATTCCTCGGCGAAAGTTATTACATACACATGATTCGATCAAAATTATTTCTAGGCTTTTGGAAATCGACTGATTTAATTAAAATTCAATCATTGCATACACAATAATCGCCCGATTTCTCACTCCATTTCACTCGGCGATTTTGGTAGTCGCACATAAGGGAATCGATCGATTATTAGTTATTCCTTCCAACACTCAGGCGATTTGTTCTATTCATGCCACGTGTGATAAATATCTGAATCGCCCGTAATGAGGCTTAGTGGAGCTTAGCGAAATTGCCCGATTTCTAACTTGATCGAAACTTATACTATTCAAGTGCTGCCCGATTAAATGTCCTAATTCATTTTCGATCAATGTCTCCTATGTAACAAGTCGCCCGAAATGCGGTTTCGTTAAATCGCCCGATTCCTAGTCGATTTACCCCATAATTCTAATTTCACGTGTAATCGGCCGATTCTATCTTGCTCAATTTGAGCTCGGCGATTTCTTACGTGCATGCCACGTGTACTAGTGGCTTAAAATTCCTTAAGTCCTCATAGCTCATATACACATGAAATCATGTAGACACATAAGTCATGTAAGGGCATGAAATCATATATCGCACATTGGGCACGGATTAATTACGTGTCCTAAGTAAAATATTTTACCCAAAATCCTATTCTCCCTAACGTAATTACTCAACTATGTCTCTAATTAATTATCTCTGCTCTTAATTATGCCGTAAATCCCGTAATTAAATTTCTGGGTCTTACATCCTCCCCCCCTTAAAAGAATTTCGCCCCCGAAATTCCGTTAGCTGGGATAAGTCGGGGCGAAGATGGGTAGGGAGTTGAGCTAGCTTATTAGTTAGGTGGTAGAACATCCCCTGATTGCTTGCAAAGGTATTTCCTTACTAGGAAAAATAAAAGGAGTGAATTCTCGCAAAAGCGGAATGAGTTTCCCGAACTTTGCACTTCTAAGAAGGAAAGTTGATCTTAGCCCGACGGTCATCTCGATCTAACATTAGAAATTAGATAAGGGGTGAAGACAAAAGGGAATAGGGTTCCGTCTTTGGTTTCCTCGTGCCTACAACTTATCGTGGCCTTCCTCCTTGGTCTACCGATCATGATGATGACTACGATCTCGTGGTAGGAGACGTAAGTATTTTCTCTAAGCGGTTAGGTTCCAGCATGAGAAGGAAAACTACGACGAACTTGCAACGTATCCCTCTCTTTCTAGGAAACACGCCAAATTCTCATTCCTTAGGGTGAAAAGTAATCTTCGTGTAGCGACGAGAAATAAAATATTCGATCTGGAGTAAAATGAAGAAAAGCGAATTCTTATAAGGGTTAAAGTAAGGTCTTTCCGATTGCCTTGGATTTAATGGGTTGATTTCCTAATATGAGGGTAGGAGGATGACTCGAGGTAGTCGAGTCCTATATCATCTCGAGGAGCTAAGGGGAATAACTAAAATTCTAACTCAAGCAAAGGTCAGAATCACTAGCATCCATCACGCTTCCATTGCGTCGCTCTGATATTGGACCTATTGAGTATTAGGTCCCTTCCTAGGCGATTTAAATATGGGTTGTCATTTTTGAAAGCTTATTTGCTTCGGTTACCATTCGCATCGAATATCGACCTGGTGTCGATTAGGTCGGCTAGGAATAATCCTGAGCCTCGCCACATAGAGAGTGAATGCAAACGATACGTGGTTTCTATATTCACTAGAAAGCAAGTCGAGGCTCGCTAAACGGATTGGGTACCTGCCGTAGGCGGGTTCTCTTCTGCTTCTTCTGCCGTGAGCGTGTATACCCGAGCAGGTGCCATCGGCGGCTTGGCCTGATTTGCTCCCTGGCCTCTATTTGTGTTCTCTGGGCAGGCTACGGAGTAATGGCCTGGCTTGCCACATTTAAAGCAGGTGGCGTGTTCGGAGAAACAAACGCCCAAATGACGTCGTGCACATTTTGGGCATACTGGTACGTTCGGTTGGGGTCTTCCCTGATTCGGGTTAGGTTGCTGGGGTGGACCAGGGCGGTTTTGGAAGTTAGGTTTCCCGTTCTTAAGGACGAGCTGTCTCTTTGGATTGTTTCCGTCCCCTTTAGGTCCTTGTTCCAGCTTTCTCTTGTTCTCCTGGGCTCGCAAAATTCTCATCTCGGCTTGTTCGGCCACCAGAGCGCGCTCCGCTACTTGGGCATATGTAGCCCCTTGGAATCCTGCCATACTAACGTCGCGGTAGAGCTCGGGCTTTAGGCCCTCCATGAAGCGCTCGATTTTCAACGAGTCGGTGCTCACCATATGAGCAGCGAATCGGGAGAGCTGCTCAAATTTCCTAATGTACTCCGCTACCGTCATAGCTCCCTGGCGGAGGTTGATGAACTCGTTCATCCTTTGAGCTCGAACGGAAGCGGTGTAATACTTTCCACGGAAGAGTTCTTTGAAGTGTTCCCAGGTCATTGTTACCGGATCTTCCAGGGTTAGAATCATGTCCCACCAGTGGCCGGCGCTTCCCCTTAACAGGTATCCCGCGCACAAGGCCTTTTCAGTGTTGGGGGTACGACTATGCTGGAACATGCTTTCTATGGTTCGGAGCCAGTCCTCGGCCGAACTTGGGTCAAGGGCATCCTCAAATGTCGGGGGTTTAAGTTTACGAAACCTTTCCCCGATCATTTCAATCCTTTCGGCCTGAGGCGGTCCGGTACTCGACTGTCCTCCAGCGTTTTGCTGCTGGATTAACTACTGGATTTGAGCTGATTGCTGACGGACTAACTCCGTCAGCTGGAGGATGATCGCATCCCTACTGTCTGTAGGGGCTGCCGTTTCCCTATTTGGTTCGGCATCCCTACTTCCCTCGCCTCTAATTCTAACCATCGTATTTCGTTCTATCCTGTCGTCCCTAAGGTAAATAAATCATATCATTCAAATATTCACGTAAACGTAATACTTACGAGCAAGGCCGCTTCCGCGCTTTTGGGTGTGTGTACATGGATAGCCTGCAGGACCTGTGACCGAAGCTCTGATACCAACTGTAGCGACCCTAGCCATCGCTACCATTTCTAGCGTACTTCTAAGTGCTTAACTACGTAAATAATTATATCAGACGCGAAAATGCGGAGTAAATTTTTTCCTTTTCGTGAAGGAACATTGTTTCTTTACATGTCAAAAGGGTGCTTCCGTATTCCTAACTACTTCAAGTCTAAATACATGGGATGTGTATATATTTGCAGCAAAAGAATCTCCTATGCGCCCGGCCTCACAGGTCGTCGTCCACGTACACACCACCCCCAAAAGACGCTCGGAAGCTTCAAAAGCATGCCTTGCCGGCTAGGCGATCACATACCATGTTCGCACGTACCTACAACACATAACGTAAGGGTGAGCCGCCGTGGCTCAGTAAGTGAAAATATGCATGAATGCACGTGCCCTAATTCGCAAAGACAATCCGCGTCTATGCTTTTTAATTCTCACACATGTCCTAACTCGCAATGACAATCCACGCCGATGCTTTCGGACATTCATACTCTTCTGGACTCGTACTTCATATGGGCCCTCGGCTTTCAATCTTACTATGCGCCATTTCATAGAGCTCTTAATCCACAAGGGATTCATACATAGGTGATGGCTCGCGCACTGGGAGGTTACCCGAGGGCACCTTTCAATCCCAGTGAGGCCTGTCACGCGGACGCTTCCCACGGGTAGCCAACTCCGAGGTCGCCAGCACCAGAGGATCCCTCTGTGTCACGGTTCCCTCGTGTCGCATCCTCCAGGTTGCATCTCCCGCTATGGGGTTCCACCTGCCTATCGTGAATCAGGCATATTCGGCATCATAATCGCCACGGTGTACACCCCTACCTATCATAACAGGTAACCCGGCATCGTATCGCCATGGTCGCATAGAAGAGCCGTGACTCTTCATTGAGTCGACACAAACGCCAGTATCAGCGAATATCTATCGCTCGCAGGCGATCTTATGCACACTAGTACCTCATGCCTGTCGTACTACTTATGCGTGCAAATGCTCATGTCGTGATTCGTATGTATATGCATATCATGGAATCATGCATAAAGGTAAACTAAGTCATATAATCTCATGCGTAACAAATAAATCAACATTCGAGGTTCACATAGTCACGTAAGCACGAAATCACATAATTCATGCGCACATAAGTTATGTGTCGTAGTTGATTTCCACTTACCTGTCGTCCAAGCGTAATTAGTATTCTCCCTGTTCGCTCCTAACGTACGACCTTTAAACATAAATATTATCGTATTAGTATTACGCCTTTATTACACTTAGGTCGAACTGAATTATCGACTACATCTATTTTGTTAAATAAAATCTTCTAAAATCCTATAAATCCTATATCGCCCGATTTAGGTTACACTTGGAATCTAGTTTCGGCCGAAACTCACGTCGCCCGATACGTTGAGCTCATCACGTGGTTTTGCCCGATTTGTTGAAAATTAGGTTATAATATACATATATCGGCGAAATTTGTTAATTGTTAGGTATGTTCGCCCGATTCACCGTGCTTGTAAGCAACGTTCGATCGATTCCTCAAGACTTAGTTTCGATGTGTACTTCCTCAAAAAAAATCGATCGAAAGCCATTTCCATTAGAAAAAGACTCAAAAAAAATAAATCATGTTCCTTAATGTCATATTCTCTTTTTGTCTAACACTCACGTGGTATAGTTGTCCTATAATGTCTCCACTTCCAAAAAGATATAGCTCATATAAGACATCCGCATTATTTTATTACCTTATGTAATTATTAGCTCCTAGTGCTATGAATATTTATGTAATATTATATTTATATATTTGTTTCTTACACGTAATGGTAGTTGCTAGTGTTTCCAATCGTTTACTATAGTTGTAATCATTACCCACATCACCGAAATTGGATTGGCCGACTTTAGTCTTAATTTTGACCATTCCAAAAATCATTTTACTGTCACCCGATTGTCATGCTATGACACCCACTTTCGCCGAGTTCAACTAACCATTAAATCGTCCGATTCATGGTCTCTAAATCGCTCGATTAGTCCCACATGGTATTAGTTTCGCCGTCCTTGAATCGCCCGATTTCATTTGTATGTGAGTTCAACCATTTTAATCTCCAATCGCCCGATAGCGACCACAGTCCAATAATTGCTGAGACATATTTAATATTTATTCTACCTAAGACACACATACATATATATATATATATATATATATATATATTGCCCGATTTTCTTGGTTACTAAATCGGCCGATTTATCATGCAATCCCTACCTTCGATCAAACCTTCAAATCTTCATCCACCTTAATTGGAATTCATAGTCTATCCTTACCCAGAAATTATAAATTCTAAATTTCTCTTCTACCTTTAGAACATCCAGCACTGTCCTAAATTATCTTATACTTAGGTTATAAACCGTGCACGTTAAGCTATCCAAAACATACCTAAATCTAAGAAAGTATTTAAATATGAATTTGCACCTTAAATTAGGGTTTCTGCCGTTCATCTTACGCCCAGATTCTTAGGAGTTCCATTAGTGTAGGAAACATAATAACTAAGAATCAAAATTACAAAATTTACGAGGTTACAAGTATTTATTTATTTATTATTATTATTATTATTATTATTTTTTTGCTTACCACGTTTGAGACTTGGATTTGTTTGGGGTTTCTTCAATTGGAGTTCCTCTCGGCCTTTCCTTCCTTTCTTAGTTTCTTCTTCTCTCTTATTTTTGAGTTTATGAGGGTTTCTTTTTGGTTTAAGCCCTTCTACAAATTCTATTCATCGTCTAATTTATTTACTAGATAAGTATTAGACCTAATTTAGGAGTATGGGGGTTGATGGGACAACTTGATGACTAAGCTCATACTTTTCCTCCCAAGTGAAGAAATCCTTTTGAATTATTCCCTCAATCTAAGGTTGTGATTGATCAACTCTTTACACTATGCTCATCAATCGCATGACTCTATGTCTCAATTTTTTATTCCTCGGCGAAAGTTATTACATACACATGATTCGATCAAAATTATTTCTAGGCTTTTGGAAATCGACTGATTTAATTAAAATATAGTCAATCATTGCATACACAATAATCGCCCGATTTCTCACTCCATTTCACTCGGCGATTTTGGTAGTCGCACATAAGGGAATCGATCGATTATTAGTTATTCCTTCCAACACTCGGCGATTTGTTCTATTCATGCCACGTGTGATAAATATCTGAATCGCCCAAAATGAGGCTTAGTGGAGCTTAGCGAAATTGCCCGATTTCTAACTTGATCGAAACTTATACTATTCAAGTGCTGCCCGATAAATGTCCTAATTCATTTCGATCAATGTCTCCTATGTAACAAGTCGCCCGAAATGCGGTTTCGTTAAATCGCCCGATTCCTAGTCGATTTACCCCATAATTCTAATTTCACGTGTAATCGGCCGATTCTATCTTGCTCAATTTGAGCTCGGCGATTTCTTACGTGCATGCCACGTGTACTAGTGGCTTAAAATTCCTTAAGTCCTCATAGCTCATATACACATGAAATCATGTAGACACATAAGTCATGTAAGGGCATGAAATCATATATCGCACATTGGGCATGGATTAATTACGTGTCCTAAGTAAAATATTTTACCCAAAATCCTATTCTCCCTAACGTAATTACTCAACTATGTCTCTAATTAATTATCTCTGCTCTTAATTATGCCGTAAATCCCGTAATTAAATTTCTGGGTCTTACATCCATCCTCTCGGACCTAACTCTTCTACTTATCCTTCCCAGAAACTTGTAATTTCTAGGGTTTCTTCTACCCTAGCATTGTTAATTCCAACCACAATTGAGATTATGAATCCTAAACATGTCATTTACTACCCGAATTATAGTTCACCTAAAATAAATTCCCTAGTATGAATCTTACTCCTCAGACTAGGCTATTTGTTCATAATGGAACACTCGAAGGAGCCATAGCACATCTCACCCACCACATTCCGCCGCCACTGCGCTGACCACTCTGGAGACCGGGCTCCCAACTATTGAAAGTCACATTTCAATGGAGCCTTGGCACATTTTTTTTACACCCCACGCCTACCTTCTTCTGGAGCCAGACGAGTCAACTTCGTGGCCGAACCAGACAACTTCCATTCGAAGACGACGAATCCGGCGTCGAGAAGAAGAAGATTGGAGAATCTTCACCAGTGAGTCCTAGTCGAGCCATCAATGCCTCCGCAAGAAGAGGAGATATCCCTTGTAGGGGGAGTTTGTTAGGACTCGAGATTCCTCCAATATGCACAACAAAGATATCCCGCGCTGAATTGAAGATTGAACACTAAGGGGGAGATTGTTAGGAAATATTTTGTAGTGTTCAATTTCATTATATTATCTTTGTTGGTTAGCTTTTAGTTAATTTGGGCTAGGTCATAATGGGCCCGCCCGTAGCTATTTTGTAATGGGCTTACACAAGAGCCCAAGTATTATATACCAACTTGTGGTATAAATACTAAAACCCTAACACATAGTTAGGAGTGCTTGTGTGTGTAGATAAAATAAACATATGCTAGAGTGAGAGTGTCTCCTCAAGAACACCATCAAGCCCCACGCCCGTTCTCGATTCCGATCTATTAGGCGTGTTTAATCCGTCCGAAGTTGTTCGTTTGGGTGAAATTCGGACCAACAGCGACGATGGGTAGAGCTCGTAAAGGACTACAATTGCGTCATCAGCTATCATCCAAGCAAGGCAAGTGTAGTCGCAGATGCGTTAAGTCAAAAAGCGGTGAATGCAGAGTTACATCATCTTGGAATAGAGGTAATTAATTTGGGTGAAGTTGAGGTAAGACTAGCAGCGTTAACCCTTCGACCGACGCTGCTAGAACGGATCAGGAAGGAGCAAGAACAAGACGAACTCTACCTAGAAATGAAAGAGGCGCTACCCGAGGATTTTAAAATACGAGAGGATGAAGCTTTATTATACAAGGACCGTCTTTATGTACCTGACAATGAGGAGCTGCGGCAAACAATAATGAAGGAAGCACACACGACCACATACTCGGTACACCCAGGAGCCACGAAGATGTATCAAGATTTGCGAACGACGTACTGGTGGCCAGGAATGAAGAAAGACATTGCTACATTCGTGAACCGATGTATGACCTGCCAATTAATTAAAGCAGAACACCAACGACCCGGTGGAACCCTACAGCCCCTAACCATTGCAGAATGGAAGTGGGATCATATCACGATGAATTTCGCCGTTTGGTTTACCCAAAACAACGAAAGGCCATGATGCTATTTGGGTGATTGTTGATTGCTTAACCAAATCGGCACATTTCCTTTCTATCAGCTCCACTTTTTCCATGAAACGTTATGCGGAATTATATATTCAGGAAATTATCCGCCTCCATGGAGTTCCAGTTTCTATCGTCTTGGATCGAGATTCGAGATTTCTGTCGAACTTTTGGCAGAGTTTACAGAAAGCAATGGGAACTAAGCTCTCGTTCAGTACTGCATATCATCCCCAAACCGGCGGGGAGTCTGAACGAACAATTCAAACCCTTGAAGATATGCTACGAGCTTGCGTGTTGGACTTTAAGTGAAACTGGAGCAAGTACCTGCCATTGATTGAGTTTTCATATAATAATAGCTTCCACGCTCGATTGGGATGGCACCGTACGAGGCATTATATGGCCGCAAGTGCCGATCCCCAGTCCATTAGGACGAAATCGATGAATGAGCACTGTTGGGACCTGATACGATTCGAGAGATGATTGAAGCAGTAACGAAAATACAGGAAAGGATGCAAACGGCTCAGAGTCGTCAGAAAAGTTACGCGGATCATCGACGATGGCCTTTGGAGTTTGCAGAGAACGATCAAGTATTCCTGAAGATTTCCCCAATGGAAGGAGTAAAGCGTTTTGGAAGAAAGGGCAAGCTAAGCCCCAGATACATAGGCCCATTTAGGATTATCAGACGAGTCGACGAGGTCGCGTATCAATTAGAATTGCCGACTTCTCTATCGCAAGTTCACGACGTATTTCACTATCGACATTGCAAAAATACATCGCGGACCCGAGTCATGTGATCCAGAATGAACTTCTCTATCAACAACTTAAGCCTGACCTAAGCTATGAGAAGCAGCCCGTGGAAATTTTGATGTACGAAGCGAAAGGGCTCCGGAATAAAACGATTCCGTTGGTTAAGGTTTTGTGGCGAAATCAGTTAATTGAGGAAGCCACTTGGGAGCGTGAGGACGATATGAGAGTTCGTTATCCCGAGTTATTCCAGTCGGCATAATTTCGGGGACGAAATTCTTTTAGGGGGGAGGATGTAATACCCGTAAAATTTAATACGGAATTTTGTTGTGAACAACTACATTATTAAGAAGTTTGATAAAAGAATTTCAGTGTGAAGCGAAAACATAAATTGTGACGGCTTTGAATTATTTCGGAGATTTACATAGGAATTAATTGAAATTTATAAGGATAATATAAATTAGATTTGGGCCATATTTAAGTTAGTCAATTATAATACTTAAGGCCCAATTTTTCAAAGAAACTATAATAAATTACTTAGGGGTAAGGTAAACTTTCACCACCTTGTCTAATCAACCTCAAATTTCGAGATGTTTATATCTGTCTAATAACTATGGGTCACGAACACAACCCAAAGAAACTCTTATGAGAGCAACCCAGCTTGAACACTCCAAGTACCAAAAACTGAGCTCAAGTAAGAGGATCGATAGTTAGAGATTACACCAAATTTCGCGAACGACTTTAGCGGGAGGACATGTAGGTGAATCATTCATCTACAATACGTAAACACCTACCTGATTTATATGTACTTATGTGACTCGGTGTGCTACATGATTTATGTGTTTTACATTTATATCATGTTCCATTATATATATGCATGGCATACGCATATCATATCAGGTTGAGAGACATATTTACACCGTATTGAGACGGTGATTATTTTGACGTACCGCTGAGCGGGGTAGTTCGAGTTTATTGTGTTTGGTAGGCTCGTTGAGGAGTTGAGGTTGGTAATCATATGACACCTGACGGCAGACAGGCGTGATCGATCTGTCTACTCGGGCGTGAACGTCCCGAGGTGCAAAACCGTCGTGATTGTTATTTTTAGCGGAATAAGCGACCTGACAGGGCAGTTGCGTGATCATCAAAATGCTGTCAATGTAGGCTACCGACTATGGAAGAGCGACCTGGCAGGGCAGTTGCGTGATCGTCAAAATGCTGCTAGTATAAGCTTTCGTATGCTATTGTTATATTATGAGCGCGCGAGGTGTCGAGTCTGACCTAGGGCCCTGTGTTGTGTGATTTGGGAAGGATTGTGGGAAAAGAAAGAGTGAACATTGCATGTGAGATATTGGGATCGGGAATGAGCATTCACGTGCATACATTCATTTTTATTCACCTACTGGGCAAATCGCTCAGTGTTTACGTGTTGTAGGTACTGAGTCCGACGCTGATGTGCGTCAAGACTAAGGCGGCTGGTGGCGGTGCTCCACAAACTTTTGAGGGCGGGGCGGTACATGGATCAAGACCTGTGGAGCGGCGTTAGGATTTTGACTTTTGGGGCTACGGCCTTTGTATAGACTTGACGATGTAGACGATATTTTGTTGTAGTGTACATTATTTTAGGAAAAAGTTTTTGTGAGACGGGCCTTCCGCGGCTTACGCTGCGGAAATCCGCCACTAATCCTACTTAGAAAATGAGGGTCGTGACACAAGATGAGTGATATCTAGATCATCGACTACTCATTCTTTCTTGAATACACCAAGCACATGGAAACCGAATTGTCATTTCGCTCGACACCACTTTCAGTACAACACTGTCACGCTGTCATATATCCCTTCCGAAGTGGTCTGGATACGAATGTTGACTAAGTTTAAAAGTAAACACAGATATGTTGACCTTAATGTCGAAACAACACTCGAGATAAGAAAGTTTTAGCACAACGGAATAATTCAAATTAGCAGTAAAAAGGCACAGACACGCTTTTAAAAATACACAGCAAGTTTTACAACCTGCTATGCTCCTTCAGGGCAAAATTCCATTACTTGAAGGGTTTACAAACATACGAACTATCAAAGCGATAGTAAAACTAGCCTAGAAAAAAATCTCACAACTCTCCTCTTCTTTACATTACTTAAAGGTAAAAGTCTAGGCAAAAAGACAATGAAATTCGGCGACCGCTCTCTCTCTTTTTCTTTCTCGTTCGTGTTGTCTGTATTTCGTCTTTAAGATCGGCATCTCTATTTATAGTTGCTTGGATATCCTGACATCTTCTCGGCTGATCTCCATATCTTTTCATCTTTTCGGCTGATCTCCATATCTTCTTATCTTCTTGATTGATCTCTAGATCTTCTATTTTTGGCAATTAATAAATTTTAATAATAGGTCAAACTGATTTTGGGTTGAAGGACAAATCAACATTAAAATCTCCCCCTTTTTGCGTTTTTTTTCCCAAAACCCGTATAGATATGTATTCATAAACTCCCCTTGAAGGCATCAAGACTGTATGCAAACACAAAGGTCCAGCATGTAATAAAAAAACCAGAAAATCTAAGACTTTCAGAGAGTCGTCTGAGGCTTTCTCTTCTGCTCCCCCTGCATAACTGCACCACCTTCTCCCCCTTTTTGGAATAAAGTAAACCCCGAAGAATATCCAGGTTCGATGTTGCGGCAGATGATGAAACAACATTCTGCGACTTGGAATTGGGTGAGTTCACCAAAACAAAATTATCCAAAGAAGATAGATTTTGGAATCGATTGAAAGCGTAAAGAAATCTTGAGTTTGCAGAGAATAATACGAAATATTATGTAATAGGATTTGTGCGATTGAGGATAAATCAAGCCAGTAAAACGGGATTAAAACTCTCCAACGGTCAAAAAATAAATACGATAGATCATGAAAAACCGTGCAATCATAAAAAGCGTGGAGTAAAAAGATGCACTTATATAACCGTTAGAGTCTTAAAAACTTTTAACGACTTTCTTTCCAAAAATATTTCGAGAAGTGTATTACAACAAAAATCGAATAAATGTGCACTGCCCATTTCTCATCTGAATGCTAGGACCTTCACACCACGAAGGCTTCACCTTCCGCCATGGTCGTTTGGAGGGCTTCCGCCACTGCACTGGTCACACGTACTTACAGCATTTGGCTGCGGGTGGGCCTGAGAGAGTTCTCGGGTTCTGTTTTGAAGCGTTCTGGGCCTTGGTTAGGTGATGAAGATCTTGGAATTTACTTTGTTTTGGCGGCTACGAAGGAGTAGTTCTTTAAGATTGGTTGCGTTTTGTTTGTTTGTGCATCCCACGACTGTCTTTAAGCCGAAGGTTTAGGTAGATGTGGTTCCTTGATTTGGCAAAGACATGCATGTTCTGGTGTTTGCATCCACTGTCCGTCGACTACAAGATTTGTAGTCTACATAAGTGGTTTTAATAGCCATCAATGTTGTGGAGTTTTAAATCTTATAAAAGTTCTTTCTAACATGCTCTATACCTGTTTCATGTTCTCAAAGTCTTTCACCAATATGTGCCCAATCATTAAAACCTTCATTTGACAAGTGACTTTTACCAATGCCCTTTTTAAAAATTTTGCAACAAAAGCAGTATACTCTATCAAGCTCTTTTGAATAAACTCGACATTCTCTATCACACTTTTCTCCTGACAGAATTTATTTAGTTTTATAGATGATTACATCCAAGTAAATAGAAACTTTCTGTTAGGAATTCTCACCGTGCTTGATTCTTCCCAGCTCATCTTTTTTCAATTTTTCATCTGCATTAAGAAGTTCATGTTGATCGGACAGAAAACAATTAAATCAAGTTCGCAAAACAGCAGCTTGGACGAGATGACGTGGTTTTCTGTATGAGGAAATCTGAAAAGCTCAACGATTTCTACGTCGAAGAAGGAGGAGGACTTCAACATCTCACTACAGTTTGTGGTCCTTTTTTTATTTGGCATCAAACGTGTTGACATGTTTGATTTACAATTTGATGATTGACATTCTGCTAACAGTGATCGAGTGATGGTTGACCATGATAGAAAATGGTTTCTTAATGCGTCCACCTATGTAATTATTAACTCCTAGGTTGTGATAACTATGAGTGAATTGAAAGATCAAAGTAGGGTTTTGTCTGAAAAAGATTCCTATTTGATATATTCTATATATGCTATATGACTTATGAGGGGTTACGTTTGGATGAGCAAAGGGCACTAGTTACCTGGAAAATTTGTGTTAATAATGAGAAAATAAAAAACAAGATTGAATCTAAATCTAATACACCTAGTGAAACTGACGCTGTGTGATTCCTCCTCTCCGACGCAGAAACCGTCGAAATTTTCGCAACCTCGATGAAATTTTTGCATCACTGATATAAAAATTGCATGAAAACATAGCTATATGAATAAAGGTTTAAGGCAAGTGAAACATGTCCATAGAGGTAAAGATATAAAAACTTGGTTTTAATTCATAAAGCTATTAGCTTGTAAGAGATGAGATTATGCGATGCAATGTGGATTGGTTCGAAAAAAACACCTAAGTTGAGGTATTTATATCAGAAGATGGAATGGTTCAAAACAATCATGAAGAGGCATATTCTTGATGGTTCCATAGATGTGTTTTATGGATATGAGTGGAGAGATTTTCGAGCTGCAAAAAACACACATATATCTTTACGCATAATGGGCCTCTGATTCCATCATAGATTGGATATCCCTTGAGGATATGCCATTTGCCAGTATTTGTGCTATTACATGAGAAAAGGAAAATACATTGTACCATTTCTTATACGGTGAGAGCTGTCGAATGGAGATTTGCTTCCAAGAATACCTGCTTTTCATTCTAGTTCTCAGATGCTTATCAGCTTATTCAGCACTGAGGAATTTGGCGGATAAACTACACTACTTTGATCAACACAAACATCGTGTTCCACTGAGAAGGTATACATGTAGATAACATACTTCACGTATATCCGTAGTAATACCACAACACTTGTCATATAAAAAGCTATAAATAGGTAATTGCGCGTTTCTATATGCATTTCTGAATCATTGAGATATTTAGCTATTATGCTATATGTCTTAAATGTTCCTCAAACTCCTTTTTTTGATTGAGAATTGCTTTTTCAGCAGCAGCAAAATCATTCCACATTACTGCATTAGCTAGAGAAAGGAGATAACAAATTTGTACATGAATATAGTAGCATATATAGGTACTATATGATGTTGATGGAAAATATAACAACATTTAATGGTGCGTTTGGTTTGCAGAATTCGGTAGGAAATGAAAAGGAAAGGTCTAGAGATACAACGATAAAGCGTGAAGTACAATTCTTTGATGCACTAACTCAGGTGTCCGTCATCTTTTCCACTGCGTTTAGTTTAGGGATTCGGTTAGGAAAAGAAAAGAAAAAGTGTCAAAGTACGACGGGCGAAGCGAAAAAATATAGTTGTTATGCGACGACTTAGTTTTTCGTCGTGTTTTCTGTGAAATTTCGTTATCGGGCCTAACATCACCTCATTTAAGAGGAGAGTTGGTCCACGTAAGTTGATGGAATACCACCTGAAAACCATTGATTTTAGGGGTGGAACCCCATCAACTTATGTGGGCCAACTCTTCTCTAAAGTGGGCCGATGTTAGGCCCAAAACATGGTACAACTCTCCTCCTAAATGAGCCGATGTTAGGCCCAATCAAATTTGACATGGTATCAGAGCGGACGATCTTGGTTCATGAGGTTAGAAAAGAGTGACGTTCCTCACCCAACTCAAACTCAAAATATACGGGGAGTTCGAAAAGAAGTGATGTTCATGTTCGAATTAAAAAGGTGGTTCACATGTGAGGGGGAGTGTTAAATAGATAAAGCAAAGTATAATAAGTCATATGTGTCCCACATTGAATAATTGAGAAGAGATTGAATAGCTTATAGTTGATGGGTTATTCCACTTATCAACAATTGGTTTTAGGGATGAAACTCCATCAACTTATGTGGGCCAACTCTTCTCTTAAATGGGCCGATGTTAGGCCCAATAACAAAATTTCACATTTTCACGCACGAATTCCGCCCACTAATAAATATTTATGATTTTATCCCAACATATGCTATAAAGGAGCGGGATTATAATTAATTGATCCATTCTAAAGAATGCAATAAATAATATTGATTACAATTTCTAGTGGCCGGTTAGAAGAAAGAGAAAAAAGCACGAAAGTGAGAGGGGTAGTTTTGTCTTTTTGTCTTATTCATTTCATCAATACGAATCGAGCTAGCTGGATCCTTGAGTTCTTGTACTTTGTGGAAAATCGTTAGGTATGAATATGTTAGATACCTGTGACTCGATTGGTGAAATAGTATCTCTCCCCTCAAAAGCATGTTTTTTTTTACCGACGTACAAAGAAAATATTTTGTTGCGAATGAACAAGATATTGAGGAATTGTCCATACGTAAAATCATAATTCTTGATACGAGCCTTTTCCACAGAAAAGGGGAATCTTGTGTTACAATAGAAGCAGAAGTGATGTGGATTATTCAAGAATCGAAGTCGATTTGCTTTAGAAAAAGAAGATATCAATGAACTTCTATGAAATGGTTTCACGGGATTCAGCCAATTGTCTTGATTGTGGAATATCATTGAGAAATAGGAATCCGCGTTATCAAAGGATTTCCTGCGATCATTTCTAGTATGGAATGAGTCAATCATCCACTTTGGTATCTTATTGAACAAAAAGGGTGATATTGTTCCCCCATTGATCAAGAATTTCGATTTTCGGGAAGTATCATGATCATCCAATAAGAAGGGTTTCCATTTTTTCAAATGAACAATTTGAAGACCTATTGGTTGATGTTTTCATTTAATTGTCGTAGTATAAATTCAGTTAAACTTAATGCTGAGATTGTGAAGCGTCCAAAAAAGTCCCCACCCGTGTTGGCGTGTAAATCATACGAGCTTCGTCATCGCATCGCCGCTTCGTAGAATACCTGAGATATTAGAAAACACTCTAGAAAGGCGCCGTTTCGGCGATGCCCCTCATCTGCTCAAGTCAGATAAATCATTGTGATCGTCATCGTCATTCTTTCAAGTGTATATTTTGTAGTCGTCAAGATAGCGTACCTTTTGCGAGGGAAATAACAAGTATTTATAGTTAGAGACATTACTCGTTCTTCCGGGTTTTTCAGCCTCTTCCCGACCCATGATCTTGTCCACTTATCACGTTCTCCATCTTCCCATGTTCTCGTCATGCATCTCATTCGTTGTGGCGTCGTCCTGATTATTTGGACCTACACCTCTTCCACGTTCTATCCCCACTTATTCAAGTGGGCGACTAATGGTCTTGCTTGGGTAACTTCCCGAATGGGAAGAGGTCGGGATGACGCTAACTCGGGCAGCCACGCCATCGGGCGGCTCGGGCTCTCCTTTTAGCCTTATTCCTAGGACTGCTCGGGCACACTTTCCTTCAGCCACACCCTCGGGCTGTTCGGGCTATTTCTCCAGCCTCCTTCTTGATGTTGCTCGGGTGCTCTTACCACAGCCCTTTGGCATTCTTGCCAGACAGCTCGTCGGCACTCTTGCGAGACAGCTCTCGGGACTCTTGCCAGACAGCTCTCGGCACTCTTGCCAGACATCTCCTTGGAACTCTTGCCGGACTTCTCTTGGCGTTCTTGGCGGACAGCTCCTCGGCACTCTTGCCGGACTGCTATCGGTGTTCTTCTCAGATAGCTCTTCGGCACTCTTGCCAGACAGCTCTCGGCACTCTTGCCAGACAGCTCGGCGTTCTTGTCAGACAGCTGTGGGCACTCTTGTCGGACAACTCTTGGCAAACACTCTAGACAGCTCCTTGGGGTTGCTAGGACATTTTTTCCTCTATCTGATTCATCCTCCTGCATCCCTTTGGTTCATCTTCTTCTTCGCTCGTGTTACGTCCCGAGCGCATTCTTTTCCCGAGGGACATTTTTGAGGTTAATATCTTCTCGCTTTTGTATTCAACGTCTTTTATACCCGCAAATATTTTACGGGTGAAACCCGAGTACGTCAAAGTCCCCCCCACAAATAGTCCAAAAAGAGTATAGTGAGTTTTTGACATAGTGAGTAAAATATTCGAGCTTGGGGAAAAGACTCTTGTCTCGCAAAGATTTTTGTCCTGCCACATTCATGGATACTCGACCTCTCGTTACTCGATCATGTTTCCTCGGGCATGTACTTAAGCAATTTAATTCGTTCGGCCGAGATTTTTCGTTCATCTGAGGGTTCAAGATTTGTTTTTTTATTTTTTTTGTGCGAAGGTTTGAGCTCTCTTGCCTCAATCCAAAGGCCTTTGTCTTCTCGCCTCATTCACCGAGGATGGGAATTTTCGCGCCTCATTCATTTTCTAGCCTCATTCATCGAGCGGTTCGGGATTTTCTCGCCTCACTCATCGAGGAGTTAATAATTTTCACGCCTCATTCATTTAGGTCTTAAGAATTTTAGCACATCATTCATCGAGGTGTTCGGGATTTTCTCGCCTCATTTATCGAGGACTTTTGTATCTTCAATTCAACCAAGGTCTTCAAAATCGTGCCTCAATCCGAGGGCTTTGTAACCTTGATTCAATCAAGTCTTTGAATTGTGCTTCAATCCGAGGGCTATGAATCCTTGATTCGATCAAAGTTTTCAAAATCGTGCCTCAATCCGAGACCGACAAAGTTTTTCAGAATCTTGCCTCCATCCAAGGATTTTGTATCCTTGATTCAATCAAGGTTTTTGTATATATAATATTTTCCTTTTTGAAAAAACCGGTTCGATAGGTTTAACAACGCCACGTACCGTTAATCGTGATTTTTGTAAAGTTCTTTAATAAAGATCCGCCCAAATGGTATCAGAGACATGGTGGATGTATTAAGAAGTTAAGGTGTAGTTTAACATCTTATTCATATGAATTTGATGCGGCGCAAAGATACTGTTAAACAGTATTGAAGAGGAATATGATATTCCTCAAGATTTAGATAAATTAAATCGTTGGACAATTCCTAAGATATATTATAAAATAATCTATAGGAACCTTCTATAAATTAGGTTTGAAACAGGTAGTCAAAACTATCGAAGAAACTATCTCTTCAAACAACGAAGAGATGGTTATTAGGCTTCTAAGTAATAAAGAATTAGAAAAATATAGAATAAACCATAAGTTTATTCATATTGGGTTAGTTCCAGTTGTAATACCCGTCAAATTTAATTACGGGATTTACAATAAAATTAGTGGTGGAGAGTATTTAATTAGAAATTTTGTGGGATTAATTAAATGAGGAAATTGGAATTTTGGGTGAAATTCCGATTATAATACATAATTATTTTGAAGTCGATGTGTGATATGATGTTTTTACGTCTTATGCCTTTAAATGACTTATGTGTCTGTATGATTTCACGATGTGTGATTTATAATTTGTTATATGTGTTATATGTACGGTACATGACTTATTATTTTATGATGATATTAGAACTTAAGATAAGCAAGATAATAATAATATAAAGACTTAAATATTAGGTTATGCTTAATAAAATAATAATAGAAAGACTTATGATGTTGGCCAGGTGTAATACGTAAATTAAAGCCCATGTTTGCAAGATAAACATTAAGTTACTTAAGCCCATAGGAAAATAACGTCATCACATGTCCCATCATAGAAAACCTTTCGATAGTTTAATGTTTATCAAGAATCCCTTTTATGGTAAAACGTCATTCAAATTGTAAAACTCGTTGAACACTAAGCTGATCGTCCCGAGAGCTTAAACCAGAAACCATATAGAGAAATTCAAGCATAGTGAATAGTAGAGCTCAGAAGGTATAATCCCTTTTACTTTATAAGCAATTGATTAATTTTCCTTTTGTTATTAGTAGGAAATATTAGGAGTTGTCTAAGATTTAAAGTGTATAAGAAATTATGGGATACGAAAATCTGGAATTAATTAGGGTTTGTCTATATTAGTTTAGCTAACGAGGGTTTTTAGAACCTTCAGAATTTCTGGTTAGGTTATGTAAGCTCGAAACTTAGTCAGAATATAGGAAGTTTTCTTATGTCCAACTGTTCTTGGAAGAATGTTGAGCTTTGATCGAAAGTTTCGAGTGATGATAGGATTTTTCTAGATTATGAATCTCGAAATCTATGTCGAGATTTAGTGTTGGAAGTGACTTCGAAATGCAAGTAGTATAAATGTCAAAATTGTGTAGTAATTAATTAAATCTCGAAACTATGTGAGTATTGTAGAAATAATGTCGAGAGCTATTTTTAATATGGATTTCGAAATTCATGTTAGTATTAACTTTGGAATTTTGTCGAGTCATGTCGAGGTTTAGTTCTGATATTGATTTTGAAATTCTATATGGAATCTCGAAATCAGAGTTGAAATTATATCGAATCTATGTTTCAAATGTCGACACATATCTCGACATATTTTTATAATTTAGACACATCTCGATATTTTGTTCTAATATCGACACACATATTTCGAAGTCTCGTCTAAATTCAATATCAAAATCTAGTTGTAAAATCTCGAGATCAAAGCTCGACATTCATCTCAAAAAGCCATGTCGAGATTTAATCTTAATACATCTCGAAATCCTTGTGCAATATCAATATCGAACCTTAGTATGTATACCATACAACTCGAGATTTAACAACCATTTAAATGGCCACCACGTGTATATACCTTTTGTCTTCTTTAATGGTTTATATATATACACGTGTATGTAGACATTATCCATTCATGTTGAAATTCCATAACAAAGCTCGAGATATGTCTTGATGTTGATATCGAGATTTATCTGGAGCCATGTCGAGATCCATTTAGTGTCGAGATAATTGTGCACTATTTAAATGTCGAGACATATCTCATGAAACATGTCGAGATTTATACCTAATATCGAAATCATGACAAATGTCGAGATTCACTAATAATAAATGTCGAGATCCACTAATAACACAAACTCGAGATTTATTAACATGTCGAGATCTATCTCTTAAATGGTATTTCTCAGTTTAGGTTAAGTTCTAAATTTTAGGGTTTTGAAATTTATAGAAGTCGAAATTAGGGTTTTCAAACTAAGCCAATTTCGTGAAATTACAATTACACTAACAAACCCTAATTTTATATGTTTGTATACTTAGGGTTCGAAGTTAAGCGACCTACCGTACGGCAAATTTAATAGCTAATGATACCAGGTAAGTGGAAATCGCAACTACAACACATAATTATATGTGTATGAATTATGTGTCTATGTGCCTTCCATGATTTTATGTGACTCCTATGATTTCTATGTGACGTAAATTCACGTGATTTTTATGTGACGTAATTCATTCTATGAATATTGCACGCATGTTTATATGATTCATGGCATGAGCACGTGCACGCACGACTAGTATAAGAGTCAGGGAAAGAGAGCGTGCATGAGTATAAGATCGCCTGTGAGCGATGTGTATCTGCTGATATAGGCATTTGTGTCGACTCAATGATGAGTCTCGGCTCTTTTATGCTACCACGGCGATTCACGAAGCCGAATTACCTGATTCACGAAAGGTAGGGGAATATATTACGACAATTCACGAGGCCGACTGCCTGATTCACGAGAGGCAGGTAAATACCCCCTAGCGGGAGATGCAACCTGGAGGATGCGACTCGAGGGTATGAGCGGCACCGAGGGAACCTCGACTGTTGGCGACCTCGTAGTAAGCTACCAGTGAGAAGCGCCCGCGTGTCAGACCACATTGGGATGGAAAGACGCCTTAGGGTTAAACGAAATTCGTGTGCCCGGGTTAGCCTCTCAATGGGAACGCATTGGGATTGAAAGCCACTATTAGCCTCTCAGTGGACCGCATTGTGATTGAAAGGCACCATAGGGTTAAGCACAGATTCAGTACTCGGGTTTAGCCTCCCAGTGTGTGTACTGCCACTTATACCCTTAGGGGTTTGAACTCTATATGGTGCATAGTAAGATTGAAAGCCGAAGGGCCCAATTATGAAGTCAATGAACGAGAAGGATGAGAGAAGTCAATAGCATTGGCGCGAATGCCTTCGCTATTTAGGTCACGTGCATTGCATGCATGATTTTCACTTACTGAGCTTTATAAGCTCATTCCGCGTTTTTATGTGTTGTAGGACCCCGCGATCACGGTACGTGATCATTTTCACGGCGAGGCCAACTTTTGAAGTTTCCCGGGGCTTTTGAGATGGAAGTGTGTGCATGGATGCGACCTCGTGGAGGCCCAGTAGATAGATTTATTTTGACCCGCAGGCACTCTTTCCTATGTAAATAGGACCCACTATGATTTTGTAGACAACGTTACTATTCCTTTTTATAAAAGGAAAAATTTTATCCGAAATTTCATACGACCTATTTCATTAGGACATTAGTCGCGTAGACTAGTTAAGAAAGTAGTGGTGGAAGGGGGGCGCCACGCAAGTTGCTTTTAAACCTTTGACTTTAGAAGGTTTAGGTAGGAGTTTTATAGCAGCTCTTAGAGACGGTAGAATTCTCGAATGGAAACAATCCCTTACGGGAATAATTCAGTCCAGTTTAGCGCATGCCCAATATACTTTAGCGTATACGCAAATCTCGAATTACCATTGACCGATGTCAATATGGATGCCTTGATATAAATGTCAAAGCTCACGGATACAACTACGCTCCAGGATCGGAAATAATATGTATCTGTTATAGGATTTATTATAAGTCGTTATATACGCCTAATCCACAGTGTAATATTGTGGATAAACCTATAAACGGAACTATTTTTATAGAAACCAATTTTAGCAGATCTAATATTACAACTCGAAGATCTATAGAATGGGAAGAAATCCAATTAGCAGAAAATTGGATAATCGAAAGAGCTATGCCTTTTCTGCCCAAAATTAAGAACAATCTTACTACAAACAACCAATGTAACTGTTCAATACAATTTGAGCAAAATCGAAGATCTACCGAAGTCAAAATCCCTAGGTCTAGAATTTCTAGATCAGCCTCATCTCACTATCATATATCACCCATGTGATTAAAATCTCCCTCTAGAGCCTCGACTTCTCAATTAAGAGAATCAACCTCTAGTGATTATTTGCAAAACAAAGTAGAAGAATTAAGGATTAATTCTGATAATATTGTTAATGGAGTTTTAAAAATTAAGACGATGAAATAACCGAGTCCGAAATGAATTTTCATGTTAATGGATTTAAACCCAAAATTGATTTTAGTCCGAGTTCACCGGCAAGAAAGAAAATTCAACAAGAATTTAATTTACCCAAATGGAACTCTTTCGAAAATGGTTTTTTTGAAAGCTTTAATAAAGAGGATGAAGTTATTATCCAAGAAAAATTTTATATTGATTTGTCAATACAAAATGAAATGTTACCTTTTATTCTCTGGTTTTCAACAAAATATTTTAAAAAATGATTTCTGTCCTCGAAAGAAATTATAAGCTTTCAACGGGGAAAAAAATTACTTCAATTTATCCTCCTCAAACTAGTTTTCAAATGGAAAAGAAAATGAAATTAGATATTATAATGCTTTTCAAAAATTACTTGAAAACGATACACTTACCGTGACTATAAGTCATATTAATTGTCATTTAAAACAAGAAAATTATACTAATATGTATGTTATTGTTCTAGGAGAACAAATTTCTTTACTTAAAAAAATTTGAAGAAATTTCGTCTTCAATAAAAGATATTAAAAATCATCTTTTAAAAGATAAAGCCGAACTTGGAACAGTTAACACTGCTTCTCCAAGTATTCAACCTCCTCCTGAGATTATTGATTTTAAATTTTAATCGATATCTCATATCGAAAATTTACTTGAAGAAAAATTTAATTGTCTCAAGCTTAATACTTTAAGTGAAGCGTTTGAAGATCGATTAGAAAATTCTAATGATATTCAAAATATTTGTAACAAAGAAGTTAATAAGCTTGAACATGCAGAACATGCAGATAAGCCAATTAAAAGTAAATACTACTACCCTAGGCCAACTCCTGAAATCATATTATTCGAAGAACAAGTATTTATGCTCAACAATTCGTATAGCGGAAGAAGCATATACGAATGGAATTTAGACGGTTATACCGAAATTTATAATAGATTCATAGGATGCTCATGTATAGCATGATTTGTAAAGCTAATCAAAATAATGATAAAGCTATTGCAAAAATGATCGTAGCTGGCCTTACTAATTAGTTAAAAGGATGGTGGGATAATTATTTATCTCAACATGAAAAAGATGATATCTACCAAACCTTACAAGAAGAAAACGGACAACAGGTGGATAATGTTGTTTATACATTACGTTTAAATATCATTGAACACTCTACAGGCCGATGGCCTGATAATTATGAAAATATCATAACTCTTCTCCAAACTCTTAGGTGTAAAACTCTTACATCTTTTAGATGGTATAAAGATACCTTTCTTAGCCGGGTCATGGAACTCCCTGGGTCAAATAGCACTCACTGGAAATCCAAATTTATAGATGACCTACCTTCACTCTTTGCACAAAGAGAAGGAATAACCTTAGGAAATGAAAATCAAGCATTGTATACAAGAAATATTAGCTTTATGTAATGAAATAAAGTTGAACAAACAAGTCAAGAGACATTCTCTTGATGAAAAGAAACAATTAGGAGAATTATGTGGCCAATTTGGCATGGAAAACGCTTCTAAGAGACAATGTCATAAAGAACATAAAACCAAAAAATATTCTTCTAAACAATATGAAAGAAGAAAAAATCGAAAAATTGAAAGAAGAGAACAACAATTCTCTAAAGACAATTACCAAAATAACAACAAATGTCCTCCAATTGTTTGCCGAAAATGCGGTAAAATTGGTCACAAAGCAAAAACTTGCTTGACCAAAAAGAAGATCAATAGTTTAAACATCAATAGTGATCTGAAAGAAACACTATCAAAAATCCTCCTTGAATCTGATAGTGAATCAGAATACTCTCCGAATGATGAAAACAACATCATCGAAGATATTTCATCAGATTCTGATGAATGTCGAAATTGTCAGATAGGACAGCTCTGTTCCAAAAAATCCCATAGTTCAGAATCTGAACTAGAAGATAATAATTTCTATCAAATTATATCCCAATTTCAAGATGTCAACGTTCTTGACAATAATCGTTTTGAAATATTAAAAGAAACAGATGATCCAGGTTTATTAAATATGATCATAAAGAATATTCAAAAGGAGGACGAGATTTCTAAAGAAGTTATTCCTAAGTCTGAACCATATAGTATGACCGAAGTAATGAAATTACTTCATAATAAGAATAAATTTAATAAACTTTAATCTCATGTTAATATCAGAGATTTAACATTAGAAAATATCAAATCTTAAAACTGAAATTAAAGACTTAAAATTAAGCCATATTGTCTTATAAAGAAGATTTTCTAGGTTATTAAAAGAAAATAAATTTCTGACGAATCTTCAAAATCTTATGTAGAATTTGCTAGTACCTCTGAAAATGTGAAAAATGATAATTTCTTTCAACATTAGAGGTTATTACTTCCCAAAAATGGTTAGTGAAAATATCACTGCTAATTGATGGGAATTTTCAAAAAACTCTAATTGCATTAATTGATAGTGGAGCAGATTTAAACTGCATCCAAGAGTGTATTATTCCTACCCAATATTTCCATAAAACAACCCATTCTCTTACTCTGCAAGCGGAGAAAGATTACAAATTAATTACAAAGTACCTAAGGCTTTTATTTGCAAAAATAATGTCTATATTCCTACGTCATTCTTGCTAGTCAAGAATATTATGAATCAAGTAATTCTTGGTACTCCATTTCTTAGGAAATATTTCCTATTAAAAATAGTGACGAATATGGATTCAAAGAAATTTCGAAAAAAAGGAAGTATACTTTTAATTTATTACTGAACCTTTTTCAAGAATTCTTAATGAAATTAAGGATTTTATTCTTTTTAAAGCAAAAGAAAACCAGATAATACCTGAAATAAGAAATCAGTATACTTACGATTGAGGATAAACTCCAAAATCTTAAGTTACAAGAAAAGATTAAATTATTACATAACCAATTTACGTTGCAAATATGTAACGATCTTTCGAATGCATTTTGGGACAGAAGAAACATATTGTTTCTTTACCATACGAAGAAGATTTTAGTGAAAAAAATTCCCACTAAAGCTCGTCCTTGTCAAATGAATTCCGAATTATAAGAAGTATGTAAAAAAGAAATTGCTTCTCTTTTACAGAAAGGTTTAATAAAACCTTCTAAATCTCATTGGTCGTGCACTGCATTTTATGTTAATAACCATGCGGAAAAAGGAAATGGGAGCACCATAAATAAAGTTTTGAAATGGATTAGGTATCCCATTCCGAATAAAAAAGATCTTTTAGATCGACTATTTGATGCCCTTATATTTTCAAAGTTTGATTTAAAATCAGGTTTTTGACAAATTCAAATTGCCGAGAAAGATAGATATAAAACATCTTATACAGTCCCAATTGGACAATTTGAGTGGAACGTTATGCCTTTTGGTTTAAAAACGCTCCCCTGAATTTCAATTCTTTATAGTAATTTTATTATTGTTTATATTGAGGATATTCTAATCTTTTCTAATGATATAAAACTCATTTTAAGCATCTTAAAGTTCTCAAGAAAATTATTATTCGAAATGGATTGGTAATATCTAGTCCAAAAATGAAACTATTTCAAACCAAAGTTAGATTTCTAGGTCATACTATCGAAAAATGTAGTGTTAACCTATTGACAGAAGTATTGAGTTTCCAAATTTCCACATCAAATCCTTGACAAAACTCAACTTCAAAGATTTTTTTTAGGGAGCCTTAATTATATTTCTTCTTATTACAAAAATCTTGCAATTGACACCTCTATTTTATATGGTAGATTAGAAAAGATTCCTTGCCAGTGGACAAATAGTCACATTGCAGCAATTAAGAGAACTAAAAGTAAGGTTACACATTTACCATGTCTCATGCTTGCTGGCCCTAGTTGGCAAAAAACTATTGAGATTCATGCGTCTGATTTAGGCTTAGGAGGAATCTTAAAACAGGTTTCTCCAGAAGATAAAAAGGAATATTTAGTAAGATTCCATTCGGGATGCATCAATATGTTATATGAGCATCCGAGATGTCGATCAATAGCATGTGGAAGGTGTCAATTAAAAAGGCATAATCTCCTATGTCGATGATTGATATAACATGAAGCGACGCCAAATCAACATGTGTCCACCAAGGTGCCCACATAAGAGCATCTCCAACAGTGGGGGTTCCCCCACCCTAAACACCATATATGGTGTTGGGGGAGCTCCAACAGTCCCCCAAACTCCACCCCATTCCCAGGGATTGCTACAGTGTTCCCCTACGTATTGGGGGCACTGTTCACCCGCTATACAGTTTTTATTTTTATTTTTTTTTCTTTTTTTTCTTTACTTATAAACTCCACATTAGTTTTAATTTTTAATTATTTAATTAAATAGGTAAGAAACGAATATTATACTTTAATAAAATTTTAGTTATAGTATTAATTAGTAGGTTTAGAGAAAAATATATAGGAGATTGTTGGAGTTGACAGTACTGTTTAAACTGTATATATAGAGGAATTTAACTGTAGCAACTTTATACATAGTGGGAACGGTTGGAGATGCTCTAAGGGGAGAACCATAAAATTCCTCTATATATATACTTCACGTATAAGTGACACTGCCCTTGAACTAGTCGACCGATGTACGGTGGGAAGTGAAAGCGATGAGTGCTAACGAGCTATCCTTGTGGATGGACCATACCCAAACTGGTTAGGCACCTATGAGAAATCAAAACTAGACGATACAATGCAAACAAATTCAACTAATGAATTAATTAAATATCTATTTTAAGAATACGACATAAATTAATAACGCGTATATAAATACTTGAGTTTCCTCCAAGAAGCAAAATATTTGCACTCACTACTTACAGTAGTATCTAAACTCTTTGAAGTGTAGCACTCTCTTGACATGACCAGATATGGTAGTTTATAAATGAGAAATTGAAAAGATACGTAACCGTGGCCACTTATCGTGTGGAGAATTTGCCGGAATCAAACCACCACACAGATATTTTCGGGCACGAACATTTTCTTGGGCTAAAGGTTAAACAGTGGTCGTTTTCATGACTACTTGAGTATTTCGTATGTACTTGATTTTTTCTACAACTTCGGAAAATTTAATGGATTTGTACTATGTTCCAACCTCTTTGTAAAACCGGTCTAGACGGCCCGCCTAGGCTGCACCTAGGCGCTAAGCGGATCCCTCTGCGGTGATATCCGGTTAGGAGGCCGATCAGTCTACTAGGTTGATGATTAAATGGTCCCAATTTCTTTTCTTTTTTGTGGAGAAAATTTTTCTGGGTACATTTATTTTTGGAAATTTTTCTCTAAATACAAAAAAAAAAAACATTATTGGGATTGAAATTATTTGTTTAGATGGATAAATTTAATATACTCTTACTTTGGTTTAGCATATGAACAAAAATAATAAAAATAGATATACCGATTAATTTCTTTCTAGAAAGTACCTAGGCCGTCTAGACACTAGGCCCATTTTGGACGCGGGACTAGCGCATAGCAAATATTTCAATATTGGTCTCAACATTAATGAGTAGGGATCCCTAATTAAATAAGGAAACAATCAAATATCCCCATTTGCATTAGCCATGGTTTGAGTTGTTAAATTCCATTAGCCACGGGTTCAACTCTCATTACTGCGTTTCTCAGGCTCAGAGCGGGCGAAGACACATATTAGGGATCGGGGCGGGTCTGAAGCGGGTTTGCCAGGACCTGGAACTCGCCTCGTTTATTATTTTATGGACCCGGGATCCCGTCCCTCCGGCCTCAAGAAAAACCCGCCCCGCCTCGACGCCGGATAATCCGGGTCTGGCGGGTCTGACCTGCGAGACTAGGTTGCTTTATATATATTTTTTTAAATTTTGTAACTTTTAAATTGATATAGCTGTATATAATTATATATTTAATTATATATTTATATAATATGTAAATATTTTTTTTTCCGAAACGATAGCTTGCATTACAAAGGTACATGACTAAATAGCCCAAGGGGTCTCACCGGTAAATCGTCAACCGGGAGAACAAAGGCTCACAGAGGAGCACCACACAATCCCACAAGGGGAACATACATTCCCACATGGGAAGAAAGGGGTCTCCAAGGGACAAAAAAACCGACATAAAACAAAACCCATTATCTACGATCAAGAACTAAAGAACCAAACAGAAAAAACTATTAAGCTAAATCTACGATACTCTTATCTTTCACTTGGCCTTCGATTTCTGGGGTTTTATCTTCATCGGACTAGTGCTCCACAAGGGAGAAAAAGCTCCCGAACTGCGGGTCGAGAGAAACGAGGAGGGAGGAAGGAGCGGCTACTATTCGGAGGCGAGGGAGGAGCAGGTTAGGTTGAAGAAATGTGGCGGCTAGGGTTTAATATGTAAATATTTCTATTATATAAATATGTTTAAATGTTATATAAATATATTTATATAATATATAATTATATATTTCTATATATATGTATGTAATTATATATAAATATAAGTCGGGTGAGTTTCGGGTCGGGGTTTGGGGAGAGATTAGCCGGACTCAAGACCTGTAACCCGAATATTGAAAACATACATGCCCCATTAGGAGCGGGTTCTGGCGAGTCGGTGTTTTTCAACCCCATTGTCATTAAATGAGTGAATAAATAGCGAGATTTTTTTTTTAGTAACCCGGTAAACCCTGGTTTAGACCAGGTAAACCCCGGGGTTGACGTGATAGTCTGGAAACAACGTTAATCATGTTAGCCATACTAGGACAAGTTCATGTGTGACAAGCTCAACTCAAAGTATTTTGTGACCAGGAAAAGTCGAACCTATGTGACCTACCTCGCAAAGACTTCGAGTGTCTCACATTGACCATTAGACCAAGCATCATTGGCTATTAGTGAGATATTTTATAAGAAATTACTATTCACCGTCCCCTTTTTACTAGTCACCGCCCCCTAAAGACTTGTAAGAAGACGATTTTGCCCTTTTGATATTTAAAGTAATTTTAAAAGAAAAAACTATAATTCCGATACGAAATAGTGAAAAACATATACAAACAAATTCGAACGATCTTCGGCAATGGATCGAAACGTGGCAACGTAAAAAAAAATTCGATTTAACATTTTAGGGCCGATCAATCGATATTTTCGAACACGGGTCGGAATCGCTTGAAAAAAATCCCGATCGAACGAATTTTTGGGCCAGGGCACGGCACGGCCGAAAAACATTTTCGGCCGGCGCAAGGCAGGGCCGAAAAATATTTTCGTCCGTGCCTTGCGCCGCCGATCGGCGCACCTATGGAGGACCGAAAACTACTTCCGACCGGAGCTTCGCCGACCGATATGATTTCTCGGTCGGCACTGCACCGGCCGAAAATATTTTCGGCCGCCTAGAAATTGTTGTTCGTCCGTTTATTTTTTTTGAAATATTTAATTCCTGTTCGGGAATAATTATTTATATTAGTAATTTTTTCGTGTTATAATTTGTACTATCTATTAATTCGAGACGTCATAAAGATGCAAAAAATACTCCAAACATAAATAGTATGCGTCCGATACATAAACAGTCACAAATTATACTGCTCCATTTGGTGCAGCCAGTGATCCAATCGACTCATCTTCTTTCCCAACCGGCAACTCGACCATCACGACACGTGAACCAATACGGATGTAAGATGGGCATAGGAAAATCTGAACATAAGTTAAGTCTAATATAATGCTGATAACTATCTCCATGGTGCACTATGACGATCGTACGGCTCGGTCCAATAGCAGTCCGACCGGCACGCAGTGGCAATATTATGTCAAATGCATGTTGATGTTAGACCCCTTGCTGTACCCGAAGAGGATAATTACATCGTTCCAAAGTGTCGCCACAGCCACAGATCACACGGTGATGTCATCCAGTGGTTCGCTGCACAAGGTCCCCTTCCCAGCGTATACGATTCACCTGCATTTCCAGTGACTCACCATAGTACAATGCCGAGTAACGCTCCCAGTGGGCCGCGAGTTCTAGTCATTGTAAATATGATGTGCGATAACGCGAAATCCACAGTTGCCGTCAGCCACTACATCCTTATAGCTACTATATATGGATGGATGACTGTTGTTACGAAATTCACCAAGTGGGTGTGCTAGAAGTCTGACTCACCTGTAGAACGCATTTATCAGGATTAGATATGCATCCGTGTTTGAATGAATTTACGAGTAAAAGATAATAGTACCTGTCTCCGTAGTAGATCCACGATACCGCTTCGCAGATGAAGATGACGTACGATCCTGGCTGCTACGACTGGTACTGCTGCGCCCTCCACCGCGTCCACCCCTTGGGAGTGCGTACTCCCAAGCACTTCGATCCCGCTTCGTCGAGTTTTTTTTTCTTCGGCCGACCTTTGACAGACTTCTTAATGCCAGGTTCATTCCACTCACGGGTGTCAGAATATAGATGTTCATCAACGACTCGATGGAGGCCACGCATAACGGCGGGATCGCGACCTTCTGCCTCACGCACGAAGTCGTATAAGTAATCCCGATCAGAAATATCGGGAGTTACTCCCTCGCCGATCGTGAGTGTCCTCTAGAAATCGTCCACGCAGTCTGCAGCAACTGGGTAGTTATTGTCGACACACTGCTGAAGCTCGCATGCACATAGGAGCTCGTGCGTCGAACCACACATCCGCACTCGGAGTAAACCTGATCCGCCAACTCTTTAGCACGCCTCAACTCAGTTCCCATTATCGATATTGAATAGTGTGAAACTCTGAACAATATCGTGTGGAATGGAAAACCTGAGTTCCCAATAGGTCGTTTCGAGCTGGACTCCTCCAGTGCCTTAATGTTAACATAAAAAATTATGAGATAAGGATTTCGTTTGACACGTAATAATAATTAATTTACCTTTCTGATGCGATTCAGTTGGTTCTAAATATGCTCGTGCACCTTCACCCACACGGTGTCAAGAGACCCAGTGGCCGAGTTCAGCCATTGCTTCGGCTCGCTGTGAGCACTCTCCACACGACATGTAGTGGTGTGCCCCAAAATGAAGCACCTTGTTCGTCCAAGCTTTGAAGAAATTCTCCTTATGCACCAACCATGCCGATTCAACGTACTTGACGACAGCGGGATTGGCTACCCAACGCAGAGACATGTCACTACGTGCCTGCTCGTATGCGTCTACCGTGGAGCTTCCACGACTGCTTTCCAGTCCTTATGCGCGACGTGAGCTGCGGTCTTATTGTTCTTCCCCGTCAGCCGATAAGCTTTGTTCTCCACGTCTTTATAAATATGCCACGTGCACAACAGATGGTGAGAATGCGGAAATCTTCTGTACGGGTCGAAGAAGGCCCAACTCACGATCAGTCACAATCGCCGAAGGGTAGACACCTGGTCCCAGAATATCCCGAAGAGACTGCAACACCCACCCATAACTTCCCTCCGTCTCGTCCTCCATAACGGCAAACCCACACAGGAAGTTGTGATTACAGGGAATCATCCCTATAATCTCAACTAGAGGCATCTTGTACCTATTGGTCTTGTACGTAGAGTCAATGCCAATAAAGTACGGATGCGTCCTCACCAGTGCGAGTGAGTCCGGGTGTCTGAGAACAACATGTGTCAGCGCATCAGTCTCGTCGTCTCCCAGGGACCGAACATAATATCCGGCCTGTGTCGCCTGGTGCATCAACTGGATTACCACGTCTCGGCCCTCAGAATAGTCCTTCTTCAAACGATCTCTATAATTATATATATGTCTGATCGTCGCGTGATCCTCTGCGTGTCGAGCCCTCATCGCTGAGAGGATATGAGCTAGTTTGGCTTGCACAACATTCATTTCCTCTACGACCTTCATTGCCTGGCTACTTAACCCACTCGTCTGGCGATGTCTCTCGGGATACTGTATGAGTGGGTGATTGTTCATGGATTTCTCAGGTGGGCCCGTACAAATGTACCATCCCCTAGTCATTGGATCCTCCTGAGCTATGGCTACAAACGGACACCTGCAATTATTAGACTTCTAAACCCTCTCCAATTTATCCACGTTGCCTCTATAACGTTCTCCGCGAGAACATCTCAAGTTTTTTCGTGCCGCATTTCTTATGCGACGAAATAATCAGCTCGAACTCAAGACCAATAGCAACACCTTTCGCCCAGTTAATGGCTTCCACGTCGGTCGGAAGTCGTCCTCCTCCGCGAAAATGCTCACTGTAGTTTACGTCGTCGCCGTCCGGGATATGGACTTCCCAGTCCTGGTCTGCAATTAAATATTGTTTTTTTAAAAAAAAAAGGGTCGGACAAAAATTTCGGCCGCCAATAGAGGCAGCCGAAAGTGAATTTCGGCCGGCGTAGTCCGGATCGATTGGATTTATCGGCCGGGACTGCGCCGGCCGAACAGCATTTCCGGCCCTCCATGGCGGGGCCGAAAATATTTTTCGGTCGCCACAAGGCACGGCCGAAATTATTTTTCGGCCTGGACACGGTGGGCCGAAAATTCTGTTCGATCGGGACTTTTTTTAAACGATTCCGACCCGTGTTCCATAATTCATCTACATACGAAAGAATTTTTCGAGAATTTGTTTACCAGTCGTGCGAATAGACCCTTTCCCTTATCGTCGATCCATTGCGATTTGAGTTTTGTTGTTTTTTTAGTCTGATTTGGATGTATGATTGCGATATGAAAGTGTTGTTTTTTTATATAGACGTTAGTTTTTTCTTTTTAAACTAATTATAATATCATAAGGGCAAATCGTCTTTTTGCAGCCCTTTAGGGGGTGGTGACTAGGAAAAAGGGTGCGATGAATAGTAATCCAGTATTTTATATACCTCCTCTTATTAAAAACGAAATACCAAACAAACGATAAAGAACAATACTCCAATTAGATAAAGAGTTAATTCCGTTTCAGCCCCACTTAAGCAACTTCCATTTGGTTCAGCCCCAATTGCTTTAAATTTCAGTTTAAAACACGCATCTCAAGTTTGCCTTAGAGTTAAGGACCCAATTGTGCTAAAAAGACCCATTTGCCCTCAACTGTTGCGAAAATTTACAAAGCTATGCCATCACACCTCACGTCCGATTTTTTGTAGATCTATAATTCTTACAACACCCAAACGCCTTGAAATCTCCGAAATCTTCGACGTTATTGAGCGGAAAGGTAAAATAGAGCTCAATTTCTCATGTGTTCTCGTAACCAAGGAAAATTTCGATGTTATGTTGGAATAATGCTTCAAACTCAATTAAAAAATTTTGGTACAAGCACGAGTGAAATCTTGACGTTTGTGCTCGAATAATGTGGATTCACACCAATTCGGATGTGTGTCTTAGCAATCGACATGAAATTACAACGAATCTTGCCGCGACCTAAGATCCAAACATTTTTAATTTGAGTAACGAATCATTTTACCTGGGTATCACTTTCTGCTCGTACGAAAACACTAACATAAAAAACTAAACCATATTCTTAACATTGACGAGTAAATGTTGCCTCAGTAATAACAAATAATTCTTTGAAAAAAAAAATAATAACAAATAATTAGAAAACAATAACGTGTCACGAGAAAGATAAAAAATTCCAGTAACACATCACGTCATCGTGGTACCACTTGCGTCTGTTTCCGAAACAACATCCTCAAAAATAATAACAGATGACTAGCACGGAGGAACAAATGTTGCATAATGTATAACAAAAAATGAGAAAACAAAAACGATTTATTTCCTATAATAACTACATGCAACTAGTACGGATTAGGGTGTCAAGAGGAAGATCAAAAATTCGTACGACACCCAAAACGCCCTGAAATATCATATATCTTCGACGTTATTGGGCGAAAAAAAAGGTAAAATCGAGCTTAATTTCTCATGGGTCCTCATAACAAACGAAAATTTTCGATGTTATGCTGGAATAATGCGTCAAACTCAGTTCAAAAATTTTGGTACAAACACGAGTAAAATCTTGCGTTTGCTCGAATAATGTGGTTTCACACCAATTCGGATGTAGGTCGACACGAAATTACAACGAATCTTGTCGCGACCTAAGATCCAAACATTTTCATTTCAGTAACAAATCACCTGATCTGGGTACCACTTTATGCTCGTATGGGAACACTACTAGCAAAAACTATATCAGATTCTTAACATTGACGAATAAATATTGCCTCAACAAATCAGTTCAGTTAACACGTCACTTTATTTAGGTACCGCTTTTTACTATTTTGGAAACCCTACCCTAAAAATAATAAATGATTCCTAACATTGGGCAAAAAAGTTGCCTCTAACATATAACGAGAAGACAATAACGTTTGTTTCCTATAATAACTACATGCAACTAGTACAAAATAGGGCGTCAAGAGGAAGATCAAAAATTTGTACGACACCCTAAACTCTCTGAAATCACACAAATCTTCAACGTTAGTAATCGAAAAAGGTAAAACCGATCTCAATTTCTCATGGGTCCTCATAATCAAGGACAATTTTCGATGTTAAGTTGTAATAATGCTTCAATCACAATTCAAAAATTTTGGTAAAAAAACGAGTGAAATCTCGACTTTTATGCTGGAATAATGAGTATTCACACCAATTCGGGTGTGGGTCTTAGTAATCAACATGAAATAACAACGAATTTTGCTACGAACTAAGATCAAAACGTTTTCAATTTCAGTAACACATCACTTTATCTGGGTACCATTTTCTGCAAGTTCCAGAACTCTACCTTCCAAAATTGTAACATATCACTAATAAAAGGTAATAAGTCTTGCCTCATGTATAACACATAATAGAAAAAACTATAACGGTTTGTTTCCTATAATAACTACATGAAACTGGTACGAAGTAAGGTGTCAAGAGAAAGATAAAAAAATTCGTATGCTACCCAAAACTCCCCAAAATTTAAGAAGTCTTCAACGTTAGTAATCGACAAAGGTGAAACCGATCTCAATTTTTCATGGGTCCTCATAAACAAGGAAAATTTTCGATGTTATGTTGGAATAATGCTTCAAACCTGTAGAGTATATATTTTAATTGTGCTTGATCTCATTAGTTGTCCTTGTAATTAGGGGCTTTATTTGTATTAGTCCATAAATTAGGACTAGTTAGATATTTATACCAAGTATGTTTGGTATAAATAGATGTAAACAATTTAATTGTGCTTGATCTCATTAGTTGTCCTTGTAATTAGGGGATTTATTTGAATTAGTCCATAATTAGGACTAGTTAGATATTTATACCAAGTATGTTTGGTAAAAATAGATGTAAACAAATTTTAATACAGAAAATATTGATCCGCAAGGCTGCCGAATTCATTTTCTAGAGAGAGAAGCACACAAAACTTTCTCACGGTAAAGGTTTTCTCTCTCATGTTCTTCAACAAAAGGTTTTCGATCGAATTTCAACCTTCATCATTCTAATCGATTTCCTTAGAATTCGTGCCTAGGATTAATTGTGTTGACAAACAGGGACCTAAAAATTGGTATCAGAGCAGATTCGTTCTGTTTTGAATCAAAATTGTTAGAATTTGAATCGAATTTCATTTTCTGGAACTGTTCACACGAAGAACAGTTTTGGCGCGACAAAGTTTTTCGATCTGAAGTGCCTAATTCTGTGCTTATCTGATTTGATTTTGATGTTTCTGTGTTTGTTCATGCAATAGAATCAATTGCCATTAGATATGTAGCAGTTTGAATCTCGATTAAGCAGAATAGATCAGATTTGAATCGTTACTGTTCGTGCGAAGAACAAACTTGAACACAGCTTGATAGTGATTAAAATCTACATGTTTTGCTTCATAATGTGTTTAATTGTCTGTTCATGCGTATCAAGCATCTGGTTCGATCAAAAACCTGCGTATCAAGCATCTGGTTCATAGTCTAATTCATTGTTTTTGGTTGAATTGTTGTCAATTAGGGTTCTAATTTCATTCCGGAAATTCAATGTTTCTCGCTAAAGTTTTCGATCGCAGAAATTTCTCGATTGCAAAACTCCGCGCGAAAATTTTTATCGGTCAGACCACTAAGTCAGTGCTAAAATCATCTTTACTAAGAATGAGTTTCGTAGAAAGAGTTTTCGAGCGTCATCTAGCGAAAAACTTTTTCGACGAAGACCTATTTTGGCCTTTGCGCTCGCAAAAAAAATTACCGTCGAAATTTTTCGATTAAAACTAATATAGTTTGACCAAGCGCAAATTACTTACGATCAAAAAACTTTTCAAGTCAACGAATTTATTTTGACTAAGCAAGAAACCTTATCTAAGTATTGTTTATTGCGATCGGAATAAATTCACGATTAAAAGATTTTTCTCGACCGAAGTTTTTGAACGAATTTTTCACGCTCCTAAATTTTCTCGCTGACACACTTTCTCGCACGAGAACAGTGACGTGCACTCTAATTTCGACTGAATTATTTTCCCGTGCTTGCCCCACCGATGTCTTAGAAATGATACCCTGGGACGGGTGTAAAGCTAAACAAATAGCTTCCGCTCCAAGGACTGAGGATTGTGTTGGTTGTAAGATGTGAATCTGCCTGTCCAACAAATTTCTTGGGCGTTCGAGTTTATTTATGGCATGAAACAACTCGGAGTATGGGTCTAGCTTATTACTACGTTCTATAAAACTCTACTTGAATCCATTTTTTTTTTACTGAAGATCGAAAATCTAAAGATAGATTCGAAAACAATTCTTGACTGCTTAAATATCAAACGCATCTAACTAATTTGCTACGTGTGAAGCACATAACATCATTCAAACTCATCAAAACAACCAACGACGATCCTTTGTCAACAACAAAAAAAAGGAAGAGATGGATGCTTACTCGCTAGGGACAACCGTCCACCGATCTTGCAACGCGGCGAATACACCGTATGGAGAAGTCGCTTCCTAAACTTCATAGCTCTAAAAGATCAAGCTGAAAATCTACTGCAGTCACTCGAAGAGGGACCAACACAATTTTGGGTCCACGTAGCTGGTGATGACACGGCTACTCCTCTTATTCCTCCTACTAGGCGACTTAAGGAGCCTAGGGAATACTCTATCGAGGAAAGGGCCCGCGCGAAGGCTGATCAATAGCTATGAACACGCTCATGCAAGGCACCCCCAATGACATTTATAGACAAATAGACAGCCTTCCAACGGCTAAGGGTGTGTGGGATGAGTTGCATAGGATGATACAGAGGATGGAAGTTGGCATCAAGGCCAAAAAGGCGAATATTCTCACTGCCTATGACTCCTTCAAAGCAAAGCCGGAGGAGAACCTATACGATGTATATCAAAGATACCTGACTCTTCTCAATGAAATGAGGAAGATAGACATCTCGAAAACGAACATGGAGACAAATATCTGATTTCTATCCTCACTGCCCTCGGACTGGAAAAAGATATCCACCCAACTGAGACAAAACAAAGATCTGGAAGAATTGGATATCCATGCCGTCTTCGATAATCTCGCCCAACACGAGGAAGATGTTAGCGAGACTCAGAGAGAGCAGAAGGGCAAGCAGATTGAAGACACCGTTGCCCTAGTCTTAGAGAAGCGTGGGACAAAGCCTTGCAAAGTGAAGATCGTTAGGGCTCCCTCCCCATCAGAGTCAGAGGACGATTCAGAATCAGACATCGAGCCTAGCATGAAGGCACTGGGGAAGCATGGCTCTAATCGGTAAAATGATGAGCAAAAGATATTTCAAGAAGAAGTCCTCATCCTCGGCCAACAGACTTCGGACCTCAAGCTCTAAAAACAAGGAACATGTACCAGAGAGCCCCGAAGTCAAGAACAATAAAGAGCCCAACAAGTGCTTCAACTGTGGCAAGCCTGGTCACTTTGTCAGAGATGCACTCTTCCCAAGAAAAGAGATGCTAATTACTACTCCAAGAAGCTTCAACTAGCAGAAGGAAGCAGGAGTGGTCCTCATGGCAGAGCAGGACCACTGGCTCGAAGACACATCCGATTCTGGAGAAGAGAATCTAGCCCTCATGGCCCGCATAGACACATCAGACGCCGAAACATCCAAATGGACGGACGAAGATAACGCGTCCACCTCATCACAAGAGGTAGACTCTACTTCCACATTATTGACCATGTTAGAATCATATCAAACACAATATGCTAACATGAAACGTGAGCAGAAAAGTATTAAGGAAGTAGAGAATAAACTTTCGAGATCTCAGAGAAGATAGACAGTCTCGAATCAGAACTTAGAAGCTCTAGTGCCCAAATAGAAGAACTTACTAAGAGCCTACATTCTAGAGAGACTAGTCAACCTCAGATAGGACAACATAGTTAAAGGATTAAGGAATTGGAAGATAGGCTAGCAAATAACTACAATTGCCTGGTTAGGAATCTCAATGAGAAAGCTACCCTAAATTGTAGGATAACCGAAGCTACCACTAAGATCACTAACTTAGAAGCTCAATTAGAAATATCAAATTCCAAGGTTAGTGAGCTTAGTAAAGAACTAGATGCCTGTCAAGCCGCTAAACTGACGGTAGAAAATAATTATGCTCTCCTAGGTGAGGAACGTAAGAAGTTATATGCGAAATAAAGAAATTAGATGATCTACTTACGCGTAGGGGACATTCTTAACGGACGATATTTTTAAACCAGCCCAAGATACAGATTTCTATAATCCAAAAGATGGACTAGATTTCACTAACCCACGTGTTTTACGGAAGAAAGAAATATATGATATTAAGAACATGGGTTTAGCATTAACCTCTCTTAGCGATTATACGGAATCGACATATCAAAATGCTTTCGATTCATCCATGAGAAAAGTCTCATATGGGCGTGAAATCCCTTTTGACTACACGGAACTAAATGAAAGTGACAAAAATATGAAACCATCTTTAACACCTGTCTGTGATTTAGTTCAAGATCCACCTCCTGACTCTCAAACACACCACGAGGAAGTCAAAGACGTTAATTATAAAAATTCTCTCTACATACCTCCTATCATAAAACAGATAGAGGAATCTCAAGCTAAACTAGATAAAGAACGAGAGAATTTCGAAGCTGAAAAGAAAAAGTTTCTTAAAGAGATGGAAAATCTCAAAGCTTCCTCATCCTCCCAAGCTACCTCACACGCTAATATGAAAAGCGTGAAAATTGAAAAATCGCCTTCGAAAGATAAAAAATGTAAAGATAATTCTGTTATAAGTGCAATGACTAACTCTATGTCACCTACGTCTACAGGGAGCGTAGGGCTAGCACTGAAAACGAAGGCGAGAGTGTCTAGTATTAAGATAAAGAAGGAGCAAGTAGAATTGACTGTTTCTAAGAATGTTACACCTTCTGTTACAATAAAAGACACTCGTAGTAATAAAAGAGCCATTTATATTCTTAAGATAATTGCTTCTACTTGTTCACTTCAGCCTATCACCTTTAGAAGCGATAATTTCGAAATATGCTCTACTTCAAAAATAAACCTTAGTTATTCTGAAGCAAATGCCAATAGGAAGACACGTAGGAAACAAGAACCAGCCATAAAGAAAGCATATGGCGCTGTGCATGCTTGTACTCACCTAAGGTATCCCGTAAAAATTGAGTCCCCCAAGCACCTTAGGAGATTATTCAATGAAAAGTATTTTCCTCGGTCAAACCTACCAAAGCATTTGTAAGTGCTGAAATTAACCTTCCCTGCACGGTTCAACCCAAATGGGTTCCTAAATCACTGCCTAGGACGACAAAAGCCGAAAAGGCCAAGTCACCTAAAGAGGCAAAAACCAAACCCACTTCTCTGAAACTGAAATGGGTTAGTTAGACTCCCTCAAGAAATAATTTCGGAATCATATCCGAACCTAAAACTATATCTACTAATCTGAGAGGACCCATGCTTAAGTGGGTACCTACAGCTCTCTAACTTGTTTTTGCAGATCCATCATGTGTGGTACATCGACTCTGGTTGCTCCACACACGTGACTGGAAATCAAGAGCTGCTGAGCAACTACAAAGACCGACCAAATGGGTAAGTCAGATTCGAAAACAACGACTCATCTCCCATTCTTGGATGTGGGGATATCATTTTGGAAAATCTGACGATAAAAGATGTCTTTTATGTCGAAGGCCTCCACCACAACTTGTTCAGCATAGGCCAATTCTGTGATAGGATTTCACGTGGTCTGTCACGCTGAACGGTGCAGAATTTTGGACAGTCAGGACACAGAACTCCTCTATGGACTTCGGAAATCCAATCTTTACACAATCAACCTGACGTCCGTATGGCCCTTGACAGCTGTATGCCTCATCTCTCAGACTCTTTTACAGAGGAACAACTTATGGATCAACGACCGTCTCATCCAAATATGAAAGCTCTCCAACACCTTTCTACGAAAAAAGTTGGTCCACGGTCATCCAATTATACTACTACAAAGGGAGCATCAATTTTCGGCATGTCAATTAGGAAAAACGAAGCGAGCGTCTCATCATGTCAAGCAAATTGCGTCTACTTCTCGCCCATGGGAATTAATCCACATGAACCTCTGTGGGCCAATGCAGACACAAAGTATCAATGGACGCAAGTATGTGCTAGTTATTGTTGATGACTACTCTCGCTACACTTGGACAAAGTTCATCCGAACCAAAGATGAGACCGGGGACTTGGTTATTAACTTTGTGAACACTAATCAGAATCTGCTACAATAGACTATTCAAGTTATTCGAACGGACAACGGCACTGAGTTCAAGAATAAACATCTCAGTGAGTTTTATCAGAAATTTGGAATTAGTCAACAATTCTCAGCCGCAAAAACACATCAACAAAATGGGGTCGTTGAAAGGAAAAACAGAACTCTAGTGGAAGCCGCACGCACAATGCTGATCCATTCCGGCCTTCCACACTTTCTTTGGGCTGAAGCAGTAAATACCGTCTGTTTACCCAAAATAGGACAATGGTTCACAAACGGTTCAACAGGACTCCGTACGAGATCATAAACAAGAGAGTACCCAGCATCTCATTTTTAAGGTCTTCAGATGCAAGTGCTTTGTGCGAACGACAGAGAGCAACGTGCAAAGTTCGACCCTAAAGCATTCGAAGCAACTTTCGTCGGGTATTCTTCAACATCAAAAGCGTACCGAGTATACATCAAGTCCAACTGCATGATTAAGGAAAGCTATAACGTCACTTTTCACGAAGTGAACCAAATGGCTTCTGGGCACATCAGTCCAGAACCCGAGCCTAACCAGATGGCTCCTGTTCAAATCAATTTAGGACCCGTGCTCAAACAGTTGGCTTCTGAAGGCAACATCTCAGAACCCATATTCACTGGTGTGTTGGCACAAAACCAACAGAAGATGGCAACAGCTCAGCAATCAACGCCGGACGAAGCGCTAAGATTTGTGTTGGAAGACTTGGATTCCCTCTTTGAGCCTCTCACAGTCAATTCTACACCCGACGAGGCCGATATTCCAAGTTCTTCAACAGTCCCTACCTCACCCCATTCAGAACTGCCTGAGAATAATGAAGAACCTACTGTGAGTGTTGAGGAAGAATCATCAGAGTCGCTCCCTCCCAGTGCAGATATGGAACTTCCTCACACAAATGAACCGGAGATCACTGGAAATCTAGACCCACAAATGGCTGATGCTTCATCTTTAGCTTTGCCACATGAGCGCAAGTGGACTAGAGCTCATCCGGTTGATCAGATAATTGGCGATCCTTCGAGTGGAGTAAGGACACGACATCAACACAGTCTTTTCAGCTGCTTCTTAAGCCAAAACGAGCCTACCAAGGTAGCAGACGCACTACGAGACCCGGATAGGATAATTGCGATACAAGAGGAAATCAACCAATTCGAACGTCTTCAAATGTGGAAATTTGTACCCCGCCCGCATGGGAAGACTAGCATTGGAACAAAATGGGTATTTAAGAACAAGAAGAATGAAGATGGCGAAGTGATCAGGAACAAGGCAAGATTAGTTGGAAAGGGATACAACCAACAGGAAGGCATTGACTACGACGAAACTTATGCTCATGTTGGCCAATCGTTCTTGTTGGCTTACGCGGCTCATAAAGACTTCAAGGTCTATCAAATGGACGTTAAAATCGCCTTCCTCAATGGCGTACTTAAAGAAGAAGTCTATGTCGCTCAGCCAGACGGTTTCGTTGATCAAAAACATCCCGATCACGTCTATCGATTGGATAAAGCACTCTACGGACTAAAACAAGCCCCACGTGCTTGGTATGATGTCTTGAGTGAATTCCTCGTAATGTCTTGATTTATTCGAGGAACAATCGATACGACCCTCTTCATCAAATGGCAAGACAAAGATCTGATGGTCGTTCAAATTTACGTCGACGACATCATTTTCGGTTCAACAAATCCACGGCTTTGCAAGAAGTTTGGAGATCTCATGAAGAGTAAATTCGAAATGAGCCACATGGGAGAGATGCAATTCTTCCTAGGACTTCAAGTCAGGCAGCTCAATGATGGAATATTTATCAGTCAAGCAAAGTATATTAAGGACATTCTGAAAAAGTTCCATCAAGATCAGAGCAAGCCTCTCAGCACTGCCATGTCAACAAGTTGCAAGTTGGATGCCGATCCCACAAGAAAATCTCTCGACATCACACTCTATCGCAGCATGATTGGATCTCTTCTCTACCTCACTTTTAGTAGGCCAGATATCATGTTTGCCACTTGTCTTTGTGCCCGCTTCCAAGCCGATCCCAAAGAATCTCACATGCTCGCGGTGAAGCACATTCTTCGCTACCTTAAGGGCACATCTACCTTAGGACTTTGGTATCCTAAAGGTACGACTTCAAACTTATCGGCTATACTGACGCTGATTTTGCAGGTTGCCGAATGGAAAGGAAAAGCACCTCCGGTGTCGCTCAATTTCTAGGCAAAAAGCTAGTCTGCTGGTCATCCAAAAAGCAAAATTGTGTCTCAACTTTGACAGCGGAAGCCGAATACGTCGCAGCCGCCAGCTGTTGCTCACAAATGCTATGGATGCGGACTCAGCTAAATAATATGCGGACTCAGCTAAATCACGATTATGAGTACAATCTAAATAATATACCCATATATGTGATAGCCAAAGTGCCATTGCGATTACGTGCAATCCTGTTCACCATCACGCACGCAACACATAGACATTAGATATCACTTTATCAAAGATCACATAGAAAAACGCGCCATTGACATGTACTCAATAAGTACGGAACATCAACTAGCTTTTCACCAAGGCATTGGATGAGAAACGATTCCAATTCCTTGTCGGAAAATTAGGCATGTTGAATCTTTCGTGATATGTGCATTACCTGATCTTCTATGCTATCACATGCTCTATTCTATGTGTTTTCCATGCTTATTTATCTTTATCTTGCGTGATAAACAAAAAAAAACTACTATACAAATATCTATAATAGAAGGGGAATGACGAGATCCATTAGGATGCCTCGGTCTAAGTCACGTAGAATTTTTCCCGACGTACGACTGATTCAACTGCTTAATTCTGTCAGTCTAAGTCGCTTTCCTGTGTCTAAAGGTCTTAAGTTTGCTCCACTAGACACAAAGCCACCTTCCAAATGTGAGGATTCTAGCCCTTCAATTTTTCTCTCCTTGGATCTATCTCTTGAGTGAAGTCACACTTCAATTAAATGTCTTTTCTAGTGATACTCGGCTTCATACTCGCCCTTCTTTAGATTGTTTGGAAAATGATTTGGGGCATTTAGGCAATTCCTCACTCAGCCTGTCACAATCCTTTTCCATATCATAGCCCTTAGTCATCCCCTTTGGACCTTCTCCGATTCCTTTTCTTTATTTGAAACCCATTTCAACCTTCAACCGATTATATTTTCGTCAAATGGCTGTTCAAACAAGAAAAGTAGGGGGAGAAAAGTTAAAAAACAAGAAGATGACTAAAGAAGGCAATGCTCAACGCACAAATACAGACCAAAGGAACCTACTTTTCAAACTACCAAAAGAAGGCATGGATCTTGCTATGAACTTCTCCCTTGATAATCTCGTACGCTCGTCAGAACGGCTGGAAAGAGGAGCACCTCGAAGTGAACTTCTCCAACAATAATCCGGTCTTATATCGGGAAACGAGAAGAGGAGCACAGCCTTGGGTACGAATTCCATATCCGTGAACTTCTCCAAATTGATATGGTAGACGATAAAGATAAGCTCACCTTTTTCCTATAACTTTCCTTCCTCCCTAAGTCCTAGCCAAATTAAACCCTTAAAAGTCCCTTTGATTCCAAACAACGATTTCTAGCTTAGGTGAAAATGATTAAATATGCCTTGATCATAGGAAAATTGACTTAAAATTGCTTGTGTTGACTTGAGCGATATATATATATATATATATATATAATCCCCGAGTCAAAAATAATAAGAGCGCTAGAGAGAACTTAGTGAGAGTTGTCGACATGGATCACTCTATGATCTTAGGACTGTAGTTTGATGACTACTAGACTTGACGGCAGCGTGTCTTTCAAGTGTCATACGAAAACTTAGGCGTGACGATCGATTGAAGCAAAATAATCTGACCACATACTATTAATAATATTAATACACATAGGAAAATTATACATATATATATAGATATACGAAAAATAATAATCGCACATTTTGAATGCAAATTAAACTTGCATTGGTACTGAATGGATTAAAATGCGATTCTATTTGTTCATGCTCTTACCCTCACGCAAATCTTTATTACATGATTAGGGGAAGATGTAACTAGTCAAAAATGATTAATTGCATGTTATATGAGTGTTACTTGTATTGATTTGCATAATTACGTGATAAATCGATACATGTGCACTATTTGAGGGGGAGCATCTACAATGACTCCATGTTTTGAGCTCCAAATATTTTTGATATTCTTTGCTTAAGTGTTGCAGAAATTTTTCATTTTGATTCGCTTTGGACAACGCTTAAATAAGGAGGATTTCACAAATCTTCATGATTGTGGACTCAAGACATTGGTAACAATTCGGGGGGGGGGGGGGGGGGGGGCTAATTATAACAATTGCTTCCTATTAACTCTCACATTCTCGACATCTTGCTCTAAGTATTGCAGATTTTCAAAGATCAATTTTGGAGCCAGATGTCAATTCTTCGAAAATACAGGGAGTTAAATTGCATTTTAGTTTATATTTAGGGGGAGTAATTATGTGGTTTATTCTTAAAATTTAGGATCAATCTGAAATAATAAGGTAAACTTACTATTGAGAAATTCGGGCGAATGAGAAAATTAATTTGGGACCAAATTGTAGTTTTTGCTCTTATACTGACGAGCGAAAATTAAACAGGAATCGAAAAATTTTCGATCGAAATTGTCGAGCGAAAATTCAACAGTAACCAAATTACATTTCTTGATCGTAAGTTTCTCGAACGCAAATAGTAATGGGCTTAATTCTCTAAGTGTCGAAAACGTCTAACCAGCCCAATTAAACGAAATCATTAGTTTGCAGTCGAAAATCCCTAAATACACGCAAAACCCTCGATCGCAAAATTCAACAGTCAAATTTCTCGTGCGAAAAACTTCTTCTCTCAAAAGACGAACGTCAAATCTGCAAAATCTTTCGATTTTTCATCCGATTTTCGTCTTCGAAAGGTAGATTTGACATCTGTTAGGGTTTATCGTGCATTTAGACTAGATTTACGTCTGTATTTTGGAATATTTCGCATGATTCTTTGAAAATTTCTCGACTGTTCATACCCTGAAAACTCGAAATACTCGTTAGCAGTTTATTAGACCTTATTCTAAGTGTAATCTGGGTTAAAAACTGCATAATAGGCAAGTTTCGATGTTTCTTTAACATGGGTGAATATATCTTCGATTTTATGCGTTATCAGTGTCCGATTGACAGATAAGACTAAACTGGAGTTTAAAGGTTTAAATGAATCGAAGAACTGTCTCGCTCGCAAACAGTGAAAATTGAATTTTAATTTGAGAAAGTCACTGTTTGCATCGTAAAAGATTTTCGATCGCAAACAATTTCGAGTTAGTCATTAAGATAAATAACGTTGATTGAAATTTATTTACAATCGAGAAATGCAATTTTGATTTTATGCGAGCGAAATATTACTGAGAGGAATAGATAAAATAGATGCAATCTCTTTAAAATTTTCGAGTGTAAAACTTAGAGTCGAAAATTTCGATTTCAATTGTTCTCGGTCGAAAAATTTCAGCGGCGATAAAATTAATTGATCGACGATAAAATTTTCTCGATCGTAAAATTTCACAGCGAAAAACTTATTTAAAATCGAAATACTTTCTCGCTCGCTAATTTTCATAGTGAAAGATTTTATTCACGCGCGAAAAATTTTTTGATCGTAAATTTACTTGGAAATCAAATTTCTCGATCGTAAATTTACACTGAAATTTTTCTCGATTGTAAAATTTCTCTGCTACAGTATCGTATCTTAAATTCAAACCAACTTCGAAAAATTTCTAAGTCTTTTTCACTGTAGCTTTCAATAGCGAATATATTTTTGATCGCAAAAATAAACGGATATCTTGATTAAAAAATCGGCACTTGGGAAATTAGAAGTGAAACTTCAATTTTACGAGCAACAGACTTCACGGAGTGAACAGTGGGCTTTAAACACTTAGAAAATTTTCGACTAAACTTTCATATGAAAAATATACATAGGTCGAAATATCATTCTTTATATATAGTCACTCTCATTTACCTATGTGTCAATCCATACATTCTTCACGATAATTTCGACTCAAAATTTTTGAACTAATGATCTACATTTCTTATGCCGATTTCAGATGGATCACTACCCTACCTACAACCACATTTATGAGAAGGCCATGTACCTTAATGTTCATGACACGAACTTCCAGCTCGGCACGACGTCCTTTCGGTGTCCTGACGAGATTATGGGGTCTATACTACAAGGACACTCCCTATGGCATGCTCTGACGGTAACGGCCTCAGTGCCTATGGTCTATGATAAACGTATGTTTATTGTTATGTTTATTTGGGTTATAATAGGAAAGTTTTGATCATTCTATGCATTTATTGGCTCTATTTACACCCATTTAAATATTATAGGACCTTCGAATGATTATCGAGCGAAAAGGGACGAAAACGAGGTGAAAACGACACGAAAATGGCGAAGTTTGAAGCTGCCAGATATAAGTCACGGCCGTGAATCATACTGCACAAAGCCGTGAAAGCGGGCAGAGAGCTTAAGGAGCAAAGGTCCCTAATAGTCACGGCCGTGAATCATAATGCACGAGGCCGTGAAAGCGGGCAGTGGGTCGACTATCGAAAGTCACGGCCGTGAACTCCTATGCCTGAGGCCGTGAACTTGGGCAGTGAGCGTAAGAGACATAAGCTTCCAGTGTCACGGCCGTGAACAACGTTGTACGAAGCCGTGAATCTAGGCAGAGACTTCACTGTCCTCTGTCACGGCCGTGACGCTTCATGCGAAAGGCCGTGAATCCGGGCAGAGAGCTCAACGAAGGAATATTGATCCATTCACGGCCGTGACTTCAGATGCAACAAGCCGTGACTCATGCCAGAAAGTCAAGAAATAGGGTTTTGAGCCGTCGTCACGGCCGTGAAGGCCCATTAAGAGGCCGTGAACGTGCTAAAATTCAGGGTTTTAGCCCATTTTCGAAGCATAAAAAGGAGAGGCACCTTAGAACTGAAAAACAACTTTAGAGGGACGAAAACTGAGAGCAAGGAAGTGAAGGAAGAACACTAGAAGCAGTCCCGTGATTCGGAGAAGCTCAAGGGACGATCCGACGACGAAGCTACGCTCATACGATCGAGGAACGAGAGCTCCACCTCGGAAACGCCATATTCACTTCTTAGGGAAGTTTTTATGAGTTCTCTATCCTCGTTACCTTTAAATCTCGTTGTTGTGACGTTTAATATGAGTAGCTAATCCTCTTGTGTGTTTGGGAATAGATGAACGTGGGTTATGTCGTAGTTAAGGCGTAGGATAATCGTGAACACGTGTATTCGACAATTTATCGTTCTATGATATTGTTTCTTTGTATCAATATGTCTATGTGTTGATATGAATGCGTGGTATATCGTTTAGGGCGATAGCTAAATAACGATCAGGCCGTTCGTAGACGTTAGGATTCGAGTATAGGGCGACAGCAAATACTCGATCCTCGCCATCTAGTAATCACTAAACTTAGATTCCCACAAACGTTTAGGGCGACAGCAAATCCGTGAGTGGGTAGGAAATTACTGCGATTTAGTCGATTTTCACGTAGGAACGATATTCCGTAGCTTTAGCCGACAGCACCTAGCGGGATTCGAATCCCGAACACATATTTGTCATCTTAAGTCACTTTTATTACTTCTAGTTGTGTTCCTTAGTCTTCTGATCCTTTAAGTTGTTCTGTTAAGTTAGTTCGTAATATAAAGAAATTTTGTTATTTTAATTAGGCTAAATATCGAGTTGATAGGTTAATACTAGTACTCAAATTATTCCTCGTGTTCGATACTCGGATATTCACTGTAGCTATATTATAAACGATAGGTACACTGCCGATCGCGCGTGATTCTAGCTATAATATATTCGTTTTAATTATTACTTGACGTACTCGCATGATCTTTTATTTAAACACACACGCAAGCGATCAAGTTTTTGGCGCCGTTGCCGGGGAATAATTTGATATTAGGAACACCTGTGTTCGGTAATTTAGCCATCCACTTATTTGTTACTTTGTTCTACTTATCAGATTTCTTTGATTTGCGATTATTTTCTCGGTTGTGACTTGTTAATTAACTAACGAGATTCGCTGGTCTTCAAGGTGTACTTTTACGGTGAATGACCCGAAATCATCCATCGTATCCACTCATTGAAGCATCTCCGGATTTCGAGCGTACGTTGCGACGAAGACTAAGGGAGGAAGTAATTGGAAGTTCTTCGTCCGACAACTCATTTCAGCTAGTTGATTATTCTCAAGACACAAGAGAAGGTTTTCAAGACACGACAAACACGTCTCACATCGAGACGTCGGTTGATAGTTCAGGGACACCAAAAAAGATGGCAGATCAAGAAGTTAATAACGAGGAGCAATCACTGCAAGAGTTGCTCAAGCACGACACCCTTGGTGGTACGGAATCGGCAATCGTGATACCACCTTTCGAGAACAACAACTTCGAATTGAAACATTCGTGGCTCCAAATGATATTTCAGACGGCTCAATTCGAAGGAAGGTCTATGATCCGTACAAACACATAAAGGCGTTTCTAACAATTACGGACACTATCAAGATCAATGGAGTTCCAAACGACACCATCAAGCTTATGCTATTTCCATTTTCTCTCAAAGACAAAGCAAAGGAGTGGTTGGAGCTATTACCACCTAGGTCTATCACTACTTGGGACGAGCTACGAGGAGCTTTCCTTGGCTACTTTTTCCCGCAATCAAAGGTACTTCGGTTGAAAACTGAAATTTCACTCTTTCACCAAAAGGACACGGAGAACCTCTACGAAGTTTGGGAGAGGTACAAAGCCCTACTAAAGAGATGTCCGCAGCATGGAATGACAAAGGCCGCAATCGTTAATCGATTCCACGAAGCACTCAATGATCAAACGGCCCCTATGCTAGACGGGGCCGCAAACGGAGGACTTGTGAAGCTCAGTGCCACAGAAGCTTGGAACCTAATTGAAGATTATACAAGGAACAGCTTCATGCGAGGCAACACAAGAATGAGGGTGCCTGGAGTGTTCGAAGTAAGTGAGGACACGGCGATGAATGCTAAGTTTGACGCTCTTCAACAACAAGTTGCCACGACGCAAACTCAACTTCAGACGATGATCAATGCGCTATTACCAAAAGTTACCCAACCACCGACTGTTAATGCTGTAATGACACCGATGACCACCGCACCACCGCAACAGATACCTTACATACCGCATTGTGGTAATTGTGGTGCAGCCCACGAGACGTCGGAATGTCAAGTCATACCACCGGTGGAACACGTTGACTACATGGGAAATTATCAAGGACAGAGAAGCTTCCAACCTCGAGCACATCCGAATCTTTCTTACGGAAATCAAGGCCATCAAGTGCAAAGGCAATCCGGTTTCCAACAAGGGCCACCACCGGGATTTCAAGCCGGAGGATCAAGCAATAACTATCATAATACGGCTCAGGGTTCAGGATCAAATGACATGAGGGATATGAAGGGTATGATGGAGAGACTCCTCTCAAACTTCGACAAGACTACTCAAGCCCATGAGAGTCGATTAACAAAGATGGAAGAACAATTCCAATCCATTGATCTCCGAGCTCAAAATACAGATGCGTCTGTACGAAAATTGGAGTTGCAAATTGGCCAAATAGCAAAGAAATTGGCTGAACGACCTCAAGGTTCACTTCCAAGCTATACCGAACCAAATCCTAAGGAATATTGCAAGGCGGTCACCCTGAGAAACGGAAGAGAGTTGCAGGAGGTACCTCCCAAAAAGAAGTCGACTGAGAAGGCTAGTTTCGAGATCCACGACGAGTCAGAAGTGGAGGTAAACAAAGGCGACAATGTTGAGAAGGCCGAAGCGGAGAAGGAGAAAGTCGAAGCTGAAAAGGAGAAAGTCGAGCCCCAAAAACAAAAGGCAAGGGAGACCGAGCGACCACCGATGAAACTGTACCAGCCAAGGATCCCGTACCCAGCTCGGCTGAAGAAGGACAGAGACGAGGCGCAATTCGGTAAATTTATGAACATTTGTAAGGAATTACATATTAACTTACCGTTTGTTGAGGCTATTACGCAGATGCCCAGCTTCGCCAAGTTTTTGAAGGACCTATTGACGAACAGGAGGAAACTCGAACATGTTTCCACAGTGTGCTTACGAGGGGAATGCTCGGCGATACTTCAAAACAAGATGCCGAAGAAGCTCAAAGACCCAGTGAGTTTTACGATTCCCTGTCTTATAGGAGACTTAGTTGTTGAACGCGCTTTAGCTGATCTAGGAGCTAGCATAAATTTAATGCCGTATTCCATGTTTAAGCGCTTAGGACTAGGTGAACCACGACCCACTAGGATGAGTCTTCAATTAGCTGATCGTTCGTTAAAATATCCTAGGGGTGTCATTGAGGATGTCCTAGTAAAGGTAGGTAAATTTGTGATTCCCGCCGACTTTGTTATCTTAGATATGGAGGAGGATGAGAACGTTCCATTGATTCTAGGTAGACCATTTTTAGCTACCGGTGAAACTATGATAGATGTTAGAAATGGGACGTTAACTTTGACGGTAGACGGTGAAAAAGTTACGTTCAATATGGCTGAGTCGATGAAGAAGACTAATGAGCATGATGATAAGTGCTACTACTTAGACGCTATTGAGCATGATTTTTTCTTTTCTGTACAAGGTCTATCACAGTTCCCCTACGAGCAGGATACACAGAAAATTCTGGCAATTGACGAGTGTGGGGAGGAAGTCGACGAGCCCATGATAGCTATCGACGAGAGTAGCGAAGAAGACAAGGAAAAGAGCTCGGTCGAGGAGCCACCCGTCCTAGAGTTGAAGCCGTTACCTGACCACCTCGAGTATGCGTTTCTCGGAAACAATGGAGGGCTACCAGTCATCATTTCATCGAGTCTCGACGACGGACAGAAGGGCCAGCTTTTGGAAGTGTTGAGAGCACACAAGAAGGCATTGGCGTGGAAGTTATCCGACATCAGAGGGATCAGTCCGAGCTACTGTACGCATAAGATCCTGATGGAGGACGAGTTTAAGCCAGTCGCCCAACGTCAAAGGCGACTCAATCCGAATATGAAAGATGTCGTGAAGAAAGAGGTTATTAAGCTACTAGACGCGGGGATGATCTACCCTATCTCAGATAGCGCTTGGGTAAGTCCGGTCCAAGTGGTCCCGAAGAAGGGAGGAATGACGGTCGTCACTAACGATAAGAATGAATTGATTCCAACAAGGACCGTTACTGGGTGGCGTGTGTGCATCGACTACAGAAAATTAAACGACGCCACGAGAAAGGACCATTTCCCCTTACCATTTATTGATCAAATGCTAGAAACATTATCTGGTCATTCATTTTATTGCTTTCTTGATGGTCTTTCAGGATATCTGCAGATTCCCATTGCACCTGAGGACCAGGAGAAGACCACATTCACTTGTCCCTTCGGTACGTTTGCGTATCGAAGGATGCCATTCGGTCTATGCAACGCTCCGGCACCTTCCAGCGATGTATGATGGCAATATTCGACGAGTTGGTAGGTGAGGTAATGGAGGTGTTTATGGATGATTTTTCGGTATTTGGGTCGTCGTTTGATGTGTGCCTTACTAATCTGAAGCTTGTACTCGCACGCTGCGAAGAAACGAACTTGGCACTTAATTGGGAGAAGTGTCATTTCATGGTTCGAGAGGGTATAGTTCTGGGCCATAAGATTTCCTCTAAAGGAATCGAAGTGGACCGAGCTAAATTAGAGACAATAGAAAAATTACCTGTACCCTCGAACGTGAGATCAATTAGGAGTTTTCTAGGACATGCTGGCTTCTATCGTAGGTTCATTAAGGATTTTTCTAAAATTGCTCGACCCATGTCTAGATTACTTGAGAAAGATGCTCCGTTTGATTTTAACGATGAATGTTTGCATGCCTTTAATTTGCTTAAGGAGCGATTGATCGCAGCACCTATCATGGTTGCCCCCGATTGGGGGTTGCCCTTTGAACTAATGTGCGATGCAAGTATTACGCAGTGGGAGCCGTGCTAGGGCAGCGTAAGGATAATCATTTCAGGCCAATTTACTACGCCAGTAAGACGTTAGACACAGCCCAGCAAACTATACGACCACGGAAAAGGAGCTCTTAGCTGTCGTGTTCGCCTTCGATAAATTCAGGTCATACCTTATTTTATCGAAAGTTATTGTTTTTACTGATCACTCTGCCCTTAAGTATTTACTAGCGAAGCCGGACGCCAAGCCTCGGCTAATTAGATGGGTCTTACTCCTTCAAGAGTTCGATATAGAGATCCGAGATAAAAAGGGGGCAGAGAATTTGGCGGCGGATCACCTCTCTCGCTAGAGGAGTCCGAAATTTACAACAAGGACGGCAAAGAGATTCAGGACACATTCCCAGACGAGCACTTGTATGCAATACAAGTGGTAAGTGACGATATTCCTTGGTTTGCAGATTTCGCTAATTATCTTGTTGCAAGGGTTCTACCAAAGGGATACACAAGTCAGCAAAAGAAGAAATTCTTTTCTGACTTGAAGTATTACTTTTGGGAAGATCCATATCTGTTCAGGCAATGTGCAGACCAGGTGATACGACGATGTGTTGCTTCCCCTGAGACGACGAAGATTCTAGGGCATTGCCATAGCGGACCAACTGGAGGGCATTATGCAGCCAATCGAACAGCTCAGAAGGTACTGGAAAGCGGGTTTTATTGGCCAACGATTTTCAAAGACGCCCAACGGTATGTTGACATTTGTGATCAATGTCAGCGCCCAGGTAATATCTCAAAACGTGATGAAATGCCTCAAAATTTTATTCTAGTTTCTGAGATTTTCGATGTTTGGGGTATAGATTTCATGGGCCCGTTTCCTAGTTCGTATAATAATAAGTACATTCTGGTTGCTGTAGACTATGTGTCTAAGTAGGCCGAGGCGCAAGCTTTACCCACGAACGATGCTAGGGTTGTTGTGCGATTTTTACGAGCATTCTTTTCACGATTTGGGGCACCTAGATGCATCATTAGCGATAGAGGCACCCATTTCTGTAACACCCAATTTGCACGTACCTTAGATCGATATGGTGTTAAACACAGCCTGTCCACCCTTATCACCCTCAGGCTAGCGGTCAGGTAGAAGTCGTGAACCGCGAGTTAAAACGTATTCTTGAGAAAACTATAGCTGGGACCGTAAGGAGTGGGCTAATAAGCTTAATGACGCGCTTTGGGCGTATAGAACCGCGTATAAAACACCAATAGGTACTACACCGTATAGATTGGTTTACGGGAAGGCATGCCACCTCCCCGTAGAAATCGAACATAAAGCCTATTGGGCAATTAAGTCATTGGATATGGATTTGGGGAAAGCCGGTGAAAAGCGGCAGCTCCAAATTAATGAGCTTGACGAGTGGCGTTTATCAGCTTATGATAACGCCAGAATGTATAAAGAGCGTTCAAAAGCCTACCATGATAACAAAATCAGGCACATGCGAGAATTTCAAGAAGGGGACCAAGTCCTCCTCTTTAATTCTCGACTTAGGCTTTTTCCTGGTAAGCTTAGGTCACGGTGGTCAGGACCGTTCACTGTTACTCGTGTTTTCTCATACGGTACTGTTGAGATTTCAGGTATGTGACATGGTACTTTCAAGGTGAACGGGCATCGATTGAAGCATTATCATGGAGGCGAGGAAGATTTAAGCGATAAGGAGGTATTATACCTCGATTTCAAGCTAGCATAAGAGCCTAGGAAGGACGTCAGGCTGAGACGTTAAAAGAAGCGCTCCTTGGGAGGCAACCCAGGTATTTCTATTTTATGTTTTAGATATATATATATATAAAAAAAATAAAATAAAATCTAAAACCATATATATATATTAAATTAAATAAAACAATAATAACAACAATAATAATAACAGTAATAGTTAATTAATAATAAGTTTATTACAAACATTGAAGATGGGTACAACGCAGGATCGAAAGATGAGATAGGAACATAGTTTTACTACAATGATGGTTACAACACCATTACAACGTGTGAAAGACCAAGACAAAAGCAAATTAAAACTGCGAACAAAAGACAGAACAATAGTTTATTTTGCTTCATAAGGGCGGGTTACTCACAAGTGCACCTTGTGAGAACCCAACACACGAAAGCGAGTAAAACTGCGAACAAACCCACAAGAAGAGCGAAGTAGAGTGACAGCATATCTAAGTTGCGTCGAACCCTCACGTATTCTTCACTCTCATTCTCACGGTCTTGCTGCTGTCCCCAATACATAGTGGCTAGCTAACCCAGAAATTTCAAAAATAAGATTGTAAAGACGTAGGATGTATGGTAGATGATGCTATGGTGTTGTTCCACCAATGTCTATTTATAGGCATGAATGGCACAAAAATATCATTATCATACCCGGCAAATCCCATAAATGATACAGACGAATTTTTGACTTGGATGATCTGACGCCGCGCGAGAAAGTGATATTTCGTTTGTCGATTATCAGATTTTTCCTTGCGCCAATCGTTCTCGAAAAATTCGTTGATTGCGTGTCAATCATAGTTAAAATATATATTAAATAATAAAGAGTAACACGAAAAAAAAAAAAATAAATTATAGCAGTCACGGCCAATGATTCGATAGTCACGGCCGCGACTAGGGCCAACTACAGCCACTGCCTACATTCACCGCCATGTGCTTAGATACTCACGGCCGTGAATCCTTGAGCAATAACCCATATCTCACACTGCCTACATTCACGGCCTGTGGCCTACTGAGTCGCGGCCGTGAACTATAGATTACTCATACACTGCCCTTAGTCACGGCCTGTGGATAACAACTCACGGCCGTGACTCCGACGGTTTATATAAAAAAAAATAAAATAATAATAATAATAATAATAAATTTAAAAAAAAAAAAAAAACAAAGGGTGTCACGGCCTGTGTCTCGTGAGTCACGGCCGTGAAGGTGACGGGTTAAACACACTGCCCGTGTTCACGGCCCGTTGCACTCGACTCACGGCCGTGAATCGGGCGAATGGAGCTTTCTGCTGCGCTTCACGGCTTGTGGGATACACACTCACGGCCGTGAATTTCTCGATTTCAACCTATATCAATGATTTCTTCGTCTATTTCACCACTTAAGCCCACACAACTCTCGTCTCCTCTGAATTCACCCTGAAAATCTCATACCAAACCGCCGTCCCACTTTTTCGGCAGCACAGATCAACGAATTTCATCTATCTCAACGTGAATAAATCAAGAAGGTATGTCCATTCTCTCTTCCGACGCTTTTATCATACGAATTTTACAATTTTTCGAAGGTGAGATCGATTTTTAGTGTTTAAATTGCTCTCTCATTACTCGATTTAGGCTATACTCACGTTGGGATTGAGGGATTTGTTGATTTAGTCCGTTAATTTCCATGTTGGCGCAATGAACCCTAATTTCGGAATGGGGGATTTCCAAAATTGGGTCTATTTAGGTGTGTGTATTGCTTTTTATGGTTAGATTTATTCCACAAACGCCTCGGGTCGCCTCAATTTCTTGATTTCATCCGTTAATTTTGATTTGGGAATGCTAAACCCTAAATTCAATATTTGGGGAATTTTTAGAATCTATGACGCAATTGGTTGTTTTAATGGTTTATTTAGCGTTGATTCATCGTTTCAAGTCGAAGAGTATGCTTGGTTGCCCAATGTTTGCGATTAGAGATAATGTTTAGCTTGTCTATTATGTGTTCGCCAAAATGCTGCTTTGAATGTTCATATTTCTTGCTATAGAATTGTGAATTTTGTCGCTAAGTTGGTCGAGTCGAGCTATGTTGATTATCATTTTCTCGCCAACTCACATTTGGATTTTTAGGTACCATGGGTAAAAGCCGAACCGCTGCAGGACGTGCTAACGATTCGCGATCAACGAGTCGTTCACGTCGAGGCCAAAACACGCCGTCACTACTAGAGGCTATGGGGCATTTTGCCGATGAGACACACCAGGCCCGTTACAACAGGCTAAAGAACACGGAATTCATCCTCACTGATCAGATTGATCATGAGACGCTGGAGAAGTACAACATTGACCAGCAGGTGGCCGGATACCTGTCACTGAGTGGGTGGCTCGATTTCTTTCATATCGACGAGCCGGGATATAAGGAGCTGACACTGGAGTTTCTGTCCACATTCGCCCACGAAGAATTTGGCCGGAACAAGATCACATTCCGGGCGTTTAACACAGAGCATGCGGCGGACATTGAAGACATCTGCCGTGCAATTGGGACATCGGAGCTACCTGACGGGCACACAGGGTTGACAGACTTGTATTACAAGGATTACCTGGCAGGCGACGACTTTCGTCAGGACGGTTGGGAAGAGATTACGAGACCCGGCGAGCCCCCCTACAGCGTCAAAACGTCGAAGGCCTCGTCGCTCAGGAGCCCCGGCCTACGATATATCCACCGGCTCCTGGCGACTTCGCTCACACCAAGGGGCGATTCACACGGCGCAATTGGCCTTCGCGACCTCTTCTATTTACTCAAGATGCAGCGCGGGGAACACGTACATCTAGGAATGGCCCTGAAGCACGCCTTCGCGGCCCAAGCCGACGTTCGTAGCCACGGGAAGATCGCTGTAGCGCCATTCATTACTAGGGTCATCAAGGGCCTTAATCTGTGGCCAGCCAATCCACCGGAGATGCAGATTGTGGGCGGGCGTAATTTGGTCAACGAGGATATGATGCTGAAGATGAAGATGTTGATCAAAGCGCCCAACTGGTCCCGTTCGCACAAAGTTTATATCTGGCATGAGGTTTACCGTGGGCAGACGGATCTCGGTGATGCATTTCCCCAGCCACTGGAAATTGCGGGTGAAGGGCCAGTTCCGGTGCACCCAGACGCCGGCACTTCCCATTCCTCCGGCTACCACGAGGGGGGGTCATCAGGGGTAGCTCCTTACGCGTCCGCCGCAGACCTTCACACACTGCGCGAGGACATGCTCCGCTACCATCAGGAGGCCATACAGCGTGACGAGGAGACACGACGCCGTCAGGACGAGTACGAGCGTCGCAACGAAGAAGCCCACCGACGTTACCGCGAGGAGCAACAACGATATGAGCTGGCCCTTCAGGCGATGGACGCCGCGATGAAACATACACAGGAGTCCGTTCGACTTGCTCAGGAATCGACGGCCCACCTTCGCCCGCGGCCACCATCGCCCCCACCACCACTTTAGTTTCGTTTATGTTATGTTTTTCTATTAGTACTCTTTTGTGTTGGTCTAGTACTCATGTACTTGTGATGACTATGACATATTTTGTTATCTTTTATTATTTCCTCCGTGCGTTTAATTTTCTTTTGACTGTTTTCAGGAAACGTGACACGAATTTAGACTACGACCCTCAAAATATTTCAAAATCAAGTTCAACTACATCAGATGGTAGAAGACGGACCACGCCATTTTTTTTTCAGGGGAGTCACGTTATTTCAATTTCTGTTACCTTCCTTTTATTTATTTTACACGTTGAGGACAACGTGCATCTTAAGTGTGGGGAGGGGGAATTTTGTTGAAAATTTACGTGAAAATTTTTATGACGTGCCGTGGCTATTAAATCTATGAAAATATGGCATGATTGTTTGCGTTCATCTCAATGTGGATTGCATATTAGGGAGTCTAGTGAGCGATAAAAGACATGCATCAGTGATTTAATCTTTTCAGCATGAATAGATATAGTGTTGCTTTGAGAGATTCTCACACATAACCCATGTTCCGTTGTGAGAGTTTGAGCTGACGAGCTTTTGCTCATTTTTCTTGGTTGTGTGAGTAGTGCATAATTTACGTCTCTCTAGAACTTGCTTGTTTGATACGCATTGAAATTGCTTATAGTATGTTTTGTATGAATATGACGAAGGCATTAGGAAATAAGTCCAGGGCCAAAGTTTCCAACCACGACTGATCACCGTAGTTAGCCACTTTGAGCCTAAGCCTATTTATTTCTTACACTTCGTATATCATAAGCCACTAACCTAAATCAGCCTCCAGAGATCATCTGAACCCGAGTTAAGCAGAAGTGAAAGTCGAATGTCAAAGTCGAAAAGCGTAGTCGGATGACGCCTCAAGACAACGCCGAAAGCAGTCAAGAACCCCCTCTTCAACTAAGTTTTAACTCACAAGGAGTTGGCGTAAGGGCAGCGCACCGCAATGCGAAAGGGTATTCAAAAAAAAAAAAAAAAGAGAAGAGCGAAAAGAAATGTTGCGAAAAGAAATGTTGCGAAAAGAAAGAAAGAACCTTTCCTTCGATAATCTTCCAGTCTCGTGAATTCCACATCATCTATCATTTCGAGACTTGGGAGAAGAAAGGCTTAGTGGAACGCAGCAGAAATAAGAGGAATATGAAGACGGCGTAACTAAAAAGGCTAATTCTTGGCGCGCTTTAGACAATGACATGGAGACCGACACGATTGCTACTCATATGTGATTCCACTACCCATTCATTACTTTCTGAAACCATTTAACCCAAAAAGACCTTCTGATTCATGTTAACTGCTTTAAGTAGTGGACGTGCGATTGACTTGCAAGCATATGGATTAGACTTTATTATTGCATGAATTGAGTGATTCACCGATTTATTGGCCTATACACTGAGTGATTTGAGTGAATCCCTGTGAGGTGTGGATCTCGATTGGTAGTGCTAAGGAAAATTAGTGTTGATAAGTGCTGATTATTGTTGCAGTGTCTATAATTGCTTGCTTGATTTCATTTTGTGTTTTCCATCTGCGTTGGTGAATTGTGAATGGTCGTGCCGTTATCTTGATAACCTTTTCTTGCTTTTAATTTGCTTGAGGACAAGCAAAAGCTTAAGTGTGGGGAGGTTTGATAAACGTATTTTAATACGTTTATTGTTATGTTTATTTGGGTTATAATAGGAAAGTTTTGATCATTCTATGCATTTATTGGCTCTATTTACACCCATTTAAATATTATAGGACCTTCGAATGATTATCGAGCGAAAAGGAACGAAAACGAGGTGAAAACGACACGAAAATGGCGAAGTTTGAAGCTGCCAGATATAAGTCATGGCCGTGAATCATACTGCACGAAGCCGTGAAAGCGGGCAGAGAGCTTAAGGAGCAAAGGTCCCTAATAGTCACGGCCGTGAATCATAATGCACGAGGCCGTGAAAGCGGGCAGTGGGTCGACTATCGAAAGTCACGGCCGTGAACTCCTATGCCTGAGGCCGTGAACTTGGGCAGTGAGCGTAAGAGACATAAGCTTCCAGTGTCACGGCCGTGAACAACGTTGTACGAAGCCGTGAATCTAGGCAGAGACTTCACTGTCCTCTGTCACGGCCGTGACGCTTCATGCGAAAGGCCGTGAATCCGGGCAGAGAGCTCAACGAAGGAATATTGATCCATTCACGGCCGTGACTTCAGATGCAACAAGCCGTGACTCATGCTAGAAAGTCAGGAAATAGGGTTTTGAGCCGTCGTCACGGCCGTGAAGGCCCATTAAGAGGCCGTGAACGTGCTAAAATTCAGGGTTTTAGCCCATTTTCGAAGCATAAAAAGGAGAGGCACCTTAGAACTGAAAAACAACTTTAGAGGGACGAAAACTGAGAGCAAGGAAGTGAAGGAAGAACACTAGAAGCAGTCCCGTGATTCGGAGAAGCTCAAGGGACGATCCGACGACGAAGCTACGCTCATACGATCGAGGAACGAGAGCTCCACCTCGGAAACGCCATATTCACTTCTTAGGGAAGTTTTTATGAGTTCTCTATCCTCGTTACCTTTAAATCTCGTTGTTGTGACGTTTAATATGAGTAGCTAATCCTCTTGTGTGTTTGGGAATAGATGAACGTGGGTTATGTCGTAGTTAAGGCGTAGGATAATCGTGAACACGTGTATTCGACAATTTATCGTTCTATGATATTGTTTCTTTGTATCAATATGTCTATGTGTTGATATGAATGCGTGGTATATCGTTTAGGGCGATAGCTGAATAACGATCAGGCCGTTCGTAGACGTTAGGATTCGAGTATAGGGCGACAGCAAATACTCGATCCTCGCCATCTAGTAATCACTAAACTTAGATTCCCACAAACGTTTAGGGCGACAGCAAATCCGTGAGTGGGTAGGAAATTACTGCGATTTAGTCGATTTTCACGTAGGAACGATATTCCGTAGCTTTAGCCGACAGCACCTAGCGGGATTCGAATCCCGAACACATATTTGTCATCTTAAGTCACTTTTATTACTTCTAGTTGTGTTCCTTAGTCTTCCGATCCTTTAAGTTGTTCTGTTAAGTTAGTTCGTAATATAAAGAAATTTTGTTATTTTAATTAGGCTAAATATCGAGTTGATAGGTTAATACTAGTACTCAAATTATTCCTCGTGTTCGATACTCGGATATTCACTGTAGCTATATTATAAACGATAGGTACACTGCCGATCGCGCGTGATTCTAGCTATAATATATTCGTTTTAATTATTACTTGACGTACTCGCATGATCTTTTATTTAAACACACACGCAAGCGATCAGTCTACCTCCAGCAATTTTGGGGGATGATCAGGAGCCACGTTGTTGAAGGGGCATATAGCTTCACAACGGTGATAGGGACGAGGCACATAAGTATGAACAAGAATGACTTCGGTCTTCTCCTCGACCTCCCCTACAATCCGAACTACGACCCCTCTCCAACTGATGAAGAGCTAGTGCGTGACTTCCTTCAGCTAGGATACCGTCCACCTCTCACCAAACTCGCACAAGTGCAGAGCAACGGAATTCCTCATCCGTGGAAGACATTGTTTGGAATCATCAACAAATGTCTATCCCCGAAGCACGCCGGCTTCGACAAAGGCAACGACAACATTTTGCGGATTTTCCATGGAATCGTCTTTTCGCAAAATTACGATTTCGCGCAACTGATCTGGAATGATCTAGCCGACCAGATCAGACAAAAGGAAAATAAACGCTCAAAGAATGTGTCGTATGCTCGGTGGTTCTCCGTCATCATCTGCCAATACATGGAGCTGCACGAACAGAACATTCCTCATTTGCCTCCTGGAGGGAATTACCAACCACCGCAGCTGAATTTTTTCCACAATCCAAAACTGATGGATTTGGATCAGCCGTCAATGGCCATACCGTTCGTGTTACTGAGGCTCGGTGACCCCACGGGAGCCGAATACCAGAGATACTGTCGGAAACATCATATCACCGAGCAGATGGTTCGAGGGCCCCCAATAGATTTCCAAGTGAGCCCTCCACAACAACAACACTCAAGCCCTGACTCCATGATTGATACAGTGGCCCAGGAGCTAGAGTAGGAGCTTCCAACTCAGGACGAACACATTCGTGATATAGATGCCACGTTGATTGATGCTGTGGCGGCAGAGTTGGAACACAAAGCTCCAGAATAAACATTCCAAGTGGAAGTGCCCATTCATGTTGGCATGCTCGAAGAAACCATTGAGGAGGTTCTTCAACAAGTAGCACAGCCCGGGGTAGAAATGGGGCAAAGCTCACTTCCACTGGTGACGGATCAGGCTCTTGAGGACATTGAACGTGATCCTACACCTCATATAGCCACCCCATCCGACACAAAGTCTGATGAGGAGATCGGCTTGATAAGACGGACTCCCAGAGGACTTAGCATACAAATCGAGTCCCTCTTCACCGCCGTCACCACCGCACCAGATACCACGCCGATCATCTTTTCAAGTGCTGCGGCCACTACTTCGCTAAATCTTGAGCCGCACCACAATCTACCGGTGTCTGGTTCGCAGGCCCACACCGAGCCTGTCGAAACACCCATAGAGGAGAATCTTCCAGATTCGACTCAGGTGGAAGTCTCGTAGAGTCACAAACTCAAGTGACTTTGAGCCAACTTGAGGAGCCGGTGTCTGCTCAAGGGTTGTTAACAGACGACTTTAGTCGTCCTGGTCCATCCACGGAGGCGTCCGCCCCATTTGTGACTGAAGACCACCTCCAGGCCGCTCTCTCGCAGCATTCAAATCCTTCGAAGACAAAATTATGGAGAGCGTGCGTACGACAATCGAGATGTCCCGTCAAGATCGAGGAAAAGCACCCGTCTCGGAGCCATCTTCGGCACAAGCCGACTTACCACCTCACAACCCACACCCACTGACCCCTTACAAAACTCATCCATCCTAATCAACCCATACACCATCCCAATCACCGAGCTCCATGATATTCTTCTAGCCCGCCTCATTGGTCTTACCATCCGGTCACCTCAGGAGGAATCGCTCTATAGGCGATTGGTGGACCATCCTGACCTACCCAAACGTGTCGAGGCCAAAGCTCTCACTACAGACGCCGACATAATGACCCTGACGATCAGGATCCTCATGAGGGGGAGAAGAGGCCAAGGACATCTATGACGAGGGCCAAGGACAAGGCTCGTGCGCAACGCAAATAGGCGGTGGAGCAGGTGAAACACAAACCACCCACACCCAAACTACCCACACCACGCACCGCACCACCACTCTAACCCACATCGACCCACCAACCTTTCACCTAAGGATGCCGCCGCCCATACCACCGACCTTCACAAGCCCCTTGCTTTCGGAAGAAGAAGCAAGTGCTGCCATGATCGTCGCTCTGGCGCAAACTCAGGCGACTCCCTCAACAGCTCCAGACCAACCGGGACCATCTGGACATGGCGTCAAGCCACACGAGGTCCTAGAAAAGTACATTTTCGAAGGACAGTGGATGACCCATTCCATGCCCGATGAGCATCAAAGACAACGGCTTCAGGACGTTCGACACTTTCTACAACAAGCCTCGGTAGACCTCGTGCTCATAGAAGACGAAGAACTTCAAGAAAGAGAAGACTACCAGCGAGATATCCCAAGGCTACCAGAGTTGATCGCACAACGAGCGGCTTCCCCCACAAGACAAATGCCAGGGACAGTTCGAATTGGCACGCCATGGGAGAATATTCGAATAGAGATACCCTTCCTTGAAGAAGTTCGTGAACACATCTGGAGGTCACCAGACAAGGTCAAGAAGCCGACCGAGTTCGAGCTAAGAGGGATCTCTAACTGGGATCAGCAGAAGAGGATGACCTACCTCTGGATGCTGACTCAACTTGGACCTGATGTAAGGCCGGGATGACTAAAGGACAAGCCAAGAGCCACTATAAGAGTCTCTCCCCGATTTGCCAGCTTCTTAGCGTCTATTGTGCTAAAGAACGACTTCCAACTCCAACCTATGTTATTGAGCGAGTGGACAGAACCCGAGAGGAACTAAGCGAGAGCGACCTTTCGTATCTCCCTGCCGACGAGGCATACAACCTCTATCAGCTGTACGTGGAGAAGTACAAAGGTCCTCAAGGCTTCGCCAAGAAAGAAGGGCTCGAAGGGCTCTACTAGTTCATGACCGCACCGTTCAACAAAGGACCTGAGATCGAAGGGCTTCCAAGCAATCATGTGCACGTCAGCTCAGTCCTAGGCATCACCTACCACAATCCAATCATCAAGAAGACTAGGTTGATACTGACGACTGAGATTCAGAAGTTTTGCGACGGAACGGTCAAGGTCATCAGGAGGAATATAGAGCAGAGGTTGGAAGAAATCAACCGAGAGACGAGACTGAGAATCCATCAGTTCGTGAGAGAACAGCCGCTCCTAATGGAGTTATTAGACGACATCGAGGAGTGCCTGAAGCCGAGGGAAACGCTCAGGAAGTTCGAGTATGCGCTGGCCTTGCGCAGGTCGTACTACGCCCGACGAGGACAAACAGCGGGGAAACGCAATCAAGCACAAAGGGGGAGATTGTAGAGTATATATTTCAATTGTGCTTGATCTCATTTTGTAATTAGGGGCTTTATTTGTATTAGTCCATATATTAGGACTAGTTAGATATTTATACCAAGTATGTTTGGTTGATGTAAACAAATTGTGCTTAATACAGAAAATTAGAGAATTGATCCGCAAGGCTGCCGAATTCATTTTCTAGAGAGAAACACACAAAACTTTCTCACACTAAAGATTTTCTCTCACGTGTTCTTCAACAAAAGGTTTTCGATCGAATTTCAATCTTCATCATTCTAATTGATTTTCTTAGAATTCGTGCCTAGGATTAATTGTATTGACAAACAGGGACCTAACAAAACCCAATTCAAAAATTTGGTAAAAAACTAGTGAATCTCAACTTTTATGCTCGAATAATGTGGATTCACATTAATTCTGGTGTGGATCTTAGTAATCGACAATCGATGCTAGTCATGGAATAACGACGAGTTTTGATGCAACCTAAGATCGAAACATTTTCGATTACTGTAACAGATCGTTCTACTTTATTGGTGACCTAAGATCAAATGTTGAGGTTATTAGTTTGATAATTGAATAACGAAGAATTTTAATGGGAAATATTGGAACGTCTGTCAATTAAAAAGCTGGTTGGTAATACTTCATTTATTCTGAGTAACAATTCATGCATTCTGGGTAACACATCACTAAGAACATTCTAGAAGGTTCTAGATTGTCAGAGATATTAATAGTACAATAACTTAATATTACCACATTGCCTGCAAATAGGACCACATGTCTGATAAAAAATAACAATATAAACAAAGGTTATAACAGATTTGTAGCTACAAGAACCACCAAATAGCTAATAAATACCACATTACTATTTCGATTAGTTTCATTCATAAATTCATTTCGTTGGGATGTATAAGATTGACATTCATGGAAATAGATGATATGATGAAGCTAAATCACAAAATTTCATTAAAAGTCATTTTTGCAAATGTTGATATCAATATGTGGAAGTTGAGATCAAAAGTCATGTAAACACATAGCTTTTCTTTCACAAAATATATTAGTTCTCTTTTGATGAGACATAACTTTATGAATTCCATCACAAACGTATTCAAAGTTCAACATTAAAACACGAAAAACATTTAATAGACCATAAACTCAACATCCGAGATACCAAACCCTAATCAATCGAAAAAAATGGATTTGTGAGCGAAATAAATGAATTGTAATGTGGTATGAAAAAAAACCTATTGTCAGTATCAATATCAAAAATAGTGTTAAAAATTGGATTTGTACTGTTCTTTTATATCGGACATTCAGTATTATTGGCAAGTAACGTGGTAATATTCCTTGACAATATAGAACATTTCTTGAAACGTTTCATTTTCGAGAAAAAAACCAAATTCGCATTGTCTTCCATTAACATTTATGATTTGCTGAAGCTAAACTACAGATTCATTGGAAAGTCACGTTACGTGGACATTGAGGTTAGTAGTCCAATGTTGATATCACTAGTATTGTAATCAGGATGATCACCTCCATTGGAATGTATATACCACACTCTATCCTTATGTGTTAATCAAGATCCATTGTATACGTTTCACATTAAGACGTTAATATTATCAACATATCCTTCCTGAACTACCTTGGAGCCATTGAGGTTAAACCCTAAACCTAAACACGTAAGTTTAAAATGTAATTTGAAATGAGTGATTTCGTACTGGATAAGCCACGTTTTATACCTCTTTACTGGAGGGTTGTACCACATTATTTGACGAACTCTCTTGTTGCCAAATATTGCAATTCCCGCCTAAATTATTGAGATCCCGCCTAAAATATTGAATTCCCACCTAAATTGGGTAACACAAGTTATGTAGATGATAACAATTAATAACTTACTGGTACCACTTTCTTATTTGAGAAAATTAGGCAAAATTCCGACGATTGTATTTATATTCGACAACTTTGAGCGACGAACAATAGAGCCAACACGGTGTCTCGGTGATTTGATCAGGATGTGAGTCTCGAATTTGTACGAAGTATCTTCAATTTCGACCAAATCGGGATTTGAATCAATTTTTATTTTCGTCAAAATAATCGAAAATACACCCATAAAATCAAAACATATACCAAATGAGAGTTTTTCAATACCTATTAACTGTTTTACTAGGACAGATGCTTGACCGTCCATACCACGTTTTCGGAACAGTGGTTTAGGCAACAATCCGGCGATTGTATTTAAATTTCGGCAAACCTTGAGCGACGAACAATAGAGTCAATACGGTGTTTCAACGATTTGTACAGGATATGGGTCTCTCAAATTTGTACAAAATATCTTCAAGTTCGATCGAATCGGGATTCGATTTCACTGTGTTTTAATTTTTTGCGTCAAAAGATTTCGAACAATTTACCCGTAAAATCGAACATTCGAGACCCAAATAACATGATAAACCGTCTATCACATATCCAATTTGGTTTGATGCAGGTCGTGCAGATGGAAATAATATATGCGATCGATTGTTTCGATCGAGTTTCCAGTGTTATAGTGATACCAGATATTTTAGGTACCAAACCCACCTTATTCGAACCTTTAAATCAGTATATATATATATATGCTAGCTTATCAATACTGGTTAACAGTTTTACGGTGACAGATGCATGACTTTCCATACCACATTTCGGGAACAGTTGTTTAGGCAACAATCCGACGATTTTAAATTTCGGCAAACCATGAGCGACGAACAATAGAGCCATTACTGTGCTTCATTGATTTGCTCAGGATATGGATCTCTCGAATGTGTACAAAATATTTCAATTTCGACCGAATCGGGACTCGATTTTCACAGTATTTTTATTATTTGCATCGAAAGGATTCGAAAAAAATTTACCTGTAAAATCGAACATTCGAGACCCAAATAACATGATGAACTGTCTAGGACACACCCAACTTTGTTTGGTGCAGGATATGTGTTCGTGCAGATGGAAATAATATATACGATTGATTATTTTCGATCGAGTTTCCATTGTTATATCGATACCAGATAATAGGTATTTGCTATCAAATCCAGCTTACAGTTACCTTTAAATCAGTATATATACCATATGCCAGCTTATCAATTCCTATTAACTGTTTTACGATGACAGATGCATGACCATCTATACCACGTTTTGGGAACAGTTGTTTAGGCAACAATCCGGCAATTTAAATTTCGGCAAACCATGAGCGACGAACAATTGAGCCAATACTGTGTTTCAGAGATTTGTTTAGGTTATGGGTCTCTCGAATTTGTACAAAGATCTTCAATTTCGACCGAATCGGAATTCGATTTCATCGTGTTTTTATTATTTGTGTCAAATGAGTTCGAACAATATACCCCTAAAATCGAACATTTCGAGACCTGAATATCAAAACAAACCCTCGTGGATTGATCGAGTTTCGTTTCTGAGGATCGTTCGAACAAAAATAGAAATCTACGAAATTTTTTGATCGTAAAAGACGTGGTTAACGATGGTAACAGAAAGCATGTTCTGGATACCTCTTATTATACAGCTTTTGTAGGGGAATTTTGGTCAGATCAACTTTTTGGTCATTTTCTCTAACTTTGAAAGATATCGGGTCCTTAATACTGAAATTCATACCGACAGGTGCTGAATCATATCTCCAAACTTAAAAAGGGGCTGAAACGAAACAGCCCCTTACATAATACATGATTTGTAACGATACTTCCCTTTTTGGATGCATATAACTGGAAAGGGTAGAGAGCTGGAGAACTGCTAAACCCTCTTATCTTCAACCCCTCAGCTCATCGCTGTTCATACTAAAAGATGCAGTTGCCCGCGCCAATTCGGGTCCCAACGTTCTTCTCTCGGCGGAGGCTCTTCGAGCAAAAGCTTGCAGACTTACAGAAATGCACAGACTTGAAACAGATCAAACAAATCCACGCACTCATTTACAAGTCCAACCTTCAAAATGACCCTTTCGTGGCACCTAAGCTGATATCAGCCTTATCTTTATGTGGCCACATGGGTTTGGCACTCAACGTGTTCGATCAAATGCCTTGCCCAAATGCTCATCTGTACAACACGCTGATCAAGTGCTACGCAAGGAACGATGACCCCTTGAGGGCTTTTGAGGTGTTCTGCCGTATGAGGAGGTCTGGGTTGTTACCTGATGGCCATACATATCTTTTTCTGATAAAGGCATGTTCTGGGCTGAGAGTCGTGGAGATGATTCATGCCCAGGTTGAAAAATTCAATCTTTATAGCGATTTATTCGTGCCCAATTCGTTGATTGATGTGTATATGAAGTGTGGCGTCGAGGGTGTTGGTTCCGCCAAGAGGATTTTTGAGGTGATGGTGGAAAAAGATGTGGTTACTTATAACACGTTGATCAGTGGGCTCGTGAAGGTTGGGGAGTTGGATAAAGCAAAGAATGTGTTCGACGAAATGCCCGAGAGAGATAGAGTGACCTGGAACACAATTTTGGACGGGTATGTGAAGGCTGGAGAGCTGAGCCTTGCGTTTGAGTTCTTTGAGAAGATGCCGTCGAGGGATGTGGTCGCATGGTCGACCGTCATATCAGGTTATTTGAAGGCTGGTGATGTTGAGATAGCTCGAATGCTGTTCGATAAAATGCCCGATAAGAACTTGGTTACATGGACAATAATGGTCTCGGGATATGCTGAAAATGGGTTTCAAAAGGAAGCAATTGCTCTATTCGATCAGATGGTGGATGCTCGATTGCTTCACGATGATGGGGTATTTGTCAGCATTTTATCAGCAAGTGCAGAGTCTGGTTCCATAACTTTAGGCAAGAGAGTCCATCATTGCATACTTAGGAACGGATATAGATGTGGGGTGTTGGTGAACAACTCTCTAATCGACATGTACGCAAAGTGTGGGAACCTTAACAAGGCGTGGAGAATCTTCAACATGATGAATTCGAAGGACTTGATTTCCTGGAATGTTATGATCCACGGATTGGCTATCAATGGGAATGGAAAGAGAGCTCTTGAAGTCTTTAACAGAATGAAGCAGGAAGGATTTTTGCCCGATAAAGTAACCTTCGTCGGCGTCTTGTCTGCTTGCAGTCACTCGGGCATGGTCAAAGACGGGATTTATTACTTTGAGAGCATGAAGAGAGATTACAACATTGCGCCAGAGATTGAGCATTTTGGCTGTATGATCGATCTCTTAGGCCGTTGTGGGCAGCTTAACGAAGCCTTTAGCGTTTTGAGAAACATGCCTTTCGAGCCAAATGTTGTGATTTGGAGCTCTCTTTTGGGAGCTTGTCGGATGCATAATGCTCTCGAACTAGCGGAAGAAGTACAAGAACGATTGGCTCAGTTAGAACAGACCAATCGCGGGAATTTTTCGATCTTGTCTAATATCTACGCTTCGTCGGGGGATTGGAGAAGTGTTGCGAATGCACGAATGTCGATGAGGAAAGGCGATGACAAAGGTTCGTGTGGGGTTAGTTTGGTTGAGTTGAACGACGGATTTCACGAGTTCACCGTGATGGATACCAAGCACCCTAAATCTGACGGAATATACGAAGCGATTAACGGATTGAATCAGCATCTCAAGAAAAGTGCTTTTCTTCCTTTACCTACCTGAATGTTGTACCAATATCAGATGGCTGCTGTATATTTTGTAAAACAAATTCTGGTATTTCTGAGCTATTTGACGATTTGCTATTGTAAACATGTTTGGGGAGTAGATTTTATAGCTCTTCGTTTGTTTCGTTTTCTTCGGGAATCTCATTGTTATACGGGCGGTCATAAGAACAAAGCATGTGTTAAAACCAATACAGGCTTAGGGATGGCGACCTGGGTGGCCTCCCCCATTCTCAAATTAAAATTGGTTTAATTAACTACAAAATTAGCTACTATAATCTAATTAATATCATAGTTTGACATGTGACAGCTTTAACCATTATCCTATCTATCATGGTAAACGAACAACTTGGTTAGTTTTTATACACTGTGCAGCCACACGTCGAATTATAATCGAACTTCGGGCTATACCCTAAGTGGGTAGGTAAGTGAAGACGTGAGGCTTTAAATTTTGTCGGCTAAGTAACAGTGCATTTGGTAAGCGAAAAAAAGAAAAGAACATGTGTAATCGTAAGCATATTGAACCGTTACGCTTCGTGTATCATACCAATACATTATTCCTTTATTTTTTGGCATCAAATTCCGCATACCAAGTGCACTCTATAGATTAATTTCAAGGGCAAATTTCAGATTAGGCCCCATTTTATGTTAGTTACAGTTCAGACTCATGTCAGAAAATGCATTAGTTTTAAGGACTCATTTACTTCAGAAACACTTCATGGCTCCACCATACCACTTCACTACTCTGCAGTAACATTTCATTCGTCTACAATAACACTTCATGGGTCTGCGGTACCACTTCGTGGGTCTATGGTACCACTTCCTTGGTCTGTGGTACCACTTCATGAGTCTGTGGTACCACTTCATGAGTCTGTGGTACCACATGGGTCCTCCTCTCTAAATGAAAGTTAAATTAGGTCCTTATCTCTAAATGTAAGTTACATAGGTTCATAATTTAATTGAAAATATGTTTTGGGGCCTGACCCTAAATTAACCGTATTTTCAAACGAGATGTCATTACGCACCAAAAGTTGTATTTATTTAATTGAAGTATCTTAAGGACAAAACCTATATGGTCTCTAATATTTACCGCGTGGACCAAATTAGTTTACGATTTTTCTCCTAACTTAGTTAGTCCTCGATGTTGCCAATATTGGACCAATTTGATTCTTCTGTCATGATTAACGTCAAAGTTTCAAGGGAATCTCACACGTTCTCGCACGTGGTCTCCTTCTTCGTAAAAAATCACTAACTCATGTGAAGTTAGGACACGAAACTGAAATTCTTTCCTACAGGCTTCGAATTTGAACTCTAAATCGTTTGCTTGCTCGAGCTCCAATAACAGTATAAGAAAAAGATACGAACACCCCAAATCCTGCATAAGTTCCAAAATTCCATCCAGACATGGTTTATTAAGAGGTCACATGCAAAATTCCCGTTAAAATTGACGTTAATCATAACGTAATAGCCATATTGATCCAATGGTAGGAAGCATTTTTGGTTTTCTTCACAAGTATATCACATAAATGTACTAAATAGATGATATGCATTAAGCACTGTGAGGTTTATTCACAAACTCAGACTTAAATGAGCTCTACTGATGATTGGAAATGCTAGAGCTCGACTTGTGAAGGAAAAACGCTGAACAAAGAAAAAAGAACTACTTTTGAGCTAAAGAAGTTGCTGGTGGGAAATCAGATTACTTACTAAGTCTTCGCTCTCATCGACGTTTTCTACAGCGGGTGTTTTGAATTTACCGTTAAAATGGTTGAGACACGGGCGAAGCCTGAAGGTGTATAAAACATAGCATTTTTCAATGTGTGTGTCGAGACATTCTATTGCGTGTAACTTTTCTAAGAGCGAGAGAGAGGGAAAGTTGATAACACGAAATTTGTAGAGCGGCTTGAGCTCTGTAAAATCTGGATCTGTGCTTGGACCGTGAACGTAGGCTACACATCATAGCTGAACCACGTTATATCTGGTGTAAATTTCAATTTCTGTTTGCGCAATTTGGATTCAATTTGCTTCTATTCCATTTTGCTTCGATTCCATCACGTTAGGTTATAGATCGATCCTACGTGAGGTCTGATTGTAGTTGAGCGAATTATCCTCAACAACTGGTGCGGTGAGCATGGATCAACATGTGGCTGAAGCAAACTGTGAATCGGAGAAATAGAATTGAGGAGGATGAGGTCATCACGGTTCGAAGTTGCCGGTCTGAATGATTTCAGCCTATGGTGGCCGAAGATGAAGGCTGTACTGGTTCAACAAGGATTGATTGGAGCTCTACAGGATGAGAAGAACATGCACGCAGAGTTGAGTGTAGCTGTTAAGAAATCGATCGAAAGAGCACATAGTACAATCATTTTAAGCCTGGTACAAGGTTCTGAGACAGGTCTCTAAGGAAGAAACAGCTGCTGGATTGTGGCTGAAATTGGAGAGCTTGTACATGACAAGTCATTGGCAAACCGATTGTACATGAAACAATCACTGTACTCATATAGAGTGACAGATGACAAGCCTATTGATGAGCAAATCGATCAGTTCAGCAAATTGATCCTTGATTTAGAGAACATTGAGGTAGAGATAGAGGATGAAGACCAGGCATTGTTACTTTTTTGTTCCCTTTCCAGAAGTTGCCAACATATTAAAGAAACTCTCTTGTATGCAAATGAAACTCTATCTCTTGAGGATGTTCTGTCTGCAATACACTCAAAGCAGCTGAACAACAAGAGTGAGGCTGAACCAGTGGTGAATGCAGCGAGCTTAAGTGTTAGAGGAAGATGGGAGAAACGAGAGGGAAAGAAAGAAAAGAAGGACATGTTAAAATCAAGGGGAAAGTCCAAGATAAAGATGAAATGCTATCACTGCCAGAAAGAAGGACACATCAAAAGGTTATGTCCTCAGAGAACCAAAGGTGTGTAGCTTAAAGTCAAGGAGTAAGGTGAGGTTTCAGCTGTTTCAGATGGCTATGAGTCAGCAGAGGTGCTGAATGTCACTGAAGTTGAAAAATACAAGGAGTGGCTGATGGATTCTGGCTGCTCCTTCCATATGACTTCAAACAAGTCATGGTTAGTAACCTTTAGGAAGATTGAGGGAGCCAGAGTTCTACTTGGAAATGATACACCATGCAAAATTCAAGGGATTGGCTCTGTCAGATTGAGGATGCACACTGGTAGTGAGGTAACTCTTGAGGATGTAAGGTACATCCCAGAACTGAGAAGAATCTAATCTCAGTAGGAATGCTTGATGACTTAGGCTATGAAACTGACACAAAGAATGGGCAGACGAAGGTATTTAAGGGCTCATTGCTTGTGATGAAGGGAGTCAAAAGAAATTGCGTTTACTCACATCTAGGCTCTACTGTGGTACGAGCTGCATCTGTGGCCAAGACATGAAATGATTGGCAAACCTGTGGCACAGAAGACAAGGCCATGTGAGTGAGAAGGGACTAACTGAACTTGTAGAATACCATTTGCAATGGTGCTTTGATTATATTAGCTGTCCTTGTAACTAGGGGCTTTATTTGTATTTGTCCTTGATTTAGAACTTAGCTTGTTATTTATACCAAGTATGTTTGGTATAAATACCTTGTACACATTTGAGCTTAATAGAGAATTTTTTAGTCAATTGATACGAAAGGCTTCACAATCCAATTATAGAGAGAGAAAGTCAGAAAACATTCCCTCACTACACGAATTCTCTCTCGAAGTTAATCAACGAAGGTTTTCGACGAAATTCTATTTCTATAATTCTAATCGATTTCATTAGGATTGAAGTCTAGGATCGTAAAGATGATAAGCTAGGACCTAACAATTAGTATCAGAGCAGATTCGTTCTGTTTTGAATCGAAAATTGTTAGAATCGAATCGAAATTTAATTCTCGAATTGTTCCACCGAAGAACAGTTTTGGCGCGAAATTCAATTTCGATCTGATAGTTCAATTCTGTGCTTATTTGATTTGAATTTGATGTCTCTGTGCTCGTTTTAGTGCTAAAAATCGTTTGCCATTAGATTGGTTGTGTTTAGAAAATCAATTTTAGCAGATTCGATTGGATTTGAGAAGTTACTGTTCGCGCATAGAAATCTTAGAATACGTTCTGATTTTGCTCAAATTTGATATATTTTGCTTCATGACGTGTTTAATTGTATGTTCATGTGTATTCATCAGCTGATTACGAGCAGATACCTGTAATTTCACGGTCTAATTCATCGTTATTTTTGCCGAAATCAGTGTTAATTAGGGTTCTAAGACTGTTTGCGCGATATTTTTCTCGCTAGAGTCTTCGATCGAATTAATTTCTCGATCGAAAACTTTGCGCGATAATTTTTCCCGTTCAGAACTAAAAGTCAGCGCTAAAGTCGTCGTAATCAGAAGCGATTTTAGTTGAAAATTTTCTCGAGCGTATCAAGCGAAAATCTTTTTCGACACCAATTTTGACCTTTGCGCTCGCAAAACTTCCCGTCGAGAAACATTTTCTGTCAGACTATTAAAGTTTGACCTAGTGAAAATCATTTACGGTCGAAAACTTTTCCAGTCAACATATCTACTTTGACACAGCGAGAAACTTACGAAACGTACTGTTTCTTGCAATCCAAATAATTTTTTCTCGATCAAAAGTGTTTGAGCAATTTTCTTCGCTCGTAAAATTCTTCGCTAGCAGACTTTCTTGCACGAGAACAGTAATGACTTTCGGCAAAATTATTTTCGATCAAACTCTAAAAATTGAATCGAAAATAATTCTCGACTGCTTTAGAATCAAACGCTACTAACTAATTTGCTACTTGTGGAGGACAAAACATCAGACCAAATCATCAAAACAACAAACGAAGATCCTTCATCAACTCAACAAACGAAAATAGATGCTTGCTCTCTTGGAAACGACAGTCGTCCTCCAATTCTCAAAAGTGGCGAATACACAGTGTGGTGGAGTCGGTTCTTGAATTTCATTGAGCTTAAAGATCAGGCTGAAGACTTGCTTAAATCACTCTTTGAGGGACCAGAAGTATTTTATATAAATCAAGAAGGTGATAGCTCGAATAATCCTCCAGTCGAACCCACTAGGCGAGTGAAACTACCTAGCGAGTACGACAATGCTGAGAAAAGAAGAGCAAAGGAAGATCTAATGGCCAAGAACACACTAATGTAGGGCATCCCCATCGATATCTATAGGCAGATAGATAGCCTCCCAACGGCTAAAGGAATGTGGGATGAACTGAAGAGGATGATGCAAAGAACAACCGAAGTAGGCGTCAAGGCTAAGAAGGCGAATATACTCACGGCATATGATTCCTTCAAAGCTAAGAATGAGGAGAGTTTACATGATCTTTATCGGTGGTACCTTACCCTTCTCAACGAAATGAGAAAAGTTGATATCAAGAAAACAAACATGGAGATGAATGTTCGGTTTCTGTCCTCGCTGCCCACCGAATGGAAAAAGATATCCACTCAACTACGACAGAACAAAGACTTGGATGAGTTGGATATTCATCCTGTTTTTGACAACCTCGCTCAACATGAAGAAGACATCTACGAGATACAAAACGAGCAAAAGGGCAAACAGGCCGAAGACTCCATAGCCTTAGTTTCAGAGAAGAAGAGCTCCCGCTCACGCAAGGAAAAGCATGACAAGCTTCCCAACTCTTCAGAGGATGAGGAACCATCGGATTCAAAGCTTCCTCCAGAAGTCAGAGAATTTGGGAAATAGTTGGTCTTAATTGCCAAGATGATGATGAAGCAATACTTTAAGAATAAGTCATCATCTTTTGCTAATCGTCTTCGAACTACAAGCTCGAAGAACAAAGAGAAACCAACTGAGTCCTCAGAAACCACAACCTCTAAAGGCCCACTTAAATGCTTCAACTGTAGGAAAACTGGTCACTTTGCCAGAGAGTGTACCCTTGCAAAGAAGAAGGATGCTAACTACTACTCCAGGAAGCTTCAACTTACAAAGCAGAAGGAAGCTGGAGTAGCTCTAATGGCAGAACAGGACCACTAGCTAGAGGACAGCTTAGATTATGATGCTAGACGCCGAAATGATGACCCTGACGATCAGGATCCTCATGAGGCCACGGACTTCTGCGAGTGGTCAAGAACAAGTTCAAGGTTCGGGCGCAACGCAGACAAGCGTTGGAGCAGGTGAAATCCAACCCACTACACAAACTACCCAAACAACCCGCACCATGCATCGCATCACCCATACTCTAATCCAAATCGACCCACCAACCTTTCACTTTAGAACGCCTCCGCCTACACCACTATTGACCCTCACAAGCCCCTTGCTTCCGGAAGAAGAAGCAAGTCTCGCCATGCTTCTATCCTTAGCGCAGACTCAAGCTACTTTATCAATCACTCCAGACCAATCGGGACCATCAAACAGTGGAGTCAACCACACGAGTTCCTCGACAAGTATGTCCTCGAAGAACAGTGGATGACCCACACCATGCCCGAGTAAATCCAAAGACAGAGACTCAAGGACGTTCGACAGTTCTTACAGCAAGCTTCGATCGATCTAGTTTTGATAGAAGACGAAGAACTTCATAAAGGTTAAGACCATGGACAAATTCCCTCAAGGCTTCCTGAATTGATTGTTCAACGGGCATATTCCCCAACGAGACTAATGCCAGGATCTCTTCGAATCGAAAAGCCATGGGAAAACATCAGGATTGAGATCCCGTTCCTTGAAGAAGTTCGTGAACATATATGGAGCTCAGAGGCATCTCTCACTGAGATCAGCAGAAGAGGATGTCATATCTTTGGATGCTAACCCATCTTGGACCAGATGTGAGGCTGAGGATTCCAACAATTGAAGAGTCATTTCAAGAGTCTATCCCCGATTTGTCAGTTGCTAGGCGTCTACTGTGCAAAAGGCAACCTTCCAACTCCATACTATATCATAGAACGAGTAGACAGACAGAACTCGAGAGGAGCTAAGCGAGAGTGACCTATTGTATCTCCCTGCCGAGGAGGTGTACCGCTACTAGATGTATGTAAATAAGTACAAGGGTCCTCAAGGCTTCATCAAGAAAGAAGGGCTCTTGGGACTCTACAGGTTCATGATGCACCAAGTTAAGTATTTTGCAGCACATGACCTTCAGATGGCTCTGGAGATCAATATGAAGAAGGTCAATATGACCGCTCCGCTCAACAAAGGACCTGAGATCGAAGCATTTTCCCACCAATCACGTGCATATCAGCTCAGTCTTAGGAATCACCTACCACAATCCGATTGCAAAGAACAATATGTTGATGCTGAAGACGAGATTCATAAGTTTTGTGATGAGACGCTCAAAGTCATCAGGAAGAACATAGAGACGAGACTGGAAAAAATCCACAAAGAGACCATGCTGAAGCTTCACAGGTTCATGAGAGAACAACCGCTTCTGATGGGACTTCTTGAGGACATCGAGGAGCGAGTGGAGCTGAGGAACAGCATTAGAAACTTCGAGCACGCGCTGGGCTTGCGCAGGTCTTACTTTGCCCGACGAGGACAGATGGCTCGGAAACGCAATCAAGCACAAAGAAGGAGAATGTAGAATGCCTTTATAATTGTGCTTTGATTAGATTAGTTGTCCTTGTAATTAGGGGCTTTATTTGTATTTGTCCTTGGTTTAGGACTTAGCTTGTTATTTATACCAAGTATGTTTGGTTTAAATACCTTGTACACATTTGAGCTTAATAGAGATTTTTAGTCAATTGATCCGAAAGGCTTCACAATCCAATTTTCGAGAGAGAAAGTCAGAAAACATTCTCTTACTACACGAATTCTCTCTCGAAGTTATTCAACGAAGGTTTTCGATCGAAATTCTATTTCTATAATTCTAATCGACTTCATTAGGATTGAAGTCTAGGATCGTAGAGTTGATAAATTAGGACCTAACAAAACTCTCTAAGCAAGGGCTGCTAGGAGAGAAAAGACTAGATAAGCTAGAATTCTGTGAAAACTGTGTGTTTGGAAAGTCACACAAGGTAAGTTTTCAAACTGGCATACACCCTCAAAGGCAATTCTTGAGTACTTGCACTCAGACCTATGGAGACCAACTATTTTTTTGTCTCATGGTGGAGCTAAATACTTCATGAGCATAATTGATGACTACTCTAGGAAAGTGTGGACTACTATGCTGAGACCTAAAGATGAGGCACTGGAAAGGTTTAAGGTCTGGAAGAGAGTTGTGGAACTCCAAACAGGGAAGAAGATCAAGATGCTCATGACTAATAATGGCCTTGAGTTCTGTTCAATTGAATTCAACAAATTCTGTGAGGCAGAGGGAATAAGAAGGCACAGAACCATTCCCTACACCCCTCAGCAAAATGGATTGGCTAAGAGGATGAATAGATACTTGCTCGAGAAAACCAGGTGCATGCTGGTCAGTGCAGGTCTGCCAAAATCATTTTAGGAAGAAGCTACAGCTACTGCAGCTTAGATAAACATGTGTCCTTCAACAGCTATTGGATTCAAGACACCAGAGGAGATGTGGACAGGCTCAAGACCAAGTCTAGAACACCTCAGAGTGTTTGGATGTGTTGCTTATGCACATATAAAAAGGGACAAGCTGGAATCAGAGCAGTTAAATCAATTTTTATAGGTTACCCTGAAGGGGTTAAAGAGTACAAACTCTGGAGCTTGGAATCAAGAATGAAAAGGTGTTTTTTCAGCCGAGATGTGACCTTCGCAGAATCTGAGATGGGAAAGCTGGAAAAGCCAAAGTCATCTGATAAGGAAAATCACGATGGATATGATTTTCTAGGAAAAGTTCAACTTGAGGTGGAGCCTCTCAGGACTCGGAGAGAGCATCAAGAAGAATCAGAAGATGAGGAAGAGCCACCAGAAGATAATGAAGATACCAACTATGGAAATGGAGCACCTTCTATATCAGGTACAAATGATTTTTCTGATTATATGCTAGCCAGGGATAGAACTAGGAGGGAAACTAGAGCTCCTTAATGCTATGGTTAGGCAGATGTGATTGCTTTTGCTTTCATAATGGCTGAAGAAATTGGTGAAGAGCCTAAGTCTTACCAGGAAGTTGTTAGGAGCTGTGAAAGGAAGCACTGGAATTCTGCCATGAATGAGAAAATGATTTCCCTGTGGAAAAATGATACCTGGGAACTGGTTGAGAAACAGAAGAACCAAAGAGTGATAAGCTGCAAATGGATCTTTAAAAAGAAGCAAGAAGCAAACTCAAAAGTCAGATATAAAGCAAGACTGGTAGCTCAAGGTTTCACTCAAAGAAGGGTACAATCTAGAGCTCGAATAGCTAGATGTAAAAACAGCATTTCTGTATGGAAATTTGGAAGTGAGAATTCTGATGAATCAACCTGAAGGAAATATAAAGCCTGGAACTGAAAACCTTGTAGGCAGGCTGAAAAGATCCTTGTATGGGCTGAAGCAGAGTCCCAAGCAATGGAAAAAGAGGTTTGATCAGTTTACGCTCATGAAAAATTTTGAGAGAAGCAAGTATGATCCATGTATTTACTATAAGCGAAAGGAGAATCAGAACGTATGCTACCTGCTTCTCTATGTGGATGATATGCTTGTGGCTAGTGAAAGCAAGCAGGAAAGGGACTCTATTGAAGAGCTGTTGAAGGTTGAGTTGATATGAAAGACCTCGTGCCAGCCAAGAAAATACTGGGAATGGAAATCATCAGAAACGGAATTGAGAGGCAACTGAGGCTGGCTATGTGTTCACAGCATGTGGGACAACAATAAGCTGGGAGGCAACTTTACAAAAGGTGGTAGCTATATCAACAACAGAGGCTTAATACATAGCCTTAACTGAGGCTGTTTAAGGAAGCAATGTGGCTTAAGGGAGTGGCAGCCGAGTTGATGATGAAAGAGCAGAAAATAGAGGTTTTTTGTGACAACAAGGGAGCAGTGCATTTTGCCAAAGATAGTGTTCATCATGAGAGAACGTAACATGTAGATGTCAGACCACATTTCATACGTTGAAGCTGTGGATTCAGGTGAGATCACAGTGAGGAAGATTTCAACATACCACAATCAAGCAGATCTGTGTACTAAACCGATTACAAGCAGAAAATTTCACTATTGCTTGGAGCTGGTTGTCTCCCTGAGCATGGGAGGATGAGTTCCAAGTACCGAGGCCTGAGTTGATGAATCAAGGTGGAGTTTTGTGAGCTTGATTTACAAACTCAGACTCAAATGAGCTCGACTGATGATTGGGAATGCTAGAGCTCGACTTGTGAAGGAAAAACGCTGAACAAAGAAAAAGAACTACTTTTGAGCTAAAGAGAAGTTGCTGGCGGGAAATCAGATTACTTACTAAGTCGCCGCTCTCATCGATGTTTTTACAGCGAGCGTTTTGAATTTACCGTTAAAAAGGTTGAAACACTAGCGAAGCCTGAAGGTGTATAAAACAGAGCATTTTTCAGTGTGTGTGTCGAGACATTCTACTGCGTGTAACTTTTCTAAGAACGATAGAGAGGGAGAGATGATAACACGATATTTGTAGAGTGGCGTGAGCTCTGTAAAATCGTGTGATTCGTATCAATAAAGGTTCGGTGCTTGGACCGTGGACGTAGGCTACACATCGTAGCTGAACCACGTTATATCTGGTGTAAATTTCAATTTCTGTTTGCGCAATTTGGATTCAATTTGCTTCGATTACATCACGTTAGGTTATAGATCGATCCTACGTGAAGTCTGATTGTAGTTGAGCAAATTATCCTCAACAAGCACAGACAATCACCAATATCTGTTGCATGAACAAATCATCAATGGCAGGGAATAGATTAGTGTTCAGTTCTTCTTGCTTCTCAGCGCTTCAATAAGTTGCAACGATATACTCTCAACATGCCGAGCCCCTCGCACTGTCCCCCACAAACTTGGCCTTCTTCCAAACATCAGAATCTTCCATCAATCGCTTCACAAACCGGCAAATCTTTTCCCCTTCAACCCATAGCAAATCCTCGACTTGAAACCCTAAGCCCATCTCTTCGACGAGATCGGCGCTGATAATCTGATCAACGTGCCCTGGCCAAGCCAAAACGGGCACACCATGGTCGGCCACGTGCATGACCGAGTCGCACTCGCAATGGCTTATGAATCCCCATATGGCTCGATGTGATGGAACCCTCTCTTGATCCAACCTTCCTCCGACGATTTGTCCACGACTCGATGATCCATTTTCAGGTTTAATATGATCTCCTTTGATAAGCCAAAGGTAGTTATAACCGCATTTTTTGAGCCCTCTCTTCAGTTCTTTTAACCGGTCACCCGGCATTGCTTCAAGGATTCCGAGGTCGACCAACACCACTTACTCTTCGGGTTGAGCATCTTACCACGGTAGCTCGGGCTCGTAGGATCTCAAAGACCCGATTGGAAAACCCGTGGTAAGCTTCTAGGAACCGAGCCTTTGTTGATGCTGCTATCGTTTCTTCATCGAACGTATCGAAGGTGTTCAAGAAAAACCCCATCAACCCTCGAAAGTGATCGAGCATTTGGTAGGAGATAGGAAGTTAATAGATGGTTTGATTCCAAATCTTGCTTCCATGTTTGTCGGAATGTTTGACTTCACTATGTTCCCTAATCCTTGGATTTCAATCTTTTCCAAGCTACGATCACTAACAACTCGAATGTTCTCGGACAGTAGACTAGGTAGACATGAAACGAGAGAAAAGAACTTTGCAAAGGTAGTCGAGAGTATAAAGAGAGGGATACTGAGATCTTATGAGAGTTCAGCCATTGTAGCACCGATGGAAAACTCCGTGACGAAAGCAGAAACTTGCAAAGAAGGCGGTAGGGACTTAGCTGGTAAAGTGGCGGTTTATCTTTTCCCAACGCTCGATGAAAGGATCGTTACAATCATAGTGTCAAAGAGCATCGGCTTTGATTGCTCTATCATTGAGAACCAAGTTAACTTGAGATCCAACGGTTGGGGTTGAACGTTGATCAAGGGCGAGGGAAGCCATTTTAACTGCTAGTCGATGTAATGCAGTTTGAGTTTCCCAGACTGCCCGGAAGAAAACTAAGTGAGGAGGCTTTGATAAACACATTGTAGTTGATGGGGTTTTCTATGAGCTTAGCTGCTTATTCTTTAAAGAGATAACTATATAGATAAGAGGACATATGTTATAGTCAATTTTCTGTTGAATAATCTCAACATGGATCCCTCCAATAATTGCATAAGGAAACAAAAAAAGAAAACTCAGCTCCGCCGAATATTTTGCACGCCAATGAAGAAAAAAAGAGCTAATGAAGATCGGATTAAAGGAAAAATATAAAGCAACTTAGATTTTTCTTCGTTCGTCTTGTAGTGACTGTTTAGCATTATAAATAGCATATACGTGCATGTGTGTTATGTAGAACATATAGAAAGCCACAACAAGTGTTCGTTCCTTAAATATCGTAGCCACACGCATATACAGAGTTCATATTTTCTGCACTCGAAGCACTCACGCGCACATCACGAACCAGTTAATAACAAATTCATATCAGAGCTATGTCAATAGTCAGAGCAACCGCTGGCCAAATGCCCATCCCGAAGCTCACCAAATCAACTACGAAAAGTGGAGTATTCAAATGAAAGTGCTACTCAAGATACGTGGGAGATCGTCGCGAATGGATACACCACCAAAAATACAGATGGGTACACAACAACCCAACTAAAGACGCTGAAGGAATTCGGCAAACAAGATAAGTTCGCTGTTTATTCCATCTACCATTCCATAGATGAGGCCAGCTTTGGAAAAATAGCCGAGGCCAAAACATCGAAGGATGCATGGGAGATGCTGGGAAAAGCATACAACGGTACCAATCGAGTAAAGCAAGTACGATTGCACTCTTTGTGGTGAGTTCGAAATGACAAAAATAAAGGAGGGCGAAGTGTCCGAGTATATAATGAGAGAGCAAACCATCGTAAACCAGTTGAAGAGAAATGGTAAGGCCCTAACGGATGCTCGAGTCGTCGAACAAATTTTGCGGTCCCTGACCAACGAGTACGAGAACGTGGTATGTGCAATTGAAGAATCCAAAGATCTGAAAAAATGACGGTCGATGAACTCTCTGGTTCGCTCGAAGCTCACGAGCAGCGAAAGAAAAAGAAGAAACATGAGTCTTTAGACGAGGCCTTGCAGCTGAATTGTCCATTAATGACGACAAGGCGTTGTATAGACACCACAGTCGAGGAAAAGGACATGGCCAACAAGGACGTGGTTCCGGTCAGAGCACAGGCCCAAGACGAGGCTACAATCACGGAAAATAAGGACAAAACAGCAACCACAATTGGAGAGGACGACGCGAGCACGAGGACGTGGTGGCCGCTCAAATCGACCAGGCGTTGAATGCTACAATTGCGGAAAGTTTGGGCACTTTGCGAAGGACTGTTGGTCCAACAAGAAGGTGGAAGAAAATGCGAACCTAGTCGTACATGAAGAGCCAAAAGACGATGGCGTTCTTTTAATGGAGCTCGAGGATAAAAATCCAGGCAGCGACGTGGTGTGGTATCTCGACACTGGTGCTAGCAATCACATGAGCTGACAGAAACGTCTCTTCATCGATTTAAATAATATCAGCGACGGACATGCTTCTTTGGGCGACGCATAAAAAATCAAAGTCAAAGGCCGTGGGAAAATATGTTTCTCCCAAAATGACGACAAAAAAGGGTCGGTCGAGGACGTTTATTTCGTACCCAGACTTGAAGACGAACATCTTAAGCATGTGGCAGTTGCTTGAAAAAGGATGTTCGGTGTTCATGAAACACCGCTCACTACAACTAACGAATAAAGACGGCAAATTGATCGCATGGGTCCAGATGGAAAGGAACCAACTGTTCAAACTCAACCGAAAGACGATACAAGAATATGTCTGCAAGTTGACTTGGCGGACAAAGATCATTCATGGCGTATGCCTTTTGGGCATTTATACTATGGAGGACTGAAGGAACTCTCCAAGAAAGGCATGATGCACGGGATGCCGATGATAGAGGGAGAAAAGAAACTTTGCAAGTTGCGTGATTAACAAACAGGTGAGAACGTCCTTTCAGAAGCAAACAGGATTTCGAGGAAGCAAACCGCTCGAGCTGATACACATCGATGCGGACCTATCACTTCGACATCATTTAGCGAAAAAAGATTACTTCATCACATTCATCGACCATTACTCGAGAAAGACTTGGGTATATTTTTTGAAAGAAAAATCCGAAGCACTGCAGACGTTTACAAAATTAAAATCTATGGTCAAGAAGGCGACAAGTTAAGCATCAAGGCATTCCGTTCAGACCGAAGTGGAGAATACATGTCAGGTGCTTTCATAGCTCTTTGCAAGGAATAGAGCGTCAGGAGATTCCTCACCACGCCGTATTCGCCTCAACAAAACGGTGTGGCTAAAAGGAAAAATCGTACCATCTCGACATGGTTCGATCAATGTTGAAAAGAAAAGAGATGCCAAAGGAGTTCTAGGCTGCGGCGGTACAATCTGCTGTGTATATTCAAAATCGATGCCCACATCACAGCCTCGAGAATCGAACACCACAAGAAGCATGGAGTGGCCAGAACCGACCGCAGCGCACTTCAAAATTTTTGGAAACGCGGCGTATGCACATGTGCCTAACCAAAAAAGAACCAAGCTGGACGGCAAAAGTAGAAGCTTGTTTTTGTTGGGTACGATGAGAATACGAAGGCGTACCAGCTGTATGATCCAAAAAATAAAAAAGGTGATAATAAGTCGAGATGTTCGAGTAGACAAAAAAAATTGTGGGGCTGGAACGTTGAAGAAAAACAAGCCTGAAGAACTATTGAGTGTTGCACCAAGCATGTCCCAGTTTCATCTCAAGAAAATATCGAGGAGGACGAACCAAGACAGCCCAAGGTGCAAAGCATGCAGGACTTGTACGAAACAAGCGAACAGGTTCACCTAGTCTGCTTACTGGCCTACTCGAAACAAATTAGTTTCGAAGAAGCCTTAAGAAACAAGAGATGGAAAACGGCGATGGAGGAGATCAAGGCGATTGAAAAAATGGAGAAGTAAAGATGGTGCATGTAGCGAGTCTATACCAGGTTGCAGATATTTTTACAAAGCCATTATCGGCAGGTACGTTCGAGAATCTGAAATAAATGCTCGGAATGAAAGAGCGGAAGACGTTAAGATTATGTCAACGTGGATCCCTCCAATAATTGCATAAGGAAACAAAAAAAGAAAAGTCAGCTCCGCCGAATATTTTGCAGGCCAATGAAGAAAAAAAAGAGCTAATGAATATCAGATCAAAGAAAAAATATAAAGCAACTTAGCCTTTTCTTCGTTTGTCTTGTAGTGATTGTTTAGCATTATAAATATCATATACGTGCATGTGTGTCATGTAGAACATAGAGAAAAAAGCTACAGCAAGTGATCGTTCCTTAAATCTCTTAGCCACACACACATACAGAGTTCATTTTTTTTGCACTCCAAGCACTCACGCGCACATCCCCAACCAGTCAATAACATTTTCTAACGTATAACGTTTAGGTTGTGACATTGACATCGTTGCTGCAATATTTCTAATAGAAGTATCGCATGTGCTAGTCCATGAAATAATCGCATAAAAAAGAATGAAAAGGTTAAGAGGTCAGATATAATACCCTCCACAAGGAGCGTCTTCGATTCCACATGATTTCCTTGAGATTGTGGTCTGCAGAATCGAGACAGAATATATGAGCCAGAAAGACTAATCATGTTGAAAGTCAGAAGTCATTTCCAGGGGCGATCTAGCATAGGACCCGAGGGGGCCACGCCCCCCAGGAAATTTTCAAAATTTTTAGTACTATATATGTAGTATATAGTTTTAGCACGTACAAATATGTTTCTGTTTTACAAATGCACTAATATATTATGTAGTATGGTGGTGGGGGAGATGTTTTTCACTTACGTGGTTGTTTGTTCAATTCGATTCTAGTACCAATATTTTTCTTTTGTTTTTTATATTGTTTTTGCTTCGTTGTTTTTGTATTTTGTCCTTTGCGATTTTTAACTTTTTAGTTTTTTTTAATTGTTACCTTTATATTATAATTTTATATGTTAGACATTTTTTGTGGCTTACTGTTTCTTTTTAGTTCTTAGCATTTTTTTTTATCTTTTTGGTTTTTATCCCAAATACAACTAACTTAATTATAAATAATATTGATTGGTTTTTTATTTAATATCTAAGTTAATTCTTTTCACCTTTTCTAATTCATTTCATGGTCCATTTAAAGTTTTATTTTCACTTGCAATACAAACCTAGCTATTTATAAAAATTTTAAACAACATATAATTACTGACCTTATTAAATTTAAAAATCAATTGCCGAATAAAAAAAGGCTATTAAATAAAAAGTTCAAGGAAATATTGCAATTTATATTCGTATGATATATGACTTATGTTATTTTTCTCTTTTTCTTATAGCATATTATTATTATTGTTTTATTAGTATTATAATTATTATTATATATATCACGCTCCATATTATTATATTCATATGTTTTGCTAGAAAATATATTTTAATTGATAAATCTTTCAAAGGAAGATAGTAAATGAAAATTTCTATTCTACGTGACCTAATTACCAACTCCATTTATATTGCGGTCCCCCTCTTAGAAATTCCCAGATTCACCCCTGGTCATTTCATACGTGATAATTAACGAAGTTCAGATGTGATTCATATTGAACTTAGTTGAAATATGGGACTATGGCGGCATTCTTTCCGTGGAAAGAAAGAGTGGTCCATGAAATGGAGATTGTTACTATTTCTGTCAATTACTTCATTAACTTAAGCGATTATTATATGATACCAACATGGCACCTAATTCTGCCTTGTTTTATGAGTGATGAGATTTTTACTTATTAACCCGCCCGTCAACCCCTTTACTACCGTACTCTGAATTTTCTAATAGTAGTTGCAGGATAAATTGATAACTTAAGCAATGGGGTCACATGAATTTGAAATTTCTATTTATGTCATAAAAATAATGATAATATCGTAACACGATCTAATAATATCAATCCCTTTACATTACGGTTAAGGTTCAAATTCACGCTTTTATTTCGGAACCGGCTAAATTCTAATTAAACGTTGCAGTCGAGTTAAATATGACGTATAATGATGCTCACATGCGTTTAAGTCGACGAATATGAGTTACGAGGTTTTAAGTCGAGTAAAGGAGAAATCGTGTGATCTTATGTGTTAAATTTCGTCTAAATTAATGATTAACTTAATCGGGGAACCAAAACGACCAAAAATCGATAACACTGATGACTAAAACTGTCACCTCGGAACATGGAGGAGAAATGCCCATGCCCCAAATATTGAGGACTATAAATGTTGTTGTCCTCAATTTACGGACACTAACATTCAAAATTGAAGTAATTTATTAGCAGTGCGTCAACAACCAATGTAATGTTGTGATTCATGTGTTGTTCGGTCGGATTATGATATTAGTGTTATTTCTATGTTATTTAATCGTAGGAGTTTAATGTAATCTTTGTTGATTTTAATGTTTGTGTGTGATTGGAGTCGGTGGGTTAGGCGAGAGATGGACTCGGTTCCGTATGTGTTATTTTCGAGCTCTTAAGCCCAAAAGCGCCTAACTCGGAGAATTTAATGAAATCAAATGTGTGTGTAGGAACTATAAAGATATAGAGACATATAGATGAACAAAAAACCTGTAAAAACCGGAAAATGGGTCTTTTTGAGAAAATGGTTGTTACCCCTGGGGTTTTCGACTAACGGTAAAATGACAATTGATTTGAGAAAGAAGCACTACAAATTAAGGAAAAGCAAACTTAATTGATTTTTTAGGCTGCAAACAAGAATTTTAATGCTAATCATTTTATGACTAGAGTTTGATACCCACAAACCGCCCCTCAACCACAAGACCATCTATCCAGTCTCTCCTTCAACAATAATCATCTTGTATCGCCGTTCCAAATGAACGGGACACACCATCTTTCCACCATAAATGTTAGGAAGACTTTCAACCAAGGCACTAAATTGGACTGACATACTCTCAACCGAGCAATCAACACGAACCATGAGCACAAATAGTTACAAGAGTTGGGTACACATCATCCACATCGCATATAGGCACAAATAGTTACAAGAGCCTAAATGCTGAAATAAAGAACATTATTTTGACATCATTTCTTTAGATGGATAAATTTGATATACATTTACTTTGCGATATTAGCATATAGAATAAAAGTAATAATAATAAAAAGAGTATACTGTCTAATTTCCCCTAATCAGTTCCAAACAATGCTGAAATAAAGAAAACCAACTGATATATATATAGCTGATATATATATTATATATATATATATATATATATATATATAAGCTGGTTGAGTCATTTTGTGCCGTCCAGATTAGATCCTATGGATTAGATAAAATGAAGACTTACTTATGAAAGTGTGGCCACGCTAAGTTGGGTATAAGTCGGCTGTACAATCAAGCATGCTGAGGGAATAAGCAGATTATGCAGAGCAGTACGGATCAGCAAAACAAAAAGTCTGTTATCAGTGATCGTTTTGCATGAGCTCTAAAATATACAGAATCCAGCTGAAAATCGAGTGTGTGTTCTTGAAAGCAAGTGAAAATTGAGAGGAAGTGTAATTCTTATAATCTCATAAAAGATCAGCAAATAAAATAGCATGTCTGACCCCGTGCATGTAGGTTCATTGAGGAACCGAACCATGTTAAATCTCTTTGCAAATTTCCAATTTTTCTATATCGTTCCTGAATCGATTTTACCCATCCGAAATACATTGAATCGTATACAATCGTCCAAGAATTGAAGACACTGATTCTACATCAAGAATCACAACAAGTGGTGCGATGAGCGTGGTATAGACATAAATAGCTACAAGAGCCTAAATGGCGCTAGGCGGTGCTCTCCGCCGCGACGATATTCGGCCTAGGGAGCCGATTAATCAGACTAGGCGGCCGAATTCCATTTATTTTATTTAGGAAAAAATAATACAAAAAAGATTATTAATTGACATTATTTCTACGGGTGGCAAAATTCCCACAGTGAACCATCCCCGCCAGGACCCGACGCTATTGGTACGGGGAATCCCCGGTCAAAATGGGGATGGGGAGTTGACGGTGATTCCCCGTTAGTGATTGAGCGGGGACGGGATGGGGATGATAATCTTGTTTCCCACCCATCCCCGGCCTCCCGAACCCGGCCCCGTTTAAATCAAATGGTGCTTCACCACTCCCCGGTTAAATTTATTAATAAATACTATGAAAAAGTAAATTGAATCAAAAATTTTCAAAGACCGTCATTTTATATTAAGGATCGTATTTAAAAGAAAAAAATTATGCTCTCAATATATATTCTTCACAATACACTCGTATTTCAAAAGTATATTATATCAATTTTTTATACTCCAATATCATATTTTACATATTAATTTGTCTATATTACTTAGTTTATTTTTATTTGCAAAAAAAATAATTTGTTGAATATACATTAAGATGAGAACCTGTTAGGAATATTTTATAGTGTTCAATTTCAATATGTTTATCTTAGTTGGTTTGTATTTAATTAACTTTGGGCTAGTTTGTAATATTCTAGTTCTTAGTTATTAGGGGTATAATATACCAACTAATGTGGTATATATACCCCCAAACCCTAATTCATTAGGGTGTGTGTTTTTGGTGTAGTATGTGTGAGTGCGTGTGTGTTGAATAGTAAGAAAGCATTTTCAAAGCATTCAACTTCTTCATCGTCACACCCCACGTCTAAGCTTTCAAATCCACATCATTAGCGTGGTAAATCGTCCTAAATCAGTGTTGTTGGATCGAATAGGGACCAACAAGTGGTATCAGAGCAAAACACGTTCGGATTTGAACAATTTTCGAAATTTTTGGGTATTTTTTTTTTGGGTTCGAATTTCTGCCATTTCTTGAGTTTTTGAGTTGATTTTACTGATTTTGCAAGCTCAAGAGGTAATTAGGTTGTTTTCAAGTGATTTGAAGTGATTACCCAACTTTTTCCAGTTGATTTGGGTGAGTTTTGGGTGGAAATCGCATCTGTTTTTCGTCCTTTTCAGTCCAGAATCGGGTAGATGAACAAATCGCCCGATTGCTACAGTACCTGAAACAGCTACAGTACCAATTTATTCAGTTTCGGGCGAAACAAGTAGCTGATTCACAAAATCACTGTAGCAAATAATTAGTTTCGGGCGAAACTATAGTTTCACTGTAGCTATCTCATTGTAGCAACCAATCGATCGAAACGCTACAGTGCGGGAAACTCATTTTGTATGCGGGAAACTCATTTTGTATGGTCAAACAATTACTCTTCGGTCAAAAAGGCACCCACAAGGCCACTTGCAATCAGCTTAATAAATAAATATATAAAATAATCGGCACTTCATCATAATCGACCTATTCCACATTTTGTTTTTTTGTCAAAAATTCCTTTTTGGTCAAAAAACAAACAAATTCATTGTAACTGTTTTTTTGGTACTCATCCATCGAAAGTCCCTCATCGAAACTCCTCTCTTGGTCTGAAATTATCTATCGAAAGTCATCCATCGAAACTACCAAATTTCACTGTAGCATTTTCACTGTAGTTTCGGGCGAAACAATTTCTTTCTGTCAAAAAGTAGTAAGCTCCATCGATTGGTGACTCAGCATCGATCACTCGCACAATCGGCCGATTGCAATCAATTTTCACAAGATTTACTGTAGCATATTTAATCAATAGCCCGAAACTGCTTTCGCCGAGCAAAATTCACTATAGAGTATTGTAGCCATTTCACTGTGCAGTTTCGATCGAAACACTGTAGCTTTTCACTGTAGCAGTTTCAATCGAAACACTAGGAGTTTCGATCGAAACACTGTAGCAAATTTCACTGTAGCACACCCGAAACGCTACAGTACCCGATTAAAAAAAAAAAACAAAATTTTCTGAATTTTATTTTATCATTGGGTAGAAAGTAAAAAATAAAAAAAAATAAAAAAAAAATAATAAAAAAAAGTTAAAAAAAAAAAACTCAAATTAATATTTTCGGGTCCAAAATTTACGGTGTCGACGACGTTTTCCTAATTTTTTTTAAAAATCAAATCCACAAAATGTGTCAACGATCATTTATATCCAACAATCAACTTAGGACATCTTTGGCAAATTATAGAAAAAGTTTGGGTCATTTTCTCGAAGTTTTCGAAATCATCACAAAATTTTTCGGTGCACGCCAAAAAATTTCAACTCCGACTTTCTTCGATACTTCATGATACTTCTCGAGTAAACCAAATTTTTCGTCGCTGAAATTTTAAAAGCCAATTTCTATTTTCAATTAAATATTATATTAATTACAATGGATGCTCAAGCTAGGAAAATTGAGGAATTAGAAGCAAGACTTGCTAATAATTACTCTGTGTTGCTTAAGCAACAAGAAAGTCTAGCTTATGCTAATGAGGATTTGACAAACGCAAAGTCAAATATAATTAGCTTAGAAACTAAGTTAGAAGATAGTGAATATAGGGTCTGCGAGATGGCAAAAAATTTACGTTCTTGCGAAGCTGAGCGAAATGAAATCTCATCAAAATATGAGACAGTCTTAGAGGAACATCTTATGCTTTACTCTAAGATTAAACGATTAGAGAATGTTGTTTCGAATATAGGTCAAGCGGGTCAAAACTCTCCTTCTAACTTAATTCCTAACGGGGAAAATATTTTACATGATCAAAAGCCTACTCCATGTGATACTCCAGAGACTCTCCATAAATTGAAAGATTTACAAGATGCTTTGGAATCTGAAAGGATAGGTTTTGGCGCTGAAAAGGAAAAGCTTTTAAAGGAGATTTTATATCTCAAAAATTCCCCGTCTTTATCTGTTTCAAATGATTTGTCAAATAATACATCTTGCTCAAAACAGATAAATAAAACAAAAACTAAAAGAAGCATCCTTGTTCCTAAAACTGAGAAAACTTTTATTAATCATTCTAAGTCAATTTTGACTGAAGCTGAAACTTTAAGTAAAAGCAAAGCGCTACAAATAGTCAAGGAACAAATAAAGAGTAGGAAGGAGAAAGGAAAACCAACTTTTAATTCTAAAATTAAGGTCGAAAATGATCAAGAATTTTCCACTCCTACTCCTATAAAAAGGGAAAGGAAAACGTGCAAAGAAGAAGTACCAAGCTTAAGCATGCAAACTTCTCAGATCCCGCACACTCATCATTATAGAGTGAATGATGTGAACTCTAGTAGGCAATACGACTCATCATCCAATGATGCATATAGCGCCATTAGCTCATATTCCTGCTTGAAATACCCAGTCCAGATTTATTCCAGAAAGCATCTTATGCGACTGGCTAGGGAGAAAATCTTTAGGTCTTCTACACCTAGGCACACATTCACCGGCGCTGAATTGTCATTTCCCTCTAAGGTTCACCAAACCTGGATTCCTAAATCACAAATCAAATTGAATTGGACTTTAAAGGATGATTTAGGATCAGTATCTGAACCAAATGTGCTTAACTTGTTTTCTGCTAACAAGGGAGGACCCATCCAAAAATGGGTACCAAAGTCCCGATAAGTTTTGCAGATTCCCAGCATGGGTAGGTACTAAGAGAGCTGCTCCACACTCATGACTGGTATGCGACGAGGGCAGCCAAACATCCCAGCGTGTATGGTATCTCGGGTTGCTTCACATACGCGGCTGGCTAGCGAGGCGAGCGACCACACGAGGGTATATTATATTTACACATGCTTCAAAAGACTTTAAATTTCAAATTTTTGCATGTAAACATGTGCTGAAATGCATAAATACCCTATTATAGGTATATTTCATTATGCATACAACTTATAGAATTTTCAAGCTTAACGTTTACGTATGCATATAAGCTGAATTGATAAATGCCTATGTCTTTAAATTTGTACATTTTAACTATGCATATATCTTGAAGAACTTTGAGCTTAAACATTCACGTATGCATATGAGCTGAAATGTAAAAAATACCTACTTATTGGGAGCGATAAAAAAAGTGAAAAACGTACATTCTAATATGTAATTTTTAAAGAACAATAATTCTTTAGTTTGCATCTGATCTGAAAATAGACAAATACGTTCACACTTATTTTATTGGGAGAGAACTTATATGTTTTAACGTGCATGCATTGAGGGGGAGTATCACTCCATATTTGTGAGGGGAGAGTACATTTTTAGGGGGAGCACATCTTAGGTGCACGATTTGAGTGGGAGAAACTTCATTTAACCTATATACATATACGTATACATATTCCTATATCTATTATTAGTATGATACTACTTATCTACTACTATTACGATAATATATATATATATATATATATATGTATACATATAAAAACAAAAAAAACAAAAAAAACAGAAAAGAAAAGCAAAAAGAAAAGGGGGGGGGGGGAAGAAAGAAAAACCCTCTCAGACGCTTCCACCTCACAAGACGGACTTCACTTGAAAACTCGACCCTCGAGAGTTCAAGAATTACAAAAGGCATGACATCCATACACAAACACAAAGATGATCTCAACCACCCTGCTCCGACTTGCTGATGAAGCAGCACTCACCAAAATTGACGGACGCATGGATTCTAGGTTCCCATGGTTCAGTCAGACCAAACTGAACCTGACCCCGGAACGTAGCCAAGTGTTAGTGAAGATAGTCCATAAGCGACATTCCCATTTGGCAATTCTTGACAATACCGAAGAACGGAAGATACAAAAAATCCTCACCTCACAAAATTTTCGGGCCATCCCATATAGGTGCAGGAGCTGATTTTTATCAGCTCCCGGGTAGAAGTCGCCTCATTTGGTCCAATGGCGCATGCACAACCGAGCCTTACCCACTCATCGATCTCCCAAAAGACCGGTGTTTCATCAAATCACGGGGGAGCCACGTATGCTATCACCGCTTCACTTGGAAGCGGGAGATATTGAATTAAGTGGTAGTCAGCCCCACATCACTGAACTTTCTTGAACAGATCGAGTCTAGGTGTCCTCACTTGCATCATATTTTATATTTTTTTAGGACACATACACCTTTTCTCATCTGGACTTTGTGACCAGATCTGAACTTCCGTAGACATGTCATTCTAAGACATGCTTCAATGATCGGAAGGAAGTCCTACCGTTGCAACATCAAAACAACAACGGCTTCAGGCGATCATCTGTGAGCTACGCTCTTGGATTGATGTTAACGGAACGCCCATGTGGCTCCGGTTCTAAGCCCTGTTCTCACAGGCCGCGTCTCAGAGTTTAACTCTGAACTCGTGTCGACGGATTGCCTTAGTGGCTCCGTCTGGTTATTACCCGCACCGGCCTGTCGTTTGTATATTTTCTCGACTCCTATACAAGCATGCCGATCTCGTTAACACGAATCGCCATGAGGGGGAGAAGAGGATACGTATAAACAACCAGGACCACCCACCATTTCCGCCGTGCGTACCACTATGAAGTCGGGCTCTCCTGCACTCAAACGTCAATTCAGAAGGAGCCTTGGCACATTTTATAACACATCCCACGCTCACCATCAATATTCCGCCGCGCTTTCCACGATGAAGCCGAACTCCACTGGAACCTACCATGTCACATTCGAAAGGAGCTTTGGCACATGTTAAAAGACACCCCACGCATATCTTCTTCTGGAGCCAGACAAGCTTCCTCGAGGCCGAACCAGACAAATTCCTTCGACGAAGACGAATCTGGCGCCGAGCAGAAGACTGGAGAAGACTTGACGACTTCAAAATACGGAAAAAGACAACGGAAAAAGACAAGGACAAGATGCAAACAAAATTTCAAAGATCTGCGACATCATCAAGAAACGAATATCGAGGCGTGGATCATAGCATACGTCCGATCTACAACGTATAGCGTCAAGACAAGAGAGTTCTAGCTGAAAGTGCATTCAAATCCTCCACAAGAAGAGGAGATAGCCTTTGCAGGGGGAGCAAGGGGGAGATTGCTAGGACTCGAGAGATTCTCCATGTGCCCAACAAAGATAACTCGTGCTGAATTGAAGATTGAACACTAAGGGGGAGATTGTTAGGAATATTTTATAGTGTTCAATTTCAATATGTTTATCTTAGTTGGTTTGTATTTAATTAACTTTGGGCTAGTTTGTAATATTCTAGTTCTTAGTTATTAGGGGTATAATATACCAACTAATGTGGTATATATACCCCCAAACCCTAATTCATTAGGGTGTGTGTTTTTGGTGTAGTATGTGTGAGTGCGTGTGTGTTGAATAGTAAGAAAGCATTTTCAAAGCATTCAACTTCTTCATCGTCACACCCCACGTCTAAGCTTTCAAATCCACATCATTAGCGTGGTAAATCGTCCTAAATCAGTGTTGTTGTATCGAATAGGGACCAACAGAACCATCCCCAACGGGGAACCCGATCCACGATAGATGATTACCCATCTCCGAACCAATTCATCTTAAGCGGGAATTAGTGGGGATGGTATGAAGAACGGGAATTTGGTATGGGGACGGTATGTTCATTACCAGCCTCGAACCAGCAGCCCATTGCCATCCCTAATTCTTTAGATGGATAAATTTGATATAGATTTACTTTGCTGTATTAGCACATAAAATGAAAATAATAATAAAAAGACTATACCGACTAACTCAATATTCAATGTACTCATTAATGAAGACACGCAAATTAACGCTATTTAAATTAGTAAACAAACTATAATCTCTACTAATTAATATGACACAAATAAGTAATGCAATATTAAGGCAAGTTCGGCTAAAATTAAAATCTACAGTTATTACAGGTATATAATTATAAATTTTAAGTATAAGAATTTTCTAAAAATAGTAATTAAAAGATAGTGGGTGATTTTTTTAAATTTTATTATTTAATTTTCTTTTTAAAATTGACAGACCAAGGTGCAGTTTATACATACCTGATAAACGAAATTCTTACCAATTTTATACCCCGTAAAAGCGTAATGTCAGTTGTTATTTTATATAAAATTTCTTCGAATATTATGCTTTTACGTTTATAGTGCGACAGATATTGGAGAAAAGAACTACAACCGACGGACTTGAAAAGAAGCGAGGATCTTCGAGGCAATCGGCCCAAAAAACAAATTGGGCCCAAGAATAAAAATCAACCCAAGAGAAGTTCCAAGCCCAAGCCCAATTGTTTAAAAAAAAAGAAAAGAAAAAAATATAATATATATTATACACGCATGATGGATCGCTAGAGCACTCACAAAGAAAAATAAAAAAATGGAAGAGAGACAAACGACGATGGAGACTTGCAAGGAAATGAGATCACTAACACGACTCAAGAAAGAAAGTCACATACACGAACGACAACCCACCCAACAGATGAAGGCAGCTCAAGGAAGAAAAAGGAAGATCACGCCGTTTTTTAGCAGTCAAGAGAAGATATTGTCTCCCATCTCTAATCTATAAAAGGGGAGAGCTAAACGATTGAGAGGGAGACCCACCAAAGTTTATGGATTCTGTTTTGGGGCAGTGAGCAGAGGTAGTAAGCACCAGCGAAGAGCAAGCCCGAACTACCTTTGAGCTGTACCGTGAACGGCTGGTCTACACCGTGAGGCAGTGTGCGCCGAAGGAGTAGCAACGTGGTTGTGCTGTGTCTGGCCTGTGTATACGCTGTGGGTCGAGGCAGCTGAAAAGGAGAGTAAGAAAAGGAAAACCTGAGACGCCCACCACTTGTTCAACAAAAGTCCTCAACGAAGGTCGAACCGCTGAGCCTAAATTCAGGGTCGAACATGTGTTTTTCTTTGTTATTTACGCTCCTCGTTGTGTTTGTATTTCATATGAGTGGTTTAATTTGTAGTATTTGAGATTAGATGAACCCTAGCGATATCGTACGAATGTTGAACGTATTATTAATATGCTTTTTATTATGACTCGGTTACGATTTATGCTTATGTGGTCGAAATAATTATTGGTAAATCGGACGCTACGCTCGAGAGAGGGGCGACGATTAGACCACTCGTAAAGGAGCGGAATAAACTCATCGCTAGAGATAGGTTGAACTACCCCGCCGGATTAGAGTCAAATCTAATAGCTGGATTCATCGTTATTTATTGCGGTCTGCGATTAAGTAAGTTAGGGAAGCTTGCCCAGCTATTTAATACGTAGATTAGTTGTTACGAGTCGAAGCGAGTAAGCGCAGTTTCGCCCAATCGTAGAAATCCGTATACATACCATAGGAATCCTCACGGTCTAATAATTAGCTAAAATTTATAGTTTGATAGTCGTTCGATCGAGCTAGGGGGATACGAAGTCTCAAATACGTTCGCTTTTATAAATCGTCCCAACTCTGTTATCGCTATTTTATCAGATCTTTATTTGCGTGTTTATTTAGTTTATCGATATTTAAAGTTTTATCAAACCCAATTTATTTACTTGGATATTTAAACGACGGTTTTCTAAAGTATATAGTTCCTTTGGGTTCGATACTCGAATATTTGCCATTTCTATACTATTTTCGATAGGTACACTTGCCTGTTGAGCGTAGTTAGTTCGTCGATATTCGTTTTATTTTATTACTCGATCTGCTCGATCAAGTTTTTGGCGCCGTTGCCGGAGAGTGCTCTGCCATTCTACAGAACAAGCTACCGAAAAAGCTTAAGGACCCAGGGAGTTTTACTATACCATGTTTAATAGGCGATTTAGTCGTAAGGCATTGGCCGATTTAGAAGCAAGTATTAATTTGATGCCTTATTCTATGTTTAAACGACTTGGTTTAGGAGAGCCCAAACCCACTAGGATGAGTCTACAATTAGCGGATAGATTTGTTAAGTATCCTAGGGGTATCGTAGAAGATGTGCTGGTCGATAAATTTATAATTCCTGCAGACTTTGTTATTCTCGATATGGAGGAGGATGAAAATATCCCTCTAATATTGGGTAGGCCATTTCTTGCTACTGGAGGAACAATGGTCGATGTTCGTAACGGAACATTGACGTTAACTATAGATGGCGAAAAAGTCACATTCGATATGACTGAATCCATGAAAAATTCTGAAAAATTAGACGATAATTGCTTTTACATTGATGCATGGAATGATTTTTTATCATTGCAGGGACTATCACAACCAGAACCTTTTGCTTCGATGTCAGGATTAGCAGAGATTGAAGAGCCAAGGCATGAACGATCTTTTGAGGTTGGCCAAATAGGCGCAGACGAAGACGAGGCGGAACCTATCATCGAGGTGCACCCTAGCAAAGAAGAAGAAAAAGAAAAATGTTCAACTGAAGATCCACCAAAGCTGGACCTCAAACAATTGCCCGATAACTTGGAGTACGCATTTCTGGAGGACGATTCGAAACTTCCAGTGATCATAGCATCAAATTTGGAGAAGGAACAGAAAATCATGCTCCTAGACCTGTTACGGGAGCATAAGAAGGCGCTCGCATGAAAAGAAGAGTAAGAAAAGGAAAACCTGAGACGCCCACCACTTGTTCGATAAAAGTCCTCAACGAAGGTCGAACCACTGAGCCTAAATTCAGGGAAGAAACATGTGTTTTTCTTTGTTATTTACGCTCTTCGTTGTGTTACTATTTCATATGAGTGGTTAAATTTGTAGTATTTGAGATTAGATGAACCCTAGAGATATCGTACGAATGTTGGAAGTATTACTAATATGCTTTTTATTATGACTCGGTTACGATTTATGCTATTATTTTTATTATGTCTATGTGGTCGAAATAATTCTTGGTAAATCAGACACTACGCTCGAGAGAGGGGCGACGATTAGACCACTCATAAACGAGCGGAATAAACTCATCGCTAGAGATAGGTTGAACTACCCCGCCGGATTAGAGTCAAATCCAATAGCTGGGTTCATCGTTATTTATTGCGGTCTGCGATTAAGTAAGTTAGGGAAACTTGCCCAGCTATTTAATACGTAGATTAGTTGTTACGAGTCGAAGCGAGTAAGCGCAGTTTCGCCCAATCGTAGAAATCCGTATACATACCATAGGAATCCTCACGGTCTAATAATTAGCTAAAATTTATAGTTTGATAGTCGTTCGATCGAGCTAGGGGGATACGAAGTCTCAAATACGTTCGATTTTATAAATCGTCCCAACTCTGTTATCGCTATTTTATCAGATCTTTATTTGCGTGTTTATTTAGTTTATCGATATTTAAAGTTTTATCAAACCCAATTTATTTACTAGGATATTTACACGACGGTTTTCTAAAGTATATAGTTCCTTTGGGTTCGATACTCGAATATTTGCCATTTCTATACTATTTTCGATAGGTACACTTGCCTGTTGAGCGTAGTTAGTTCGTCGATATTCGTTTTATTTTATTACTCGATCTGCTCGATCAATACCACTCACACTTAATAAAATAGAATAGATAATATAACTTATGAGGTCAATATTTAATGCACTAATTATAATAAATAAATAATAGAATAATAAATGGCGACTCGGAATCGGAACAGGGCGAAGACCAGCAAGAAAATGCCTGTGAACCGGAACCGGAACCGCAATCAATGTTTGAGGTGTTGGCATTTCTGATCCCTCAATGCAATTTTAAACCACAATGCTACAGATTTTGAGCTGTTTTGATCCCCGATTAATTTAATCATTTAAAAACAACTTAACACGTAAGATATATCTGTTATTCAAATATCAAAACACAAAAGACCCATTGAAAATGACACATTTCACAAATTAATGACATGTGTTCAAGCACCTTTGTTCTTTGTGATCCAGAGCAATATATTTGACTTCCCACAGGTTTGCCGCTTCTTCGACTACATATCTAAAAGAAGACTTCTCAACAAAATAAATTGAACGAAAAGAAATCTTGATGATTGTAACTATAATTCACAGTAGGTAATAATAGGAGATGCGACTAATAAGCCCAACTAACGATCTTATCATTATGTAATATAATTTTCGATCAGTGTCACAATCATAGATAACTGAGGTTAATAATTGCCTTACCATCCGTGCAACAGTACATTCGTAGAAAAGATTATTAAAATCTTGTAATTTTATAGTATAATTAACTATCGGTGTTGTAGTAGTACAATATTGAATTTCAAAATAGGCTACATTATTAACTCATCAAATAGTCTTAGAATACTATTATGTATCATGATAGGCCAATTAGTGGGGCAGGCGTTCAACGCTTTTCTACAAAATAAACGTACTATACGTTATAAACCATATATCAAATTAAACAGTCGTACAAAGTTGATGGTAATAGAAGTCGTATATCACAATATTTGTTAAGTTCAGCAGTCGTATAAAAATAATGGTAATAACAGTCATACAGTAATCAATTAAGTCGTCGGGTCGAACAGTCTTACAAAGTTCGTGGAGATACCATACGTGCAATAATCAATCACGTTGTCTGGTCGAACAGTCTTACAAAGTTTGTAGAGTTACCAGACGTACAATAATCAGCCATGTTGTCCGGCCGAGCAGCCTTACGAAGTTGATTGTAATAACAATCATACAGTGTCGTATAATTACACATGGAGCAGTCAAAAAATGTTAGCAGATCACTACTTTTGCAACTTTACATATGAAAGCATATTGTTGTGTCTTCATCACTCTTCGATACCTCTGTGGGTTCATTGACACGATGATGGCGTTATTCGATCACAAACTGTCTTTGAACATATTCCGATGATGATGATTACCAATACTTCCAGGCTTCAAGGGAACGGTATTTCATAATACTTACGTCAACAGAAAAATGTTGAGTTCCAAGCATTATTACAGCACATATACTTACATTGTTGTCGAGCTACGGATACACCTGAATCGGACGAAGCGCTTCGATCCCGTACTGTTAGATATAGGTTTCACTATCTCCACCCATTTATACTGATTTTAGTCACTTGAACTGTCTTCTTCAATCTCCACTCTCTTCATTTGCAGGATTCCCACGTGAGCGCATGGGCCAGCGAAGATTCTTATAATAAGGGCTTCAATATCACGCAAAAAGAACCAAGAAGAAAGGAAAGTCCATCGTTAATACTAACCACGATGTTGATTAATGTAGAAATATGTCGGATGTTGTGTTTTTTTATGTTTTTTCCGCCAGCCTAATCCATTTAGTAAACTACCAAGTTATATGCAAGAAAACGAAATATTTGATAATTTCTTGACGTGGGATCTTTTATTGATTGAGACAGTGTGCAACATGGACATATGTGTAACGATCGAACTTCCTAACTATGTATTTTGGCGGATTTTCGCAGCGTGAACATCGGAAAACCCATTTAATAAAAACTTCTTAAAACATAACAATATCGAAGTAATGAGCCGAAGCCCAAAAGTCCAAATCCGAAAATATAAACGTTAACAACACACTTTTATTTATTGGGCCGAAGCCCAAGGAGTAAAAATACGAATCATATTTTCAAACACTCCACAGGTCTCGTCTCATGTACTGCGCCGCACTCAGAAGTCCGGGGAGTTACCGCCATCAGCCGCCTAGTCGTGATGCTTTTCTACGTCCGACTCGTTCGTACCTACACACGTAAACCCTGAGCTTTTGCACAGTAGATGAAAATATGCAAATGCAAATGCGAATGCTCTAACTCGACTTCCATCCCGACACATCTCACAAAATGCACGCTCGACTCTTTTCTCATATCTCATCATCATCTCAACTCATCTCATAACAATCAGGGCCCGAGGGTTAGAAACTAAAGGCAACACGCGCGCAGGGGTCAGTAGCTCGGGAGGCCCCACTCCCCACAAGGGTCAGTAGCTCCGGAGGCCCGCTCCTCACATCTCAATCATATAGTGCGCCTTAGTCCTAACCTCACTACTCATACAATTCGACGACCATCACTCGGTCATAAACTATCCCACTCATCAACACTATACAATGTCACAGTGACTCTGCACAATCCTCACCCCTCGTAACACGTGTATGCTAATGTCGTGCAAGCAAAATGCAACACATAAAAATTGCAAATCTCTATATCACGTATCGACCCGAGGTATCAGCTCGGCCCGATCCAAAAACTATTGTACTCTAAATAATCGGGCCTAAGCCCGCGTTCCGAATTACTCGGCCCAAAACCTTACTCATCGAACTCTCCCTCCGAATTTCACTGAAGGTTCCAAAATTTAATTATTTTCACTTTAAGTCCCAAGTTTTTAAAATAATACTTAAATTCTTTATTTAAAAATATTTTTTCCAAATTGTTTTCCTTAAAACCCCACAATCTCATAATTTTACTTTTAAGGACGCGAATTAGAAAATTTTAACTTAAAATCCGAAAATCTTTGGAAATTATAAAATGACCAAAAATTATCCTCAAAATTTATTTAAGACCCGAAAATTTTCTCACATTTACAAATCTGCCCCGAATTCTAAAACCTCAATTTAAATCTGCACGGATTTTTAAAATTTTAAGTCACAAAATTTTTAGAAATTATAAATCTACCCAGGTTTTTTTGTAAAATTTTCAGATCTGTCCCATAATTTTTAGAAATTACAGATTTGTCCCCAAACTTTAGAAATTATAGATTTGTCCCCAAACTTTAGAAATTACAGATCTGTCCCATAATTTTTAGAAAATTTTTTTTTAATATTTATTTAACTCCTTGGAGATTCTGAAAATTGCACAAAGACCCCAACCGAATTTAAAAATATTTATTAAGCACCTCGGAAATTCTGAAAATTGTTCTAAGGCCCCAATCGACTTTAAAAATATTTATTTAACACCTCGGAAATTCTGAAAATTTCTCTAAGGCCCCAATCGACTTTTACAAATATTTATTTAACACCTCAGAAATTCTGAAAATTGCTCCAATGCCCCAATCAACTTTAAACTATTTATTTAACACCTCAAAAATTCTAAAAATAGCAAAGAAGTCCGTGGACGAGTTTTAAATATTTATTTAACTCTCCGAAAATTCTGAAATTTTGCAAAGAAGTCTCTGGCCGAGTTTTAAATATTTATTTTAGACCTTTGAAATTAAAAGAAACCCTAGAAAACCCTAATTTATACTAATACCCGAATTTGCTCCTAAATTTCCTAATTTCCAATCTTCCTACCTAAATCAGAAATTTCGTACGATCACGTAAATTACCATGAACACGTAGTAATCACGAGTTCAAAAAAAATGTTTACGCTTGTAGGTGATCTTCACCTACCTTACGTCCGTAGAAAGCTAAATCACGGGGTGTTTCCGTGTGATCCCGACCCGAGAGCTTCGATCCCGAGCTTCCGGAGATTTTTCTTCTCCTCCTCCTTTCCGTCTTTCTCTCCTTTCTATCTCTCCCTTTCTCCCTCTCTCTCTGGGCCTCTCCCTCTTCTTTCTTTCCTTTCTTTCTTTTTTTATTCTCTTCTTTCTCTCGGCCTCTCTCTCCTTCTCTTTTCCAATCTCCCTTATTTATTTATTTTCTCCACATGTACCTCCATGTGTATTAGGTGTTTTTGGTCTTGACTTGTTACCATTATGATGTGTATTGATGACTTAGTTCTTGTCCTTAAGCACTTGGAGATGCATATTATTATTATTATTTTATTTTTTTCTTTTCTCCCCTCTCTCTCACCATCTCACCCCCTTTTCTTCCCTCTCTTGTTGTCTCTTTCTCTTTTCCTTTCTTTAATTAATTAGGTCTTGTCTTTGTGGATTAATGTGTGGTATTAGGTTATTTTATTTTGTTTTTTGTTATGTTTTATTATATATTGCTTTGTTTTGTTTCTTATTCTATTTATTATATATTTGAGCTTTATTTTATCATTTTCGTCCCATTTTTAAAAATTTGGGTAAAATTGTGAATTTTTGGCCCAATTCATGAAGAAATTGGATCTTGTTCGAAAATAAATCTTGTAATTTCGAACTTTGTTGAAATAATCCCGTATTAAAGTTTAATGGGTATTACATCCTCCCCCTTACAAGAATTTTGTCCCTGAAATTACATAGAAGGAAATAATTCGGGATAACGATTCTTCATGTCATCGTCTCGTTCCCTATGTGGCTTCCTCAACCGCATGGTTTCGCCACAGTACCTTGACTAGCGGAATGTTCTTGTTCCGAAGTCGCTTTACCCCGTGCATTAGGATCTCTACCGGTTCTTCTTCGTAGCTCAGATTCGGTTTGAGTTGTTGATAGAGGGATTCATTCTCTAACACGTGAAATACGTCGTGGACTTGGGCTAGCGAAGCTGGCAACTCCAGTTGATATGCGACTTCTCCGACTCTCTTAAGGATTTGGAAAGGACCAATGTACCTCGGACTGAGCTTGCCCTTCTTTCCGAATCTTTTCACGCCTCTCATAGTAGCTTCAAGAACACCCGATCGCCTTCCGAGAACTCTAGCGGCCTTCATCGTTGATCAGCATAGCTCTTCTGAGGACTTTGGGCTGTCTGCATTCTTTCTCGGATTTTGGTGACCGCCTCCATCATTTCTCGTATCATATCGGGACCTAAGAGTGCTCGCTCACCGACCTCGTCCCAGTGTATCGGGGATCGGCATTTGTGCCCGTATAAAGCTTCGTACGGTGCCATCCTGATTGAAGAATGATAACTGTTGTTATACGAGAATTCGATCAGACGAAGGTATTTGCTCCAGTTCCCTTTGAAGTCTAAGACACGGAGCATATCTTCGAGGGTCTGAATAGTTCGTTCTGATTGCCCATCGGTTTGGGGATGATAAGCGGTGCTGAACGAAAGCTTCGTCCCCATTGATTTCTGTAAGCTCATCCAGAACTTGGACAGAAATTTCGAATCTCGATCCGAGACGATGGACGAAGGAATCCCGTGAAGTCGAACAATTTCTTGAATATACAATTTAGCATGTTGCTCCAAAGAGAAGGTTGAACAAATAGGTAGAAAATGGGCGGACTTAGTTAATCGATCTACAATTACCCAAATGGCGTCGTGGCCTTTCGCATTTTTCGGCACGCCGACGATAAAGGCCATGGTAATATGATCTCATTTCCACTCGGGAATAGACAAGGATTGCACCATCCCTGCCAGCCTCTGATGTTCCGCCTTGACTTGTTGGCAAGTGAGACACTGGCTTACGAGCGTCGCAATGTCTCCCTTCATTCCCGGCCACCAGTACGTCTCGCGTAAATCTCGATACATCTTCGTAGCTCTAGGGTGTACCGAGTACGTAGTGCCGTGTGCCTCCGTCATTATGGTTTTTCGGAGTTCTGCATTATCGGGCACAAACAGACGATTGTTATAGAATAAATTCCCGTCTCCTTGTAATTTGATTTCTGATGAAGTCGCGATTGTTTGGTCGCTTGTCAATTTCAGATACAGCTCGTCTTGCTCCTGAGCTTTCTTGATCTGCTCCGACAACGTAGGGTGAAGAGTTAACGCTGCCATTCTAGCCTCGATCTTGCCAAAATTTATTACTTCTACTTCGAGGTTGTGGAGTTCCGTGTTCACTGCCTTTCGACTCAATGCGTCGGCGATTACATTTGCTTTGCCTGGGTGATAGTTGATCATGCAAACGTAGTCTTTAACGAGCTCCAACCAAAGTCGTTACCTCATATTCAACTCCTTCTGGGGAAAGAAGTATTTCAGGCTCTTAAGGTCGGTGTAGATCTCGCACCGTTCCCCGTAGAGATAATGACGCCAGATTTTTAGGGCGAACACAACTGCTGCGAGTTCGAGATCATGCCTGGGGTAATACTTCTCATAAGGTTTCAACTGTCGGGAGGCATACGCAATTACCTTCCAGTTCTGCATCAGCATGCACCCCAAGCCAATCTTCGAGGCATCACTATACACCGAAAAGCCTTCGGAACTAGAGGGAATCGTAAGAACAGGAGCCGTTGTCAATCGTTTCTTCAACTCTTGGAAGCTTTGCTCGCATGGTTCCGTCCACTTGAATGGGACGTTCTTCTTCGTCAGGTTCGTGAGTGTCGAGGCAATGCTGGAAAAGTCCTTAATGAACTTTCGCTAGTATCCAGCAAGCCCGAGAAAACTCCTGACCTCCGTGGGAGTGGTTGGTCGTGGCCAATCGCTTACGGCTTGCTGGGGTCCACAGAAATCCCATTTTCGGAGACAATGTGTCCCAGAAAGGCCACTTGCGTGAGCCAAAATTCCCATTTCTTGAATTTGGCGTAGAGTTGTTTTTCCCGAAGAATTCCGAGAACCGTTCTTAAATGAGCTTCGTGTTCCTCCTTCGTTTTAGAATAAACGAGGATATCATCTATAAAGATGATTACGAAGTGGTCGAGGAAATCTTTGAAGACCCGATGCATTAGGTCCATAAATACAGCTGGAGCGTTCGTCAACCCGAAAGGCATAACCAAAAATTCATAGTGGCCATACCTCGTGGTTAACGCCGTTTTCGGGACGTCGGCTTCCCGAACCTTCAGCTGATGGTACCCAGATCGTAAATCAATTTTGGAAAATATAGACGCTCCTTTTAGCTGATCGAACATTTGTCAATTCTGGGCAGTGGATATTTGTTTTTGATCGTTAGTTTATTCAGCTCTCGGTAGTCGATACAGAGTCTCATCGACCCGTCCTTACGAACGAACATGACCGGTGCTCCCCATGGCGAGAAACTGGGCTGAATAAATCCTTTCTGCAATAGCTCGTCAAGTTGCTCTTTTAACTCTCGTAGTTCGCTTGGTGCTAAACAGTACGGAGTCTTAGAGAACGGTGATGCTCCTGGAGTTAGGTCGATCGCGAATTGGAGTTCTCGATCAGGAGGTAGTCCCAAGAGATCATCGGGAAATACGTCGGGAAATTCATTTGCAACGGGTACGTCTTCTAATTTCGGTTGAGGCGATTCGTCGGTCTTTATTGCAAATAGGAGAAAAGACTCATCCCGAATTCAGGAGTCGTTAGGCTTTTAAGGCAGAAATTTGATGGATTTTGCTCTTCTCTTCGCTCCCACAAACGTGAACATTACGTCTTCGGGAATTTGGAACGCCACCATCTTCTTCTGGCAATTGATTATGGCCCCGTATTTCGAGAGCCATTCCATTCGAAGATGTGCTGGTCGATAAATTTATAATTCCTGCAGACTTTGTTATTCTCGACATGGAGGAGGATGAATATCCCTCTAATATTGGGTAGGCCATTTCTTGCTACTGGAGGAACAATGGTCGATGTTCGTAACGGAACATTGACGTTAACTATAGATGGCGAAAAAGTCACATTCGATATGACTGAATCCATGAAAAATTCTGAAAAATTAGACGATAATTGCTTTTACATTGATGCATGGAATGATTTTTTATCATTGCAGGGACTATCACAACCAGAACCTTTTGCTTCGATGTCAGGATTAGCAGAGATTGAAGAGCCAAGGCATGAACGATCTTTTGAGGTTGGCCAAATAGGCGCAGACGAAGACGAGGCGGAACCTATCATCGAGGTGCACCCTAGCAAAGAAGAAGAAAAAGAAAAATGTTCAACTGAAGATCCACCAAAGCTGGACCTCAAACAATTGCCCGATAACTTGGAGTACGCATTTCTGGAGGACGATTCGAAACTTCCAGTGATCATAGCATCAAATTTGGAGAAGGAACAGAAAATCATGCTCCTAGACCTGTTACGGGAGCATAAGAAGGCGCTCGCATGAAAAGAAGAGTAAGAAAAGGAAAACCTGAGACGCCCACCACTTGTTCGATAAAAGTCCTCAACGAAGGTCGAACCACTGAGCCTAAATTCAGGGAAGAAACATGTGTTTTTCTTTGTTATTTACGCTCTTCGTTGTGTTACTATTTCATATGAGTGGTTAAATTTGTAGTATTTGAGATTAGATGAACCCTAGAGATATCGTACGAATGTTGGAAGTATTACTAATATGCTTTTTATTATGACTCGGTTACGATTTATGCTATTATTTTTATTATGTCTATGTGGTCGAAATAATTCTTGGTAAATCAGACACTACGCTCGAGAGAGGGGCGACGATTAGACCACTCATAAACGAGCGGAATAAACTCATCGCTAGAGATAGGTTGAACTACCCCGCCGGATTAGAGTCAAATCCAATAGCTGGGTTCATCGTTATTTATTGCGGTCTGCGATTAAGTAAGTTAGGGAAACTTGCCCAGCTATTTAATACGTAGATTAGTTGTTACGAGTCGAAGCGAGTAAGCGCAGTTTCGCCCAATCGTAGAAATCCGTATACATACCATAGGAATCCCCACGGTCTAATAATTAGCTAAAATTTATAGTTTGATAGTCGTTCGATCGAGCTAGGGGGATACGAAGTCTCAAATACGTTCGATTTTATAAATCGTCCCAACTCTGTTATCGCTATTTTATCAGATCTTTATTTGCGTGTTTATTTAGTTTATCGATATTTAAAGTTTTATCAAACCCAATTTATTTACTAGGATATTTACACGACGGTTTTCTAAAGTATATAGTTCCTTTGGGTTCGATACTCGAATATTTGCCATTTCTATACTATTTTCGATAGGTACACTTGCCTGTTGAGCGTAGTTAGTTCGTCGATATTCGTTTTATTTTATTACTCGATCTGCTCGATCAATACCACTCACACTTAATAAAATAGAATAGATAATATAACTTATGAGGTCAATATTTAATGCACTAATTATAATAAATAAATAATAGAATAATAAATGGCGACTCGGAATCGGAACAGGGCGAAGACCAGCAAGAAAATGCCTGTGAACCGGAACCGGAACCGCAATCAATGTTTGAGGTGTTGGCATTTCTGATCCCTCAATGCAATTTTAAACCACAATGCTACAGATTTTGAGCTGTTTTGATCCCCGATTAATTTAATCATTTAAAAACAACTTAACACGTAAGATATATCTGTTATTCAAATATCAAAACACAAAAGACCCATTGAAAATGACACATTTCACAAATTAATGACATGTGTTCAAGCACCTTTGTTCTTTGTGATCCAGAGCAATATATTTGACTTCCCACAGGTTTGCCGCTTCTTCGACTACATATCTAAAAGAAGACTTCTCAACAAAATAAATTGAACGAAAAGAAATCTTGATGATTGTAACTATAATTCACAGTAGGTAATAATAGGAGATGCGACTAATAAGCCCAACTAACGATCTTATCATTATGTAATATAATTTTCGATCAGTGTCACAATCATAGATAACTGAGGTTAATAATTGCCTTACCATCCGTGCAACAGTACATTCGTAGAAAAGATTATTAAAATCTTGTAATTTTATAGTATAATTAACTATCGGTGTTGTAGTAGTACAATATTGAATTTCAAAATAGGCTACATTATTAACTCATCAAATAGTCTTAGAATACTATTATGTATCATGATAGGCCAATTAGTGGGGCAGGCGTTCAACGCTTTTCTACAAAATAAACGTACTATACGTTATAAACCATATATCAAATTAAACAGTCGTACAAAGTTGATGGTAATAGAAGTCGTATATCACAATATTTGTTAAGTTCAGCAGTCGTATAAAAATAATGGTAATAACAGTCATACAGTAATCAATTAAGTCGTCGGGTCGAACAGTCTTACAAAGTTCGTGGAGATACCATACGTGCAATAATCAATCACGTTGTCTGGTCGAACAGTCTTACAAAGTTTGTAGAGTTACCAGACGTACAATAATCAGCCATGTTGTCCGGCCGAGCAGCCTTACGAAGTTGATTGTAATAACAATCATACAGTGTCGTATAATTACACATGGAGCAGTCAAAAAATGTTAGCAGATCACTACTTTTGCAACTTTACATATGAAAGCATATTGTTGTGTCTTCATCACTCTTCGATACCTCTGTGGGTTCATTGACACGATGATGGCGTTATTCGATCACAAACTGTCTTTGAACATATTCCGATGATGATGATTACCAATACTTCCAGGCTTCAAGGGAACGGTATTTCATAATACTTACGTCAACAGAAAAATGTTGAGTTCCAAGCATTATTACAGCACATATACTTACATTGTTGTCGAGCTACGGATACACCTGAATCGGACGAAGCGCTTCGATCCCGTACTGTTAGATATAGGTTTCACTATCTCCACCCATTTATACTGATTTTAGTCACTTGAACTGTCTTCTTCAATCTCCACTCTCTTCATTTGCAGGATTCCCACGTGAGCGCATGGGCCAGCGAAGATTCTTATAATAAGGGCTTCAATATCACGCAAAAAGAACCAAGAAGAAAGGAAAGTCCATCGTTAATACTAACCACGATGTTGATTAATGTAGAAATATGTCGGATGTTGTGTTTTTTTATGTTTTTTCCGCCAGCCTAATCCATTTAGTAAACTACCAAGTTATATGCAAGAAAACGAAATATTTGATAATTTCTTGACGTGGGATCTTTTATTGATTGAGACAGTGTGCAACATGGACATATGTGTAACGATCGAACTTCCTAACTATGTATTTTGGCGGATTTTCGCAGCGTGAACATCGGAAAACCCATTTAATAAAAACTTCTTAAAACATAACAATATCGAAGTAATGAGCCGAAGCCCAAAAGTCCAAATCCGAAAATATAAACGTTTAACAACACACTTTTATTTATTGGGCCGAAGCCCAAGGAGTAAAAATACGAATCATATTTTCAAACACTCCACAGGTCTCGTCTCATGTACTGCGCCGCACTCAGAAGTCCGGGAGTTACCGCCATCAGCCGCCTAGTCGTGATGCTTTTCTACGTCCGACTCGTTCGTACCTACACACGTAAACCCTGAGCTTTTGCACAGTAGATGAAAATATGCAAATGCAAATGCGAATGCTCTAACTCGACTTCCATCCCGACACATCTCACAAAATGCACGCTCGACTCTTTTCTCATATCTCATCATCATCTCAACTCATCTCATAACAATCAGGGCCCGAGGGTTAGAAACTAAAGGCAACACGCGCGCAGGGGTCAGTAGCTCGGGAGGCCCCACTCCCCACAAGGGTCAGTAGCTCCGGAGGCCCGCTCCTCACATCTCAATCATATAGTGCGCCTTAGTCCTAACCTCACTACTCATACAATTCGACGACCATCACTCGGTCATAAACTATCCCACTCATCAACACTATACAATGTCACAGTGACTCTGCACAATCCTCACCCCTCGTAACACGTGTATGCTAATGTCGTGCAAGCAAAATGCAACACATAAAAATTGCAAATCTCTATATCACGTATTGACCCGAGGTATCAGCTCGGCCCGATCCAAAAACTATTGTACTCTAAATAATCGGGCCTAAGCCCGCGTTCCGAATTACTCGGCCCAAAACCTTACTCATCGAACTCTCCCTCCGAATTTCACTGAAGGTTACAAAATTTAATTATTTTCACTTTAAGTCCCAAGTTTTTAAAATAATACTTAAATTCTTTATTTAAAAATATTTTTTCCAAGTTGTTTTCCTTAAAACCCCACAATCTCATAATTTTACTTTTAAGGACGCGAATTAGAAAATTTTAACTTAAAATCCGAAAATCTTTGGAAATTATAAAATGACCAAAATTTATTTAAGACCCGAAAATTTTCTCACATTTACAAATCTGCCCCGAATTCTAAAACCTCAATTTAAATCTGCACGGATTTTTAAAATTTTAAGTCACAAAATTTTTAGAAATTATAAATCTACCCAGGTTTTTTTGTAAAATTTTCAGATCTGTCCCATAATTTTTAGAAATTACAGATTTGTCCCCAAACTTTAGAAATTATAGATTTGTCCCCAAACTTTAGAAATTACAGATCTGTCCCATAATTTTTAGAAATTTTTTTTTTAATATTTATTTAACTCCTTGGAGATTCTGAAAATTGCACAAAGACCCCAACCGAATTTAAAAATATTTATTAAGCACCTCGGAAATTCTGAAAATTGTTCTAAGGCCCCAATCGACTTTAAAATATTTATTTAACACCTCGGAAATTCTGAAAATTTCTCTAAGGCCCCAATCGACTTTTACAAATATTTATTTAACACCTCAGAAATTCTGAAAATTGCTCCAATGCCCCAATCAACTTTAAACTATTTATTTAACACCTCAAAAATTCTAAAAATAGCAAAGAAGTCCGTGGACGAGTTTTAAATATTTATTTAACTCTCCGAAAATTCTGAAATTTTGCAAAGAAGTCTCTGGCCGAGTTTTAAATATTTATTTTAGACCTTTGAAATTAAAAGAAACCCTAGAAAACCCTAATTTATACTAATACCCGAATTTGCTCCTAAATTTCCTAATTTCCAATCTTCCTACCTAAATCAGAAATTTCGTACGATCACGTAAATTACCATGAACACGTAGTAATCACGAGTTCAAAAAAAATGTTTACGCTTGTAGGTGATCTTCACCTACCTTACGTCCGTAGAAAGCTAAATCACGGGGTGTTTCCGTGTGATCCCGACCCGAGAGCTTCGATCCCGAGCTTCCGGAGATTTTTCTTCTCCTCCTCCTTTCCGTCTTTCTCTCCTTTCTTTCTCTCCCTTTCTCCCTCTCTCTCTGGGCCTCTCCCTCTTCTTTCTTTCCTTTCTTTCTTTTTTTTATTCTCTTCTTTCTCTCGGCCTCTCTCTCCTTCTCTTTTCCAATCTCCCTTATTTATTTATTTTCTCCACATGTACCTCCATGTGTATTAGGTGTTTTTGGTCTTGACTTGTTACCATTATGATGTGTATTGATGACTTAGTTCTTGTCCTTAAGCACTTGGAGATGCATATTATTATTATTATTTTATTTTTTTTCTTTTCTCCCCTCTCTCTCACCATCTCACCCCCTTTTCTTCCCTCTTTTGTTGTCTCTTTCTCTTTTCCTTTCTTTAATTAATTAGGTCTTGTCTTTGTGGATTAATGTGTGGTATTAGGTTATTTTATTTTGTTTTTTGTTATGTTTTATTATATATTGCTTTGTTTTGTTTCTTATTCTATTTATTATATATTTGAGCTTTATTTTATCATTTTCGTCCCATTTTTAAAAATTTGGGTAAAATTGTGAATTTTTGGCCCAATTCATGAAGAAATTGGATCTTGTTCGAAAATAAATCTTGTAATTTCGAACTTTGTTGAAATAATCCCGTATTAAAGTTTAATGGGTATTACATCCTCCCCCTTACAAGAATTTTGTCCCCGAAATTACATAGAAGGAAATAATTCGGGATAACGATTCTTCATATCATCGTCTCGTTCCCTATGTGGCTTCCTCAACCGCATGGTTTCGCCACAGTACCTTGACTAGCGGAATGTTCTTGTTCCGAAGTCGCTTTACCCCGTGCATTAGGATCTCTACCGGTTCTTCTTCGTAGCTCAGATTCGGTTTGAGTTGTTGATAGAGGGATTCATTCTCTAACACGTGAAATACGTCGTGGACTTGGGCTAGCGAAGCTGGCAACTCCAGTTGATATGCGACTTCTCCGACTCTCTTAAGGATTTGGAAAGGACCAATGTACCTCGGACTGAGCTTGCCCTTCTTTCCGAATCTTTTCACGCCTCTCATAGTAGCTTCAAGAACACCCGATCGCCTTCCGAGAACTCTAGCGGCCTTCATCGTTGATCAGCATAGCTCTTCTGAGGACTTTGGGCTGTCTGCATTCTTTCTCGGATTTTGGTGACCGCCTCCGTCATTTCTCGTATCATATCGGGACCTAAGAGTGCTCGCTCACCGACCTCGTCCCAGTGTATCGGGGATCGGCATTTGTGCCCGTATAAAGCTTCGTACGGTGCCATCCTGATTGAAGAATGATAACTGTTGTTATACGAGAATTCGATCAGACGAAGGTATTTGCTCCAGTTCCCTTTGAAGTCTAAGACACGGAGCATATCTTCGAGGGTCTGAATAGTTCGTTCTGATTGCCCGTCGGTTTGGGGATGATAAGCGGTGCTGAACGAAAGCTTCGTCCCCATTGATTTCTGTAAGCTCATCCAGAACTTGGACAGAAATTTCGAATCTCGATCCGAGACGATGGACGAAGGAATCCCGTGAAGTCGAACAATTTCTTGAATATACAATTTAGCATGTTGCTCCAAAGAGAAGGTTGAACAAATAAGTAGAAAATGGGCGAACTTAGTTAATCGATCTACAATTACCCAAATGGCGTCGTGGCCTTTCGCATTTTTCGGCAAGCCGACGATAAAGTCCATGGTAATATGATCTCATTTCCACTCGGGAATAGACAAGGATTGCACCATCCCTGCCAGCCTCTGATGTTCCGCCTTGACTTGTTGGCAAGTGAGACACTGGCTTACGAGCGTCGCAATGTCTCCCTTCATTCCCGGCCACCAGTACGTCTCGCGTAAATCTCGATACATCTTCGTAGCTCTAGGGTGTACCGAGTACGTAGTGCCGTGTGCCTCCGTCATTATGGTTTTTCGGAGTTCTGCATTATCGGGCACAAACAGACGATTGTTATAGAATAAATTCCCGTCTCCTTGTAATTTGATTTCTGATGAAGTCGCGATTGTTTGGTCGCTTGTCAATTTCAGATACAGCTCGTCTTGCTCCTGAGCTTTCTTGATCTGCTCCGACAACGTAGGGTGAAGAGTTAACGCTGCCATTCTAGCCTCGATCTTGCCAAAATTTATTACTTCTACTTCGAGGTTGTGGAGTTCCGTGTTCACTGCCTTTCGACTCAATGCGTCGGCGATTACATTTGCTTTGCCTGGGTGATAGTTGATCACGCAAACGTAGTCTTTAACGAGCTCCAACCAAAGTCGTTACCTCATATTCAACTCCTTCTGGGGAAAGAAGTATTTCAGGCTCTTAAGGTCGGTGTAGATCTCGCACCGTTCCCCGTAGAGATAATGACGCCAGATTTTTAGGGCGAACACAACTGCTGCGAGTTCGAGATCATGCCTGGGGTAATACTTCTCATAAGGTTTCAACTGTCGGGAGGCATACGCAATTACCTTCCAGTTCTGCATCAGCATGCACCCCAAGCCAATCTTCGAGGCATCACTATACACCGAAAAGCCTTCGGAACTAGAGGGAATCGTAAGAACAGGAGCCGTTGTCAATCGTTTCTTCAACTCTTGGAAGCTTTGCTCGCATGCTTCCGTCCACTTGAATGGGACGTTCTTCTTCGTCAGGTTCGTGAGTGTCGAGGCAATGCTGGAAAAGTCCTTAATGAACTTTCGCTAGTATCCAGCAAGCCCGAGAAAACTCCTGACCTCCGTGGGAGTGGTTGGTCGTGGCCAATCGCTTACGGCTTGCTGGGGTCCACAGAAATCCCATTTTCGGAGACAATGTGTCCCAGAAAGGCCACTTGCGTGAGCCAAAATTCCCATTTCTTGAATTTGGCGTAGAGTTGTTTTTCCCGAAGAATTCCGAGAACCGTTCTTAAATGAGCTTCGTGTTCCTCCTTCGTTTTAGAATAAACGAGGATATCATCTATAAAGATGATTACGAAGTGGTCGAGGAAATCTTTGAAGACCCGATGCATTAGGTCCATAAATACAGCTGGAGCGTTCGTCAACCCGAAAGGCATAACCAAAAATTCATAGTGGCCATACCTCGTGGTTAACGCCGTTTTCGGGACGTCGGCTTCCCGAACCTTCAGCTGATGGTACCCAGATCGTAAATCAATTTTGGAAAATATAGACGCTCCTTTTAGCTGATCGAACATTTGTCAATTCTGGGCAGTGGATATTTGTTTTTGATCGTCAGTTTATTCAGCTCTCGGTAGTCGATACAGAGTCTCATCGACCCGTCCTTACGAACGAACATGACCGGTGCTCCCCATGGCGAGAAACTGGGCTGAATAAATCCTTTCTGCAATAGCTCGTCAAGTTGCTCTTTTAACTCTCGTAGTTCGCTTGGTGCTAAACAGTACGGAGTCTTAGAGAACGGTGATGCTCCTGGAGTTAGGTCGATCGCGAATTGGAGTTCTCGATCAGGAGGTAGTCCCAAGAGATCATCGGGAAATACGTCGGGAAATTCATTTGCAACGGGTACGTCTTCTAATTTCGGTTGAGGCGATTCGTCGGTCTTTATTGCAAATAGGAGAAAAGACTCATCCCGAATTCAGGAGTCGTTAGGCTTTTAAGGCAGAAATTTGATGGATTTTGCTCTTCTCTTCGCTCCCACAAACGTGAACATTACGTCTTCGGGAATTTGGAACGCCACCATCTTCTTCTGGCAATTGATTATGGCCCCGTATTTCGAGAGCCATTCCATTCCGAAGATAATGTCGTAGCCGTTCATCGGGATCACGATTAAATCTACGCTCAAACTCCTTCCTTCGATCGTCACGGGACATTTCTCCAACACTAGATTAGTTCGAGTTGGATCCCCGTATGGTAGGGTTACTACGTAGTTGTAATCAGATAAGGTAGGAGAGATGCCTATCTTGGTCACATATTTGGCCGACACAAACGAGTGCATGCTCCAGAATCAAACAACACGGAAGTAGGCACGTCATAAATTTGTAACGTACCGGTCACCACTGTAGGATTTGCCTCTGCCTCTTCATTGGTTAATGTGAACACCCGTGCTGGAATCAGTGGTGGTAGCGCCTCCGCCCCTTCATTAGTCAACGCAAACATTCGAGCCGGAGTCGGTGGTGGTAGCGCCTCCACCCCTTCATTGGTCATCGCAAACACTCAGCTAGAACTGGTGGCGGTCGAGCGAGCATCTGAGTCGTGTTCCTGGGTTGGTCACAGACTCGTGCGTAATGTCCCTGTTTCCCGCAGAGAAAGCAAACGACGTTGGGATTGTATCCGGCTCCAAAGCAAACACCGACGTGATTGCGCCCACATTGTTGACACTGTGGTGCGTTATACCGAGGTCGGTTCGGAACGCGGGGTGGTCCCTGGTTCGGCCTCGGTCGCCAGTTATGGTCCCGAGCGACCTCCTTGGTTAGGGCCTTTCCCGAAGAACTGTCTCTTTCGGTCACCTCCACCTCCCTGCTGGTTCTCCGTTCTCTTCCTCGCCTCCTGTGCCGCCATAATCTGTGCCTCCGCCTGTTCTGCAATGCTGGCCCGCTCGTCTACTTGAGAAAAAAATACTCCCCGTGTCCCCGACATGCTCACATCACGGTAGATTTCGAGTTTGAGGCCCACCATGCATCGTGCCACCTTCAGTGCATCCGTGGCCACCATATGCGGGGCGAAACGTGATAATTCTTCAAACTTTCGGATGTATTCCGCCACCGTCATACTCCTCTGCCTCAGATTTATAAACGCATTCATCCGCTGCGCCTACTCGTGGGCTGAGAAGTATTTCTCGAGGAAGAGCTCTTTGAATTTTTCCCACGACATCACGACCGGATCGTTCACGGTTTTGATGGTATCCCACCAAAATCGGGCGTTTCCCCTTAGCATGGAAACTGCGCACAGCACTTGCTCATTCTCCAGTACTCGTTCGTTCACGAACATATCTTCGATAGTACGGAGCCAGTCTTCAGCCATCGTAGGGTCAGTAGCTTGCTCGAAAGTCGGGGGTTGTAATTTGCGAAATCGCTCCCCGATGATTTTCACGCGTTCGGCTGTGGAGATCGATTGCGTTCAGAAGAAATTTGATTTTCAAGGAGCTCGCCAATCTGGTCAGATTGGCGCCGGATCCGTTCGGCAAGAAAACGAAATATTTGATAATTTCTTGACGTGGGATCTTTTATTGATTGAGACAGTGTGCAACATGGACATATGTGTAACGACCGAACTTCCTCACTATGTATTTTGGCGGATTTTCGCAGCGTGAACATTGGAAAGCCCATTTAATAATTCTTAAAACGTAACAATATCAAAGTAATGGGCCGAAGCCCAAAAGTCCTAATCCGAAAATATAAATGTTTAACAACACACTTTTATTTATTGGGCCGAAGCCCAAGGAGTAAAAATACAAATCATATTTTTAAACACTCCACAGGTCTCGTCTCATGTACTGCGCCGCCCTCAAAAGTCAGTGGAGTCACCGCCATCAGCCGCCTAGTCGTGACGCTTTTCAACATCCGACTCGTTCGTACCTACACACGTAAACCCTGAGCTTTTGCCCATTAGATGAAAATATGCAAATGCAAATGCTCTCACTAGACTCCCATCCCGACACATCTCACAAAATGCACGCTCGACTCTTTTCTCATATCTCATCATCATCTCAACTCATCTCATAACAATCAGGGCCCAAGGCTTAGAAACTAAAGGCAACACACGCGCAGTGGTCAGTAGCTCGGTAGGCCCCACTCCCCACAAGGGTCAGTAGCTCGGGAGGCCCACTCCCCACATCTCAATCATATAGTGCCCCTTAGTCCTAACCTCGCTACTCATACAATTCGACGACCATCACTCAGTCATAAACTACCCCACTCATCAACACTATACAATGTCACCGTGACTTTGCACAATCCTCACCCCTCGTAACACGTGTATGCGAATGTCATTCAAGCAAAATGCAACACATAAAAATTGTAAAACTCTATATCACGTATCGACCCGAGGTATCAGCTCGGCCCGATCCGAAAACTATTGTACTCTAAATAATCGGGTCCAAAGCCCGCTTTCTGAATTACTCTGTCCAAACCTTACTCATCAAACTCTCCCTCCGGATTTCACTAAGGGTTCCGAAATTTAATTATTTTCACTTTAAGTCCCAAGTTTTTAAAATAATATTTAAATTCTTTATAAAAATGTTCCAATTTTTTTTCCTTAAAACCCCACAATCTCATAATTTTACTTTTAAGGACACGAATTTGAAACTTTTAACTTAAAAATCCGAAAATCTTTGAAAATTACAAAATGACCCGAAAATTATCCTCAAAATTTATTTAAGACCCGAAAATTTTCTCATTTACAAATCTGCCCCGAATTCTAAAATCTCATTTTAAGTCCCCAAAACTACAAATCTGCCAGGATTTTTAAAATTTTTAGTTTAAGACCAAAAAATTTTAGAAATTATAAATCTACCCATCTTTTTTGTAAAACTTTCAGATCTGTCCCCAATTTTTAGAAGTTTCAGATTTTTGTCCCTAAACTTTAGAAAATTTACAATTAACCGCAGCCGAATGTTTTTAATGTTTATTTAACCCCTCGGAGATTCTGAAAATTTCACAAGGACCCCTTTTGAGTGTTTTTTTAATATTTATTTAACTCCTTGGAGATTCTGAAAATTGCACAAAGACCCCAACCGAATTTAAAAATATTTATTAAGCACCTCGGAAATTCTGAAAATTGTTCTAAGGCCCCAATCGACTTTAAAATATTTATTTAACACCTCAGAAATTCTGAAAATTTCTCCAAGGCCCCAATCGACTTTTACAAATATTTATTTAACACCTCAGAAATTCTGAAAATTGCTCCAATGCCCCAATCAACTTTATACTATTTATTTAACACCTCGAAAATTGTAAAAATTGCAAAGAAGTCTGCTGGCCGAGTTTTAAATATTTATTTAACTCTCCGAAAATTCTGAAATTTTGCAAAGAAGTCCCTGGCTGAGTTTTAAATATTTATTTTAGACCTTTGAATTTAAAAGAAACCCCAGAAACAACCCTAATTTATACTAAAACCCGAATTTTCTCCTATATTTCCTAATTTCCAATCTTCCTACCTAAACCCCGAACATTTTACGATCTAAACGCAAGTAGCATGAAAATTGAACTGCATAGAATAGTGACGACACACAAGTATTCATGTAGCGAGCATGAGATCACGTTCGAGCATATATTAGAATGTAAATCACAAATTTCATACGATCACGTAAATTACCATGCAACACGTAGTAATCACGAGTTCAAAAAAATGTTTACGCGTGTAGGTGATCTTCACCTACCTTACGTCCGTAGAAAGCTAAATCACGGGGTGTTTCCGTGTGATCCCGACCCGAGAGCTTCGATCCCGAGCTTCCGGAGATTTTTCTTCTCCTCCTACTTCTCCTTTCCTTATTTCTCTCCGTTCTTTCTCTCCCTCTCTCCCTCTCTCTCTCTCGGCCTCTCCCTCTTCTTTCTTTCCTTCCTTTCTTTTTTTTTTCTTCTCTTCTTTCTCCCGACCTCTCTCTCCTTCTCTTTTCCAACTCCCTTATTTATTTATTTTCTCCACATGTACCTCCATGTGTATTAGGTGTTTTTGGTCTTGACTTGTTACCATTATGATGTGTATTGATGGCTTAGTTCTGTCCTTAAGCACTTGGAGATGCATATTATTATTATTATTATTATTATTATTATTATTCTTATTATTATTATTTATTTTTCTGTCTTTTCTCGCCTCTCTGTCGCCATCTCTCCCCCTTTTCTTCCCTCTCTTGTTGTCTCTTTCTCTTTTCCTTTCTTTAGTTAATTAGGTCTTGTCTTTGTGGATTTAAAGTGTGGTATTAGGTTATTTTATTTTGTTTGTTTTGTTGTGTTTTATTCTATTTTGTTTTGCTTTGTTTTGTTTCTTATTCTATTAATTATATATTTGGGCTTTATTTTATTATTTTGGCCCATTTAAAAATTTTTGTCAAATTGTGAATTTTTGGCCCAATTCATGAAGAAATTGGATCTTGTTCGAAAATAAATCTTGTAATTTCGAACTTTATTGAAATAATCACGTATTAAATTTTTACGGGTATTACAATATGCGATGGTAAACACATTTGTCAAAAGAACTTCCGGTTCATGCATATTGCATAACATCGATTTATTGACGAACATACTCTTACTTTGTTTAGAACTTTAACACTTACTTTGATGTTGAATCTTTATGAAGTTGAATGAGATGATAACCCATATACAGTCCGACCGAGGCGATGAAACAACCGCCCAATAGAGAGACCAACGAACGCTTACGACTATGAATGTTGCCCAATTGAAGAGAGCGATCTTAGCGAGAATCATATGAATCGCCCCCAACAAGGTTTCCACTCAATAAACATGGGCTTATAATAATACCTAATTACGCAGATTGATGCAAAGGTAATTGTTCTAAAGAACCATAATGATTTTTTTACCTGAATATAAAAGTAACCAAGTCCGTCCCGTCTCACGTTATCGCCAAATCTATGACATGGGCAAATGCAAGAAATGGATGTTTAGGTCCAAAATTATGACGAGCGATCGAATCCTTTGTTAACACTCATGCGAGTAAACTAAAACGTCAACGAAGAGGAAGCTAATCGGAGTAAAGTTCTGCACAGAAAAATGGACTACGGGAGAAAGAACACCAAGAAACCTTTTTTATCGCCACCATAACGAAAACATCAGCTCTCTAACAAAGATTGCAAAAAATGTAAGTTCACACGCCATAGATAATAATCTTATAAGACGATAGATAAACAACACATATTTTTTTACATTTCTCTCCTTCCTTATCTCCAATATTGGTTTTCAAGATCACATTTCAACAACACAAAAAATCAAGAGGCAATCAATCAAATAAGGTAAGCAAGTATCATGTCGATTGAAGAGCTGTCCTCCCATCATCCAAACAATCATAAACAATCTCACCTTCCACATCCTAAAAATGCCGCCGTACCTATCTCAGAACCATTCTCATCATCACCATCCTCGTTATTATTTATGTTAGGTACAAGGACAGGTAATTAAATCAATACACAATTAAAATCGTATTCTATAATTTATAATATCCAATTTGCCTTTCTACAGCTGCATAGCAATTGTCGAACAAAGCATATCAAAATCTAAGGATGGTCAACACAGAGATGTAACGGCGAGGTTGCTGGAGATACATATGGTGAGGAGTTTAGCTTCGTCAATTCTGCTCAACATGATAATCATATTTCATTTTCATTTTAATACCAGTTTTGCTTGGCTTCTGATGGAAGTTAGAAGAGCTTAATAACTTTAGGTATTGAAAGGTCAGATATTAATATAGTAAGAGCCTACAGGAACCAAAAGGTTGCCTCGACATATAACAATAACCTGGAAGTTGAACCCCATATTAAATCTTCAATGAGGTAGTTTAATTCAGTATGCCCAGGCAACCCGAGAAACAGATTCAAAATCTGGGTAGCATGACTAGTTGGGCAGTCACTAATTGCAACTTTTTGCAATGCTAATGAATAAGGAATACAAAAAAATGCAGATTACCAAAATCAATGACGTAAAGCTTCAGAAAGAAAATAAAACTTGTTGTTTCTTCACCTCAGGATAAACTAAAATATTCCCTTTAGCTTAGCATCAACGGCCTTAAATTCTTCCATTTTCATCCCCTTAATATGTTAGGATCGGACGGTATAAACAAACACTCGGGCAGAATATTGGCAGCACAATTAATCAGCGCAGTGAAAATAAAACGGAAATCAACACGGCGATATAACGTGGAAAACCCCCTTCAAATCGACGGGGTAAAAACCACAGGACCAAACGATCCAAAATCCATTATCACAATTTCAAGTACAGCGAATTACACCACAAACCCAAGCACAAACTAGCTATGTCACCAAATCAAAGCTCCAAAAGCACAACTCAAAACAAGATCAAAAGATCAAATTCGTCACAGAAAATCGCAGCAGACTTCAACAATTCGTACTCACAGTACGGACCTCGAAATAAAAAAACCCTTCGGGTAGAATGAAGATCAGTGAGTCTTCTACCTTCAATCCAAATTTCAGATCAATTGGACAACGTTTGACCCTCCGAATGTGAGAAATTTCAATCTGTCGCTGCTAAAGAATAGTGCTGAAAATTTGTGATTTTCTTGAGCTGCTCAAGATCTAATCGATCTACTCTCCTCTCTTATTTATTAGCTGTATGTGGGTGTAAAATGGACTGAAATAATTACTCGTTGTTGGGCTCTTCCGAAACATAGTTGGAGCCCAAATAACCCAACAAATCTCCCCCATCACGACTATGTGGAAACCGGCGATCGTACAACAAGCTTCAAACTTCGATATCACCAATGACTTAGTCATCATATTAGCTCCATTATCATCGGTGTGAATCTTCTCAACTTCAAGCTGCTTGGTATCTAAAATCTCACGAATCCAATGATAACGCATATCAATATGCTTCGACTTCCCGTGAAACGTCGGATTCTTACTAAGATGAATCGCACTCTGGCTGTCACAGAATAAGAAATACCTTTGCTGATCAAACCAAGCTCACTCATGAAATTCTTCATCCAAAGAAGCTCTTTGCAAGTCTCCGTGATAGCAATAAACTCTGCTTCTGTCGTAGACAATGTAATACACTTTTGAAGTTTACTGCCAAGAAACAGCCCCCCTGCAAAAGTAATCAAATAGCCCGAAGTAGATTTCCTCGTATCCACATCTCCGGCCAGATCTGAATCTGTATAACCAACAAGAATAGGCTCGTCAGAACCAAAAAACAATCTCATGTTGGACGTACCTCGGAGATATCTCAAAATCCATTTCACAGCGTTCCAATGCTCTTTTCCTGGATTAGACATGAATCTACTAACAACTCCAACTGCATGAGCTAAATCAGGTCGAGTACACACCATAACATACATAAGACTACCAACGGCAGATGAATAGGAAACTCAGTCCATAACTTTTTTCTTTCTCGTCTGTATGACACTGTATCATGCTCAATCTAATAAAGGTAGCAAGTGGAGTACTCACCGATTTAGCCTTCTCCATGCTATGCAGTACCTTTTCGATGTACTTTTCTTGAGATAACCACAGTTTCTTCGTTTTTCGGTCACGTGTGATCCTCATCCCAAGAATCAATTGAGCTGGCCCTAAATCTTTCATCGGAAAACGCTTTGTCTTGTTGTGACATCCAACTTTGATCTCTCATCTCTTGGGACGTGGACAAAACACTTGACCCGAAAACTCTCAAGTGGTCATATCATCCTTACCAAACCAGACTTTGTCAGGAACATCACCCTGCAAAGCAACTGAAGGAGTCAAATTAATACGAGTAACCTTATATAAAGCCTCACACCAAAAATGTTGAGGTAACTTTGCTTCTGACAATAAGCATCTGACTCTCTCCATCAATGTCCTGTTCATTCGTTCAGCCAAACCATTCAACTGAGGAGTCTTGGAGGCGTTTTCTGATGCCGAATACCATATCGTTGACAATAAGCATCAAATGGTCTGCGATATTCACCTCCGTTGTCAGTTCTGATGCACTTCAACTTCTTTCCTGTCTCCCGCTCAACAGAAACATGAAACTCAATAAAGGCGTCAAGTACCTGATCCTTTGACTTCAAAATGCGAACCCATAACTTCCGTGAATGATCATCAATAAATGTGACAAGAAGCACCTGCAAACAACTTCACCTTCAAAGGACTACAAACATCTGAGTGAACTAACTCAAGCAAAGTATCCTTCTTGTGAGGTGGATGATGATGAAAAGAAACTCTTTTCGGCTTTCCAGCTAAGGAATGTTCAGATCTGTCTAACTTAGCGCCTTTCAATCCGGGAAGAAAATTCTTCTTGGCCAAACAATCGAGCCCTTTCTCGCTGATGTGACTCAATCTCCGATGCCAAAGACTAGAAGAATTCCCGCTATCAACTGCATTCACAACACTAGCAGAAACATTAGTATTAAGCCAATACAAATTTGAAAATTTCTTACCAAGAGCCACTATCAAAGAGCCTCGAGTGATCTTCCAAATTCCATGACCAAAGTGGCAAGAATAACCCTCATCATCAAGCTTTCCAGTAGAAATAAATTGCAATCAAACATCAGGAGCTTGTCTGACCTCATTCAATATTAACTTCGAACCCAATCATGTGTCTAAGCAAATAGTGCCAACGCCTATCACCTTCGCTAAATCATCATTGCCCATCTTCAAGACTCCAAAATCACCCGGAGTACATGTTGAAAAGAATTCCCGATTAGCCGTAACATGATAAGCCGCACCGCTGTCCAAGACCCAACTGGTCTCGCCATTCACAAGATTGATTCCCTCGTCGTCATAAAAATAACATATCAGGAGTAGTGGTGGCATTCACACGATCATCACCGTCGTCAACATTCTTCTTCGACTGCTACTTCTTCAACTTATAGCAATATCTCTTGATATGTCCTTTCTTCCAGCAGTGCTGACACTCAAGATCCTTATATTTCAATCTTGATTTGCTTCTTCCTCTGCTTTTGCCTCGGTTCCTGTTCTGGCCCACATGTCTACTTTTCCCCCTATTTTCAGTAACCAACACCTTGGAAAGTGACGAAGTACGTTGCATTTTCCTTCTCACCTCCTCATTCGAGACGCCGCTCTTGACATATTCCAAGGTTACCAATCCACCAGGAGCCGAGTTGGTTAATGAATTCTAAAACTTCCCCACAAGTCAGGAAGAGTATTTAATAGCCATAAACCAACTACTTCCTCTTCAAACTTAATGCCCATGCCAAACAACTGATCAAAGCATCCTTGAAACTCATTGATATGGTCAAAAATAGACTTGCTCTCATGATAGCAAATTCATCGCTTGCTTCAAAAGAAACAGTTTATTGTTACCTGTTTTGGAAGCATACAACGTCTCAAGCTTTTCCGACAACGTCTTGGCATGTGTCTCATTCACAATATGGTTCAATACATTATCTTCAACCCATTGCCGAATAAAGCCACATACTTGAAGATGCTCGAATTCCCATTGCTCATCAGTTTTTGAACCGGGCTTTGATAAAGCGAAGATCGGAAGATGCAAATTTTTCACAAATAGTAGATCTTCATCTTGCCTTTCCACTTGTGATAATTCGCGCCGTTCAAACAAACCATTCTATTCAAATTCGCCTCCATTCTGAACTGATGAAAAGAATACCAACAGAACAACCAAAAGCTCTGATACCACTCTGTTAGGATCGGACGGTATAAACGAACACTCGGGCAGTTGGTAGCGCAATTAATCAATGCAGTGAAAATAAAACGGAAATCAATACGGCGATATAATGTGGAAAACCCCCTTAGAATCGACGGGGTAAAAACCACGGGACCGAACGATCCAAACTCCACTATCACCACTTCAAGTACAATGAATTACACCACAACCTAACCATAAACTAGCTATGACACCAAATCAAAGCTCCAAAAGCACCACAACTCAAAACAAGATCAAAATATCAAATTCGTCACAGAAAATCCCAGCAGACTTCAGAAATTCGTAACTCACAGTACAGACCTCCAAATGAAAACCCTTAGGATAGAATGAAGATCAATGAGTTTTCTACCTTCAATCCAAATTTCAGATCAATCGGAGAACGTTTGGCCCTCAAAATGTGAGAAATCCGAATCTGTCGCTGCTAAAGAAAAGTGCTAAAAAATTTGTGATTTTCTTGAGCTGCTCGAGATCTAATCGATCTACCCTCCTCTCTTATTTTATTAGCTATATGTGAGTGTAAAATGGGCTGAAATAATTACTCATTGTTGGGCTTTTCCGAAACATAGTTGTGAGCCCAAATAACCCAACATAATATTGCTCAAACCTCTATTCGATCACAAACTAACCCGAAACCACTAATCAATAACATCCCGCTAATCCAAGACCAAAGTTAACATATGCCAAGTATCCCTGAATTTTTTTTCCTTTCACATTTGTTTACCAATAGACCCTCGGAATAGAAACAACAGCCACAATTATGTGGTAGAAAAAAAAAAAATGTTTAAGTGATTGGTTACCTTTTTCTCGCCATGCATCCGAGGATAAACAAATGGGAAAGTTATTTCTCATTTGCCCATTCAACATAACATCCATGATTTTATCGGAACCAAATTGTCTTATATCCGACTATGTGCCTCATGAGCATCGTCTTCAACATATAGATATCTAGAGATAAATAATTAGAGTCATAATCGTTATATCATAAATACTATTTACAATTTTTTATATAATTTGCGACTGCATTAACTATTGTATCTAAAGCATGTAATGAGATGATCGTTACCAATCTAGCCACTTGCATGAACGAATTGACTACAATCAACCCTATGCAGTGGAAACCTCTTCGGCTCATATCTTTGCTCAGTAGTTCGGATTCCGATGTCTTAGATGGCACTTGGCGCCCGTGGAGAAACTCAATCTTTACCTGCTTGTGGTTAGCTCTGAAGGTGCCAAACTCTCGCTGGAACTACACAGTGATTCAAGAAGGCAGCAGTATTGGTTAGTTTTATCTAAATTTTTATGTAGCTGCAGCAAATCAATTTGAGTATTTGCTCGGCATTTTCCATTATTGCGGAGTTTTGATTCAGACAGCAGGGAATTTCCGTTGACTCTTACAGAGAGCAGCTCCTTCTTTTTAAGGCAAGCAACAAATGATTAAGTTGTAGAATAGCTTTCTGCACCATTGGCTCAAACACTGTTAATGAACATTTTCTTATTATAGATCGAAAATCATCATATTAAAGAATCAGACAGAACAACGCTTCGAAGACACTTCAAATTTAAGATTTTTTTAATTATTACTAAAATTATACTTTGTTTCTACGTAGATTTCTTCAAGGATATTACAGACAAAGCTCTAAGATATAATTACAAAGGACGCCTAAACACGCATACACAAAAGCCAGCCGATCACATCGCTTTGTGAATCCCTCCCATCGAACTTTTTTATACTCTATCAAGATTTTTATTCCAGAAACCAATCCTAGAACTATTTCCGGGTTTAAATTATGGATTAATTAAGATTAACGATACAATCTCCTTAATTTCCTCTTCAGTGATCCGTCGATCTTCGTTTTTGTCAACCATATATTTCAGACATACATAATGGATCCATAACAATATGTTAATATAAGAAAATGGTTAAGCGTACGTACATGTCGAAGAAGAATTGAAGCCTTGGATCCAAGCTCTTATCCGTAAGCTGTGTCCAAATTTCATGGAGCTCTTCTCTGAGGTTATCAACTTTTGGCCTTCTTCTCCTACTTAATGCATCGAATACTTCCAAGGCGAACTCCTTTGAATCTCTCATCCCTGCACATAATGCAATTCATGACAAAACAAGGATGGACATCTTGGGAATATCATCCCATGATTTTTTCCGAAGAAAAATAACCATACACGTACGAATTCTTTGCCTGAAATCCGCGTGGTGAAGATACCCATCTCTAGCCAACTTTTCAAACTTGTCGCTGACTTCGTAGCCTCGACCCTGTTAAAAATCTTGCTATTGTTACTGATAAATCTCAAACCACACAACGCCCTCTGGGTGCCTGACCTCGTCCGATCAAGCTGAGCTCGCTACCGGCACATGGCTCGAGCAGCTAGGGTGGACTCCAAGCCTCCGCCGGAACGTGCTGCGTGCTTCCTCGGGCCTAACTCTGCAGTATCCGCCATTAATGGGTTGCGAGCTATACGGTCTTTTGAGCAGACTCAACGGCACCCTCAGCACCTGCCTTCTCCTCCTTCTCCCTCTCACCAAAACGCAGAAGGTTTTCTCCTCCTTCTCTCTCTCGCCAAAACGCAGAAGGTTATTGTCTTCGTTGGGGCCGAAACTGCTTTTCCACAAGCTAATTGGCAAGGGAACGCCGTGAAAATTGGAATTATTAGCTACATAATCATTTCCCAAAGATTGAACCCAAGTTAGATTCTCCACTTCATTTTGGGACGACTCATTTCCACCATCAAGGTTCACAGTCAAGTTGGGCGGCAGATTTAGGTTTTCGTGATTGTTAGGCTCTTCGATTGCTCTGAGATAGGCTGCCGAATCGATTCCAGTTTCGACTTTACCACTGTTTTTACCGGTCCCATTACTAATTGAATTGAGTGTATCAGTTGCAAGATTGTTCAGATTGTTCATCTTTCCTATTATTAGTAAATTGCAAGACTGTTCATATTTCCTATCACTTTACAACGTATGCGTGAGATTTTATCATATGGGTTAACAATAGAATTCGATGTCAACAATGTAATTCCACTCACACATAGACCTAAAATGATCATTATCTATTTGAAAGCTGACGTGTCACATAACGATTGACTATATTAGTAGTCAATTAGAAGTCAAGATCTAATTTTTATAAGTATAATAATATATATGTTATATATATATATTATATATATATATATATATATGAGTCAAAACTAATGAGTCTAAAAACAGCAAATGGTATTGCAACTTGGAGTGATCTTATCACTTACGAGATGTTTGCTGTTGTATTTTGAAAAAGGTTTGTTGTATTTCGTATGCATCGAAAACGACGCAATATAGCTTCATTCAATAAAGTAGGTCAACGCCTCATCCCGTTTATACCTAATCACCCAACAATTAGAAACTTATATAATTAATCTATATTTAATTATCGTTACACTACTTCGTTTGGGTGTTTAGCAACAAAGCTATATCAAAATTGGCTTTTGAAGTGGCCATTCTGGTCGGTGCTTCGATATACTTCGTTATACTGTCAATGTATTGGTGGCTTTTTAGTCGTTCGACGCAACATATCTTTAAAACCCACTATTCGAAACTTGCATATACTTCTTTACAATGTCTCGTACAAGTTGATTTGCTTTGATAAACGTATTTTCATACGTTTATATATGTTAAATTTAAGTCGTTCGCATGATAAGTGAAGCCGTTTTGATTATTTTTGTGCTATAATATGGTTTTACAACAAAATAAAACGTTTTACGGCAGTTTTGCGACAGTTTAGTATTTCTCCATTGTCACGGGGTAAACGACGTCCGATGTGTCTGAAATTTTAACCATAGATAGAGGACTCGTTAATCTTGATTCTGAGCGAAGGGATTTTTAATCCGAGGTCCATAATGGGAGATATGAATTTTTGAATGTGCTGCTGTTTTGCAGAAAATCAGTCACGACCGTGAATGGTTTAAACGAGGCCGTGAAGAGCACCAGAGAGCCGTTTTCTTGCCCGATTGTGTCACGGCCATGAACATTGATCAACCAATCCGTGAAGGGTGCTTCATGGCCATGAAAGGGGGTGCTAGAGGCCGTGAATGCGGGCAGAAAGTCGATTTTTAAGCCCGAATTCGTCACGGCCGTGAATGGTGACCACATAAGCCGTGAACACGGGCAGAAACATCATTTTCTTCAGGATTTATGTTGTCACGGCCGTGAGAATGCATACACGAAGCCGTGAACATCCCGTGGCCATGTTAAAAGTCAAGCAAATAAAAGAGACAGCGACTCCAACGTATCATATCATCTTGGAAATGAAACTAGGGACAAGAAATCTCGTTTTGGTGGCTCAATGGCTGAAAATCATGACTTTCAAAGGCTAGAATCTTTCAAGCATGGGATTTTGGCAACTCCTTGGTTTCTACGTTGAAAAAAAGAGCAAAAGAGATAATGTAAATCTCTATATAAAGAGCAACGTGAGGAAGGGAAGGTACGTGAAAGACCACTCTAAGCTCATATATACATATACATAATCACATACACGTTACCATTCTTAGCCCCAAGAACACAACATTAGTTGCTCACCAAGTGCTCGATAAAAGTCCTAAACGAAGAACGAGATTAACTTCGAAGTCGAATTCAGGGAAGTATTTATGATGTATTCGATGTTAATTACGTGCTTTGTTGTGACGATAATGAGTAGCTAAATTTATTGTATTTGAGATGAGATGAACCCTAGCGAGATCGATCGTATGTTTACGTGTATTTGATGTATTGCTATTGTTACGACTCGTTTATGAAGCATATAATTTTGATTATGTCTATGTGATTGAAATTGTCTAGTTAGCTTGTCATGTCTAAGTGAATAAGGTAACGTAGTTGGGAAATCGTTAGCTACGCTCGAGAGAGGGGTGAACGATTAGACCACTCGTAAACGAGCGGAATAAACTCATCGCTAGAGATAGGTTGAACTACCCCGCCGGATTAGAGTCAAATCTAATAGTGGGATTCACCGTGTTTTTAATGCAATCTTCGGTTAAGTAGTTAGGGAAGCTTGCCCGGCTATTTAATTCGTTGATTAGTTGTTTGCGAGTCTCGTATGATAAGGCGCAGTTTCGTCAGTCGTATGAATTCGTACGCATGTTGTAGGAGTCTTCACGGTCTAATGATAGTGTTGTTTACGTGTACTTGATATATGTGTTGGTCGAGCTAGGGGGATTCGAAGTCTCAAATACGTCTGTTTATATAAGGGTTTTCTTCTCCGTGCTACTTTATTAAGTTGTATTTTCTATGTATCGTTATTTACCGTTTCAACAATCAAATGTTCATACTAGGATATTTAAGCAAACGTTTTTCTAAGGTACATAGTTCTTTTGGGATTCGATACTCGAATACTTGCTACGTCTATGCTATTTCGATAGGTACACTTGCCTGTTGAGCGTAGGATATTTCGTTAGTGTTCGTTTTATTTTATTACTCGATCCGCTCGATCAAGTTTTTGGCGCCGTTGCCGGGGAACTATCGATATTAGAAAAGCTGTAGTTTATTATTCTAGCTATTTATTATTAAGTATCAAAACATCGCTTAATCATATTTCTTTTGATCTAGGTACGTGTACGTAGGTGCATGACCCGAAGGAACCCTACACTACCAATAGTGGAAGGAGGCCCGGAGATCGAAAGGACTTTTCGACACAACGTGCGAGAAAACGCAAGGCAAGACGTAATGGCGACTCAAAATAACAATGAAATGCCATTAGCGGTGCAAGAACCTCCAATGAGGGAACTCTGGAGAAACAACGCTGTGGGAACAATTAGCTCAGCAATAGTACTTCCTCAGGTACCGAATAATTTTGAGCTCAAACATCATTGGCTCCAAATGCTGCAGGCGACAGCTCAATACGATGGACTCTCCGAGGAAGATGCTTATCGCCACATCCGAGACTTCCTATCCGTAACCGATGCAATACGGGTACAAGGTGTAAGTTCAGATGCCATTCGACTCTACCTATTTCCTTTCTCTCTGCAGGGCAATGCCAAGGAGTGGTTCAACCTACTTCCCGAACGATCTATCACCACTTGGGACCAGATGCATGCCACCTTCATCAATTACTTCTTTCCACCTTCCAAGGCACTCAAACTAAAGATGGACCTCACCGCATTTAAGCAGAAGGAAGGCGAAAATCTATATGACGTATGGACTAGATTCAAAGCGCTTTTGAACCGATTCCCTCAACATGGGATGATGAAGAGCGAGCAAATTCAGCGGTTCCATGAATCTTTAAACGACCATACCGTGCAATTACTAGACGGAGCATGCAACGGAGGCCTATGTAATCTCAGCGCTACGGAGGGCTGGAATCTTATCGAAGACTATAGTGCAAATAGTTTTCGACGAGGGAGTTCAAGCAATCGAGGTAAACCTCCAGGGATGTACGACGTCGACAGCCAAGTTCGACGCCCTACAACAACAAATGTCAGCGACTAATCTTCAAATGCAGACCTTGATGAATGCGCTCATGCCTAAGCTAGCAACGAAGCCGGCCGTTAATGCTGTCCAATTACAACCTGCCCCAATGACCCCCATAGCTGGTGCGCCTTCTCATTCATATCCGACGTATATTCCGCCATGCGCTACATGCGGAGGAAGCCACGACACAGCTCGCTGTCCCGCTGCTTTTACGACTGAGCAAGTCGATTACATGGGGAATTATCAAGGTCATCGAAACTTCGTTCCAAATCGAGTTCATCCAAACCTGGCCTATAGGAATCAACAACAAGCTCCACCGGGATTTCAAAATCAAAGGTCGCATGGATACCACGGTGGAAATTCCGAAGTTGCCCCTGAAGGTCGCAATGATAAGCTGGAGGGAATGCTCGAGAAGCTAATGAGGAAGCTCGACTCTCGCTTGGACAGTGAAGAGGCACGGTTGCAAAACACTGAGTCTTCCTTGCGGGCCTTAGAGAAACAAGTTGGGCAGATTGCCGAATCAATCCAACAACGTCCTTCCGGTTCATTGCCGAGCTACACCGAGACCAACCCAAAGGACCACCACGTAAAGGCGGTAACGCTTCGAAACGGGAGAGAGCTCGAGGAAGTGAAAAAATTGAAGAAGAAGAAGAATGTTGAGCCCGTGAAAGCAAACATCGAGGCTGACAAAGAAGAGGAGACCGTATCTAAGCCACCTGTCAAGGCGTATCAACCGAAAATTCCATACCCAGCGAGACTTAAAACGGACATCGTGGACGATCAATTTGGTAAATTCCTTGCAATTTTTAAACAATTACATATTAATTTACCTCTTGTCGAAGCTCTTGAGAAGATGCCACGTTGGGCAAAGTTTTTAAAGGATCTTATCACAAACAAACGCAAGCTCGAAGACGTGTCCACAGTCGAACTACGAAGGGAGTGCTCCGCCATCTTACAAAGCAAAATCCCGAAGAAGTTAAAAGACCCAGGGAGTTTTACTATACCTTGTTTAATAGGCGATCTAGTGGTACATAAAGCATTGGCCGATCTAGGTGCAAGTATAAATTTAATGCCTTATTCGATGTTCAAGAAACTTGGCTTAGGAGAACCCAAACCTACTAGGATGAGTATACAATCAGCGGATAGATCTGCTAAATATCCTAGGGGTATTATCGAGGATGTTCTTGTTAAAGTCGATAAATTTATCATTCCTGCAGATTTCGTAATTCTCGACATGGAGGAAGATGAAAATATTCCTCTAATATTAGGAAGGCCATTCCTCGCTACCGGAGGAACCATGGTCGATGTTCGTAACGAAACATTGACATTAACCATAGATAGTGAGAAAGTGACCTTTGATATGGCGGAGTCCATGAACAATGCCGAGAAGTTAGACGATAAGTGCTTTTATATCGATGCATGGAATGAATTCTTATCGTTGCAGGGACTTTCGCAGCCCAATTCCTTCATCTCGAATCAAGAAATAGAGGAAACCAAGGAACTCCATCAGGAAGAGCCAAACGATGACATACCCCTCGTCGTTGCCCAAGCAGATGTAGATGAGAATGTCAATGAGGAACCAACGATCGATGTGCAAAAGAGCAGCGAAGAAAATCGTGAGAAAAGCTCGATCGAGGAATCACCAACGCTGGAGCTCAAGCAATTGCCGGATCACTTGGAATACGCTTTCCTCGAAGGAAAAGCAAAGCTTCCAGTAATCATTGCATCAAATCTTGAGAAAGAGTAGAAAATTATGCTCTTGGACACACTACGGGAGCACAAGAAGGCGCTCGCATGGAAAATAGCTGATATTCGTGGAATAAGCCCGGCGTTTTGCATGCATAAGATTCTCATGGAAGACGAGTTCAAACCGGTGATACAACACCAGAGGCGTCTGAACCCCAACATGAAGAAGGTAGTTAAGGCCGAGGTAATTAAACTGCTCGACGCGGGAGTGATTTACCCAATCTCGGACAGTGCATGGGTGAGCCCAGTTCAGGTAGTGCCGAAAAAAGGAGGAATGACGGTTGTACCCACCGAGAAGAACGAACTCATTCCGACGAGGACTGTCACAGGATGGCGCATTTGCATTGATTATCGCAAATTAAATGACGCGACGCGAAAAGACCACTTTCCTCTTCCTTTTATCGATCAAATGCTTGAACGTTTGTCTGGTCATAATTTTATTGTTTTCTCGATGGACTTTCAGGTTATTTGCAGATTCCCATTGCACCCGAGGATCAAGAGAAGACGACGTTCACGTGCCCGTTCGGGACGTTCGCCTACCGACGGATGCCTTTTGGACTTTGCAATGCTCCGGCCACCTTCCAACGTTGCATGATGGCTATCTTCGATAAACTAATCGGTGACGGAATGGAGGTATTCATGGATGATTTTTCAATTTTTGGTGACTCGTTCGAGGTATGCTTATTTAATTTAAAGAAAGTACTTCAGCGATGCGAGGAAACAAACCTTGTGCTAAATTGGGAGAAATGCCATTTTATAGTAAGAGAGGGTATTGTTTTAGGTCATAAAATATCGTCGAGAGGTATCGAGGTAGATAGAGCTAAAATAGAAACCATAGAACGATTACCTCCACCTTCATCGGTAAGGGCAATTAGAAGTTTCCTAGGACATGCATGTTTTTATCGTAGATTTATCAAGGATTTTTCTAAAATTGCTAGACCTTTAACGCGCTTGCTTGAGAAAGACGTACCTTACGAATTTACACCCGAATGCCTGAATGCATTTAACATACTTAAGGATAAGCTAATTAATGCTCCTGTTATGGTAGCCCCCGATTGGAGCCTACCGTTCGAACTAATGTGCGATGCGAGTGATTTTGCAGTAGGTGCAGTTCTGGGCCAGCGACGGGAAAAGCATTTTCAGCAGATACAATATGCGAGCAAGACTCTAAACGAGGCACAGGCGAATTACACCACCACAGAGAAGGAGTTGCTCGCAGTCGTGTTCGCCGTCGACAAAATATCTCGTTCTCTCAAAAGTCATCATCTATACGGACCATTCGGCCCTCAAACACCTCTTCGCTAAACCTGATGCAAAACCAAGGCTTATCCGATGGATTCTGTTACTCCAAGAGTTCGACGTGGAATTTCGTGACCAAAAAGGTACCGAGAATTGCGCAGCCGATCACTTGTCAAGACTTGAAGACGCAACCCACGAGGCTACCAACAAGGAAATAATTCGAGACCACTTTCCCGACGAGCATCTATATGCTATACGTGAGGTATTCGATGAAACCCATGGTATGCCGATTTTGCTAATTATCTTGTTGCTAGGATCATGCCAAAGGGATACACAAGTCACCAGAGGAAGAAATTCTCAGACTTGAAGTATTATTTTTGGGATGATCCGTATTTGTTTAGGGTTTGCGCAGACAAGATAATCCGGCGATGCGTGTCCTTTTCCGAGACGGTTAAAATCTTGAGCCATTGTCATTCGGGGCCATGTGGAGGACATTACGGAGGTAATCGAACTGCACAAAAGGTACTCGAATGTGGTTTTTATTGGCCTACGATTTCAAAGATGCTCAAAAATACGTAGAGAAATGTGATAGGTGCCAACGGACAGGTAATATTTCTAAGCGAAATGAAATGCCTCAGAATTTTATTCTTGTGTGTGAAATATTTGACGTATGGGGCATTGATTTTATGGGTCAGTTTCCTACCTCTTTCAAGAATCGATATATCCTAGTTGCAGTTGACTATGTTTCAAAATGGGTAGAGGCACAAGCGCTACCCACTAATGATGCTAGGGTTGTTGTAAAATTTTTGAAAACATTATTTTCTCGATTTGGCTCACCTCGTTGCATAATTAGCGATAAAGGTACGCATTTATGTAACACTCATTTTGCAAGGACGCTCGAAAAATACGGCGTAAAACATAGTGTTACCACGGCGTACCATCCTCAAGCGAGCGGCCAAGCAGAAGTCGTAAACAGGGAGCTAAAGCATATACTCGAAAAGACCGTGGAGCACCATAGGCGAGATTGGCCAAACAAACTGAACGATGCTTTATGGGCGTACCGTACAGCCTACAAAACGCCTATCGGATCCACGCCATATAGACTTGTTTACGGGAAATCTTGTCATTTACCCGTCGAGCTAGAACACAAAGCATATTGGCTCTAAAGAAACTTAACTTTGATTTGAATCTTGCAGGTGAAAAGCGAATGTTGCAGGTCAACGAGCTCGACGAGTGGAGACAAATGGCTTACGAGAATACCCGCATCTACAAGGAGCGTACGAAGCAATATCATGATCGGAAGATCATGAAGCGGGAATTCCAAGAAGGCGACCAGGTCCTGCTGTATATTTGCGGCTGCGATTATTTTCGGGCAAGCTAAAGTCGAGGTGGTCTGGCCCATTCACGGTTACCCAAGTCTTTCCCTACGGGACGGTCGAGATCACACACCCAGAAAAAGGGACCTTCAAGGTGAACGGGCAGCGTCTAAAGCATTACTATGACGGTGACATCGAGGTGCTCGGGAAGGAAACGATTCACCTCCTCAGCACCACCCAGATCTAAATCCTACGAACTATGTCTAGCTAAAAGACATTAAAGAAAGCGCTACTTGGGAGGCACCCCAAGCCAATCCTATATTTTCCCTTTATTTTTCTATGCGCATTTTTTTCTAGTTTTTATGTTTCTGTTTTTCGATGATCGCGGGGAACTCAAAATCTCAAGTGTGGGGAAAAGCCGTACAAATCATGCACACCTGACTATTCAGGGAAGTTTGCTTATCTATTTATTTCCTCTTCATTGCGTTACATAATTGTTACGTTGAGGGCAACGTAAATCTTATGTGTGGGGAGGGAATTTCTGTGAAATTGATGCAAACATCTTATATGTGCATGACTTGATTTTTGGTACAAATTTTTTCGAAAATTGGCATAAACTTTTTCGAAAATCATGTTTCCTTCAATCAAAGGATGATTTCATGTTAGAAATCTTGTGAGTAATTAGGATACATATGCGAGTCGACTTCTTTCTTACATAGATGAACTTGGCGATACCTGATGGATTCGTACACATAACCTTATTTTTGTGAGATTTTTGAGCCTACGAGCTTTTCGCTCATTTCTTTGGTTGTGTGAATCCTGCTTAGTTTATTTCTCTTCAGAACTTGCTTGTGTATTGCGTTTTGAAACTACTTGACGTGTGATTGCGTGAAAATGAGGAAGGCATTAGGAATTCAGTCCATAGCCAAAGTATCTGTTAGGAAATATTTTGTAGTGTTCAATTTCATTATATTATCTTTGTTGTGTTAAATTTTAGTTAATTTGGGCTAGGTCGTAATGGGATAGCCCGTAGCTATTTTGTAATGGGCTTACACAAGGGCCCAAGTATTATATACCAACTTGTGGTATAAATACTAAAACCCTAACACATAGTTAGGTGTGCTTGTGTGTGTAGATCAAATAAACAATTTTAGAGTGAGAGAGCCTCCTCAAGAACACCACCAAGCCCCACACGCCCCGAACCTAAATCTCGATCATTCGGCGTGTTTAATCCATCCTCCGTCGTATTGTTGGTGAAATCTCGGACCAACAAGTGGTATCAGAGCGCAACGCGACCGGATTTGCGTGTTTTGAGCAAGATTTGAGTGAAAAATTGCTTGAAAAATTATTTTCGTCACTTCCAGTTTTTGGGCGATTTCGACCTCGATTTGTTGTTTTTAGACATCCCAAAGGTTGATTATGTGTTTAGGAATGTTTTTCCGAAGTTTTGGAACAAGTTTCGTCGATTTTGAGTGAGATTTGAGCGAAAACGAGCCATTTTTCTGGTAAAAGTCGCGCATCCTATGAAATAGTAAACTGTTCTTGGCCGAGAAATTTTCATACCCGAGAAAGTTTGCCTGAGAAAATTTCGCTGGCCGAGAAACTTTCGCTGCCCGAGAAATTTTATCAACCTGAGAAACTTTCGCTGCCCGAGAAATTTTGCTAAACTGAGAAATTTTTTTCAAATCCGAGAAATTTTCTAAGGCTGAGAAATTTCGAAACCGAGAAACTTTCTTTCTCAGGCTGAGAAATTTTGAAACCGAGAAATTTTTTTTTTCTCACTGAAAAGTTTCTCGGATAGAAATTTCTCAGGCTGAGAAATTTCTATCCGAGAAACTTTTCAGTTGCGAAACTTTCTTAGTTCACACTTCACGATTTTTTCGCGGTCTCTCTCACACAGCTGCTTTTTCTCAACCCGCGAATTTTTCAACCTAGAAACTAAACTGAGAATTTTTTCAAACTGAGAAATTTTCCAGAAATTCGAAATTTTCGCGACTCAACGAAATTTCTCGGGACAACATTTTTTGCATATTTTCACACATCATTTTTCGCACCCCCCCCCCCCCCCAGAGAAATTTGCACACAACCTTTAAACTTGATCCAAACACATCTTTTAGCTTCAAATCTTGCAAAAAATCACTCTTTAAAAATACACTTAAACGTTTTTTTTCCACCAAAATTTCTGCCCCCCCCGGATTAAATAAGGTTTTAAGGAGCAAAAAAAAAAAGAGGAAATTTTTTTTCTCTAAGCCTAAGGAAAATTTATATCATTGGATAGAGAAAAATTTTCTAAGGCCATTGGACTTTGTCTATTTTACACTTTTAAAATTTTCCGAAATGAATTTTTCTGGGCCAAAATTTTCGGTATAGACGACGTTTTTTTTGTGAAATTTTGAAGGCAAATCCAAAACGCGGCAACGATCACCGTACCCAACGATCGACCTAGGACGGTATTGGCACATTATAGAAAAGTTTAGGTCACCCCCAAACTTTTCGGAGCGGAATTTCCAAATGCCAATTTCACACTACCCAGCATGTATGTACCCGGGTTGCTCCACATTCATGACTGGTACACGACGTGAGCAACCACTCCCCGGCATGAATGGTACATGGGTTGCTCCACATTCATGACCGGTATGCACTGCGAGCAACCAACCCCATCATGCACGTTACACGGGTTGCTCCATGTGCATGAAGGGATGTCAGAGAAGCGAGCAATCATCATGACTTCTGTACAAATCCGTGCAGAACCCGGACCCACAAAGAAGGGTTGACAAGAGATCAACCAACCATCAGTGGGCGCGCCATCCAATCTCGATGCTTAGACGATGTGGATCTCAGGTTCCAAACTCCACCGTCCACCCACTGCCATCCATTCCATCATGGTGTGCTACATGGAGACGTCCTCTGCCACCATGCTCTTCACTACGCCATCACCTTCCATCAGACGAGTCCCGGAAGTGTCTGATCAATAGTTTTGGGTCACCCTCGTCGACATCGCTCGTGGTCGCCATTCAATGCGATCACGCCACGCCACCACAGTTCCCATGGATCGGTGAAACCCCCTTGATCCTAACACAGGAACGAGACTACCCTAGCCTCTTATCTAGGTCTAGGTCGCGCGACATCCTCCTCCACGAAAAGATCCAATCAACGATCTCGGGAGGATGACGTAAGTCGCTTGCAGGAGTTGCGAACCAACGCCGACATGATCGCACTCCTCTGTCATATCTCACCACAACCCGGACCTCGCCCATAGGTACAGAAGACGACTCGTTCGTTTCCCGAGTAGAAGTCGCGGCATCTGGTCCAACCGCGCAATTAACCCCTCCCAACCACTCAGCTATCCTTTCACAGATAGCTGTTTCATTCGCACAGAGGAACCATGTTAGCCATCACCGCCCCACTTGGAGACGGTTGATGTTGAACATGCAGTGTCCCGCCTCTCACTGCACCTCTTCCACCCACGTCGAGTCTAGTGTCCTCACCCACCGAAATTTTCCAATTTCTAGGACACAAACACTCTTTACGCACCGCAGGTTCTTCGTGAACTTGCCCGAACGCTTGATGACGTCCTTGTGACCGAGAGCGGAAGACCCACGACAGCCACCCTCACCACAACTGTCGATGGGCCACGGATACGAGCTTGTGTCATCGTCCGTGTGAACGGAAAGCCTTTGTGGCTCTCCGGTTCTTTTGTCCTGTGCAAACAGGCGGCACATCGGACACATGTTTCGATGTTGTGACGATGGAGCGTCTGTGTGACCCCCGTCTGGTTAGTTACCCCGTTCGTGATGGAGCCCCGACTCATAGCAATCAGCGAGGAACTTACACATTCCATGCCGCGCTCAACGAGGATCTATGAAGGAAAAGGTCCCATCACCGACACCACTCCACCACACCTACGCCTACGCCACCACATGCTGCTCCGTCTCTCCAGTGTTCAAAACTGAACCCGGAGGAACACCAATTGCTGCTACTCTTGAGAATCCCACTTGATTGCCTCACTCAACGCCACACTACATCACCATCATCACCATCAACGCCAGAGGCAGACTCGTCCCACGGACGACGTGACGATCCCAAAGACGGAGATCATCTCAAGGGGGAGTAAAGGAGAAGAACTGAGTTGAAGATCGTACAGCAGCATCAGCAGCAACCATCATCCACCTCCGCTCACACCACCTATGCCACCTCTCACAACACCTACTCCACCACCTCCACCAACTACGCCCCGCCGGAGGCTTCCACTACCTCCGCGCACATACTTATGTGTCAGGCTATTATGTTCATAATGGAACACTCGAAGGAGCCATGGCACATCTCATCCACCACATTCCGCCACTACTGCGCTGACCACTCTGAAGACCGGGCTCCCTGCTCTTGAAAGTCACATTTCAACGGAGCCTTGGCACATTTTTTACGCCCCACGCCTACCTTCTTCTGGAGCCAGACGAGTCATCTTCGAGGCTGAACCAGACAACTTCCATTCGAAGACGACAAATCCGGGGCCAAGAAGAAGAAGATTGGAGAATCTTAACAAGTGAGTACTAGCCGAGCCATCAATGCCTCCGCAAGAAGAGAAGATATCCCTTGTAGGGGGAGTTTGCTAGGAATCGAGATCTCCAATATGCCCAACAAAGATATCCCGCGCTGAACTGAAGATTGAACACTAAGGGGGAGATTGTTAGGAAAAATTTTGTAGTGTTCAATTTCAATATATTATCTTTGTTGTGTCAGATTTTAGTTAATTTGGGCTAGGTCGTAATGGGATAGCCCGTAGCTATTTTGTAATGGGCTTACACAAGGGCCCAAGTATTATATACCAACTTGTGGTATAAATACTAAAACCCTAACACATAGTTAGGTGTGCTTGTGTGTGTAGATCAAATAAACAATTTTAGAGTGAGAGAGCCTCCTCAAGAACACCACCAAGCCCCACACGCCCCGAACCTAAATCTCGATCATTCGGCGTGTTTATTCCGTCCTCCGTCGTATTGTTGGTGAAATCTCGGACCAACAGTATCCAACCACGATTGGCCCCTGTAGTTAGCCACTTTGAGCCTGAGCCTTTTATTTGTGAAACCGGATTATAAATTGCCGACCTTGATTAAGCCTTCAGACATAAACCTATTGGCGCGATAGTAGAAGTAGAGGTTGAGTGCCGGACTTAAGAAGCGCACCCCGTACTAAATCCCCGAGCTGAAAAAAAAAAAAGAAAAAAGGAGAAAAAAAAAAGAGAGAGAGAAAAAATATATTCGGCTAAGAACCCTTCCTCCGATAATCTTTCACTCTCAAAAGCGTTTGACCTGTTTTCTGGATTGAGAGGTTGAAAGAAGAAGGTCTATGTCAGGAAAAAAAAAAGAAGAAGAAAAAGACAACGAAAAAAAAAGTTGACAAAGGGGCGATCTTGGCGCATTCGAGATGATGGCATGATTCCGACACGTCTACAGCTCATATCCTTTTTACGCTTATTCCTTGCATATCTTACATATCTTAACCATATTATAACCCGGTAAAGACCTTCCGATTCACGCTTGAACATTGAAAGTGGTAGATTTACGAATCATTTGCAAGCTTATGGTAGGGATTAGATTAGTGCATGACCCGAGAGATATTACCGACATCTTAACCTATACACTTAGTGATTTGAGTGAATCTTTGTGAGGTGCGGATCTTGATAGGTATTTCTAAGGAAGTCGTGTGGTTAGTTGTTGATTTCGATTATGCTTTCCGACTTTACTTGCATTATCTCCTACGTGATTTCATTCTTAATTGATACGTTGCATGATTTTATACTTTTATATGCCATTTGCATTTATTTGCTTGAGGACAAGCAAACGTTTTAGTGTGGGGAAATTTGATAAACGTATTTTCATACGTTTATATATGTTAAATTTAAGTCGTTTGCATGATAAGTGAAGCCGTTTTGATTATTTTTGTGCTATAATATGGTTTTACAACAAAATAAAGCGTTTTACGGCAGTTTTGCGACAGTTTAGTATTTCTCAATGATCACGGGGTAAACGACGTCCGATGTGTCTGAAATTTTTACTCTGAGGTGTATAATGGGAGATATGAATTTTTGAATGTGCTGCTGTTTTGCAGAAAATCAGTCACGGCCGTGAATGGTTTAAACGAGGCCGTGAAGAGCACCAGAGAGCCGTTTTCTTGCCCGATTGTGTCACGGCCGTGAACATTGATCAACCAAGCCGTGAAGGGTGCTTCATGGCCGTGAAAGGGGGTGCTGGAGGCCGTGAATGCGGGCAGAAAGTCGATTTTTAAGCCCGAATTCGTCACGGCCGTGAATGGTGACCACATAAGCCGTGAACACGGGCAGAAACATCATTTTCTTCAGGCTTTATGTTGTCACGGCCGTGAGAATGCATACACGAAGCCGTGAACATCCCGTGGCCATGTCAAAAGTCAAGCAAATAAAAGAGACAGCGACTCCAACGTATCATATCATCTTGGAAATGAAACTAGGGACAAGAAATCTCGTTTTGGTGACTCAATGGCTGAAAATCATGACTTTCAAAGGCTAGAATCTTTCAAGCATGGGATTTTGGCAACTCCTTGGTTTCTACGTTGAAAAAAAAAAGCAAAAGAGATAATGTAAAATCTCTATATAGAGAGCAACGTGAGGAAGGGAAGGTACGTGAAAGACCACTGTAAGCTCATATATACATATACATAATCACATACACGTTACCATTCTTAGCCCCAAGAACACAACATTAGTTGCTCACCAAGTGCTCGATAAAAGTCCTAAACGAAGAACGAGATTAACTTCGAAGTCGAATTCAGGGAAGTATTTATGATGTATTCGATGTTAATTACGTGCTTTGTTGTGACGATAATGAGTAGCTAAATTTATTGTATTTGAGATGAGATGAACCCTAGCGAGATCGATCGTATGTTTACGTGTATTTGATGTATTGCTATTGTTACGACGTTTATGAAGCATATAATTTTGATTATGTCTATGTGATTGAAATTGTCTAGTTAGCTTGTCATGTCTAAGTGTTTAAGTTAACGAAGTTGGGAAATCGTTAGCTACGCTCAAGAGAGGGGTGAACGATTAGACCACGCGTAAACGAGCGGAATAAACTCATCGCTAGAGATAGGTTGAACTACCCCGCCGGATTAGAGTCAAATCTAGTAGTGGGATTCACCGTGTTTTTAATGCAATCTTCGGTTAAGTAGTTAGGGAAGCTTGCCCGGCTATTTAATTCGTTGATTAGTTGTTTGCGAGTCTCGTATGATAAGGCGCAGTTTCGTCAGTCGTATGAATTCGTACGCATGTTGTAGGAGTCTTCACGGTCTAATGATAGTGTTGTTTACGTGTACTTGATATATGTGTTGGTCGAGCTAGGGGGATTCGAAGTCTCAAATACGTCTGTTTATATAAGGGTTTTCTTCTCCGTGCTACTTTATTAAGTTGTATTTTCTAAGTATCGTTATTTACCGTTTCAACAATCAAATGTTCGTACTAGGATATTTAAGCAAACGTTTTTCTAAGGTACATAGTTCTTTTGGGATTCGATACTCGAATACTTGCTACGTCTATGCTATTTCGATAGGTACACTTGCCTGTTGAGCGTAGGATATTTCGTTAGTGTTCGTTTTATTTTATTACTCGATCCGCTCGATCATGCTTCTTGGTAAATGTAGTCGAAACCATGTGTTCGGTTGCAGTATATTAGCAGACAAGGGGTAATTTGACGCTGCTAAGCTGTCGATAAAATTATTTTAATCAACCCATGTATTCAGACAGGGGGTTGCCAGTACATTGCTTCTTGTTATAATGTCTCGTACAAGTTGATTTCTTGGTAAATGTAGTCAAACCATGTGTTCCGTTGCGGGTTATCATGATACTCTTGAGGAAGCAACAATAATTTGATTCCGAGTCATATATGGAACAGACTTTCATGTATTTTTCTAATCACATTTGTACTATATATATATTGTTCATTCATCACCAGCAATAGCATATGACTTTCATGCATACGAGGAATAAACTAAAGAAAGAAGAAAATCCATTATATTTTCGTCCATCAAAACACATGGAAATAATCGTTCTATTCTTGATAATCTTGATCTCAGTTAAAGTAGGTAATTTTAATAATTTTAAACTGGGCAACACTATCTCGTGTTGATTTTGCTTATTGGTAAATGTAGTCAACCCTAGCCATATTGCCAATATATAATCAGCCAAGTCAACACTGATATTCGAACGGATTTCACGCTATGCGCAGATGTCGATAAAATAATGTTCATCAACCCATGTGTTCGGGTGGGGGTTATTATGATATTCAATTATTCATGAATCATGAGGATGGAACAATATTTTATTTCCGAGTAATAAGGCGATAGACTTTCATGTATTTTTCTAATCATATTTTGGTCTATATATTGTTCCTCACCAAGCAATAGCATATATGACTTTCATTCATGTATTCGACGAATAAACTAAAAGAAAGAAGAAATCCCTCCTACTCCTCCTAAATCAAAACCATGGAAATCATCGTTCTATTCTTGACAATCTTGATCTCAGCTAAATTATATCTGAGCTCAAGATCAACCTAGAACCTTCCCCCAGGACCAAAACCATTTCCAATCATAGGTAGTATTCTGCAGCTCGGCAAAGATTCTCACCGTTCCTTCCATAAACTCTCAAAGACCTACGGTCCGATTATGTCCCTTTACCTTGGAAATAAACTCGCCATAGTTGTCTCCTCGCCCTAGATCACAAAAGACCTGATCAGAAACCACAACCATGTTCTTACAAACCGTTACGCAGTAATCGCCTCCGACGCGCACGAACATAATAAGCATGGGATTCTCTTCCGACCTGTAGACAGCGAGTGGCATAAAATGCGCAAACTGTTGAAAGAACACATGATGTCAACTCACCGCCTCAACGCTAGCGAAGGCCTGAGGCATGAGATGATGGGAAGGTTGTGTGATTATCTCAACAGCGTCGAAGGCAGATCAGTTGATGTTGGCAAAGCTGTTTTTATTACGTCGCTTAATCTAACTTCGTCGACCCTTTTTCAAGTACTTACACCAACTATGAATCTGGGAACACGCAAGAGTTCAAAGATATTATCGTGGGCGTGATGAACACCTTCAGCACTCCTAATATAGCTGATATTTTTTCGATTCTTCAACCATTTGATCCGCAAGGTATTAGGAAGCAGGCGGAGTTTTATTACGGGAATCTGCTTTCAATCTTAGACGATTTGATTATTCAAAGATTGGAGGCACGAAAATGTAATGCTGAAAGGAAGAATGATATGCTCGAAGCACTTCTCGACGTTATGGATAGACAAGCAATGGAGAGTTCAGCTTCGAAGACATCAAGCATTTACTTTTGGTGGTTACTTTTTTCCATTTATTTCGTCCACTAAAACTATGTTGTTGTTGATTTTAATAATGGATTTTCGTTTTTTACCTTTAAGGAGTTATATGTTGCAGGGACTGACACAACTTCTGTAACAGTAGGATGGATAATGACAGAACTATTAAGAAACCCTAATGTAATGTCTAGGGTTCAAGAAGAGATTAAGACGGTCATTGGCAAGAAAGAGTCAGTTCGAGAATCAGACATCTTGAAGCTTCCATACCTCAAAGCCATTGTCAAAGAAACCCTAAGATGTCACCCTCCTGCGGCCATTTTTGGTCGTGCTACACGACAAGACATAGAAATCAACGGTTACGTGATTCCGAAAGGTTCAGAGTTCTTGGTCAACATTTTTTCTATCGGAAGAGATTCGAGTGCATGGAAACCCATATATCTTCGATCCTGAAAGATTCATGGGTGCAAACACTATTGATTTCAAGGGTCAAGATTTTGAATATCTTCCATTCGGTATAGGAAGAAGAATATGTCCGGGTATGCCGATTGCTGATCGGATGGTGCATCTAACTGTTGTGACTTTGCTTCATAATTTTGATTGGAAACATGAACCTGGAATAAAGTCTGAGGATTTGGACATCACTGAAAAATCGGCACTAATGTTGCGGAAAAATGTTCCTCTCTTAGCTATTCCAGTAAAAAAGACATAGACATCACTTGACGTATGTTTTCTTTGATGAAATTTCTAAGCATGACTTCTTGCTTGCCTTTTTTATGGAGGTGAGCAGATCTAATGCACCTGATATGAACTTTAATCTAGCGAGTTAATCTTATTCATCATTGAATTCAGTGCTGTTAGCCGAGCTGATAACATCAACATCTGATCTGATCTGCTGTGATGTTTGAGTTCTTACAATAACTTTGAGAATCATCGATCACCAAAAACTGTAAAAACTGAAAAAGGAAATGGTTTTTGATCGCGCAAAGCTATTAACGTATTGTGAGGCTGCGAAGCGTGCAAGTTATATAATTTATAAAAGGAAACACTATGAACTACGCTACGCTAAATAGGCAAGTGCACCTATAGAAAATAGTACTGCAAAACAACGATCCGAAGAAACTATGCAATTTAGAGAAAACGTTTAATATCCTAATGAAAAGGTTGGTTGATCGTGGAAAAAGTAAAATAACAATTAATCCAAAACAACGAAATAGACACTAAAGCCGACTCTTTTAAAACGAGCGTATTTGAGACTTCGAATCCCAAACCCAATCAATATAATCCACGTAGTTTTTCCTAGTTATTAGACCGTGGGGATTCCTAACGCATGCAAATGATGTTTATGTAACTGGACGTAACTTTCCTAGTCGCATAAAACGTCTACAGCTAATCCTACGAATTTGATAGTTGGGCAACCATAGAACCGCATTAAACACGATGAATTCCAATATTAGATTTGACTCTAATCCGCCGGGGTAGTTCGACCTACTTCTAGCGTTGAGTTTATTCCGTGCTTACGAGTGGTCTAATCGTTTGCCCCTCTTTCGAGCGCAACTCATGATTTTCCCAAATGAATCACAATAAAGATAAGGAATACTACGATAATCTATTCACAACAAAGGTTTAATTTGAGGGTTCATCTAATCTCAAATACAAGATTTAGCTACTCATAGAGGATAAGAAAACAAGGAAGAACGAAATCAATGATAGAGGAATCATGAGTCTCCCCTATGATTCGGATCCGGCGAGTTTCCTACGTTCTTCGCTTGAATCTTCAATTGATTTGTTAATCCTTCTTTTACGCTTTGAAATCACCAAGAAGGTGTTTCTATGGTTCCAGGGCCGTCGATGCCTGTCGTCTTTTTGTCTCCAAGGGTTGTAGTTAAGTTATGTCATGATATCTTCTATTTCTGGCCGAGATTCGCGGAAATTTGGCTCAAGTCAGTGCATTCACGGCCTCGTAGCTCAGGCTTCACGACCGTGACAAAAATCGCGCTCGAAAAGTAAGCTTCTGTCGGCCTTCACGACTGACTCCTACACGCGTTATGCCGCGACGAAAGAATGTCACGGCCACAGCTTCAAGCTTTCACTGTCGCGACCTTTTAGGCTCGAAGAGACGATGTTTTGCCGCCGTTCACGGCCGTGACCTTGCCAGCGCTAGGTTGGGACCTTCTGCCGTCTTCACGGCACTATGCATGAGGTCACGGCCGTGACACGTCCTTCATGGGCACGTGTAAAGGTGGTCACAGCCGTGAAGGTCACCAACGGGTGGTGGGTCGTTTCGCCGCTCGTTCATTTCGCTAGTTTTCACTCATTTTCGTTCTCTCTTGCGCTACTCGATGTCTTGAAGTCCTACGAAGGTAAAATATGTGTAAAGTATGGTAAAACAATGGAAATAAGATTTAAAAGAACTCAATTTCGATAGAGATAATCATAAGAAATAATGTTTATCATATTGCAAAAGATGTGTCCGTTATGTTAAATAATTTAACCAACTGGTCGACACGATTTTGGTTCAAAATATCTTTACTCTTTTATATAGAGCCTAGGGTGGATAAAAACTGTAAATGGGTCTGTCAATTAACCAATCATTTTTGAATTAGCTTTACGAAAGATCATCAAATCATCTACAAAGCATAGATTGGTTAGGTTTAGCTCCTTGCAGTGTGGGTGGTATCGGAACTGTGGGTGTTTTGCTTCTTGCCAAACATCAGCTCAAGTACTCCATGACTACGATAAAGAGCAATGGATGTCAGGAACCGAAACCAAGACCTTATATCGTTTTATGCAGTTATATGAATCCATAAATATGCATAATTAATCTAATTGTATATGAATGGAAGATAATAATATTTGACTAAGGTATTTTGAGTTTTAGTATGGAAATAAATAGCAAAGAAAATAAATGTATATGTGTTTGTGTAGAATATCATCTGTAATTGTGCTTGATTTCATTAGTTGTCCTTGTAATTAGGGGCTTTACTTGTATTAGTCTTTAGATTAAGGACTAGTTCGATATTTATACCAAGATTGTTGGTATAAATACTTGTAAATGAATTGAGCTGAATAGAGAAAGTTTAGAGAATTGATCCGAAGGGCTTGCAAATCGATTTCTAGAGAGAGAAACTACAGTAACTTTCTCACTCTAATTGAATTCTCTCTCTTGTTCTTATTTTGAGTTTTTCGATCGAATTCAATTAATCATCTAAACGATCGAATTGCTATGGTTTCTAGCCTAGGATCGTAGAGTTGTTAATCTGAGGAACTAACAATTGGTATCAGGCAGATTCGTTCTGTTTTGAATCGAAAATTGTTAGAACCGGATCGAAAATCATTTTTTTTAATACTGTTCATCGAAGAACAGTTTGGCGCGAAACCTGTTTTCGATCCAAATAGCTTAATTCTGTGCGTATTTGACTTGAATTTGATGTTTCAGTGCTAGATTAAGTGATAAACGTTCATTCCGACTAGATCAGTAGCAGTTTGAACTCCGAATTTAGATTAACTTGATTCTGGAATTTTACTGTTGACGAAGAACATGAAGAACACGTTCTGATTTTGATCAAATTCGATATATTTTGCTTCATAGCGTGTTTAATTGTTTGTTCGGGCGTGATTAGTACTTGATTGCGAGCGATTACCTGAAATTTCACTGATTAATTCCTTGTTTTTGCTCGAATTTGTGTTAATCGTATTCTGTGAATTTTTCTCGATTGCCCTAATTTTTCTCGCTAGGGTTTGCGATCGGATTAGCTTCTCGATCAAAAAACTTGGCGCAAAAAATTTTCTCGGTCAGAATACGAAGTCAGCGCTAGAATCGTCATTAGCAGAAACGATTTTAGTTAGAAATATTTCTCGAGCATTATACACAGCGAAAAACTTTTTCGAGAGAGACCAATTTTGACTTTGCATGCGTAACAACATTCACTCGAAAACCTTTTTCAGTCAAACCTTTTAACGTTTGACCAGGCGAAAATCATTTATACGCGAGAAACTTTTCTAGTCAACGGATTTATTTTGACTTGTCGAGAAACTTACTAACGTACTGTTTCTTTACGGTCGAAATAAATTCACGATCAAGAATTTCTCGACCGAATGATTTTGAGCAATTTTTCTCGCTCGTAAAATATCTCGCTGACAAAATCTCTCGCACGAGAACAGTAAATACATTCTATTTCAACGAAATTAATTTCGATCAAACTTCAAATATTGTATCGAAAATAATTGTCGATCTAATTTTCGAATCAAACGCTACTAACTAATTTTGTCACTTGTGAAGCACTTTACATCATTTTCATCCTTCAAAACAATCAACGAAGATCCTTCAACAACTCGAACACTACAATACAAACATGGATGCGTACTCACTCGGAAATGACAACCGTCCGCCGATCTTGCAAAGAGGCGAATACACAGTATGGAGAAGCCGCTTCCTGAATTTCATAGCACTAAAGGATCAAGCCGAAAATCTACTGTAGTCCCTTGAAGAGCGATCCCAGACAACATCCTCATCACCATTCCCGATATCAAACCCATCCTTTTCTCCCTCTAAATTGATCGCTGACGTTCTATAGAACTTACATCAACTACCAATCAATTTATTCCAGCATAATACTAATAAAATCAAAAGGGAAAAAGAAACTGAATATCCAGCTAAGGAAAAAAACATATCTTTATTATGTAAACACTCGGGTGCTACTGGACGAAGCAAATCTGAAGCAACCAAGAGAAAACAAGGCGTTTTTATATTCGCACTAACCCCAAGCTTGATCTGGGCCATAATAATATTCCAGTCGTGTTGTATAGAATGTCAAATATGTTTTTATACGTGTAACAATATAAAAAATATTGCATTATACATTACGAATTATTTTTACTTGACGTGTGCCATAATAATATTTCAGTCATGTATTATAAAGAATGTCAAATATATTTCTTTCAATGTGTAACAATATAAAAAATATTGCATTATACATTACAAATCATTTTTATTTGGCGTACGCCATAATAATATATCAGTCATGCTATGTGAAGAATGCCAGCATATATTAAAAATTATTTTTTACTTGATCTGCGCCTTAATAATATTTCAACCGTTTATTGTAAAGAATGTCAAATATATTTTTTATACTTTTAATAATATAAAATAATATTGCATTATATGTCAACTTGTGAACGGCATCATTTAATCATGATCTTTGTGAGTCTTATTTTTGCACTACTGTTACTGAAGCAGTTGTGCAATTAAAGGCTTTGTCCTAGAACTTTAGGTATAGACATCTTGTAAGGCTCATAGTCGTGTGATTTCTCATCATGCATTTTATTTGCACTACTGACTACACTATGGAAGACTTCATTTAATTTGCACTACTGAATACGAACATTTGAATGTTGGCATTCATCACAATACACGACTGAGATATTATTATGGCGCATGTCAAGTAAAATAAATAATCATAATTTTGCATGATACGTGATAAATAATTTTTAATTGACATGCATCATAACAATATTCTAGTCGTGTATTGTAAAGAATGTCAAATATATTTTTTATACGTGTAACAAATAAATTGCACTATACATTAGAAATCATTTTGATTTAACGTGCGCCATAATAATATTCCAGCCGTGTATGAGGAAATGGCAACATACGTTAGAAATTATTTTTACTTGATATGGGCCATAATAATATTTCAGTCGTGTATTTTATAGAATGTCTAATATATTTTTTATACGTGTAACAAAATAAAAATATTGCATTATACATTACAAATTATTTTTACTTGACGTGCGACATAATAATATTTCAGTCATGTATTGTAAAAAATATATTTTTTTCTACGTGTAACAATATAAAAAATATTGCATTATACATTACAAATCATTTTTATTTGGCCTGTGCCATAATAATATTCCAGTCATGCTATGTGAAGAATGCCAACATATATTACAAATTACTTTTTACTTGATCTGCGCCATAATAATATTTCAGTCATGCATTGTAAAGAATGTCAAATATATTTTTTATACGTGTAACAATAGAAAATAATATTGCATTATATGTCAACTTGTGAACGGCATCATTTAATCATGATCTTTTGTGAGTCATATTTTTGCACGACTGTTACTGAAGCAGTCATGTAATTAAAGGGTTTGACGTAGAACTTTAGGTCCAGACATCTTGTAAGGCTCATAGTCATGCGATTTCTCATCATACATTTTATTTGCACTACTCACAACTACTATGGAAGACTTCATTTAATTTGCATTAATGAATACGAACATCTGAATGTTGGCATTCTTCACAATACACGACTGAGATATTATTATTGCGCATTTCTTCCATCAAATTAACATTTATTATCGACATAAATTACTATGTAATACATTCCCCAAAAAAACACACCATCATCACCAGCAATATCCAACTTTTATAAGTAAGGAAGAAAATAGGATAATCTCAAAGGCAAGCCTGATCTTGCATTAATGATGTAAGAGGACTTGTAACAATTGTCGTCTTTCTCGAGACCAATGTGGCACCTGGTAGCTTTATTCAAACAACGTTTGAGCAGAAAATTATTTTCGTTCCCTCTGTTCATTTTCTTTTGAAATTACTAAACATTAAAAACTTTTCCAGATTATCAGAAAATTACCACAACTATTGTCCACTTCCAGTCACCATGACTACCAAGCAATCATTTCCACGCAATATGTCCTCTATTATTTCTTTCTGGTACGATCCGAACTTAGAAAATCCAAAGTACTCCTACACGAAAAAGGCAATGAAAGGACAATGAGTTGAAGCAAAAAATAAAACTAATCAACAAAACAAGAGAGCAGAAAATGCTACGGAAGAAGAAATGACCTTGAGAACATGTTAGGAATATTTTGTATCATCCTTTAATTATGTAATCTTGGGTTAATGTGTTGGGTTGTAATAGTTTGGGGTAACTTATGATATTTAGTCATAGTTTTGTATTGGGCTTTAATATACCAATCAAGTGTGGTATATAAAGCCCAAATAACCCTAATTAGGGTTTTCATCAAAAGTATTGAAAGGTAAGCCACCTTGTACGTTAGATTAAGAAAACACACACTAACACACACACTCAAGGTGTTCTTCACGTTTTACACATTCAAACCAATCTTTTGATCCTTGTTTGGTAAAATAAGGGCCAACAAGTGGTATCAGAGCCTAACGCGGATCAATATCTTCCATTTGAATCCAGTTTTGCTCGTTTTCGACGTGATTTGACGAAGATTTTAGCTTGAAAACTCATTCTCTGCTTTTTCACTGCTTTTTGAATGTTTTCAAATCGTTCTCAGTGATTCTTTTCTCCTAGGACATTTGAAAACTTATTTTGAGAACACTTAGGTTCCTTCACGTCGATTCCAGTCAAGTTTGAGTCGGATTTAAGCAAAAACGAGTCTAAAAAAATCTGTTTTTCACTGAACTGGGCATCACTTTCGAGCAACCAATTGAACAGTACCATTGAATTTGAAGGTTTCGACCGAAACTCACTGAAAGAAGATTCAATCAATTTTAATTTCCGGGAATTTCTTCGCTTATTTCACAGTTTCGCTCGAAAGATTTCTCGGCGATAGTCCAATTGTTTCGATCGAAAGTCGATTAATTTAAGTTTCGACGAATTTCCACCAATTTTCACAAGTTTCGATCGATACAATTCTCGGCGAAAGTTCAATTTTTTTTTCGCCCAAAACGCTACAGTACACAATTTCATAGTTTCGATCGATACACATTTCAAACGCTACAGTGCACAATTTTCACAGTTTCGATCGATACACATCTCGGCGAAACTCCAATATATTTCACCCGAAACGCTACAGTAGACAATTTCATAGTTTCGATCGATACACATTTCGAACGCTACATTGCAAAATTTTACAGTTTCGATCGATACACATCTCGGCGAAACTCCAATGTACTAACTGTTTCGCTCGAAACCTTGTTCTCCACTTAGCCAATTTCAATCTCAGAATCGAAACTATTTTTTTTTCAAATCAAAATCAAATTCCGTCTTTCGATCGAAACTAACAATTTCAAAACTCTTTCGCCCAATTCACACCTTCGCTCGAATCTTCCAATCTTAACTTAGTTTCGATTGCCCGACTCTCAACACTTAGGACCAATCGTTTAGCTTATTTTCATATCATACTAGAGTCGATCAAGCACTCAAATTGAATTGAACAAAATTATCAATTTCACTTTACACCAATTGTTCCATCGTCGAGCAGTACACTAAATTCATCAAACTCTTTTATTTCGACAGAATTCACTAAGACCTAATTAGACTCAACACTAGAAATTACTCAAACTTGACTACATTTCTTTCAAAACTAAAGTGTTTAATTTCGCAGATATATCTCGCGTTAACGATCATTACCAAACATACCATGGACGGTCTTGCTATTGGATCTGACAACCGTGCACCACTACTGAGATGGGGGGAGTACGGCATATGGAAGCAACGATTCATAAACTTCATAGAAATCAAGGATGGAGACCTCGCAAATGACATGCTTTCCTCCATTTTTGAAGGACCTGCCCAATTTTGGACCATTATCCCCGCTCAACCCGATGCAGTTCCCGCAATTCCAGAAAGAAGAACTCTTAAGGATCCTAGTCGATACAACGATGCTGAGAAAGCACGAGCCAGAGCAGACAAGCTTGCTCGACACTATGTACTTCAGGCTCTACCAAATGATGTCTACAAGCAAGTCGATGCAATGGTCACTGCAAAGGAAATTTGGGACGAGGTCTGCAAGATGATGGTCGGAACAGAAGTTAGTACTTTATCCAAGAAATCTAGTATCCTTACTGCCTATGACTCCTTCAAGGCTAAGGAGGGGGAAGAACTTCGAGATGCTTACCTTCGCTTCCTAACCATCATCAACGAGATGAGAAAGATTAACATCCAGCGTTCCAATCTCGAACATAACATCAAGTTCCTCTCCACACTTCCACCGGAGTGGGGACGAATTGCAGTTCTAGTTAAGCAACAGAACAAAGATCTGGACGCGATGGACATTCATTCCCTACACGATAATCTCTCACAATACTCGCAATATGCTAAAGAGATTAAGAACGAAGGAAAGCCAAACATTGAAATGGAACCAATTGCACTCGTAACTTCTAAGTCAAGCAACAGGAGCTCGAAGACTTCTAAAGGAAAGCAGGTCGTACCATCTAACACCTCTGACAACACCGAATCTGACCAAGGATCAGAGGACGAACTTGAATCCATCAGAAAGAAGCTGGCAATGATCTCAGATACCGTCAATAAGATGAGCGCCAAGAAATCATCCTCTTCCTTCAACAAACAACGAACCTCGGGCGGGAAACAGAAGTACATTGCCCCTGAAGAGACTGAAACTAAGAAACCTGAAATAGTGAAGAAGTGCTTCAACTGTGGCAAGCCGGGTCACTTTTCTTCGGAATGCTTCAGACCCAAGAAGAAAAACACTGAATACTACAAGAAGAAATTTCAGCTCTCACAGCGCAAGGAAGCGGGAATAGTCTTGGTAGCTGAGGAAGAGGAATTGCTGGAGGACACATCTGACGAGGAGGAAGAAGAAATGGCCTTCATGGTGAAAAGCATACAGGATGACTCCGACGAGGATGAGCCAGCCATCGGATCAGACAGGACAGATGTTTCATCATCCGACCTGGAGGTATACACTCCATCCCTACATGATTTCGTTAAATTAGAACGTAGGATAGCCGAACTCTCCATGCATCGTAAAAATCACTCAGAACTCCAAAGCAATTTCGACAAAAATTATGCCCTGTTGAACAAACAACAGGAAGAAATAGCAATTCTTAATGAATCCTTGATCTTGTCTGAAACTAAAGTGAAGACTTTAGAAGATCATATAGAAAACAAGGAAATAGAGATTAGCAATATGAGCAGAAGATTGAAAGACAGCGAGGAAGAATGTGTAAATGTAGCGTCTCAATACGAACTAATCACCAACGAACGTGTACGACTATACAAGAAAATCAAGGAATTAGAGGACATCAACACCAAAAGAGGTCAAAGTGAACGAACCATGTTCCTTAGCCAACCTAAAGATGTTGAATTTTATAATCCCCGCGAAGGATTGGGATTTGAGCCCACCACTAACCCTGAAGCAGATAAAGTAAACTCTCTGTACAACATCAAACGTTTTGGGTTAAGCATCGAACGACTAATGCCCTTCGTCGGATCAAGTGAGGTGACTGAATCTGATGAACAAAGGCGGAAGAACAAAGAATGGGCTCAAATCATGTGTGACTACGACGAACTCAATAATAGCTACAAAACTAGAGAGATACCGCTATCTGATGATTACATGTCACCATTTGGACCCGAAGGCAATGACGAACAGACTAGACCTATTTATTCATTCATATATATTCCAGAAATTATTCGCAAAATAGGTTCTTTGACAGCCTCTGTAGAGTCGGAAAGGAAAGCTCACGAAGAAGAGAGAACTATTTTGTTGAGCAAAATTTGTACTCTTGAAAACTTTCCTGATGCTTACAAACCTTCCACCTCCCGTCCTATTCCAGAATCATTTACATGTAAATGCAAGCAAACTACAAAGAAAATACCTTTATCTCACACTAACTTGATATCGCATGTGCTCACAGACAAAGGCGTGAGATCTAAGGAAGCGAAGAAGGTTCAACATGGCTCAGCTAAGAAGACAACAGTCCCTGATAAAAAGAAGAGACCAGTCTCCAACTTTTCTTCTCATGTTTTAAAATCTCTAGCATTTCCAAAAGTGACTTCTTGTAATGTCGCAGAACGTGTTTCGTTATTCCATTCCCTAAAATCAAAGTTCTGTCATGTCAACAATGATGTACTTTCCCATTCTCATGACAGTCACTTCAGCAATAGCATTTCCAAATCGCATAGCGCTCGTTCTAAGGACACATATTCCACGACGTCCAATCATACTACTAAATCGAAAAGGAAACACAACATCTACAAGACCAAGCCAAGCAAGAAATCAAGTCCAAAACAGATTTGGGTACCAAAATCTCAACTGCATCCTATAGGAAATCATCACGCTTGGACTCTCAAACCAGCTACAAAACAACCTAGCAAAGAATTAAATCTAGCAACGAACAATAAATCTACTACACCTGCTATCAAAAGAGGACCCATCTATAAATGGGTGCCAAAACTTACTTGATCTTTTTTGCAGGTCCGTCATGTGTGGTACTTAGATTCAGGTTGCTCCTCACACATGACTGGAAACAAAGAGCTGTTGAGCAACTTCTCTGAAGGATTCCTCGGGAAGGTCTACTTCGGTAACGGTCAATCTGCATCCATGCTAGGAACCGGTGATCTCATCCATGACAGGCTAACCATCAAAGGAGTATCCTACGTCGAAGGACTGAGCTACAATTTATTCAGCATAGGTCGTTTCTGCGACAAAGGCTACAAAGTGAACTTCGAGACCAACAAATGTAGTGTCACAGATATCAATGGAAGAGAGCTACTCACTGGTCACAGAAAGACGAATCTTTACTCCATTGATCTCAAGACTGTTCGACCGACATGCCTTATTTCTCGAGCATCTCTACATCAGAACGATCTCTGGCATCAGCGACTTTCCCATCTCAACTTCAAAGACCTAAACAAACTGAGATCAGAAAACTTGGTAAAAGGGCTTCCCTCGTTCAGATATCACAAAGAGCATCTTTGCTCAGCGTGTGAAATGGGAAAGATAAGGAAAGCCTCCCACCGGACCAAACACATAGCCTCAACTTCCAAACCTCTCGAACTCATTCATATGGATCTGTGTGGACCCATGCGCACTCAGACCATTAATGGGCGGAAATATGTGTTAGTCATAGTGGATGATTTCTCACGCTACACATGGACTAAATTTCTGAGAACCAAGGATGAAACTCCAGGTCTAATCATTGAGTTCATCAAAACCGCTCAAAACCTCCACCAACTGAGTGTACAAATCATCAGAACTGATAATGGGACAGAATTCAAGAACAGAAAACTCAGTGACTTCTATGCATCACTTGGAATCACCCAACAGTTCGCATCAGCCAAAACACCTCAACAAAATGGGGTAGTGGAACGCAAAAACAGAACCTTAGTTGAAGCAACTCGTACACTCCTCATTCACTCTGGATTACCTCACTTCTTGTGGGCCGAAGCAATGAACACAGCTTGTTTCACTCAAAATCGTGGCTCACTTCACAAGAGGTTCAATAGGACACCCTATGAGTTGATAAATCGTAGAGTGCCAGACGTCTCATTCCTGAAAGTTTTTGGGTGCAAGTGCTATGTGGCAAATGATCGTGAAGACAGAGGCAAACTTGACCCAAAAGCATTCGAAGGCATACTGGTGGGATACTCAACAACATCAAAAGCCTATCGCATATACCTCAAAGAGAAAAGATCTGTTATGGAAAGCATAAACGTAATGTTTGATGAAGTAGACCGTGTCGTTTCTGCACAAATCAGTCCAGAACCAGGACTTCTACGAGAATTAACAAAGGATCAACCTAGCACTTCCTCTATGGGAGAATCTTCAAAAACAAAGGCGTTAACTGACATGGAACTTGATCTCTTATTTGAAGATCTCTTCCCAAAGCCGACACCACACAATGCTCCAACAACATCTGCGGTACAAGAAAATATTGATTATGCGGAGCCTAATAATGACAATACCCCTCCTACGATGGAAAATCTTCACCTTGATGACGATAGTGAACCTCCAACAGATACAGAAATCATATCCAGCTCAGGTGCTGAAACTCCTCAGCCTTATGATACAACAATAGAAATTTCTTCAGGAGAGTCAGTAATGCCACAACCTGGAGAAGAAATAGAACTCAGGCTGATCAAGGTGGAGAAACGACATATGATACAAACACAGCTGGATCTTCACAGCCTAGTACCAGAAAGTGGACTCGAGCCCACCCAAACTCTCAAATAATTGGAGATCCTTCCGTTGGAGTCACCACTCGAGCATCAACGATAAACGAAAGCCTCTACTCTTGCTTTCTCAGTCAAAAGGAACCCAGTAAAGTAGCTGAAGCACTCGCAGATCCAGACTGGATAATTGCAATGCAGGAGGAAATCAATCAGTTTGAGAGGTTGAAAGTTTGGAATCTTGTACCTAGACCAGCTGGGAAAACCATTATAGGTACTAAATGGGTGTTTAAGAACAAAAGAGACGAGCAAGGAGTCGTTATCCCGAATAAAGCAAGGCTGGTGGCAAAAGGTTACAATCAACAAGAAGGAATCGACTATGACGAGACATATGCTCCAGTCACAAGAATAGAAGCCATCAGGATATTCTTAGCTTTCGCTGCACACAAGAATTTCACAGTCTACCAGATGGATGTCAAAACTGCATTCCTCAACGGAATACTAAAAGAAGAAGTTTTTGTATCCCAGCCTGAAGGTTTTGTAGACGAACAACGCCCAGACCACGTCTATAGACTAGATAAAGCTCTCTATGGACTTAAACAAGCTCCCAGAGCCTGGTACGAGGTCCTCTCGGATTTTCTCATCTCATCTGGTTTCACAAAAGGAAAGATAGATACGACTCTTTTTATCAAGAAGGACGGATCCGAAATAATGCTAGTGCAGATCTACGTTGACGACATCATATTCGGGTCTACAGACTCACGAATGTGCAGGAACTTTGGGGATCTAATGAAGCAGAAATTCGAAATGAGCATGATGGGTGAACTAAATTTCTTCTTAGGACTTCAGGTTAAACAGCTTCACGATGGAATCTTCATAAGTCAATCCAAGTACATTCACGACATACTCAAGAAGTACAACTTGGACAACTCAAATACTGCCATGACTCCAATGTCTACCTCATGCAAACTTGATGCAGATTCCTCAGGAAAAACTGTTAATCAGACAACTTATCGAGGCATGATAGGATCCTTGCTCTATCTTACATCAAGTAGACCTGATATCATGTTCGCCACATGTCTCTGTGCACGCTTTCAAGCTGATCCAAAGGAATCTCACATGCTCGCGGTCAAGCGAATTTTCAAATATCTCAAGGGAACTCCGAATCTAGGTCTATGGTACCCGATGGAATCAAGCTTTGAACTCGTAGGATACACAGATGCTGATTACGCAGGATGCAAGCTGGACAGAAAGAGCACTTTTGGAGCCGCTCAATTTCTTGGGGGTAAACTCGTAAGCTGGTCATCTCGAAAGCAAAATTGTGTCTCAACATCGACAGCAGAGGCAGAATATGTCGCTGCTGCGAGTTGCTGCTCACAAATCTTGTGGATGAGAACCCAGCTGCGAGATTTTGGCATAACGTTAAAAATATCCCAATTTTTAGTGATTCTAAAAGTGCTATAGCTATAACAAGTAATCCAGTACATCATTCACGCACAAAACATATAGACATTAGATATCACTTTATTAAGGAACATGTGGAACAAGGTACAATCGAAATGCATTTTGTCCACACCGATCTTCAACTTGCTGACTTATTTACTAAGGCATTGGATGAAAAGCGATTCCAATTCTTGGTATCTAGGTTAGGCTTGTTGAACCATAAGACATGATCGATTGTCCCTACATAAACCTGATATTGTGTAAATAGATCATTTAAATTTTTCTCTATATGTTATGAATGGTAAAAATCCTACTATTTTATCTAGGGGGAGACTAATAAAAATTTTATGCATGAATCTAGGGGGAGTCTTTCATTTTTTATGCACTAATTTAGGGGGAGTCATTATTAAATGGTTCGCACAAATACTTCACACAAGGAGTTTATGATTCCTCATCAAATTTAAATTATATTGTATGGTGAAACTCCTTAAGCTTCTATCAAAAATTAAAATTGTTCAAATATTTCAAATATCACAATTATTTCTCGGCGAAACTGCATATCGATCGAAACCCTTTCAAATTGATTTGCCAATTGTACTAAACAAGTTTCGATCGAAACTGAGCTTTAACTCTTGATTTATTAGTTTCTTGGCAAAACTAACTTTCGCTCGAAACACGTTTCTATTGAAATTGCAATTTGATGTAATACCCTCGTAATTTTATTGGCGAAACTGACTTTCGCTCGAAACACACTACGATTGAAATTGATTTTTACATCCTTTGACATTTATCTCGGCGAAACTGACTTTCGCTCGAAACACAATACGATTGAAATTGATTTTTAAATCCTTTGACATTTCTCTCGGCGAAACTGACTTTCGCTCGAAACTCATTTCAATCGATCGAAAACAAAATTGACTCTTCACAATTATTCTCGGCGAAACTGAGACTACTTATTTAAATAGAGTTTCGCCCGAAACACTTCATCTTCATCGATTTTCAAACTCATTCATAAACCCTCTCTGAAATCGCACACGAACTCATCACTGTCTCACTCTGTTTTTCCGTTTATTGCAACTCCAAATCCCTCATTGGTAAGGAAAAATGCTTAATCTACAGCCTTAAACTGATTTTTTTTCTCATTCGTGCAGGTTACGCAGATTAGGGTTGCGTGTGTTCGAGCGAATCATTGTTTAAATGTGTTTTCACATCACCTGGATTCGCTCGAAACTACTCTCTTTCTTCAATTTCACATTCCAATCGATCGATTGTTACTGAAATTTTTTCTTATTTTATGTTTTCAAATCGTCGTTTTTCTAGGGTTTTATAACTTTCGATCGAAACAGGGCAATTCAATTTATCACAGTTTCGATCGAAACAGGGCAATTCAATTTATCACAGTTTCGATCGAAACAGGACAATTCAATTTATCACAGTTTCGGTCGAAACAGGGCAATTCAATTTGTCACAGTTTCGATCGAAAGAGCATTTCAATTTTTCACAGTTTCGATCGAAACTGACGACATAATTAATTTCAATCGATCGACACCACTATTCCACAGTTTCGATCGAAACTCAAGGCTCAATTGAATCGATTGATTCGTGACGAAATCTGTCCCCCATTGAACTTTCGATCGAAACTGAATTGATTCACTCTTTCGCCGCACTTATTCAAATTAAATATGGCTTTCGATCGAAACTTGTTATAATTTCACTTTCACCGAATTTACCTTAATTGAACATCACTTTCGATCGAAACCACAGTCCAAATTAAACTTATCGCACGATACACATTATTGACCGAAACTCAAAATCAATTCAAATTGGCACTTTCGCCGCTCACTTAATTCAATTTCAATTGTTGCCAAATTTTTGCCAAAATTTTCTAAGTCCTAACATGCTTAACAACGAATTGCACAAATTTTGTATGCTTTCTAAGTCAAAATGGTCGATTTCCACTAATCCACTGCTTTTATCTTGCAGATCGACCACAATGGTGAGACAAATTGACGAGATTTTCGCCTCCAAGGACTGGGCACAGAGGACACCCAACAACCTTCAACTTGACTTTGATAATACCTCGTGCCCAGATCCTATCATTATTAAGATCCTTGCAAACCACCCTCTAAGAACCGCCCTAAACATCACCGAAGTAGTCCCTGAAGTATATGTGCAACAATTATGGTCCACTCTTCAAAAACCAACCAATAACCCCAAAATTACCACTTTTTCCGCCAAAATCGACAACACTATAGTTGTCTTTACCCCTTCCGTTCTCCGCTCCACACTAAACCTGCCTCATTCACTCGTATATGATCCCCATCCCTCCAACGAGGACCTAATCAGGGACTTCCTATTCATGGGCCACAAACCTAACGCCCAAAACACCATACATTTACCTGAATTCACTGCCAAAGACATCCCTGCACCATGGCGGACTCTATTTCTCATTGTCAACAAGTGCCTCTCCCGAAGCACTCCGGGTCCGACAAGTGCAACCGGAACATCATGCTTATCTTCCACGGGATCGTCTTCAACAAAAATTATGATGTCGCCCAACTCATCTGGTCCGACATCCTCGATCAACTGCGAAGGCGAGGCCTTGGAGCAACGAAGCCCGTGCTCCCTTACTTAAGGTGGCTGCCCGTCATCGTCCAACATTTCGTGGATCTTCATCCCGAAATCGAACGCCGCCCGAGAGACGAGGGTTATCAGTCTCCGAAGCTCATAAAAATCCAATCGACGAAAAGCAAAATCGATCAGGAGGCCATGATCATCCCAGACTACTTAATTGGCCTCCTCGATCCAAATGAGCCGGAGCTACGCAAGTATATACGAGCCAACAACCTTGAAGACGTCCCCGTGGCTCAACAAAACCCAGTTGAACCTAACCCAGGGACAAGCCAACCCCCACAGCCAAATGTAGGTCTAGGAAGCTCCTCATCCCACAGCCTAAACGAAAGCGCAAAACCAAAGGGGATGACCGAGGAGGACAACAGGAACGGCGTACAAAGCAAAAACACGACCGTCCTCCGAAACCAACTACTCCACTAATAAGCCGGACCGACCCCATAGGTACAGGGGATGACCTTGTCTTCCCCCGAGTAGAAGTCGCGACATCGGGTCCAATCGCGCAAACTACCCTCCCCAGCCACTCAATCATCTCCCAACAGATGATTGTTTCACATATTCACGAGGTGCCACGTCATTCATCACCACCTTGCTCGGAGATGGTTGATGTAACAAGCAGTACTCCGCCTCAGACTGCACCTTCCTTGATCACTACGAGTCTAGTGCCCTCACCCTCCATAATTTCTTCACTTTCTAGGACACTACCAATAGACTCTGCACCTCTAGATCTTAGTGATCTAGACCGAACGCTCTATGATGTCTCCGTAATAGAGTCTAGTACGGACAGCGGAAGTCCCAACGTAGTCAACATCACTGCAGCTACGACCTTGGGCCATCAATCTGAGTTCGTCTCAGCTTTGATGTCAACGATGAGCCTCCGTGGCCTCGGTTTAAGTCCTGTGCAAACGGGCGGCACATCAGTACCCTCTACTGATGTTGTGACGACGGAACGTCTCAGTGACTCCGTCCGGTTACTTTCCCCGTTCTTGACAGAGGACAGGCTAACTGAGCGCCTCACAGATTTTGCAAAAGGACTCGAGGACACAATCATGGCCCAAGTCTACAACGCAATTGGGACATCCACTCGAGACAAAGGCAAAGCCCCCGTCACCGAAGTCATAATCCCACAACCTGACCCAACTCCTGGCGCTGAGGAAGGACCGTGGAACGTACCCATTCCAGAACTGATCGACGTTCTACTGGCCCGACTCCGTTCCGCACCGACGCTCACTGCATATGAAGTGGAGGTCCTCAGACGTCTGGAGCTTCCTTTCAACCCGCCTAACTCCAGCGAGGCCCAGTCATCCAGACAATCACGTGACGATCCTGACGGTGGGGATTGTCCCGAGGGGGAGAAGACACAAGGGACAGGGCCTCCGTCGCAGCCACAACCGCAACCTAGAACCACCCGAACATCCACCAGAACAAAACCACCTACACCCACCCAAACCAGAAAATCTACCCGAACTACTACCAATACAACCCAAACGATCGCCTCATCAACCGTGAGTCCATCACTACCTAGCCTTACAAACCAAAGAACTCCCTCTGATCCTCCACCCTCACCTACTCTATCTCTCGAAACACTTTACAACCCACACTCAGCGGTAGAGAAGTACATCTTCAACGACGATTGGTTAACAAAGCCGATGCATCCAGCCTTGGCCAAGGGCTTACTGGACAACGCCAGATACTTCTTGATGAAGGCAAATGTTGACCTAGCACTTATCGACGATGATGAGCTCCAAGAAGGTGAAGATTACGAAGCAGACATTCCAGAACTTCCAGAGCTTCTCAAACACGTTGTCGTCGATAAGGAGAGCCCCCCTCGAAATCGAAGATAAGGAAAGAACAGACGCCGCCGTGGGAAAATGTCAAAGTGATAGCTCCATATCAAGAAGAGATACGGAGAAGGATTTGGAGGAAGGAGGATAGGATCAAGGAGCTAGACGAGCTGAGTCTAAGAGGCCTAACTCATCTTCCTAGAACAACTGCTGTACGATACTTGCTCTCTCTTCGTAGAGGGCTTGTGTGGAGAGCAAAAGATACAGATGTTAACGTTCTTAGAAGAGAAGAGAAGGAAAAGACCACAATCAGCAAGATCTTGGGAGTTCGGCGAGGTCGTCTCGACTACTATGAGTTTCCAATCTACAAAGTGCAGCGAGAAGATGGAACGGTTGAGGAACTGACTGAAGGCGATCTCTCCTACATCCGAGGTGAAGATGTTGATCGGATACTTTTCAGCTTCAGATTTCTTGGAACACTCCAGAATCCAGACTTGAAAGTAGGTTATGTTGCTCTTAAGCGATTTATGATGCGCCAAATCAAGTTCAATTCGACTCACGATCTTCAAATGGCGGTGGAAAGCAACATGAAAAGGGTGAATCTCACGAAGCCATCCTTCGAAGTCCCTGACTCAAGTCTTGGTGACGGCCACATAATCAATGATGACGACGATCCATCGGTGGTCTACACCAATTACAAAGGAGAAAAGAGGCTGATGAAAGCATCCGAGATTGCCAAATTCAGCGATGGGACGCCACTAATTATTCGGGTGAAACTCGAATGGATTCTGGAGAAGCTAAGGAACGAAGAAGCAGAAGCCCAGGAGAAGTACGAGAAGCTGATCAACATCATCAACGATCGATTATCCTTACGACGAACGATACGATCTTACGAGTTCAGACTTGGACTCAGGAAATCGATTGATGCTGTGGAGAAACCCAAGAAGAAGAAGACGCAAAGGACATCAAAGCAAAAAGGATGCTAAGGGGGAGATTGTTAGGAATATTTTGTAGCATCCTTTAATTATGTAATCTTGGGTTAATGTGTTGGGTTGTAATAGTTTGGGGTAACTTATAGTCATAGTTTTGTATTGGGCTTTAATATACCAATCAAGTGTGGTATATAAAGCCCAAATAACCCTAATTAGGGTTTTCATCAAAAGTATTGAAAGGTAAGCCACCTTATACGTTAGATTAAGAAAACACACACTAACACACACACTCAAGGTGTTCTTCACGTTTTACACATTCAAACCAATCTTTTGATCCTTGTTTGGTAAAATAAGGGCCAACAGAACAGATTCCATTCTTCTTCAAGACGGTTCCTCGACGTTTATTTAGACGGTGAATGAATAAATACTGTAACTTAAGAAGAATCCGTCTAAGCTTTTTCTCGGTTTTTTTCGAAGCCTTTTGCAGGTTTCGATAATACTAAGTACGTCACAGGGCCAACAACTACAGGAACAGTGTCTACCCCAAGCTGTGCCAAGAAACACCGAAATCATCAATGCATCATCACACAATCTACAACATAACACAAAACGCATGTAACACCCAAAAAATCTCAGAGTCAATACCGCTTTATGAAAAGAAAACAGAGGACCCAATTCTGGTACAATGTAGTGGCTGCATTAAGAAAAATAGAAATATGATTACATTTATAAGAAGCTTAGACAAAACAAGGAGAAGAGACTTATGAACAAAATCTGACCCCTCACTTGCTAATTGGTATGACCCCTCACTTACTAATTGGTATCAAACCATTGGTCATCTCCATAGATGGAACGACATCATTTCCTCTAGCCATGGAGAAGTAAGTGGAGAAACCAATTTCTCCACCCATCCAATTATACCTTGGAGGAACTGCACCAAGCATCACAGTAATGATCATAGTAAGAGAATGTGTTTCTCGGATTATATTTTATTCCAGCATTTGACATCTACTTCCAAATAGATGCTCTAAGGTCAACTGCAACTCTCTCTAAATCTTCTACAGTGCTCTTTCCATCCCAGAATTATTGGAGGGCAAATTTGAGCTCTCTTTTTGGCCTATACGGGGATATACGACAATGTGAGACGCTATTGTTCTGGTAGAAGTTCAAAAAAGCAAATCAATAATGATTGTTATTAGAAAAACGACAAACCATTATGCACGCACACATAATACTACCTCCGTCCCACAAATTTTATCACATTTTGCCATTTCGGGCGTCCCACTAATTTTATCACCTTTCCTTATTTAGCAAAAAAACTATCGCAAACATCAATATAATAATATTAAATATTCTTAAAAGACGTGTCAAATTATACACTTTATTACCTTTTCATTGTACTATATTATTATAATAATACCACCTTAATATCCGTGCCCACCAACATATGTGATAAAAATAACGGGATGGAGGTAGTATTATAGTACTCAGCAGCAGAAACTTCCTGGGGTAAATTAACAAACAGTGAGAACAGATTCCATTCTTCAAGACAGTTCCTCGTCGTTTATGGAGACGTCGAATGAAGAAATACTGTAACATAAGAAGAGGCACCATAACTCCATCTGATAACATCGAATAACTGCTCTCTTTCCCCCACGATCCTCCACTTCTTCTGATGCAAATCTCAAATCGTCGCAAGATTCCTCCTTAAGTAACGTCATGCCCCTCTCTTTCAATGGCATTATCTAACAGATGGAAGAAAACTTATTCTGAATACACATCAAAATGCCTATGAATAAAAGAAAGAGAGGAAATCACGAACATTGTTTAATCAGGGTTTCTGGAATCAATATAAATAATATATTAAGTTAAAAACTTCCAATTGAAAGAATCTTATGCAAGTGAAATTGAAGAGAGACAATCATCATCAAGCAGCTAACTAATTGAACGAAAGAAATTAGGATAATCTCAAAGGCAAACTTGATCTTGCAATAATGATGTAAGAGGACTTGTAACAATTGTCGTCTTTCTCGAGACCAATGTGGCACCTGGGAGCTTTATTCATTCAACGTTTGAGCAGAAAATTATTTTCGTTCCCCCTGTTCATTTTCTTTTGTTATTACTAAACATTAAAAACTTTTTCAGATAATCAGAAAATTACCACAACTATTGTCCACTTCCAGTCGCCATGACTACCAAGCAATCATTTCCACGCAATATGTCCTCTATTATTTCTTTCTGGTACTATCCGAACTTAGAAAATCCAAAGTACTCCTACACGAAAAAGGCAATGAAAGGACAATGAGTTGAAGCAAAAAATAAAACTAATCAACAAAAAATAGAGCGGAAAATGCTAGGGAATACGAAATGACCTTGAGAACAGATTCCATTCTTCTTCAAGACGGTTCCTCGACGTTTATGGACACGGCGAATGAATAAATACTGTAACTTAAGAAGTACCCGTCTAAGCTTTTTCTAGGTTTTTTTCGACGCCTTTTGCAGGTTTCGATAATACTTAGTACGTCACAGGGCCAACAACTACAGGAACATTATCTACCCCAAGCTGTGCCAAGAAACACCGAAATCATCAATGCATCATCACACAATCTACAACATAACACAAAAACGCATGTAGCAACCAAAAAATCTCAGAGCCAATACCGCTTTATGACAAAACAGAGGACCCAATTCTGGCACAATGTAGTGACTGCATTAAGAAAAAAAGTAACATGGTTACAATTATAAGAAGCCTAGACAAATCAAAGAGAAGACTTATGAACAAAATCTGACCCCTAACTTACTAATTGGTATGAAACCATTGGTCATCTCCATAGCTGGAACAACAGCATTTCCTCTAGCCATGGAGAATTACATGGAGAAACCAATATCTCCACCCATCCACTTATATCTTGGAGGAACTGCACCAAGCATCGCAGTTGTGTCAACAACCTGATCATAGTAAGAGAATGTGTTGCTCGGAATATATTTTATTCCAGCATTCGACATTTGCTTCCAAATAGATGCTCTAAGGTCAACAGCAACTCTCTATAAATCTTCTACAGTGCTCTTTCCATCCCAGAATTATTCGAGGGCAAATTTGAGCTCTCTTTTTTGGGCCTGTACGGGGATATACGACAATGTGAGACTTTCTGGTAGAAGTTCAAAAAAGCAAATCATAATGATTGTTATGAAACGACAACTATTACGCACGCACACATAATATTATGGTACTCAGCAACAGAAACTTTCTGGGTAAATTAACAAACAGAAGGCGGGCAAAATCAGGTAAATGACATGGTCCATGATTTTAAACGACAAACTAATCCATGATTCATGCAATTAATCCATTGATCACACCAATTCTAAAAATTTAAAAAAAAAAATCGAAACAAATACAAACAAACAGAGAGACGACAAACAAACCTCAAATCTAAAAATGTTGAAAATAGAAAATGTTGGTGCAATATAAACAGAAATGTTACTGACCAAGCATAGAAACACCTTGTCGTGGATCAATCGAAGTCGAAACAAAATGATATAAATATATCAATGTACATTAATGGGTAGGACTAAACCTCATTGTTGCCAAGCGATCCAGGCTACTCCTCAACATTGCGTCCAAGGCATTAAACACTGCACCTCCAAGATCTCCTTCACCGCCTGATATCTCCTTCCCATTATTCTTATCCCTATATATAAAGCAAATTAAGGTTCGCAAATGGAAGAAAAGGAAGAAAGAAAACACATGAGGCGTTATAAATATGTTCCAAACACATGATAGGCACAGTAAATCAATTGAAGTTCGCATACCTAAGTTCCCTCAACACATGAGGTGCGCATAACAGAGGGTGTAAGCCCCCACTCAACATCCAAAGGAGGAGATGCGGCTCTTGAATCGGTATCAAAAGATGAAAGTGATTCACCTTAAAAATGTGAGAAGCGAAGAGTAGTGCAATATAAACATTTATTAGAAAATATATTTATATATATATGTATCGGGTCGAATCAGGTTGCGGGCCCAAAGCAAATATCCTTCAACGATTCCAGAGCATGTACGCCCCCATTCAACATCCAGAGGAGGAGATGCGGCTATTGAATCTATATGAAAAGCTGAAATTGGTTCACCTTAAAATGTTAGAAGCAAAGCGTAGTGCGATATAAATATATATTAGGAACATATATATATGTATCGGGTCGAATCGGGTTGCGGGCCAGAAGCAAATATCCTTCAATGATTCCAGAGCGTGTAAGCCACCATTCAAGATTTAGCGGTGGAGATGGGGCTCTTCAATCGGTATGGAAAGCTGAAATTGATTTACCTTAAAACTGTTAGAAGCAAAGCGTAGTGCGATATCAATATATATTAGAATATATATATATGTATATATATATATATATATGTATCGGGTCGAATCGGGTCGCGGGCCCAAAGCAAATATGTTCAGGAGAGGACAAAAAAAGATGATAATGGAGGAAAACCTCAAGACCAAGAACCCTAAATGCTATGTAAATTTAATTACCACTCATAAAGCGAGGGACGATGACGATGTTGATCCGTTGAGCTCCCATTTGCAGCAGATAACTCATCTCCATCGAATGAATATCCCATTCTTGAAGAAAAAACAAAAGATTATAGATCAAATTAAGACCTTTTGATTCTCATCGCCAATCTCAATTCTCAATTCATTAGCAGCAAGCCACACCTTCCTCGCCGCCTCTCTCCACCCTCTACAGAGGAGAGGACAAAAAAAGACGGTAATGGAGGAAAACCTCAAGACCAAGAACCTTGAATGCTATGTAAATTTAATTACCGTTCATAAAGCGAGGGACAATGATGATGATGATCCGTTGAGCTCCCATTTGCAGAAGATAACTCATCTCCATCAACCTCCATATGAAAATCTCATTCCTGACGAAAAACAGAAGATTAAAGATCATAGCAAGACCTTTCGATTCTCATCGCCAATCTTGATTCTCAATTCGTCAGCAGCGAGCCACGCCGTCCTCGCTGCCTCCCTCCAACCTCTACAGAGGAGAGGACAAAAGAAGAGGATAATGGAGGAAACCTCAAGACCAAGAACCCTAAATGCTATGTAGATTTAACTCCGCTCAGAAAGCGAGGGACAATGACGGTGATGGTCCGTTGAGCTCCCATTCCTGCATATGAATATCCCATTCCTGAAGAAAAAACAAAAGATTAAGGATCAAAGCAAGACCTTTCGATTCTCATCGCCAATCTCAAATCTCAATTCATCAGCAGCAAGCCACACCTTCCTCGCCGCCTCTCTCCAACCTCTACAGAGGAGATGACAAAATAAGATGATAATGGAGGAAAATCTCAAGACCAAGAACCCTAAATGCTATGTAAATTTAATTACCGTTCATAAAGTGAGGGACGATGATGATGATGATCCGTTGAGCTCCCATTCCTGCATATGAATATCTCATTCCTGAAGAAAAAAACAAAAGATTAAAGATCAAAGCAAGACCTTTCGATTCTCATCGCCAATCTCGATTCTCAATTCATCAGCAGCAAGCCACACCTTCCTCGCCTCTCTCCACCCTCTACAGACGCCACCCGCCGCCACTAACCCTGAAGGAGGGAGCCGTCGGACATCACAAATCTGCTGCTGTGTTCTCTGCATATGTCCCCAAAACCTAAATAGTAAATATAAGCCAAACCTAGCATCGTCGATCATGTAATAACCAAAAACCAACAATCTCATTTCGTATTTTCTTTCCTATGACGAAGTTCTAAGCCATTTTCAGCACACACACCGACTAACAAAGTGATGAGAACCATCTTTCGACTGAAGAACACTATTTCGTACGTTTCTACTCTTTTCTTTTGCTCCGATACAAACGGCAATAACCTGTAGCTGAGAGCATTGGCCCTCACGCCCCTCTCAGCCATTTCATCGAACACCTTCTCGGCACTCCGAACTTCACCAACCCTACAATACCCATTCACCAAAGTAGTATACGTATCTACGTTAGCCCACAGTCCTCTATCCAGTATACGATACAACGTCCTATGATCTTTATCTAATCGACATATCCTACAGAACCCGTCAATCAAACGGTTGTAATTCACCAAGGAAGGCACGAACTCGGGCCTCTGAACATGAAATGCACTTACGACGAGCGACGTGGAGAAAGGATCGCTGCCGCCGAGTCCACCGCCGGTGTTGGCCTCTCCTCTTCTTCTTGTCGTAGCTCACGCCCCTCGCCTTTGACAGGCACGCAGCTTCGCCGCATCAACGAAATCCCCGTCATCGTATTCGAAGTAAGCCCCTCAGTCCCATATGAAGAGTTATCGATGTCTGTCTCTCTGAAAAGAAAAGAAGCCAAGAGGTCGACGTGATTTGCAAGTCTGTTCATATTCTTATTGAGTTCATATTCTTATTAGCTTATATATAGAATGGCATTGTAATTAAACTCACATAGAGGGTAAAACAGTCATTATTTTTATTACTTTTATAATACCATAAATACCCTCAATATTGATGACGTGGCACATAGCAGCCGGCTATAGGGAGTGGCATGTTTCGTAATAAATTCAACATCTAAGCTAGATTCAAAGCCCTTCACCAACTTTTATATATATATATATTATATATATATATATATGTATATATATATATATATATATATATATGATTAAGTTTTCAATAAGAACCATAAGGAAAGTTTTCGATAGTAAAGATAACAAATACTTAGCATGGGAGGTAAAGGAATTGAAAAAGCTACTTGTCCCATCAACTTTTATATGATATATCTATAACATATCCCTAATATATCCCTAAATAAAAACTTCTCGTGACCTTGGAAAGAAGAACAGAGAAAGAAAACTAAGAAAGGAATTTCAAACAAGAGTGAAGTAACGAAAAAAAACTAAGCCAATTCAAATCTACGAAGGTAATGAATGCAAGTAATGTTTTTAGAAATACTTATATATATATATACATGTTTGACAATTATGTTAAGTATAGGCTGATAATCATTACAAGGGTTTTCGACATTAGAACTACTTGTTATATGTAAAAGTATTTGAACCTTTCAATAAATATCTTTATAAGCATTTGAATGATTTCGGTGTTTTTAGAATTTTGAGTGATACTTTAGCATCTAGAATATTGTTGAGAAAATGGTTTTAGGAAGTTCTCGACAGGTTAAGCTTCAAGAATTGTAAAGTTTCAGTAAAATAGAGTTTCGCATTTAGGGCTTTTCCAGATTTTGGAAGGATTTCATACCTACTTATCTAAATGACTTTGGGTATTAGAACATGATGATGTTCTTAATGTTTTTGACAATTTTATGCTTTAATCGGAATGTTTAGATTTTCGAATGAGAAATGTGTTTTTGGGTGTACGACTTTTCGCGTTTCGATTAAATTTCGAAGAGAATTTTATTGATATTAGTTTCGATAATTTTTTAATATATGTTGTTCTAGAGGAATTGATGATTTTCGAAAAATTAGAAGTTATGATTATCGAAAGATAGGTTTAATAGTATTTAAGATTTCCGAAAGAAATTGCGAAAGGGTTTTCGAAAATAGTTTCGCAAAATCCTTGGAGATTTATTTTTTGAAATAATAGATGTTTCATAATTGTGTAATTTCGAAGAAAATGATTTGCGAAGATTAAATTTTCGAAAGAACAAAATTTTCGAAAGGTTTAAATTTTCGAATGGAATTTCGAAAGGGTTGAATTCGCAAAAAGATTTCGCAAATGATTTCGCAAATTTGGCTGTTTTCGCAAAAGAGTTTCGCGAATTGCGTTCGGGCTGAAATTAGGTTCTCGCGGGCCAAATCAATTTTGAACAAAAGATAAAGACGGGCTTCTCGCGGGCCAATTGATTTTCGAAATAAGTACCGAAATGGTTCTCGAAAGAAGGTCTTTATAATGTTGAAAGTTCTCGCAATTAAAAAAAAAAAGAGGGAGAGAGAGTGTGTTTTCACATTGTGGAAGTCTTCGCGAAGTGTAAACTTTTCGCGGCCCCGATGAGTTTCGCGAATCATAAACATTTCACGGGCTAAGTAGTATTTTGCAAAAACAGAAAGTTTTCGTAATTGAGCTTATGAGCTGAATTCATTTTGAAATAATTTCCTAAGTGAGGAATTTTCGAACTTATCAACCTATATAGCTTATTTCGAAAGATGAATATTTCAGTACTTAAGAAATTCAAAAATGCATATGGCTAATCTACCAGAGCTGTCGATATTAATAGAAAGAAAGATAATGGTTATAGACAGAGACAGGATTGAGCATAATAGACATGCATATCACGACACATGCATCATATTAGGGATCTCATATTTACTAAACATAATAATTCTATAGGTCAGGATCCCGATAAAGGCAAAGAAAAGGACGAATAAGCGAATGGACATATAAGCACAACTGTGAGTATGATATGCAACATGTGTTCTGGTTCTATATGTTTTATGTGCTTATGCTTTATATGAATTTACTGATTTATAATTCTATGATATACGTGTTATATGGATTGACTGGGCTTATGTGCCGTAATGTGCTCTTATGTAACTAAGGTGATTTGATAGATTTATGCGATATTTGAGACAAGGATATGGGCATAGCATTAGCATAAACGTAAGAATGAACAAAGAAACCGTTATGACTGCTACGACTACGGATGGTACGATATGGATGCTACGGCATACATCCCTACAAATCGGGGGATTTTACAGAGTCCTGTACACGCACATATGTATCCCTACAAATCGGGAGATTACGGAATGGTTACAGTCCCATGCATGGGCACCGACTGGGCCTACAGTACAGTCTAGCTAGTCTATAACGGGAGTATCAAAATAAATGGGCATATAGAATGGCATGCGATCTACGGATCATATGAACGATGTGATATGAACGATTATATGAGTTGTGAATATGTGACGGAATGACAGATTGAAAGATTTACGGCATTTATAGGAATGAATTCATTGCATGTTATATTAGTTGATTGTTGTTTATTTAACATGTTGCGATCATACTCTAAATAGTTGTTTCACAGTGATGTAGATATCTAACGGGCGTCTTAGAACACATCTGCATACGAAAGCATAGATTCAAGGTTGGCCGGCTATTTTCTCATCCTACTCCCCACAGTTCATTTGCGTATAGTTTAAGGAACATTAGTAATATTTCTATACGATGTTAAAATAATTAGGTTGTATATATAAGTACGTTATAAGTGAAAGTGAATAGACAGATGTACGCCTTCGTTTATGTTCAAAGGGAATGGTTATGAAAGGAAAGAAAAGCGAAAAATTTTATGTGAAAATGTAATAGCTGCGCAAATAAGGTGAAAGGAAACGGGCGTTACAATGGAGACATTGGGTATTCTTCTCGCAGCCCTTGTGCCCCTTTGAAGAACAACTCAATATTACCAATTAGACCAAGATTAAAGCTCACTGTAGTAATACATTCCAAACCCAACCTATGAATGTGACAGGGCACCCTAGTTTATGTAGCAAGGATTCCAAAAATTTCCAGCTAACCAGGTCATACGCTTTCTTTATGTCAATCTTCAAGAGGCACCTCGGTGACCTTTGTGCTTTTATAAAGTCTGATCAATCCCTGGCTTATGAGTATATTATGTATTATGGATCGTCCTTCAACAAAAGCACTCTGATTCTCATTAATGACTAGAGGCAGGACCATGCAAGTCTATTACCTATCACCTTGGATATACATTGTAAATAACATAGCAATATGCTATTGGACTGTACTCTTACACTGTTGTTGGAGAATCCACTTTTGGAATCATAACCAGAGTAGTACTATTTACTTCTTTAAGCATCTTTCCATTTGAAGAACTCCAAGATAGCCTCTATTACATCATTCCCAAGTACATTCCAAGCATGCCTATAGAACCCACTGTTTTATAGCCGTCTGGTCCAAGCGCCTTATTCTTATGGATAGAAAATATTGTTTTATTTACTTTTATCTGGTTACAGGTTTTATCAATGTTAATTGATCAGCAGGACTCAAAACCACCCCTTTTGCAATGATTGTATCATCTGTCATTTTTGTGGCAGTTTTTGTTAATTTGTATGTTGAATTCGTTTGTGATGTGCCTGTGAGTGCTTGGAATGCAAAAAATAATATTAATTATGTATGTATGTGGCCTAGAAATTGAGAAATGAATGCGCTTCACGTGGCCATTCTTTTAATTTGTTTGTTACACTCACATACATTATACAAAGGTCTATGCATATATATAAGCACATATAAGCATGCACCAGATAACTTATAATTAATTGCTTACTGAATGTGATCTTTAATTTGCGGCTATATATTTGACTTTGCAATCCATTTTTCATGTTTTTTCTCTTCCCCAAAGATTTCCTTGGCTTTTCTTTTGATTCTTCAAAGATTTTATACGGCTTCTGATTTTTTGTTTTATTTTTTTATTTTTTTTGTTTTACCCGCTTTGACTTTATTCAACAAATTCCTTCCTTAAACTCAAAGTCTTCCGCTCTTTCATCCCGAGCACTGTTTCAGATTCTCGAACATAACTGTCCGTAATGGCTTTGTGAAATATCTACAACCTGGTCTAGACTCGCTATGTGTACAATCTTCACTTCTCCATTTTTTTACGTGCTCTCTAATAAAATGAAATCGAGCATCAATATGGACTCGATTTTCGCCAACTCGATTGCCCACTTGTTATCTATTCGAATTTTGATTCACTCGACTTGTTGATTCAAACAAAATAAATTTCTCAGCCATATTGCTTGACAAACACACCACGATGCTGCCACATATTCAGCTTCGCATGTTGATAGAGTCACGATCGGTTGCTTCTTTGATAACTACGTGAACGTTGTCCTTCCTAGATAAAATACATAGCCACCTGTGCTTCTTCGATCATCAATATCTCCACACTAATCACTGTCCGAATATCCGATTAATTTGCCGTCACTCGCCTTTGAGTAAAACAAACCTGTGTTCCTCGGATGTATCGAAAGATTCTCTTGATCGCTTTGAGATGTGACTGCCTTGGTTCTTGCATATAGTGGCTAACGGCTCATCCCTTATAAGCGATGTCGGTTCTAGTGCAAGTCAAGTATCGGATACTTCCCACGAGACTTTGATACTCGGTTGCGTTTACTCAATGTCTTCCCTCAAACTTGGATAATTTTGTTTCAAGTTCCATCATTGTAGCTACTGGCTTGCTTTCCTCCATTTTGTTTTTCGTTAATATGTCCTTCGCATATGCTTCTTGTGACACGAAGATTTCCGTGCTTCTTTGACCGATTTCGAGACGAAAAAAATATTTCATCAGTCCCAAGTCTGTCATCTCGAACTCCTTCGTCGTTGCCTTATTGAACTCGTTGATTATTTTCTCACTGCGCCCCATGAAGATAAGATCATCAACATAGAGAGTGACGATGATCATTTCACCTCCTTCTCTTTTGACGTATAATGCATGCTCGAACGGACATTGCTCGAACTTGTTCCTTTTGAGGTACCCGTAGAAGATTTCTTTAACTTTAACATTGTGCCTTCTTCTCCCAATTTTGAATATCCCGGGGGCTGCTCCATGTAGACTTCCTTCTCAAGCTCCCCATTTAGAAAAGCAGACTTTCTTCATGGAACGTTGTGTTGAACTTTCTTCATCTACTCGAACATCTCAACTTACTATCACCTTTTTGTTTTCTGGATCATACAGTCGCTACGCCTTCGTCTTCTCATCGCACCCAATAAAAACAAGCTTTCTGCTTTTGTCGTCGAGCTTGGTTCTTTTCTGGTCGGACAAATGTGCATACGCCACACGCTTCCAAAAATTTTGAAGTGCACTACGGTCGGCTTCTGTCCACTCCAAGCTTCTTGTGGTGTTCGATTCTCGAGGCTGTGTTGTGGACATCGATTTTGAATATAAATGGCACATTGTACCGCCTTGGCCCAGAACTCCTTTGGCATTCCCTTGGTTTTCAACATTGAGCAAACCATGTCAAGTATGGTTCGATTTTTCTATTCGGCGACGCGATTTTGTTGTGGCGAATACGGTGCGGTGAGGAATCTCCCGACGCCTTGCTCCTTGTAAAAACGAAAGCACTCGACATGTATTCTCCACCTCGGTCTGAACGGAGCGCCTTGATGCTTGAACTTGACGTCTTCTCGACCATAGTTTTGAATTTTTTAAAAGTATCTAGTGCTTCGTATTTTTCTTTCAAAAAATATAACCAAGTCTTTCGAGTAATCATCGACGAACGTGATGAAGTATCATTTTTTGCTAAATGATCCCAGCGTGATAGGTTCGCGTATATCGGTGCTCGAGCGGTTTGCTTGCTCGTAATCCTACATGCTTCTGAAACGACGCCCGCACCTATTTGCCGATCACGCAACTTTCACAAAGCTTCTTTCCTCCATTTATCATCGGCATTCCATGCACCATGCCCCACTTGGAGAGCTCTTTCAGGCCTCTGTAGTGTAGATGTCCGAATGGCATATGCCACAAATGACCTTTGTCGTCTAAATCAACTTGCAGACATTTTTCTTGAATTGTCCTCAGGTTGAGTTTGAAGATTCGGTTCCTTTTCATCTCGACCCGTGCAATTATTCGACCAACTTTGCTTCGTAGTTGTAATGACCGGGCCCTCATGAACACCGAGCATCCATTTTCAAGAAACTGCCCCATGCTTAAAATGTTGGCTTTTAAATCTGGTACGAAGTAAACGTCCTTGACCGAGCCTTGTTTGCCATTCTTTTGAGACAAACATATTTCCTCGGCCTTTGACTTCTATTTTGATGCATCTCTGAAAGACACATCTCCGTCATCGATCTTCTTTAAATCGGTGAAGAGGTGTTTGTGCCCGCTCATGTGATTGCTAGCACTGGTGTCAATATACCACAGCATGTCGCTCCTCAAAATTTTTTTAGCACCATTAAAAAAACTGCATCGTCTTTGGCTCTTCTTGTGCGTCTAGGTTCACATTTTCTTGCACCTTCTTGTTGGACCAACCATCCTCCGCAAATGCCCCAACTTTCCGCAATTGTAGCATTCAACGCTCGGCCTATTTGAGTTACTGCTTCGTCTCGTGCTCGACCTCGTTCTCTCCATTTTTGGTTGCTCATTTGTCCTTCTTTTTCGTGATTGTAACCTCGTCCTCGTCCTCGGCCTCCAAAACCTCGTCCTCGTTAGCCACGTCCTCTTCCTCGACCGTGGTGCGTATACAATGCTTCGTCAACTTTAAGCGATAATTTAATCTACAGAGCTTCATCTAAAGAGTCGCGCTTCTTCTTTTTCTTTTGTTGCTCGTGAGCTTCGACCGAACCAGAGAGTTCATCGACCGTCATTTTCTCAAGGTCTTTAGATTCTTCAATTGCACAGACCACGTTCTCGTATTCATTCGTCAAGGACCGCAGAATTTTCTCGATGATTTGGGCTTCAATTAGGGCCTCGCTGTTTCTCTTCAACTGGTTCATGATGGTTTGCACTCTCGTTATATACTAGGACACGCCTTCGACCTCCTTCATTTTTGTCATTTCGAACTTCCAAGCGGAGTCGGTTACCGTACTTGCTTTACTCGATCGGCACCCTTGTACGCTTTTTCCTGCGTCTCCCATGCATCCTTCGATGTTTTGGTCTCGGCTATTTTTTTAAAACCGGCCTCATCTACAGATTGGTAGATGATATAATGTGCGATCTTATCTTTGTTATGGGATTCTTTCAGCGTCTTTAATTGGGCTGCAGTGTAACCGTTTACAACTATCTCCCACGAGTCTTGAGACTGGAGCAAGACCTTCTCATCTGAATGCTCCACTTGTCGTAGTTGAATTTGGTGAGCTTCGAGATCGGCATTTGGCCAGCGGTTGCTCCAATTGTCGCCATAGGCTCCAATACCATTATTTTGTATGTTGAATTCGTTTGTGATGTGTTGTGAGTGCTGGGAGTGCAAAAAATAATATTAATTATGTATATATGTAGCCTAGAGATTGAGAAATGAATGCACTTCCTGTGGCCTTTCTTTTAATTCGTATGTTACACTCACATACATTATACAAAGGTCTATATAAGCAAATATAAGCATGCATCAGATTACTTAGATATAATTGCATACTGTGTATGTGATCTTTAATTTGCGGCGATATTGTTGACTTTGCAATCCATTTTCCATGTTTTTTTCTTCCCCAAAGATTTCCTTGGCTTTTGTCTTGATTCTTCAAAGATTTTATACCGCTTCTGATTTTTTTATTTTATTTATTTATTATTATTTTTTTGTTTTACCCGCTTTGAGTTTATTCAGCAGTTTTCGCGGTTTATAGCAGCTCCTTGTAATATTCACGAGGTGTTCCCCAATATCTGCTGAATTGGTTATATTCCTGCCATGTGGTGTTTTATTTAGCTGAGGTCCTTTCTTTGAGGATTGCATGGTCGAATGAGGTGTTTCGATCACTTTGGTTTAGCCACAACGCTATTGCTTTTGTGCCATATATTTGTGAGCCGCCTTATTTAGGAATACTGAAATCAGTTTCTATAGCTCTGTCCTCCTCAATCAACCGATCATTTAAAGGGTCTAAGTTCGGTTTGCCTCGAGCCTCGGTCAACTTTGTTCTGCATTGCTCACCTTGACTTAATATTGTAGCAAAACCTGTTTTTATTTAGCACTCTCAGCGATTTTTCCAACTACTTCAGCTTTTGTAAAACGGTCCACATTTTGGTTCCAACAAACGTCCGTCCAGTGTGTTTCCACAATTCCCAGAAATAATGGATCCTCTGTCCACATGTTGAAGATTTGGAATGGCCTTTTTGTTATAAGCTATTGCATGAGTTTTTTTTTTTCAGTACCACCGGGGTATGATAAAAAATACCCTCGGGTAGAAAGCCTCATAATCGCGGTACACATCAAGCCATTTATCGTTGACAAACACCAAATCAAGCTTGCTCCAGATACGCTCTTAATCTCTAAGCAAAGCTATTAACAAATCTTACAAATAAAATCTTTAATTTTTGGGTTTGTTGGTTAATTTGTTTGTATTTTAGTAGATTGACTCATCTTGTATATTTAGATAACAAAAAAATCTATTTGTCTCATATTCAAGTGATTCAACTTTTTAACACTATGTTTGATCTGCACATTATCATGCTTGTTCGTCTCACTATAGCTCGATTTCATATGTCAACATGTTAGACCTTTACTTCCACCACACGTGAGGGGGGTGTTGAGATTATATAATGGGTGTATTTTCACATTGAAAAATTATAATTAATATAACAAGAGTCAACTTCACCTATCACCAGTTGATTTCAGGATGAAACCCTCAATTTCTAACATTGCATGAGCGCCACAAAGGCACTGTTGTTGAGTTTTCCCTTACGAAGCCGAAATGTTGTTCTCAGCAGCCTAGACATTCGGTTAAGCTGAATGTTCTCACACACTTCCGGCACTTCTTGTGCAAATAGAATGTGCTGGGTTCTGAGAAGCTTGAGAAACATCATCCGGTGAACTTGTTCCTAACCTGTCATAGAAAAGTTCCAAAAGACGCTTTTATGGGTTCATTAAACTTATGTGCTTTTGCTTTATGTGAGTAGTTCTAACTTACTAAAACCCTAAACAATATCATAAAAATATGGCCTCTGAAGAGATGGAGAAAAACGAGAAAACTCTCAATTAAAACTTCACACAACAAACAACTCAAAACTAAACATTAATCCAAGACATCCATTATATATTAATGATCTATCAGTAACTAATATTACCAACGTCACTCTAACAGGACCTGAGACTCCTATTGGAGAATGTTGATCCTTCTCTCTCTCACTGCTAAAAAAATGGAGTAATTTGATCCTTCTCTTACTCACTGCTAAAAACAAAGCGACTTTGTTCATGGAACTGTGGAAATTCCACAAGAAACTGAACTGGCCAATGACGGGGAGAGATGCCACGCTAAGAATAATGTATATTCATACTAAGTATGCTTTAAAGATTGAGAATCACATAAAAATATTTGTACATAGATGTGATTAAATGTACCGAGTAATCTGTGTTGAGCATATACCTTGATCGTGTTTATCGTCATTTGATTTATATCCGTTTGTCGCCATCGTTACTTTCTCTGTGCATATATATGATTTGCCTCTTACTTAGTTTCATCTGTAATCAATCCCCAAACTATAAGAAAAATTACTTGAATAAGTTGAGATTATGAATAATATCTTAGAATTAATCGAGTTGTCCACGGACCGATATCTAGAATAATATTATTGTCGCGATTAATCTTTGTTCGCACCAAAAGATCCCGTAGATCTGTATAATTCAAGGTGAAGTAAGTTCTAAACAAGAAGTTGCTCAAAATTGCGGTGTTCAAGAAAATCGGTGTCACGGCTAATATTTATCAAACATTCATTCGAATATTATGGAAGAAATTATCATTAGGGATGATATTATATGTATGCAAATATTTTATATATACTAATGTTTATATGTCTTGCTACTCATATATGCAATTTTCTTTTGCTATTTTATTCATTAATAATATAACATTTTACATTTTTAAGAATATTTATACAATGGATACGAGCATGTGCAATGGAGAATTATGTCTTGCAGACTTTGCAAAGACTCATACGATTTAAGAAATAAGAAATACTTCGATCATCTTGTTATGAAAGAAAACGTACTTATTATATCGAGTAGTACAAGTATAAATGAAGGCTCCGGAAGAGCTAGCATTTTACGCCTAAAGGGAGGTTGATAATCGAAAATGCCTTATATTCTCTTAAGTGTCAAACAAATTTATTAAGCTTTAAAGCTATTCGAAATAACGGATATCATGTTGAGACTGAACAAAAAGGAAAGATTGAATATTTGCACATAACAAAGGCGTTCGAATGGTAAAAGGATTATAGAAATATTGCCATCTTTTGATTCTGGACTATACTACACATGTTTTCGAACAGTTGATCATACGCTGTTACAAATCTAAAGTTTGCCAACAACAGTATATTTAATATTTGGCATGACCGGTTGGGCCATCCCGGTTCAATTATGATGCGAAAGATAATTGAAAATTCACGGGGACATTTGATAAAGAACCAGAGGATTCCTCAATCTAATGAATTATCTTGTGTCGCTTGCTTTAAAGGGAAGTTAATTATTTGGTCATCACCAATGAAAGTAAAGAATGAATCTATTGTATTTTTGGAACGTATAATGGTGATATTTGTGGGCTGATACACCCATCATGTGGACCATTTAAATATTTTATGGTATTAATTGATGCATCAAGTAGATGGTCAAATGTATGTTTATTATCTACAAGGAACGTGGCATTTTCGAGATTACTTGCTCAGTTGATTCGATGAGCACGTTTTCCAGATTATCCGATAAAGAAAAATACGCCTTGATAATGCTGGTGAATTTACTTCCAAGGCATTTAATGATTATTGTATGTCTATCGGTATTGGTGTTGAGCATCCCGTGCCACATGTTCATACACAAAATGGTCTTGCAGAATCGTTGATTAAACGACTGCAATTAATTGCAAGTATTGATGGAGTCGAAGCTCCCCTCGTCTTGTTGGGGACATGCTATACTGCATGCAGCGACATAATTCGCGTCAGGCTAACAAGTTATCATTATGTCTCCCCATTGCAATTAGTTTATGGTCAGGAACCAGATATATCCCATCTACGAATTTTTGGATGTGCGGTATATGTTCCAATTGCGCCACCACAACGCACAAAGATGGGACCTCAAAGGAGGTTGGAAATATATGTCGGATTTGAATCTCCATCAATAATAAAATATGTAGAACCTTTAAAGGGAGATTTATTTACGGTTAGTAGATTTGCCGATTGTCATTTTGATGAATCAAATTTTCGAACATTAGGGGGAGAAAAGAAACAGCTGGAAAAGAATATTAGTTGGAATGAATTGTCGTTAAACCATTATGATCCTCGAACGAAAGAATGTGAACTGGAAGTTCAAAAGATAATTCATTTACAAACTTAGTTAATCAACTGCAAGATAGCTTTACTGGTCTTAAAAGAGTGACTAAGTTACATATACCAGCTGTCAATGCTCCTGTAAAAATTGATGTTTCTATAGAACAAGAATTATATGGAGCCAAAGCCACAACTTAAGCGTGGCAGGCCATCGGGTTCCAAAGATAAAATCCTCGAAAAGAAAAGGAGTAAATAATAAGAATGGTCCAATCGAGGATTTATCGACTAAAGAAGAGTCGGGACATAAATATTGATGAGAATAAAACTCAGGTACCTGAAAATTCTGAGAAATTTTGAAAATAATGATAATGAAGAGATCTCGATAAACTATCCAGAATGGAATTAAATGGAACCGAGACGAAGTCAACATTGACGATCTATTCTCATTTAACGTAGCGCTACATGAAATGAATGAGATTAGTGAGAATGAGGATCACGAACTAAGGTCTATACAAAATACGGACAAAGAAATGATTGGCCAAATAGGAAAGATGCAATCTTTTTCGAGGAAGAATTAATGTCACTTGATTATGAGGAGACGTATTCTCCTGTGGTGGACACAACTACTTTTCATTATCTAATTAGTTTGGCAGTACGAGAAGGACTCGATATGCGTCTTATGGATGTTGTCACTGCTTATTTATATGGATCGTTTGACAGTGATATATATATATATATATGAAGCTTCCCGAGGGATTCAAATTACCTGAAAATTCAGGACCACAATTTGAGTATTCAGTTAAACTTAATAAATTGCTTTATGGAATAAAGCAATCTGGGTGTATGTGGTATAATTGTCTAAGGGAATTTTTAGTGAAAGAAGAGTATAAAGATTATCAAACTTGTCCTTGTATATTCATGAAAAGATATAAAAAAAACGAGGTTGTCATTGTAGCAGTTTATGTTGATGATATCAACATAATTGGAACTCCTGAAGAGTTATCGAAAGCTTTTGATTGTTTGAAAAAGGAGTTCGAAATCAAAGATCTCGCAAAACACTAAATTGTGTCTCGGGCTGCAATTGAATATTTACAGAATGTGATATTTATACATCAAGAAACTTATACGAAAAAGGTCTTGAGAAGGTTTACATGAACAAAGTTTTGGGTTTGGGCTCCCAAGTTTGTCTCCGAAAGCCCAAATTTAGCAGCCCACTAATAGCACCATTATAGTAGATCTACCTACTACATATGATCAAAGCTTAAGAAAATTAGAAAATTTTCTGCAATTTTTCTGACCAACGACGGGTTCGGATTTCTCACATTTGGAGGGGCATTTGTCCGATTGACCTGAAATTTGGACTGCAATTAGAAGACACATTGATCTTCATTCTGTTCGAAGGGATCTTCATTTCGAGGTCTGGTTTGTGAGTTACGAATTTTTGAAGTCTGCTGCCATTTCAAACACATTGATCTTCATTCTGGTCGATTTGAAGGGGGTTTTCCACGTTATATCGTTGTGTTCTTTCCGTTTTTCGCTGCGTTGATATTTATTATGTGCCGTCGATTAGCGTTCGCTGCCATTATCTTGTTGTTTGTGCCGTTCGATCCTAACAGAGTGGTATCAGAGCTTTTGGTTGTTCTGTCGGTATTCTTTTCATCAGTGCAGAATGGAGGCGACTTTGAATAGAATGGTTTGTTTAAACGGTGCGAATTATCACAAGTGGAAAGGCAAAATGAAGGATCTATTCTTTTTGAAGAAATTGCATCTTCCGGTTTTCGCTACAGCAAAGCCCGATTCGAAAACCGATGAAGAATAGTAATTTGAGCATCTTCAAGTATGTGGTTTTATTCTGCAATGGGTTGAAGACAATGTACTGAACCATATTGTGAATGAGACACATGCCAATACATTGTGGGAAATGCTTGAGAGGTTGTATGCTTCCAAAACAGGTAACAATAAATTGTTCCTTGTGAAGCAAGCTACGAATTTGCAATATCAGGAGAGCAAGTCCATTTCTGATCACATCAATGAGTTTCAAGGATGCTTTGATCAGTTGTTTGGCATGGGCATTAAATTTTAAGAGGAAGTACTCGGCTTATGGCTATTAAATACTCTTCCTAACTCGTGGGAAAATTTCAGAATCTCATTAACCAACTCGGCTCCTGATGGATTGGTAACCTTGGAGTATGTCAAGAGCAGCGTCTTAAATGAGGAAGTGAGAAGAAAAATGCAAGGTACTTCGTCACTTTTTGAGGTGTTGGTTACTGAAGATAGGGGAGAAATAGACATGCGGACCAGAGTTCTAACAACCGAGGCACGAGCAGAGGAAGAAGCAAGTCAAGATCGAAATATAAGGATCTTGAGTGTCATCATTGCAGGAAGAAAGGACATATCAAGAGATATTGCTATAAGTTGAAGAAGGAGCAGTCGAAGAAGAATGTTGACGATGGTGTTGATCGCGTGAATACCACCACTACTCCTGATAATCTTGTTATTGTCTACGACGACGATGGAATCAATCTTGTGAAAGGTGGGACTAGTTGGGTCTTGGACAGTGGTGCAGCTTATCATGTTACGGCTAATAGGGAATTCTTTGCATCATATACTCCTGGCTTGGAGTCTGAAGATGGGCAATGATGGTTTAGCGAATGTGATAGGCATTGGCACTATTTGTTTGGACACGATTGGATTCGAAGTTGGTATTGAAGAAGGTTAGACATGCTCCTGATGTTTGATTGCGTCTCATTTCTACTGAAAAGCTTGACGATGAGGGTTATTCTTGCCACTTTGGTGATGGACATTGGAAGATCACTCGAGGCTCTTTCATCGTGGCTCCTGATGTTCGATTGCGTCTCATTTCTACTGAAAAGCTTGACGAGGAGGGTTATTCTTGCCACTCTGGTGATGGACATTGGAAGATCACTCGAGGCTCTTTCATCGTGGCTCATGGTAATAAATATTTCAATTTGTATTGGTTTAACACTAATGTTTCTGTTAGTGGTGTGAATGTAGTTGATAGCGGGAATTCTTCTAGTTTTTGGCATCAGAGATTGAGTCACATCAGTGAGAAAGGGCTCGATTGTTTGGACAAGAAGAATTTACTTCCCGGCTTGAAAGGTGCTAAGTTAGACAGATGTGTGCATTGCTTACTTGGAAAGCAGAAACAAGTTTCTTTTCATCATCATCCACCTTACAAGAAGGACACTTTGCTTGAGTTAGTTCACTCAGATGTTTGCGGTCCGTTGAAGGTGAAGTTGTTTGGAGGTGCTTCTTACTTTGTGAATTTATTGATGACCACACGCGGAAGTTATGGGTCCGAGCTTTGAAGTTGAAGGATCGCGTACTTGATGCTTTCATTGAGTTTCATGTTTCTGTTGAGAGGGAGATAGGAAAGAAGTTGAAGTGCATCAGAACGGATAACGGAGGTGAATATCGCGGACCATTTGATGCTTGTTGCCGACGATATGGTATTCGGCATCAGAATACACCTCCTAAGACTCCTCAGTTGAATGGTTTGGCTGAACGAATGAACAGGACATTGATGGAGAGAGTCAGATTGTCAGGAACCGAAACCAAAACCTTATATCATAATCATAATTTCATGCATTCACATAAATTCATGCAATCATATAAGTTATTTAAAGCATTATAGTTCTAGGTTCTCCAAGAGATAAGTAGTGAAGAAATGAATGTTATGGAATTAGAATTTTTTTTTAGTATGAATTATCTAGGGTTTTCTTATTAAGTTTGGAAAAAAATTTTATATATGTATTAATTAATATGATTAAATAAGTTGGGAAGTTTAGCAATATTCTTGAAGTTCTTGAGAATGTTAGGGTTTCAGAAATATTAAATTAGGGGTAAGAAATTTGAAACCTAAGTAAAGTATGAATTTCAAAACTTGAGAATTTCGAAAGAGTCAAGGATAGGGATTTCGAAACTCCTCAAACCAAGGCTTCGAAATTTATTCAATATAGATCTCGAGATTCTTCAACTAAAACCTCGAGATTTCGTGATGTAGAGATTGCGAGAACCTTAGTTCTCGATATGAAACATGCGATTATTTAAACAATTCTTAACAGATATAAAAAACTTAGTCATGAAGAAAAGTTAGTAAATAAAATAATTCATGTCACTTGCAATTAGGATAGACACTAAACCATCGATGTCATTTGGTAATTATAACACGCAACTTAGGATAAGAAAGAGGAGAGGAAAACTCATATCATTTAGAAGAACTCATTGAAAACAGAGGAAACGAGAATCAAATTCCATTGAACTAAGTAAGGGTAAGACTTTTTGCTATGATTTTTCGTATTAAAGTTATAATCTAAACATGATTTGAGTATTAATATATATATATATATATATTATATATAAATATATAAAGGTTGTAGGGCTTCGTATTTTATTTAGGTTGATAATGATAGGTATGAAGACGTTGGAGATTTAATTAAGTCGTTCATGTTCTAAAACTTTCGGACTTACTAAAGAAAATTTTGGTCTTAAGTGTACTACTTTCCGAATTTTGATCTATTTCAGAGAGGGGTTTCGGTGATATGAACTAGATCCATAGAATGTTGGATAATAGATCTTGAAAGAAGACTTCAAAATGAACATGAGAGTGAATTAGATGTCGATATGAGTTACTTACTAGTTAGGGTTCGATATTTTATATGTATAGATAATTCTGATGTCAATATAAATGTCGAGGTATAAATCTCGAAAGAACTAAGTGAATGTCGAGATCTAAATAGAATGTCGTGATCTAGATACTCACCTAGATAAAATGTCGAGTAAAATTTCGAGTATGACATCGAGTAAAATGTCGAGTATGATGTCGAAGGGTGTTTCGAGGTTTAGAGATTTGATTAAAAAACTTTCGTTGAATATTGTGCCATCTCGAGATCAGTTAGACAAATCTCGACATTGATTTTGAGATTTGTTAGAAGAATGTCGAAGTGTATTTCGATATTTAGAGATTTAATTAAGAAGCTTTCATTGAATATTGTGCCTTTGATAAAAGTTCTCGAGATATATTTAATTAGGAAGATGTCGAGATGTATTTCATGACACATTTCGAAATCCTTCATATTGAACTTTAAAATTATCGACACATACTACTAAGAATGCGACATGTATATAGGATTTCGATAAGTAAGGATCTCGAGATTGGTTAATTAATTTCGACATTTTTTCAACTAAAGGTCCTGAAATTGATTAAATAAGACTTCCGACATTTTCTCAGTTAAAGGTCTCAAGATTGTTGAAATTGGTTAATATGATATTATATATCTATATATATATATAGGTATTAGGGTTTTCAACACAATAAAACTAGGGTTTTTAATAATATTTTCGGTATAATGTAGTTACCAATTTTTAATACAGGTCTCAACATTGATTAAAAATATAACGCCTAAGCCAAGAATTTAATGTATATAAGTAACGAACAGAAAAGGCAAAGGTTACGGATAGAAGCGATTGCATAATAGAGCATGCATATCACGCACGCATACCATTATAGGAATTTAGTATTTACGGATAAAATAATTGTATAGGTCAGGAGTCCGATAAGGGAAAGGACAAGGTCACTTAAGCGAGCGGAGGAAATAGGCGAAACTTGTGAGTATGATTGCAACATGTATTTTGTGTGTCTTATGTGCTTATGTGCTTCATATGAATTAGTTAATTAATACATGATATATGTGCTATTTATGAATCGACGTGAACTATGTGACCGTAACGTGCTCTTATATGAATTATGTGTTATATAAGGTATTTTGGGGTGGGAGTGTGTGTATGGATGACGACCTGTGAAGGCCGGGCGCATAGGAGGCTTTTGCTGCACACACACGCACTTATATTTTGTGTAGATACGATCAGGAAACTGTAGAACATTCTTTTGACTTGTATGTGAGACTTCCGCACGCAGTTTTAAAAAATGAAAAATTTTATCCGAAATTTCATGCCTTTGCGCAACAACTCACCATTAAGCACTAACGATTAGAACGGAATACGAGGTCGGACGACGGGTCCTGACAGAGTGGTATCAGAGCCTCGGTGACAGGTCCTACAGACTGTCCATACACACACACTCAAAAGCGCGGAAGCGGCCTTGCTTGTAAGTATCATGTCATGTAAATTCTTTGTACGGTTTGATTTATTGGCCTTAGGAAATTGTCAGGATAGGTAGCGAATGGTAAGACTTAGGGGAGAAGGAAGTAGGGAATCAGATCAGGGCAGGGAAACCATTAACCCTCCCGATAGCCGGGATGCTACTATCCTGCAACTCACTGAACTGGTCCGGCAACAATCGGCCAAGATTCAGCAGCTGATCCAACAGCAAAACGCTGGGGGACAATTAGCTAACTTACCTCCCCCACCTGAGCGAATCGAGATGATTGGAGCGAGATTTCGAAAGCTTAACCCTCCGATGTTCGAGGATGCAATGGACCCCACCTCAGCCGAAGACTGGCTCAGGACTCTGGACAATATGTTCTAGCACAGCCGTACGCCCGATGCTGAGAAAGTCATGTGCGTTGCCTACCTGCTGAGGGGGAGCGCAGGGCATTGGTGGGACACCGTCTCAGCCATCGAAGAACCCACTAACGATGAGCTGGGATCGGTTTAAGGAGATCTTTAGAGGAAAGTACTACACCGCCCCCGTCAGAGCCCAGAGGATGAACGAGTTCATCAACCTCCGCCAAGGGGCAATGACAGTGGCGGAGTACATCAAAAAGTTCGAGCAGCTCTCGAGGTTCGCTGCTCATATGGTCAGTACGGACGCGCTCAAGATTGAGCGGTTCATGGAAGGGTTGAAGCCCGAGCTGTACAGAGATGTTAGTATGGCTGGGATACAAGGAGCCACGTACGCACAAGTGGCTGAGAGAGCGCTAGTGGCGGAGCAAGCTGAGGCTAGGATTGCTCGCGCCCAAGAAGCGAAGCGCAAGTTCGTGCAAGGGCCACAAGGGAGCGGAAGCAACCCAAAGCGGCAGTTTGTAGCCAAGGGTGGGAAGCCGAACTTCCAAAAGAGACCTGGACCACCCCCGCCGTTCAACCAAACCAGGGTAGACCCCAACTAGATCTACCCGTATGCCCGAAATGTGCACCGAGGCACACGGGAGTTTGCAAACCAGAACGCTACGTGCTTCAAATGTGGCAAGACGGGCCACTTCCTAAGGGCATGTCCGGATGGCGGATCCGGAAGTCAAGTTGGAAACCAGGCAGCACCACCAAGGGTACCGGCTAGGGTTTTCACCATAACCTCCGAGGAAGCAGAAAACAACCCGGCCGTGGTAACAGGTACCCTCCTCGCCTATGAAACCCCTACATGCGTCCTAGTCGACTCAGGAGCGACACACTCGTTCGCGTCTACTAAGTACATCGCAAGAGTAGGAGTCACGCCTCACCGAGCTGAGTGCGAGTTTAGGGTAACAGTTCCAAATGGGAATCCCACCCAAACAAACCACGTCCTACGGGATTGCCCAATAATAATCGGGGATAGGGAACTACCAATAGACCTCATAATAATCCCTATGAATGATTATGAGGTTATCCTTGGAATGGATTGGCTATCGAAGTACGGAGCTGTCATAGACTGCCACCGCAAGATAGTCACGCTCAATACGGACGGGAATGAACCCCTCAAGTTCGTAGGAACTAGCAAGGGGACTATGATCTCTAGAATATCAGCGTTAAAAGCCCAACGACTGATCAAATCAAGGTGCGAAGCCTATCTGGTGTTCGCTATCAAGTCGGAAGGGAACGCATCCCTGAAATTCGTGGAAGTGCCTGTAGTTAAGGACTTCCCCGACGTATTTCCAGAGGAATTACCGGGACTACCACCCGAGCGGGAAATAGAATTTGCCATAGATCTGGTACCTGGAGCGGCGCCAGTATCTAAGACCCCATACCGGCTAGCACCGACGGAAATGAAGGAGTTAAAGGACCAACTCGACGAACTCATGCAGAAGGAGTTCATACAGCCGAGTTTTTCTCCCTGGGGAGCGCCGGTGCTATTCGTGAAGAAGAAGGATGGGTCCATGCGATTATGCATTGACTACCGGGAGTTGAACAAGTTAACAATCAAGAACAAGTACCCACTCCCTAGGATAGATGATCTGTTCGATCAACTACAAGGGGAACGGTTTTCTCCAAGATTGACTTAAGATCGGGCTATCACCAGTTAAGGATTCGGAAGGAAGATGTCCCGAAGACGGCCTTTAGTACCCGTTATGGCCATTATGAATTTCTAGTGATGCCATTCGGGCTAACTAATGCGCCCGCAGCTTTTATGGATTTAATGAACCGGGTGTTCAAACCCTACCCAGATAGGTTTGTCATCGTCTTCATAGATGACATACTAATCTACTCGAAGACGAATGAGGAGCACGAAGAACACTTGTGGATAGTTCTGGGTATACTACGGGTGAAGCAACTGTACGCCAAGTTCAAGAAGTGCGAATTTTGGCTCGACCAAGTCGCCTTCTTGGGGCATATAGTATCAGGAGAAGGGATTTCTGTAGACCCGAACAAGATAGAAGCCATTAGCAATTGGCCCAGACCGACCAATATAACGGAAGTACGGAGTTTCCTCGGTCTGGCGGGTTACTACAGGAAGTTCATCAAGAATTTCTCGAAGATAGCATCAACACTGACGAGGCTGACCCGGAAGAACACGCAGTTTCAATGGACCGCAGAATGTGAACAAAGCTTCCAAGAGCTGAAGGAACGACTGACGACGGCCCCAGTTCTCACGATACCTTCGGGAAATGGAGGGTTCACCGTGTATAGTGATGCGTCGAAGAACGGGTTAGGATGTGTGCTAATGCAGAACGGCAATGTAGTAGCATACGCTTCTCGCCAACTGAAGGAGTACGAGAAGAATACCCGACGCATGACCTAGAGCTCGCGACAGTGGTCTTTGCTCTGAAGATCTGGAGGCATTACCTCTATGGAGAGCGGTGTGAGATATACACGGACCACAAGAGCCTCAAGTACTTCTTTACCCAAAAGGAACTGAATATGAGGCAGAGGAGGTGGTTAGAGTTAGTCAAGGATTATGATTGCGTAATCAACTACCACCCAGGCAAGGCGAATGTAGTAGCCGATGCCTTAAGCCGAAAAGCAGTGAGTACAGAACTGCAACTACTGGAAGTAGAAGTCGTACGGTTAGGCGAAGTTGAGGCGCAACTAGCAGCCTTAACTTTGCAACCGATGCTGCTAGAACAAATTAAGGCGGTGCAGGAAGCAGACGAGCTTTATACGAAGATCAAAGACCGGAACAACCGACAGGAGACCTCATAATACGAGAAGACGGACGGCTGTACTTCAAGAACCGGTTGTACGTACCAGACAACGCCGAACTACGACGACTGATAATGATGGAAGCACATGCCACAGCGTACTCTGTACATCCAGGAGCAACGAAGATGTACAAAGGCTTAAAGGAGAATTACTGGTGGCCAGGCATGAATAAGGACATCGCGACTTTTGTAAGTCAATGCCTGACGTGTCAGCAGATAAAAGCCGAGCATCAAAGGCCGGCGGGAACTCTGCAACCGTTACCCATTCCGGAATGGAAATAGGATAACATTACCATGGATTTCGTAGTAGGGCTACCGAAGAACGCCAAAGGGCATGACGCGATTTGGGTGATCGTCGATCGATTAACCAAGTCTGCCCATTTCCTACCGATTAGTACGACGTTCTCCATGGAACGATACGCAGAGCTGTACATTCAGGAGATCGTACGACTACACGGCGTTCCATCGTCGATAGTCTCGGATCGCGACTCCAGATTTCTGTCGAAATTCTGGACGAGCTTGCAAAAGGCGATGGGAACGAAGCTATCTTTTAGTACCGCCTACCATCCGCAGACGGACGGTCAATCCGAGCGAACAATTCAGACACTGAAAGACATGCTCCGAGCGTGTGTACTCGATTTCAAAGGGAATTGGAGTAGGTACCTCCTACTGATCGAGTTCTCGTACAACAATAGCTACCACGTCACCATTGGGATGGCCCCGTACGAAGTGCTATATGGGCGTAGGTGCAGGTCCCTAGTACATTGGGACGAGGTCGGAGAACGGGCAATGTTAGGCCCCGATATAGTACGAGAAATGACGGAAGCCGTTTCTACGATACGAGAAAGAATGCGAACGGCACAGATCGACAGAAAAGTTACGCCGATCGAAGACGTCGACCACTGGAATTCGAAGAAAATGATATGGTGTTCGTTAAGGTATCACCAATGAAGGGCGTGAAAAGATTCGGGAAGAAAGGGAAGCTGAGCCCTAGGTACATAGGGCCATTCAAAATCGTAAAAAGGGTTGGTAGGGTAGCCTATCGACTAGAGCTGCCAGCACTACGAAAGTATCTAGCCGACCCGAATCACGTTCTAGGAAACGAGTCCATACATCAACAATTGAAACCGGATCTGAGTTACGAAGAGATTCCGGTGGAGATATTGATGTACGAGACCAAGAGACTTAGGAATAAAGATATTCCTCTAGTGAAAGTATTGTGGCGGAACCAATCTACGGAAGAAGCCACCTGGGAACGGGAGGACGAAATGAGAATTCGTTACCCCGAATTGTTCCACACGGGCTGATTTCGGGGGCGAAATCCTCCTTAAGGGGGGAGGATGTAGGACCCGAGTCCCCGCAAATTAGGTCGGCCAATAAATTTCGTATGTGACCAATGTGATTTCATGTTAATTGTATATATTATATGCTCATAACGTGGTATGGAATCAAGTCACTTAGGAAACTTAACAAGGCAAATCAATTGAATTGGAGTCTAGGAAATTAATACAAGTCCAAATGAGTAGTGCAACGAAAATTAATTATTTCGACAAGTTAACTAAGGAAAACAAGGTACTAATACTTTAACAATTTTTATTGAAAAGGTCGAACGTTAGGGACGGACGAAGAAGCACACTAATTTCGTTTGGATGAAAGGTAAGTAGAAATCCAACTACGACACGTAACTTGCCTGCGTATGATTATGTGATTTCGTGCTTACGTGACTTTATGTGGAATGTGTACGTACGACATGATTTAATTTTATGCATGATAGCATGATCTGTATATTTTTATGAGCATGGCATGAGCATTTGCACACATGCGTAGCATATAAGACGCGAGGTACGAGCGTGCATAAGATCGCCTGTGTGCGATATATATATACTCGCCGATAATGGCGTTTGCGTCGACTTATTAAAGAGTCACGGCTCCCCTATGCAGCCATGGCGAATGAAGCCATAAGGCCTGTATTAGAGGCATGGGGAAAATACCCCGTACGCGGGAGACGCAACCTGGAGGATGCGGCCCGGGGCACGCACTAAGTAAGGGAAGATTCCTTCAGGTGACCTTAGTGCGTAAAGCACTAACCGGGAGGGAAGATTCCTTCGGGTGACCTCTGCGGTTAGTGGCCTCGGTGTTGGCTACCAGTGAGAAGCGTCCGCGTGGAGGCCACACTGAGTAAGGAAGACTCCTTCGGAAGCATAGGAGGCTTTTGCTGCACACACACGCACTTATATTTTGTGTAGATACGATCAGGAAACTGTAGAACATTCTTTTGACTTGTATGTGAGACTTCCGCACTCAGTTTTAAACAATAAAAAATTTTATCCGAAATTTCATGCCTTTGCGCGACAACTCACCATTAAGCACTTATGATTAGAACGGAATACGAGGTCGGACGACGGGTCCTGACATTCAACTTTTCTTGAGGTAGGTTCATTTCTTTTAAGTTTAAATTTAATGTTAAGTTTTATTGACTATCGTTCATCGTAGGTATCTTCATCTGGAATGGCGTCGGAGATTGTGTGCTTCAACCCTAATCGGTTAAGCCTGATGAAAAAGGACCCCACAGAAGTTGAATACATGAGTACGGTTTTCAAACATTCGTACAACGCATGTACTACTTCTTCGCGCCTTACTGTGAAGGGTAAGTGTAAGATTTGTTCTAGTTTTTATATTAAAGTTTTTTCTTTTACATAGTTTTTTTGTGTTGTATTTATAGTGATCGTTGGATACTTCTGTTCATCGATTATTGCGTCAACACAGTATATGTTTTCGACTCATTGGCGCTTAAGGTGGAGATCAGAAAGATTGGAACTCGTGATCACGTGAACAAGTAAGTGCAATATAAAGAACAGTATGTATACTTTTATTTTATATGAGATGATTCTAATTATATACTTCTAAATTTCAGTGTAATGAAGATCGCGACAATGTTTGGAGCGTGTCAAGTTAAAAAGAAGTAAGTCTTCCTCTACTGCTTGGAAAGCTTGCAAGGTTCGCGTAGGTAAATATATAATACGATTTTGTTTAAACTTAGTGCGCACGCCAATCGGTTGATAGTCAACTATGTGGATGTTGGGTTACTCGGTGTCTCTCGGAGATGCCACGTCCCCGGGTACACTGCGGAACAAATATTTTCCGGGTTCCCCGATTGCCCTCATTGCTCTGATCAGAATAGTAACACATAGACATGTAATAGGACGGGTCAAACCCGTAGTGAATTTCCTGTTGAAGCGAGTGGCAACTCCTCGTCCTTTTCTTCAAGATTTCGTCGATGGTGGTGGATGGTACTAGATCGTCACGCCGACCTCGCAGTGTACCACGGAATCAGTTCTCTAAAGATGGCTAGAGAGAACTGAGCCATTGCGTGGGAGAAACCTGTGGGCGTTCGGCGTGTGTTTAATGCCTTTTGTTGATTTCGAAAATCACTTCTTTTCTACATATGGAGCACGAAATTCCTAGCCTATTTAAAGGCTTCGATATCTTAGTCCTTAAAGTGTGATTTTTGCCAAATCTTACCCGCTTTTTAATTCCAAATCCAAACGTAAGGAAACTTGCTATTATTAGAAAACTAACTTAAATACCAAATCAAACTATGTATATTTAAATATGGTATGGAATTCGAAACTTAATTCTAGATTAATTTCGAAATTTAAATAAATAATATTCCAAATATTTTATTCCATGTTAATTTATATCAAATATGCAAATTCCGAATATACCCTCAAAGGCATATTTCAAAATTAGCTTAAGGTGAATCCAATTTTATCCTCAAGCCCATTAAGCACTTGGTCAAGCCCAAGTCTTAAAGTTAGTTTCGTGAGAAGTCTAACTCCGATCCAATAAATGGCTCGAGGCCCATTAAGGCGTGGTCCAACGGCCCAAAACCCGTTAAGGCCCAAAACAGTTTCTCTTCTTATCAGTACACATTGATGATCCTTTTTAAGCCCGAGTCTCTAGGTTCGACTCAATCGGCAAGGGAGGAATCCAAAAATCCGGTAGTTACCTAGCCAATCCCGCAGTAATGGACCGTAACCCGATTCGAGTACGAATTTCGACCCAGTCTTTATTCCAGAACCTCACTATAGATAACAGTGCTACGTATAAACCCTTCAGCTGTGTCCCAATCAAGTGAGAGCCATTGTCTATGTCAAACTCACTAAACTCGATTATATGATAAAACGGAGACGAGGCAAATTACCAAACTACCCTCCATGTCTCACATGAGTTAGTTCAATACCTTGGCCAACGATTTCGTAATTTCCCGTCGCCGTCCTCATAGGACACTTATCTCGATTACTTGTGAGACTGTGAATCCGTACTCGATGGTGTAAGCCCGGCGATCACAAATCGTCATCAAGACTGCATCTGGCCCGCTGACCCTTGCAACAGCAATTCAGGTCGAGGAACCAGTGACAGTAGAGACTTCGAAGTCAACTCCGTCAAATCCCATTTCGGTCTAAGGTTCACGTAGACTACTATAGTGTTGTCGTCGGTCATTGACACTCCTTGAGTAATAAGTCATGTTCGACCGTACGACCCGTGAGTCAGTGTCCATGAAACGAGTCAATCCCTTGATTCAATTCGTATCACAAGTCATGACCTCCACTTCCAAGCGGGATATCCGCACACGATAGGTCATCGACAAATAAGTCGTGATCGGTTATCCAGCACCCAACTGGAGCCTCCGGCTTACAGATTTTTAATGTTCGAGGTTAAGAGTCCACTGGTGCTTTCCTCTCTCGTACACATCGAGAACAGTAACTCAACTCGACACATTTGGATTTGTTCATTTATTGCTTTACCGGATGCTAAGTAAAGAAGTCTTATATCCAATAAACGAGCAATGTCTTTCATTAAACACAAGAAAATATCTTATTACACAAAAGGTCGAACGATAAATAATCTAATGCCCTATACAATCTAACCCTCGTATAGCATTCGAGGGCATATTCCTAACAGTGGAAACTTCGTCATGCGCTACATGAATGACATTGCGACAGATGTCGGCTATCAGCGGCAAAATCTGACAAAGGTATGATAAATTTAAAGCATCAATCGTTAAATATCTTCAGTTATAACTTTTACAATACCTTGACTATCGGCGACCGTTGTGCCACAACAGTCCCCAATGCCTACTTTTTTAATTTTTTCTACCTTAGGCGACCGTTGTTAAGTAACAACGGTCGCCAATACTCAGGCTATGTGCGTCGGATAAAAACCGACTCCGATAGACAGACCTATTGGCATCGGTGCTCTCGGCGTCGGCGACAAATGGTCGCCCATTATAAATAGCAACAGTCGCCAAAAGTGGCGACTTTACTAGTGGATGAATCTGTTTTAAAAGTTATTGTTGATAAAATTAGATAAAAATGGTTGCAACTTCCACTTGAAGTGGTTTGAGGAAGGAAAACTACATAAAACAATTGAATGTATGTGGTCAAGGGTTTAGGGTCTCTTGCGCCGGTGATTGTGAAAGGATGTTAAGCTTGACCAGGCATAACCCATTGTATATAAATAGAATTCTCGGTCTTCATTTTCAACATCTCATTCTATCCCATATCATTGTAGAAATGATAATGCATTTCTTCTTTGTATCATCGTCTTTCGTGTATTTCATATTCAAAACTCATATCAGAGTTTAAAAGCAATGAATTAAGTTATTTGGAACATGGAGTGATCCTAATACGTTATGTTTGATGCTGTATCTTGAAAACGGATTTTTATGTTCCGTGCGCTAAGCGTCGCAATATAGCTTAATAAGGTACGTCAACGCCTCGACAATTTATAGAATCGGTTATCCATCAAACGCGTATAATCACCCAGCAATTAGAATTTTTTATATAATTTTCACATTTATTAATTAAGAATCTGCACTGAAATACCCAAAAATATAAATTATTATTATTTCACTCCCTTGTCAGATAAATTTTATATGAAGTTCCTCGTAGAATAATGTTTTTACACATGCGTGTTGTTTGGTTGAAAGTACCATTTTACACATCGTTTATTGTATCTCTGTAGACATGGTACCTTTTTCAATGTATATATACATCAATATGTTTCTTTATGGTATCTAAATTTCTTATATGATGCACTTCAGCAAGGTGGGTACAAACGCATAAAAGATTTAGTCTACTAGGCACCTAAATATAAAAACTGATGATAATGAACTGATCTGATAGTTTTTATACCCTTCGATATTTAGGTGAACTTCCCCAGACCAACAAGAGAATCATTACGTACAAGGTACATAATGAACAGGACGGTGATATTCACAATCGAATGGCCAGGAATAGGTTGTTAGTGAGCGGCCGCCGCTTTCTGCACCCGACGATCGGGGCTACTCCGGAGGTTAACTATGCCTTACTATTCTTGAAGTACTTTGTTTGGGCGTTTATCATATCTTTAAAACACGATATTTACAATTGCAAGATAGTCAACTTTCAAGATAAAGTGGGTAATTTGATAATTTTAAACTGGGCAACACTATCTCGTGTTGATTTTCTTATCGGTAAATGTTGTCAGCCCTAACCATATTGCCAATAAAAATCAGACAAGTCAACTATGATATTCGAATGGGTTCCACGCTATGCGCAGATGTCGATAACAACCCATGTGTTCAGGTGGGGGGTTATTATGATATTCAATTATTCATGAGGATAGAACAATAGTTTATTTCCGAGTAATAAGGCGATAGACTTTCATGTATTTTTCTAATCATATTTTGGTCTATATATTGTTCCTCACAAGCAATAGCATATATGACTTCCGTTCATGTATCCGACGAATAAACTAAAAGAAAGAAGAAACCCCTCCTACTCCTCCGAAATCAAAACCATGGAAATCATCGTTCTATTATTTATAATCTTGATCTCAGTTAAATTATATCTGAGCTCAAGATCAATCAAGAATCTTCCTCCAGGACCAAAACCCTTTCCAATCATAGGTAATATTCTGCAACTCGGCAAAGATTCTTCACGTCCCTTCCATACACTCTCAAAGACCTACGGTCCAATTATGTCCCTTTACCTTGAAATAAACTCGCCATAGTTGTTTCCTCACCTGAGATCGCAAAAGAGCTGATAAGAAAACACGACCATGTTCTTACAAACCGTAATGGGATAATTGCCTCGGAAGCCCACAACCATGATAAGCATGGCATTATCTTTCGACCAATGGACAGCGAGCGGTGGAAACAGCGCAAACTGTTGAAAGAACACATGTTGTCAACTCACTGCCTCGACGCAAGCGAAGGTCTGAGGCGTGAGATGATGGGAAGGTTGTGATTATCTCAGTAGCGGTGGAGGCAGATTATTTGATATTGGAGAAGTTGCTTTTATTACGACGCTTAATCTAACTTCGTCGACCCTTTTTTTCGACTGTTTACACAGGTTATGAATCCCGGGATGTGCAAGAATTCAGAGAGATTATGGAGGGTGTAATGAACACGATCACAACGCCTAATATAGCTGATATTTTTCCGATTCTTAAACCATTTGATCCGCAGGGTATTAAGAAGCAAGCTGACTTGTATTATGGGAAGCTGCTGTCAATTTTCGGCGGTTTGATTAGTCAAAGGTTGGAGACAAGAAAATCTAATGCTGGAAAGAAGAAGGATATGCTCGAAGCACTTCTTGATGTTACTGAGACGAGCAATGGAGATTTCAGCTGCAATGATATCAAGCATTTACTTTTGGTAATTCACGATTTTACTTCTTTTTTCATGAAATTATCTTGGAGCTTGAACTTTACGATAAGGGATTCATTTAATATCGTATGAGAGAGCTCAAGCCAGAGTTCATTGATACGAATCATGACTATCCCTAAATGGAAATTTTAACCTCTAAGACTACTGCCTCGACGTAAGAGGGAGGTTTGATCGATTAGATAATAATATGATACACACACTTTGCGATTAAGCTTTTCATTGATGTGTTAGCATTCAAAAATTGTGATGTTGCATTGTTCGAAACCAAAATCTTTTATAATTAACATCAAGCGGCGTATTTCCTTTCCTATCTTTCAGGAGTTGTATGCTGGCACAACTGACACAACATCTATAACAATAGAATGGATAATGACGGAACTATTACGAACCCTAATGGAATGTCGAGGGTTCAAGAAGAGATTAGGTCAATCATTGACAAGAACGAGTCAGTTCGAGAATCAGACAGCTCGAAGCTTCCATACTTTAAAGCCGTTGTCAAAGAAACCCTAAGATGTCACCCTCCTGGATCACTTATTGACCGTATTCCACGACAGGACATCGAAATCAATGGTTATGTGATTCCAGAATATTCAAATATCTTTATCCACTTACTCAATCACGAAAGACCCGTTCGGATGGAAAAACCCAAGTATCTTCCACCCTGAAAGATTCATGGGTGCAAAAAATATTGATTTCAAGGGCCAAGATTTTGAATATCTTCCATTCGGTACTGGAAGAAGAATATGTCCGGGATTGCCACTTGCTGATCGGATGGTGCATTTAGCCATTGTGACATTGCTTCATAACTTTGATTGGAAACTTGAACCTGTAATAAAGCCTGAGTATTTGGACATGTCTCCCAGATCGACTATAATGCTGCGCAAAAATGTGCCTCTCAAAGCTATTCCAATTAAAAAGACATAGAACGTGGCACTTCCTTTTATTTATTTATTTTGTGTTTGTTTCTTTACGTATGTTTTCTTTGATGAAATTCTAAGCGTGATGATTTCTTGTTTTCCTGATTGAACTTAGCAGAGCAGATCTAGTCCAGTCCAACTGATATGCAATTCCTATCAGAGTTTATATAGCCGAGTTGCATCACAATAAAATTTGCTCTGATCTAATTTGATTGAGTTGTTTTGACAGTTATTACGAAAACCTTTGAGAATCATTATTGTTGAGGTGTTTGCCCTAGATGACGTACGAGGGCAATTTTGTAAGAAGTGTTTAGAAATGTAATTGGATTATCTTTCATTTATGGAATGATTTAATATTCCAAATAAATAAATTAAAAGGAAAATTATTAATTAATATTCCAAATAAATAAACTAAAAGGCCAATTATTAATTAGTCTAAAGATTTCACCTTGCAGTCTGGGTGAATCAGACAAATTAATAAAACCCCAATATTGACAGTTCAGTTACTGATTCTGTGGAGATAGAGAGGGGGCACCAGTACGTTGAGATACAACAATATTAAATTAGTCCACAAGTCTAAGTCTCCAATAGGGTAACTGGATTGACGAGTATGACTTGTTTGTCGATGGGTCGTATACGGTCGTGCCAACCGTTCACTTGGGAAGTGGGAGCCAGTGACATTGATAGAAGATTAATCAGGGGATTATCTATATTTGGACACTGACTTGTAATCGAATGATCACATGCTTGGATTGTTCTTGATCGATCGATTGATTGTAGTAGTCTACGTGAATCTTAGACCGAATGGGTTAACTCGGGGTTGGTCTTGGAGTTTTGACTTGTCACTAGATTGTTAGGCCCGTCTTGCCGGTGGCATGAGTCAGCGGCGAAATGCGGTCTTAACTTTTCGATGCGATTGTCGGTTGAACCGCGGAGCAGGATTTACGGTCTCGATTAAAGTTGAGGTTGAAGTCCTATGGCGAGTTTAATGTGCGAGAATTTACCCAATACTCTGTCCAGAGCAAATAGCTGACTCGCGATAGTCGCGAAGGGCAGTTTAGGTATTGACATAAACGACATAAAGTCGAGTTCTCTAAGTTTGACTATGCGTGACTTTTCACCTTACGAAATATTTTTGAAATAAGATATTGGATATTTAATATTTGGTACAACATTTAAATTAGATTTAAATCTTCATTATTGTTTCAGAAAAATAATATATTTAATTTGGAATTAAATATTATATATATTAAATATATATATACATAAAATAATTATAATTTTGAAAATTGTTAAATATATTTATATTGGATATTGTATATTTAAGATATACTAAATATAGTATTTTAATTAAGTAATCTTTTAGATACAGTCGTCCCTCTGCTAAGTTATCTTGTCGATGGAGGTGGCAAGCTATAACTTAGCAGAGGTTATAACTTAGTGGGGGGCCCAATGATTTATCAATTAATTAAGGGCTGAAAATTTCGGACCAACCTCCAAACAAAAACACAACAAAGAAAAGAACCATAGCCCTAGGGGAGCTCACCAAGCCCTAGCACCGCTCTAGGGCTTTCAGACAGCCGTGAGCAGTTTCTATACAGTTCCCACGTATCTATACTGTCAAGCAGTCTCTGAGCAAGTTCAACAGTGATTTTAGTGTGTTTTAGGACAGTGACCAGCTTTTTGGCCTCATCCACCAATGTCCACCAGGCTTACGGCTGAGCAGAAGCTGCAAATCTGCAAGTACAAGGCACAGCACCGTCTCATGACCCAGAAGAACCTTGCTACGTGGGCTACGCGTGAGTTTGGCCTTGCCACCAGCATTTTTCAGCCAGCAATCACCAAGATCCTCAAGAAAAGGCAGCAGTATGAGGGCCTGAGTGGAGCGGATCTGATTGCCAAACGCCCCCGCACTGTCAACTTCCTCGAGCTAGAAGAGGCCCTCTCATTGTGGATCCTCCAGTCCCAAGGACGGAAGGTGCCGATCAACAACCTTGTCATCAAGGAAAAGGGTTGCAACTTTGCCAAGGGCCTCAACATCCCCGAGGATGCCATCGACTTCTGAAACGGCTGGCTCCACAAGTTCCAGCAGCGCCACAAGCTGAAGGCATTAAGATGCATGCCGAGAGCGGTTCGACAAATGCCCAAGTTATCGAGGCTGCTCTGCCGGAGCTCCGAGTGTTGATCAGTCGCTATGACCGCCGCGATGTCTACAACATGGATGAAACTGGTATGGAAACTAGTACAATGCATGGTTCTGGAGTGCGTCTTGCTCATTGTCGTGCTGCATAACAGACTTTTTCTACAACATGGCTCCAGACATAACCATTGCTCAGAGCAGATCGAAGGCATCAAGAAAGACAAGACCAGGATCACACTTGCCTTCACTGCCAATGCTGATGGCTCAGACAAGCTTCCACCATTCTTCATTGGTCATGCTCTCAAGCTTCCACCATTCTTCAACGAAAAAACTGGCGAGCAGCTCGGCTTCTACTACCGCAACAAGAAAAAGGCATGGATGACAGATGTCTTCTTCCAGGAGTGGTTGAACAAGCTCAATGACAATATGAATGTAAACTTTGCTGTAATTTTCCCTTCCTGGCAATCTTTTTCACTTTCACATTTTTCTTTTCTCAGGAAAAGCAACGCCACATCTTGTTCCTGCTCGACAATGCACCCTTCCATGTCACAGAGGGCATCACCCTCAGCAACGTCAAGATCAGGATGCTACCACCGAACGCGACATCCAAGATTCAGCCAATGGATGTCGGCATCATCGCTGCGTTCAAGTGTCACTACCGCCGTTTCCACATCCAGAATGCCGTGGATAGGGATGACCGTGGAGAGGACAGCATCTTCAAGATCGACCAGCTCACGGCCATGATGTGGAGCCTGGCTTCCTGGAAGGAGATCACTAGAGAGACAATCTCCAACTGCTTCCAGCACACGGGACTTTTTAACGACGGTGCACGTACAGCAACGCTGTGGAGGAATTGGTTGAGAAGGAGCTGATGGAAGCGCATGGTTCTCTCCAACTGTGTGATTCCATGCCAGTTGATGAGCTTCTGAATCATGCGGCGGAGCAGGAGGTTGCTCACATTGAGCTGACGTATGATGAGATCATTGCGTTGGTGAAAGCGGAGGAAGAGCCCGCTGCCGAAACTGTTGAGGAGGAGCTGGAGGTCGTTACCTTTTCTAAAGACGATAAGCTTCATAGCATTGCTGTTCTACTCTCATGCTAGACCTCATTGACGAGAAAGACTAGATCGTACGTCGCCTCCTCCACTCCCTTCGGACTGACCTACGCCACCAGAACAAGCACCAAACCACTCTAGATAGCTGGATACGTGCCAGATTTTCCCTCTGCAAAGTTATAAAATGTCAGATTCAAAGAGATTTTCATAATAATTTTACCTCCGCAAAGTTATAAATTTCGGGCTTTGATAACTTATAACTTAGTAACCAAAAACGGGGTCGTTCCGCCAAAATTTCGTAACTTAGCGGAGGATATAACTTAGTGGGGGATAACTAAGCAGATGGATGACTGTATTGAGTTTAAATATTGAATTTTGAATTCGAAACTTAGTGAAAACAAGACTTAGTAAAAGACGAGGTCGTTGAGGATTTTTCTCCCACCCCTCAACCTAATTTCGGCCAGCTCTGGTAGTATAAATCTGATTTACTAAACCCTAGCTAAAACAAGATGTTGATTTTCGAAATCCAAAAAAGGAGAAGGAAAAGGCTTTCTCGTTCTATACTCTCTCATCTCTCTCGGCCCTGTGAAGACTCGGGGGCCGCCGAGCTTGAATCTAGCCGTGTTATACAAGCTAGGGTTGCAACGTTGTAAGGTGCCGGCGTGACGATCTTAGGCAAAGAAGCCTGTTCCTGTGCTTTTGGCTCAGGAGAGGGGCACTACGCCTCGGGGAAAAGAAGTGTTCGAAGCTAGCCACCTTCACGAGTGTCGTCAAGGTATCATTGCTGAAAACTCTGTCTTTTGATCATTATATTCTCGTGTTTGTAACCGAGTGATCTTGCAAAGGCGGGAAACCCCATTAACTTAAAATTCCGCCGTTCAAGGAACGTGGGTTCGGGGACCCTCGAGGAATCCCAATAGTGTTATCAGAGTGTCAAGCTTGGTTAAAGTCACGAGACAATGATCTGAAAGCCACATAAACCCTAGATGTGCGCATGACATGCACGAAGCAGGGCTGACCGTGCGCGGCGCGCTGCGCATTGGGATGACGGCGCGCGGCGCACAGCGCTTGGTGTATGGCCGTGCACGGGTGCATGGCACAAGGGGCATGCTCAGCGCGGGGCGCATTGCCTTGCCAGGCCGCACGCATAGGTGCGCGCAGCCTCGCCACCCGGCCGTGGCCTGGTCCTAGGGCCGTAGCTTTCGAAGGGGCCCAAAAAAATTTATCATACCTATATGTATATATATCATCGCGGTTGGATATATCTCATCCATAACTTCTGAAATTAGGTGGCATGAGGTAGACGACGACTAATTGGGGCATTTCTAATATTCTATTTTATGGTTCTTGGGCTTCTCAAATGTTTGGCCCACTTTTTAATAAGCCTTTGTTAGTTAGAATATAGAAAATAACATGTATTGTCCAAATACATTAAGCAATGTAAATGAAGTTTAAAAAAAGAGGAATAACTTGAAAGTATATTTATCTCGTTAAATCTTTATTATTAGCCTTGCTATTATGATAATCTTATAGTTCTATTCGTACATTGTTTAACTTTGTTGAATATACCCGTTTGAACATGCTTATTGATGTTTGACTTGCATTATTTTCCATTTTTTCTTAATGACTTTTTTACTACTAATAAGACTTTTCAAAATATTTGTAAGATATGTAATATAATAGAAAATTTTGTAAAAGAAAATTTTATAATATACATATGTGAATTGTGATATAAATTTATTATGTGCTTTTAACCTCTTTACAAATATAATTTAGTATAGTTGCAAAGAAACTGATATATTTTACGTTTTCTTAAGAAAAATGCGCGACGTCAGCATCCGCGACGGCGAACCGTGTCTATAAAACACCTAGATGGTGTTTAGTTCGGTTTAAATAACTTACTTTTACGGTTAAATTTATGCTAGACTACTTATGTTACTTAAAAAATTACATAAAAAAAGTTAGGGCCCCAATTTTGAGTATCGCCTCAGGTCCCGACTTCGTGAGCTACGGGCCTGCCTGGTCCAGCCCATACAAAGGCCCAAATTCGATTTTTGCTCGAAAATGTGCTAAAGTCGTGATGCATGTTATTTGAATAACGTTGTGATCGATTGGCGATTAGATTATGTGTTTGTCGGGTTATATGTTTAGGGTGACAAGGTCCCTCCGGGTTGTACTTTAAAGTTTTGTTAGTTAAGATGTTCGCTGTTTGTAAGGGATAGAGACCCCCCCCCCGGTCATAGGCTATTGTATTTTTGTTATGGCGGTCGTACGAGGCGTCCGTTCGAAACAAGCTCGAGGACTTAGAGTTTTATGGTTTTGTACAAGTAGGATAGAACTAGAAATATCCCCGATCTTTCACATTTACTTGGTATGTTGAAACTAGGTTTACTATTAAAGTCTTTCACGTGCGTGTTGGTTTCGAACGTGATATCGTGCATAATGTGCTCGTGTTAAATCTGTGAGGAACCTCTCGGGGTTAGACATTTAAATATCAAGTGAGTAAATGGGCTAGGCTTCTGTCTTCTATCAAGTCCAAAAACGTTACGACTTAGGGGTACTGTTGCGGTTGGCCGAGTTACGGCGCTAAAAACCCTCGCCTTTGCGTGAACGTGTTGGATGCAATTATGAATTGCCGCTCATAGACCATTCTTCGCCCTCTAACATAGAGTTATCCTACTGGTATGCAATTATGAATTGCCGCTCATCGATCGCTTATCGACCACTCTTCGCCAGTCATTCCCAATATGTTCCGAGTTACGGTTGAGGGACCCTGACTGAGACAAAATGTTGAAGCTTCAATGTGACAGAAACGTGAAGGGCACGACCTCGGCTATCAAACGAAATAAGCTATTAAGTTTAGGCTAGTTTGTTGCAGCGTGGGAAACTCAACGCCACTACGAAACTACTCAACGAGGTTTCCGAAATACCTATCGGAAGAAAGGGTTTCGAGAAAAATAGTAGGGTGAGACGAAAATTTGATTAAATACTACTAATCCCAACTGTCTGTTAATTTTCTGCAGTTTATTTTCTTCTCTATCTGTTGGAATGACAAACCCATGCACTCTTGGAGAAACATTGTTTGATGGGATCGATGGCTCGGAAATTTGAGGATCGTCCTCAAATTAGAAATTAGACTGTCTTGGACATTGAGGAGCCAGAGTCGCCCACAGCTAAATCACTGATGAGGAAATTGTGCTCCACGACAAGTGGGTTGAAGATTCAGCGAAGGTCCACGCCTATATGTTGGGCGCGATGAGCCCAGAGCTCCAGCTCCAGCACGAGCACATGATTGCTAAGGAGGTGGCACTTGTTGCGACTTCTCGGTCTAAGGGTTCGAACAAGAAGTCAAACAAGTCAGGCGTGGCTAGGGTAGAGTCGCTAAGAAAGCGAAGACCAAGCATGTCGAGAGGTCGGGCGCAAAGCCTACAGATAAATGCCTCCATTGCCAGCAGCTGCGCCATTGGAAGCGTGACTATCGAAGCTGAAGGCATCCGATGCCTAAGGTGAGCAATTAGTTTTTGAAGCTAATTGTTCCGTGTATTCTATTTCGTGGATACTTGACTCAGGGGCTAATTCCCACATTTGTATTTTGAACTAGGGTCTGGAACGAAATAGGAAGCTTCGAGCTGGTGAGGTCTCAATCAACGTTGGAAGTGGACAGAGTGTACCAGCGACGCACGTGGGATCGAAGAACTTTGTCTTATCGTCATTACATTGTTTAGAACTTTCTGATATTTTGGTTTCGCCCAAGGGGTTTAAAAACATTATTTCGAATCCTGTTTTGAGCAGATTGGGTTATGAGTTTCGATTTATTGATAAAGTTTGTCATATTTATTTTTGAAATAAACATGTTGGAAGTGCGACGTTGATAAGTGGTTTATATTAGGTAACTTAAAAGACAATGTACAAACTGTAAATGCAATCACCAAATCATCGACTGGGTCAAACGAACGATATATCTGGCACCTTCGACTAGGTCACGCATCAGAAGCAAAGATTAACCAGATAGAAAAGGACGGTCTGATTAGCACTACGCAAAAAGACCCGATTCCTACCTGTCAATCTTGCATCTTAGGCAAAATGACCAAGTCACCATTCACAGGGACATTCACAAAGACCACAGAAGTGTTGGGTTTGATCCACACTGGCATATGTGGACCGTTTAAAGTAACAGTCCGAGGTAATTGCCGCTACTTCATAACGTTCACTGATGAATTCTCCAGCCACGAGAATGTCTATTTCATGAGGCAAAAGTTCGAAGCTCTTGAAATGTTCAATTAGTATAAAGCGTTAGTGGAGAAGCAAACTGACAAGGTCATTAAAGCCATTTGATCAGATCGAGTCGGCGAATACATGAGCCTTTAGTTTGATGCATTTCTTAGAGAAAATGGCATCATCATACAGTTTTCTCCGCCAGACACGCCGCAATTGAATGGCGTGGTAGAACGGAGAAAAAGAATACTTTGAGATATGGTTCGGTCGATGATGAGTTACAAAGATCTCCCCTTCGATGCGGGGATACGCCTTAGAGAGAACGGCCTCTATCCTTAACAGGTTACCTATCCGCTCTGCCGATAGGATTCCTTACTAGGCTTGGCATAACAGTAAGCTGAGTCATAATCACATTAGGGTCTGGGGTTGTCTCGCCTTTGTGAATGTTGATGGTAGATAAGCTAGAATCAAGATTATTAATGGCGAGATTCGTCGGATTCCCCAAGGACTCAATGGAGTATTACTTCTACTTCTCTGACTAACAGAGGGTGTTTGTCGCTTTACGCGCCACTTTATTGGAGAGGCATTCATCGGTGAAGACGATAAAGGACGTGAAATAACTCTTTGAGAGTATGAGGACGAATCAACTCCTATTTCAGAGTCGTTTGACGATGTTCCAGAAAACCCAGCTCATCCTCAGTAGGATATCCTATATGCCTGAGAGATATGGTATGGTGCAAGTCGAGCATGGGGATGTTGCGACTGAGGGATGCGTCGGGGACGATCTCGTCACCTACGACCAAGCAATTGCTGGTGCAGACTCACTCAAGTGACTTGAGGCTATGCAGGCCAAAATGGACTCGACGCACACAAACCAAGTTTGGACTCTAGTAGATCTGCCTAATGGTTTTAGACCAATTGGAAATAATGGATCTACAAGAAAAAGATTAGATCTGATGGACAGGTAGAGACGTACAAAGCTATGCTTGTAGCGAAAGGGTATAGTCAGAAGGAGGGCATTGACTATGAGGAAACATTCTCACGTATCGCAATAATAATGTCCATTCGAATCATGCTTGCGATAGCAGCACACTATAACTACGAGATCTGACATATGGACGTAAAGACTGTTTTCTTGAATGGATTCCTCCAGGAGGATATATATATGGAGCAACCCAGAGGTTTACGTCAGAAGAAGATGCTTGTAAAGTGTGCACGCTGAATCGGTCCATTTATGGAGTGAAATAGACTTCCAGGAGTTGGAATCTTCGATTCGATGAAGTAGTTTTAAGAACTACGGATTCATAAAGAATGAAGATGAGCCCTGTTTTACAGAAAGGCCAGTTTGAGTAAGGTGTCGTTTCTAGTATTGTAATGTAGATGATATCCTTTTGATAGGAAACGACATTGGAATGCTTGCAGATCTCAAAGCTTGGCTTTCGACCGAATTCTCTATGAAATACCTGGGAGAAGCGACCTATATTCTGGAATACGTAGATATATGGCAAAAAGGTCAATACATTTGTCCCATGCCATTTACTTAGATGAAGTCCTTAAAAGGTTTAAGATGGACGACTCTAAGAAAGAGTTTCCGGCTATGAGGCATGTGATTAATCTCACAAAGGCTATGTCTCTTCAGAATGAGGTACAAAGACAAGAGATGAGTGTATCCCCTATGCTTCAGCTGTGGGTAGCCTGATGTACGCAATGCTTTGCACGAGATCGGACATAGCGTACACTGTGAATTTAGTGAGTAGGTTTCAGGCTAACCCTGGTAAGGAACATTGGGCGGCACTAAAGACAGTTCTCAAGTACCTTAGGGAGTAAGGACTTGATATTGATTTATGGCTGGGAGAATTAGAAGTAGATGGATATACATATTCGGACTTCCAATCAGATGTGGATGACCGAAAGTCTACTTCGGGTTTTGTCTTTACGCTCAATGGTGGCGCAGTGTCTTAGAAAAGTTCCAAGCAAAGCACGACTGCTAATTCCACCACTGAGGTGGAGTACATCGCAGCTTCTGAAGCTGCCACGGAGGGTGTTTAGATACGCAAGTTCTTTGAGGAATTGCAAGTTCTTGACTTGTCACTAGTTTGCTAGGACCGTCTTGCCGGTGGCATGGGTCAACGACGAAATGCGGTCCTGACTTTTCGATGCGATTGCCGGTTGAATCGCGGAGCGGGATTTACGTTCTCAACTAAATTTGAGGTGAACGTCCTACGGCAAGTTTAACGTGCGGGAATTTACCCAAGGCTCTGGCCAGAGCAAATAACTACCTCGCGATAGTCACGGAGGGCAGTTTAGGTATTTTTACCAACATAAATGACATAGAGTCGAGTTCTCTAAGTTTGACTATGCATGGCTTTCACTCGACCGGGACAAACGTAAAGGGTTTATACGTAGGACGAAAATCTACAGTCGGTTCGTGGATTATGATTGATCAGATTCGTACTCAACTTGGGAATTGTTCGGCACCACGAGGCAGGCTAGCCGAACTACTAGATTCCTCCTAATCGGGTTTCGGGTGCCCGACCAGCTCCGATCGGGTTTTACCCGATCGGGGGGTGAAAATCGGGTTTAATCGGGTATCGGGTTTAAACCCGATATCCGAGGTAATACTACGGGTCGGGTTTCGGGTAGTAATATGATATCCGATCGGGTTTATCAGGTAACCAACCCGATTTTTTTAAACTAAAAAGTTTGCTTGGCTCATTGGTTGAAAGGCTTTGTGTAAGTGTCTCGTTCTTTAGACCTGGGTTCGAATCCCACTTTCATCAATTTTTTAACAAATTTAAGTGTATATTTAAAAAATTAAAAAATTAAAAAACCCAAACCCGCCCGAATTTGGTTGGGTCGGGGTCGGGTATCAAAATAAAAACCTGAAAAAATTGGGTACCCGACCCCAAAAACCCGAAATTCGCAAAACCCGACCGGATCCCACCCCTAGAACCAAGAGAGTAGGGCTTAAAAAGGATAAGTCTATATCAAAGAGACTAGGCTAGGTCCTATATTGAGACTAGACTATGCTTGGCCAAAACGCTAAACGGCCGAAAATGCAAGTTTGACTAGTGAGGGGTAAAATGTTTTTCACCACACGAAATATTTTTGAAATAAGATACTGGATATTTAATATTTGGTTTATGATTTAAATTAGATTAAAATCTTCATTATTGTCTTAGAAAATAATATATTTAATTTGGAATTAAACATAATATATTAGATATATATATATATATATATTTTCGATTTTATATACGTATTAATTTCGAAAATTATTAAATATATTTATATTGGATATTGTATATTTAAGATATACTAAATATAGTACTTTAATTAATTATGGATATTTAATTAATTGAGTTTAACGTTTGAATTTTGAATTCATAACTTAGTAAAAACATGACTTAGTAAAAGATGAGGTAGTTGATTTTTTCCCCCACCCCTCAACTTAATTTCGGCCAGCTCGGGGTAGTATAATAAGATTTATGAAACCCTAGCTAAGTTGATTTTTGAAATCCAAAAAACAAATGGAGAAGGAAAGGCTTTCTCGTTCTATACTCTCTCATCTATCTCTCGACCTTGTGAAGACTCGAGGGGCAGCCGAGCTTGAATCTAGCCGTCTTAAACAAGCTAGGGCTGCAACGTTAAAAGGTGCCGGCTTGACGATCTTCAGCAAAGAAGTTTGTTCGCGTGCTTTTGGCTCAGGTGAGGGGCACTACGCCGTAGGGAAAAAAAGCTTCGAAGCTAGACCCACCTTCGAGTGTCGTCAAGGTATCATGGCTGAAAACTCTGTCTATTTAGTAATTATATTCTCGTGTTTGTGACCGAGCGATCTTGCAAAGGCGGGAAACCCCGAAAAATTTAAAATTCCACCGTTCAAGGAACGTGGGTCCTGGGACCCTCGGGGAATCCTAACATGGTCACCAAGAACTTGAAAAAATCGCAAAAGTAATTGATTCGACAGCGTAAACCATATGAAGGATGTTGCAAATATATTATCGGGGATCAAAATATCCTAACAAATTGGTATCAGAGCCTCGTTTTTAGCCACCATGACGATAACAAAAATGTCAATTGAAAAGTTCGACAGAAATGTCAACTTTGCAATGTGTAGTCTCAAGATGGATGCCATACTCATTCAAGACGGTTGCGAGGTGGCGCTTAAAAGCGCAAAGAAGTAACCAACTAAAATGAAAGACGATCAATTTAATTTATTGGGCAAGAAAGTCAGATCGGCTATTATATTAAATCTCTCTTACGAGGTTTTACAATAAATTGCCACGGAGACGACGGCCATGGGTATGCGGAATGCGTTAAAACTTATCTACATGAAGAAGACTAAGGAGAATCGGCTTTATTTAAAGCAGTAGCTCTACGGTATGAAAATGAAGGAATGTACTTTTATACTCTCGCATCTCGATAAATTCGATTCCATCATTATTGATTTGACGAACGTAGATGTCAAAGTGACTGGCGAAGATCGGGCCATAACATTGTTGTGTTCCCTTCCCTCGTCTTTAAAGCATTTTCGTGACATATATACGGGAAAGACACATATCATATTCAAGGGTCAAGTCTGCACTAAAATCGAAAGAACATATAGACAGGGATATTACGGGAGAAACAAGTGGTAGCCAGGCAGAAGGTGCGTTTGCACGGGGAAGACCAAAATATAGAGATGCTGAAAGTATCAGATCTAAATAAAGGTCGAAATCCAGATACAGAAATAAAGTCTGTAATTTTTGCAAGAAAAAAAGGGTCACATCAAATCTGATTGTTATAAATTAAAAAATAAGGAGAAAATAATCAACAATATAATAAAACCTCCGAAGCTAGTGTAGCTGCTGATGAGAGCGATGAACACTTTTTGTAGCAACTGCAAATGTTGGCAGGTCTGATAATGAGTGGATCTTAAATTCGTGTTGTTCTTACAACATAAGTCGGAGTCGGGATTGTTTTTCCACATATGAAAATTTTGAGAGTGGATACGCCTTAATGGGAAACGATGATTCGTGTAAAGTTTGTCGGTAAAGGTACAGTTCAGATCAAGTTGTTCGACAGAATCATCCGAACGCTCACAGAAGTATGACATGTTCCAGATATGAAGATAAATCTTATCTCGACCAAATCTATAGTTGCAATGATTTGGGGCCCCTGCTGCACATACACTCATGTATGTGCATTTAGGCACACTTGAATCTCAATGGTGCAGGTTCTTAGGTGAAGGTGGAGTTTTGAAAATTGCCAGAGGTGCCATTGTCGTGATGAAAGCTTGCAGATCTGGAAATTTATATATTTTGCAGGAAACTACTGTTACAGGTTCTACTGCAGTTTCGATCCCCGGAGGTTGATACCACGCAATTATGCCATATGCGACTTGGACGCATGGGAGACAAAGACTTGACGATTTTAAGCAAGTGGGGCCTACTTTGCGGTCAAAGTACTAGTAATATGGACTTTTGCGAACACTGTTTTGGGAAGCCGAAATGAGTCATTGACTTTCTTGATGATTTTTCAAGGAAAGTCTGGGTCTATTTTCTTAAGCAGAAAAGTGGTGTTTCCTAACATAATGGAAAGCTTTTATTGAAAAGCAGACAGGAAAACAGATCAAGCGGTTGCGGACAGATAATGCCTTAGAATTTTGTGGAAGCGAGTTCAACGAATTTGCAAGGATGAAGGTATTGCTCGACATCACACTGTTCGAATGATGCCTCAACAAATGGTGTTGCCGAGCTCATCAATTGGACGCTTTTAGAGAGAGCTCGATGTATGATCTCCAACGTTGGGTTGGCAAAATATTTTTGGACTGAAGCAATTGTTGTAGCATGTTATATTTTCAACCGCTCGCCGTGTTCACCGATCAATTTCAACACACCTGAGGAAGTATGGTCAGGTACTCCTGCTGATTACTCAAACTAAAGAATATTTGGGTGCCCAGATTATATGCACGTAAACGAGGGAAAGTTAGATCCTAGAGCTAAGAAATGTATTTTTCTCGATTACGCTTCAGGGGTGAAAGGATATAGATTACACAATTCTGATCCCAAGTCACCCAAATTTATATTAGCAGAGATGTTACATTTGACGAGTCTTCTAAGTTACATTCTTAAAATGAGTCTACTAATTCTTCTAATCAAGAAAAGTAGGATAGTGTACAGAACGAGATGGAGCTCGAATTCAACAAAGATTTTTCAGATGATCCTGCTACAAGCTCAACAGATCAAGAGGATGAGCCAAAACTTGATTTAGATCCTTAAAGATTAAAGCACCGGGCAGGAATATTCTATAGAGAGATAGGGAGAGACGAGATATTCGACTACCACAGCGGTACGTGAATTTAGTTTCGTACGCTTTATTAGTGGCACAAGAAACATGTGGAGGCGGCAATCCTTCTACATATTCAGAGGCAATAAACGATGCTAATTCTGATACGTGGCTGGTAACGATAATGAAGAAATGGAGTTTCTGCACAAGAATGGTACTCGGATTCTTGTGCCACCACCGAAGAAAAGAAAATAGTCGGATGCAAGTGGGTCATGGTTTCTCCAGGAGCAAGTATGATAGTTGTGTTTACTTCTGGAAGTTAAATGACTGTTCATTCATTTATCTATTGTTATATGTTGATGGCATGCTCGTTGCGACTAAGAATCTTGCAGAAATTCACCAAATGAAGGCCTTATTGAATGGTGAATTTGAGATGAAAGATTTAGGAGCAGCTAAGAAGATTCTTGGTATAGAGATTAGACGTGATAGAGGAGCTGATAAGTTACACCTGACCAAGGAAAGTTACCTTAGAAAGGTTTTGGAGAGATTTGGCATGTATGATGCCAAACCAGTCAGCACTCCTCTTGATAGCCATTTTAGGCTATGCGCTGCTCAGTCACCATCATACATGGCACGAGTTCCTTACTCGAGTGCAGTCGGCAGTATTATGTACGCAATGGTATGCACACGTCCTAATATCTCACAGGCTGTTACTATTGTTAGCTGGTATATGGCTACCCCAGGGAAAGAACACTGGCAAGCAGTGAAGTGGATTCTCAGATACTTGAAGGTACTCTAAGCACTTGTTTGGAGTTTGGCAGAAACAATGATACTCTCGTTGGCTTCGTCGATTCAACTACACAGGTGATCTCGATAAACGATGATCTTTTACTAGTTATGTTTTTTCTATTGGAGTTTGTGCAGTTAGCTGGAAAGCTACTCTACAGCATGTAGTGGCGTTATCTACTACTGAAGCAGAATACATGGCAATTACTGACGCGATTAAGGAAGCATTATGGTTGACGGGGTTATTCAGTTAACTAACTCAGAATCAGTGAGTTATTACTATTTTCTGTGATAGTCAAAGTACGATTCAATTGACCAAGGATCAGATGTATCACGAAAGGACTAAGCATATTAATGTCAAGTATCATATTATTCGTGATTTCATTGCAGATAAGGTGTTTATCAACAAAATCAACAGGATAATCTTGCAGATATGTTTACGAAGGCTCTTCCAGTTAAGTTCAAGCATTGCTTGGGCTCGATTGGTGTTTCACAAAAGGTGAAGTAGCCCGTCAGGGCTAAGGTCGGAGGGTGACAGAGGTATTACTAGTAATGGTGGAATTATTTACGGGATCAAGGTCAATGTGGAGATTTGTTGATGTGACCTTGTGTGGAGAAAGGAAGAAACAAAATGTTGCTAATAATTTCAAAGATGGGTGCCGAGTAGAAAGAAAACAAAGCACACGAACATAAAGTCAAATGAAGTTGCTTTATTCTATCGTGGGCTGCTGCTTTATTTTCTTCTGTTCATATGGAAAAACGAGGAAGGTAAAGACACACCACCACAACAAATAAATCTTTTGTCAGTCCGCTCATTGATTCGCTATAGCAGTTTTCGACATATCCTCCTTCCGTTGTCTGTAATATCTTCACATAATAAAGAAGTTCTACGTTCCGATCCGTGGACTTAGGTCATTCTGACCGAATCACGTAAATTTCGTGTTCACTGTCCAAATTTATTTTTCGTATCTTTTATTTATAATCGTCATTTCTCGGTCAAATATATTATCGGATCACAATATCTTAACAAAATGTATGCGAATCACTTGCACAAAACTTATAAAGACGTTGATTGGAAATTCAACCTACGATAGGCACTTTACAACTTAAAACATGGCGCGGATAGTGGACTCAATATATTTCTCCGAACTTAAACATTAGTGGAATGAAAAATGAAGCTTTAACAGTGGGACCAACGCGTAGTTGTCATGCAAGTGCACATAGAAACGTATGCATTTCCAATGGGCCTTAATGAAACCTACAGTTTTATTAGAAACTAAATTCTATTATATCAACCGCTTCCAATAAGTATATCAACCGTCATGCTTACAATTTAAGAGCATCTCCAACCGTTCCCACTATGTATAAAGTTGCTACAGTTAAATTCCTCTATATATACAGTTTAAACAGTACTGTCAACTCCAACAATCTCCTCTATATTTTTCTCTAAACCTACTAATTCATACTATAACTAAAATTTTATTAAAGTATAATATTCGTTTCTTACCTATTTAATTAAATAATTAAAAATTAAAACTAATTGAGTGGAGTTTATAAGTAAAGAAAAAAAAGAAAAAAAATTAAAAATAAAAACTGTATAGCGGGTGAACAGTGCCCCCCAATACGTAGGGGGACACTGTAGCAATCCCTGGGAATGGGGTGGAGTTTGGGGGACTGTTGGAGCTCCCCCAACACCATATATGGTGTTTAGGGTGGGGGAAACCCCCTGTTGGAGATGCTCTAATAAGTATATATGGAGGAATCACAATAATCAAGTAAAAGAAAATAACAGTTCAATACCCATAAATAAGACTTTTCAATAAATCTTATACTAACAGTCCAAATCAGAATCCTACGATTTATGAGTTTTGTGAAATTAAAGGTAACTCTCAACTGGAAAATGTTACAAACTCAGTGTTTACTTAAATAACAGCAATAAAACAAATAACAATAACAGTAACAATACCACATTTAATATCAATGAAAACTACCCAATTGCGGTAGAATGTTGATAAGTTACTACTCGGGTATTTAATAAAATCTCTAAAATAATATTTTTGACCGATCCCAACCGGGATAGTATTCTATATTAATGATTCACTAAAATTATAAGATAATTTTTTTTTTTAATAATTTCTATAGACCCGTATAAAATATAATTAATGATTCTTACATACTCATTATTACTTGAATGATCTATGAAGGTAACTTGAAAACTCAAATGTCTTCTATTTTTTAGCTGAAATTAATTTCAAAGTTTAGTATTTTGTATGGGTTGTGTTATCATATTTGATCTGATATTTATGAAAAAAAATATATTTTTTAGTGTTGACAAAGTAATTCATTGACTCTTCAAATTGGGTTCTCTCATTTGATACTGTCTGAAATGTGTTTTCAATCGGATATTATCATTATAAATAAATTAATATTAATTATTTGATAAATGTTATATAATTATAGCATGTAAGTGGCTTAAAATGACGCCACGTGTCCAATATGATTAGTTATAAATTTTAAAATATATAAAAAATATAAAATCTACCCACTATTGCGTGTTAATTCGTTGATACTACCAACTACCAAAAATAATTTAATAATTTAATTATATACGAGACACCGTGTATTGCAAGGGTAAAAAATAATAAATTTTTATAGTCCCATGAGTATTAATTGATGGAGTTTTTACGCTTCTCTTTTATCACAACAGAAACGAGGCACTCGGTATAGTTACGAGCTTACAAAATTCCCACAATACAAATGAAATCTCGAAATCTAGGGAAAATTAAAAAAAAAAACACGGGTCACTAAGATGCCAATTTTCGATTTTGTGTCACTATGTTTGCCATTGACAAAACTAGGTAACTAAGTATGTATATAGTAACAAAATTGGGTCACTGACCTCTTTTTTCTTATATATACATACTTAGTGACCCAAATTTTGTAACTATATAAATATAGTGATCTAGTCTTGTTAATATACATACTTAGTGACCTAGTTTTGTAACTAGTGACCCAGTTTTGTTACTATATACATATTTAGTGATCTAGTTTTGTAACTGACAAACATAGTGACCCGAAATAAAAATATGCTATACTTAGTGACTCATTTTTATAATTTTGCCCTAAATCTACAATACTTATAATTGCTGCTAAATTATGGCACACACACAGCCTAAGAATGTGACACACTAACAACAACTAACTAAACGAAAGCCAATCAATTCTCATGTGAATGGTAACAACAAACTACGAGCAAGCGATTGAAGAACTGTAAATCGGGAATTTCTATTAAGAGAATTTGTGTTGAATTGAATTGATTCTGTATCAGTTGTGTTACACTCAAAACCACGCGAAAAGTATATACAGTTTGAAACTAGAAAAGAACTGCAAAACAGAAAACGCTATTCACAACATTAAATTAGGAAATGTCCTTGGCAACTTAGTGGACTTGAAATTGGCGCACTGTTATCCCAGACTTCGAAGATGGCTTCAAATTCTCTGAGTAATTCTTCAGCGCCCCCTCAAGATGAGCTTCCTCGGGCCATAAGCTCATCTTGGACATGAGAAAATGGAAAGATGAAGGAGAGAGAGACTTGGTGAAAGCATCAGCAAGGTTGTGAGAAGAAGAAGTGTGTTGCGGTACAATGAACCCATGCTTGAATTGAGCTCAAACCACATGACAACAATGTGCTTCGTACGCTCATGAAACACAGGGTTGGAAGTAATGTAAATCGCAGCCTTATTATCACAGAATAGTGGGATGGGAAGAGAGGAAGGCACCTGCAATTCAGAGAGAATGTAGGACAACCACTGTAATTCTCGAACGGTGGCTGCCATTGCCATGTACTCAGACTCTGCTGTAGACATGATATAGTGAACTGTTTTTTAGTTTTCCATGAAACCAGACTGCTTCCAAGAAAGATGCAATAACCTATCAAGGAGTGTCTTGAGGCCTTGCAAGCACCGCAGTCCGAATCACTGAATGCACTGAGCTTCAAATCTGCAGCGCTAGAATAGAACAATCCATTCGAGCTAGTGCCTCTGAGGTAGTGAAGAAGGTGCTGAGCAGCCTGCCAATGGAAGTGCCGAGCAGCATGAACGAATTGACTTAATTGTGGAAACAGGCGTGCTATCGAGCATTTGTGTGTCATGGACAATATCCATAATACTTTTTCTGACACACGGAGAGGCCCTTGTCTGATCGAACAGTTTCCATCCCAAGAAAATAGTTCGCAGCTCCTAAATCCTTGATGGTGAATGCTTGATCTAGGAACTCCTTGATTTCCTGTAACTTCCCAACATCTGTGCCAGTGAGAAGTACATCATCAACATAGACAAGTAAGAAAAGTTGGTAATCACCACTGCCACTGCGATAAGTGAATAGACAATGATCATGAGCACATTGGGTAAAGCCAAATTCTTGTAATTTGGAGGTAAAAGCAAGTTCCACTGCCGGAAAGCCTACTTCAAACCGTATAGTGATTTTGTTAGTTTGCAAACTTGAGTGCAATATTCATCTTTGTAACCAGGAAGGAGACGCACATACACTTCCTCATCAATATGCCCATGAAGGAATGCATCAGTGACATCCAACTGCTGCAACAAACATTTGGCAGCTGCGATTTGTAGAATTACTTGGACAGTCACTATCTTGGCTACCGGGGAGAAGACTTTGCTGTAATCCTCACCCTCAGTTTGGGTAAACCCTTTGCTACAATGCGTGCCTTGTACTTGTTTATAGAACCATCTCCGTTGCACTTGACTCGATATACCCATTTGCATGCGATTAGCCTGTGTGGTTAAGTTATAGTTCTTGCTGCATGGCATCAACCCATTGGGGGTCAGTCCTAGCCTGATTATATGTGACTGGTTCATGGAAAGTGGATAAATTGGCCTGATGGTGCCCATGATAGCCTTGATAGCAAGCATTTGAGCTAACAAAGTCTTTTATCCACTTGGGTGGGTGTCTTACTCTGGAACTCTGTCTAGGATTAGCCTGTGTGGTTAAGTTATCTGCTAGAGCTTCTGGGATTGAAGTTGGAATTGACAGAGGCTGTTCTGCCAAGGTTGGAGCTGGCAGTGATTCTGTGGGTGTCATTTGCTGGTGAGCAAACTGGTCATCATCAGAGGACTCTTGATCAGCATTGCCATTATTATGAGATTCAGCATCAAAAGGATCTCCAATGCGGACATTTGGTAACACAATATCAGAATTATCAGTGTTTACTGAGGGAAAAACCTTTTCATCGAATTCAACATCCCTGGAGATTATGATTCTATTTACATATGGGCAAAAGATTTTGTATCCTTTGGTTCCAGCTGGGTAGCCAACAAACACTCCACTGATGGACCTTTGATCAAACTTATCCTTGTGAGGATCAAGATTGACATAGAAGCTTTGACAACCAAAGGTCTTGAAATAGGAATGGTCTGGCAGTTTCTTCAGTAGCAACTCAAAAGGACTTTTCCATCTGAGACATCTTGATGGTAACCTATTTATAATGTAGACTGCAGTTAGTACTGAATCCCCTCAGAAACTTTTGGGCAGTTTTGACTGGAAAAGAAGTGCTCGAGCCACTTGAAGAATATGTTTGTGCTTTCTTTCCACCACCCCATTTTGCTGTGTGGTGTAAGGACAGCTCTTCTGGTGAGCAATTCCTTTGGTAGACAGAAACTCTTGGAAGACTGAACTGAGGAGTTCGGAGCCATTGCCAGATCGAATGGACTTGACTTGGGCTTCATACTGATTTTCAGCAAAGAGGATGAACTTTCTGAAGATATCAGGAACCAATGACTTGTACTTGATAAAAATCCAGGTAAATCTCCTATAGTCATCAACAATGGTGAGAAAAAATGATAACCCGAGAGTGAAGATTGTTTATACGGCCCCCATATGTCTAGGTGGAGAATCTGAAAACATTGTGAAGTACGTATATCACTTGTGGGAAAAGCAGATCTGTGTTTCTTTGACAGAGGACATATGTTGCATTCAGTCAAATCACTAGCATTTATTTCATTGAAGCAGAGTCTGGAAAATGTTTCATTACAATATGTGAAAGATGGCCTAATCTGGAAAGCCACTTAATCATAGAAATAGCAACAGAAGCAACACCAGGAACTAAACAAAGCTTGTTACTGGCAGACAAAAGCTGTGAGGCATGTGACTGCTGAGCTCCCAGGATTGCTGACTTTGTAAAAGATGACTTACTAGGAAGTAGAGGCCCTTGTACACTCTGCCTGCTGCAAGAGTTTGCTAGTCTGCAACTCAAGCAGTAAGCAAATGCCAGAGAAAATTTTGAAATAAACGTGAGAGTCCTTGCACAGCTTTCTTACTGAAAATAGGTTGTATCGAAAACTTGGTAAGTAAGGCAATCATATAGAGTGATCTCAGGTGAAACATGTATATTTCCAGTGTGGGAAACTGATTTGGTACTTCCATCTGGCAAACATACTGGGGTAAAGCAATGCACTGGTTTAGGACTGGCGATGAGAGCCAAATTGTTGCACATATGACCACTTGCTCCAGTATCCACCAACCATTTTCCATTTCCCACCAAGTCAAGAATATCAAGATTTAGTTTAGAAAGAGTTAAGCTACCTGCAAAGACACCTAGGTGAGCATAGTTGACTGAAGTTGGTTCAGTGGTGTCAAGACTCCCCTTTCCTTTCATCATTTTAGCCAGGCCTCTTTTCATCATCTCCATTACAGTTGCTTGTAGACTTTGCAATTGTGCATCCTCAGGTGTGTTTGAGCCTCCCAGTTCTAGTTCGGTCTTTACAGAGTTGGCCTTGTAGTGAGACATCACATTTCTTTGTGGATTGAAGTGCTCCTTTCTGCCTGAGACATCCATCTCTGGAAAGCCATTCAACTTATAGAATTCTTCCTTTCTATGGCCTGATCTCTTGCAGAAACTACACTCTGGAAAGCCATTTAACTTGAAGCATTCTTCCTTCATGTGGCCTGATTTTTTGCAGTAATTACAAAAGAGCTGAGAGTCCTGCCTCATGACTTGCTTGGTGCTGAAACTCTTTCCTGAGCCGAAACTCTTAACCATCATTGCTGCATTTTCTTTTGTCGCTGTTAAGTTCATTGACACTTACGTGTGTTTCTCAGCCATGGAAATCATGGCATACACACGGTTCACTGGTGGCAGATCATCAAGAAACAGTAGTTGATTCCTTTCCAAGTCAAAAACCTCATTCAGTCCCATGAGAAATTGCATTGATCTGTCCTCCATTTCTCTCTGATCAATCTTGACTTTGACAGCATCAGGAGCTTGGATAGTAGGTCTGAGTTGGTCCAATTGATCGCAGAGATTGCGGATCATGTTGTAGTAATCCACAACACTCATAGTTCCTTGCTTGAGCAGAGTGATTTCTCTCTTTATCTCATAAATCGAAGAGATATTTGAAGTGCCATATCGTTCGGCGATCCATTCCATAGCTGTTCAGCCTCATGTGTGAACATAAAACTGTTAACAATATCCTTTGAAATCGAACTTTTGATCCAACCAGTAATCATGCTATTTACTTTCTTCCATTTCCTGTAATTAGGTGAATCGATTGCAGACATTTTGTATTTACCATCCACGAATCCTAGCTTCATTTTCGCTTCAAGTGCTTCTATTGATAAAATGTATTTTAGTACGTTTATATTTATTATTATTAAGTCGTTTGCGTGAGTAATGAAGTCGTTTTGATAATTATAGCACTAAATTAAGATTTAAAAGCAAAATAACACTTTCACGGCAGTTTTGCGGCAGGTTTGAATTCCTCCGAGATCACGGGGTAAATAATGTCTGATGGATCTGAAATTTTAATCAAAGATAGAAGACCCGTTAATATTGATTCTGACCAATGGGATACTTAATTCGAGGTTTATATTGGGATGTATAAATTTTTGAACTAATGGCTACTTTTGATGTGCAGGAAAATTTGAACCATGGCCGAGATCTCACACAACCCATGTTAGGCCCAAGACCAGACCAGCCCACAATATAACTACCGATTAAAAGATTGTTGCGGCCTCTGAGACAAGCTGCTGATAAGAAAAGAAAAAAAAAGTGTTAGGCATCATTTTCCGTGTGCGACAAATATAGACGCACGCTAGGAAGAAAAAAAAGATCAACATTTCAGGGCCGCTAGATCTATATCATGGCTGCTTCTTTTCTGTTTTGTCGTTGAAAATAATTTTTGGGCTGCTCGCGGGAAAAGAGGACGGCGGAGGAAACCTTTATGTCGATTGTCTGGTTATTTAAAGAACTTGACCCATGATAAAACACGAGGGGCAAAAGGGCCAAATATACGAGAACATCAGGCCATCAAAAGAGATTAACAATCGCAGCCCCCGATCAATCGCTGAAGCTCGAACCTTACAAAACAGCGTAGGTAGTCCACTCTCCCAAAGAGCCGTGCACTCACAACCATACAAAACCTAGCAGGTTGCCGGCTGAACCAGAGGAGGGCAATAAGCAGAACGGTCGTGGCGAAGCAGTAACGAGTGAGGTAGCAAGCTAATTCTGGGTTATGATTGGGCTGCATTCATGTTAGGAGCCAGCGAAAGGGCAGCAAACGAGATTGGTGTGAGCATTTCCATCTCGCCCACCACCTGCTCGACAAAGTCCCCAACGACCCCCAGCGGCGAAATTCAGGCAGCGACCACGGAGCAGCAACAGTGGAGCAGACTTGCAAAGTGGGACTGAAACGGTTGTAAGCGACTTTGCCTTTTATCTATCTTTGTACTTCGATTGTTATGTTTCGTAGTAAGTTTATTGTAGCTGAAGAACCTTCGAAACCTTTACTTACAATATTGTGAGATTATTGCGCTTATTCGTGAACGCGTGAGTATTCGTTCAAGCTTGAATTTACTTCAGTTGATAACTTAGTTTGTAATTGTGCTTGAGTTCATTAGTTGTCCTTGTAATTAGGGGTTTTACTTGTATTAGTCTTTAGATTAAGGACTAGTTTGATATTTATACCAAGCTTGTTTGGTATAAATACTTGTAAATGAATTGAGCTGAATAGAGAAAGTTTAGAGAATTGATCCGAATTCGATTTCTAGAGAGAGAAACAACAGTAACTTTCTCACTCTAATTGAATTCTCTCTCGTGTTCTTAACTTGAGTTTTTCGATCGAATTCAATTGATTATCTAAACGATCGAATTACTATGGATTCTAGCCTAGGATCGTAGAGTTGTTAATCTGAGGACCTAACACCTTTATCGTTTTTGTGTCAATTACGAGTAGCTAAATCCCTATGATCTTGGGATTAGATGAACGCTAGGTTTATTCGTATTTAAGACATATGTTTATTTTGACTCGTGCGTCTGACTATTTATCTATCTATGAATTTGTTTCTTCGCTTTAATATGTCTATTTGTTAAAGTGAATGTATGGAAAATCGTTTAGGGTGACAGCTAAATAGCGATTAGACCGTTCGTAGATGATAGGATTCGAGTATAGGGCGAAAGCAAATACTCAATCCTCACCGTTAGTAATTACTAAATTTTAGATCCCCGCGAGCGTTTAGGGTGACAGCAAATTCGCGAGTGGGCAGGAAATTATTGCGATCTAGTCTAGAATCACGTAGGAACAATATTTTATTGTCTTAGGCGATAATACCTAGCGGGATTCGACTCCCGAGCGCATCTTTATTATCTGAAAGCTCTCTTATCAGTTTAGGCGTGTTCTTTGAATCTCTCGTTGATTTAGGAGTAATCTGTTAGGATAGTTCATAAACAATCTACGCACTTTGTTTAGGCGAGATATCGAGTCGATAGGTTAATACTAGTAATCAATTTATTCCTCGTGTTTAGGGGTGTTCAAACGGTAATTACCGTACCGTACCGAACCTTCGGTAATAGAAATTTTCGGTTATAAAAATCTCAAACCGAATACCGCGAAGTTAATCGGTTCGGTTCAGTAATTACCGAAATATTTCGGTTATTTTCGATAAATAACCGAAAAACCGAACTAATTTAAAAAAAACAAAAAAATAATGTTTATGAAATTAGATATATTTAATTCTTCATAGTTTTATTTTATCGTATTTTTAAATTATTTTTCCTTTTTTTATTACTTTTTTTCTTTTTTTGGTAACCTGAATGTTTATTTACCACAGTCTCAAATATCAGTTGTTACGACGCTACTCTATACATCCCATATTAAACAGGAAACTCACAAACTCTACGGAAAACAAATGAATTAACCGCACTCTTCTTCACACATACAGACTGTAATCTCCCTTTCATTTCCCGCCCTAGTACTTGGTAGAGCTGATGTTCTGATCTTGCTTCCTCTCCATGCATCCTCCAGTTTCGTTCAGCCCATATTTGGTAAAGCAGAGCATTGTACACTGCAATTTTAATCTTACACTGCATGTTCCGTGAAGCCCCCATCTTATCCAGCCATGAACACAGGTCCCCATATGTTATAATTCGATCTGTACACTGCAGCCAATTCTTCACCAACACTGCTAGTTGTTGGCTAAATCTGCATTCCAGAAACAGATGTTCCAGAGTCTCTTCACATATACCACAGAGTTTGCATGTCTGATCTTGGATCTGTATCCCCCACTTCTTTAGTCTATCCATCGTGAGAAGGCGCCTATGAAGCAGCAACCACAGCATGAATGAATGGCGAGGGATGTATCTGTTCCAAGTAGCTCTGTAATATGGGAAGATTGGAGCTATACCTTTCAACCATTCATACCCCGAGGCAGCAGAATACCTACCATCAGCAGCTAGTTTCCACTTCCGTCCATCATACCCCTCTCTAAATCTGTCTTTCAGGCGATGCAATTTCTTCCAATACCAGCAGGAATCGGTAGCAGGCGTAAATTCCCATAAGCCAACACCTTTTAAATAAACAGAATTGACCCATTTAATACACAGTGAATCCCCATCTAGTGTGATATCCCAAATTTGCTTCCCCATTAAAGCTTTATTCCATGTCTCACAGTCCCTCAAATTAAGCCCTCCATATTTTTTTGGTCTACGCACCTGCTTCCAATTAAGCAATGGCAGACAGTGCCCATTTTCTGACCTACCCCATAGAAAGTCTCGGCAGACTTTATCCACCTCTTTTGAGATGGCAGCATAAAGATCGTACCCCAGTATCCATGAGTGGCCAATAGTATTGAGTACAGACATAACCTCCCGGCATACAAAAGGTGACTGGTAGCCCAACAGTTTAGCCTCGCTGTTATCTTACCAATCAGCAATTGGCAGTCATTTTTGCGCCATTTGGTTGGGGAGATAGGTACCCCTAAGTACCTCATTGGGTACTGCCCAAGCTGAAATCCCGTGCTCTGTCTGATTTCCTCCTTTACATGGGTTGAGACCCCTGCTAAGAACAGTCGGGACTTATGCGCGTTTGCTTCCAGGCCAGTGGTATATCTAAATTGCTCGAGCGCCTCCGTTATTACCTTTACAACTCCAGTTTGACCCTTACAAAAAATCATCAGGTCATCTGCAAACACAAGTTTACCAGTTTGACAGATTTACACATAGGGTGAAATCTGAACCGGGGGTTCTTGGAGGCTACTTGCAGCTGCCTTGTCAAGTATTCCATGGTTATGACAAATAGTAAAGGAGAGATCAGGTCTCCTTGTCTCAACCCTCTGCCACTCTTGATATACCCATCTTGTGTCCCATTAACTGATATGGAGTAGGAGACAGTTGTTATGCATTCCATAAGCCAGTTTATGAACTTCCTCGGGAATCTTAGCAGCCCCAACCATTCCTTTAGGAAGCCCCAATCCACTGTATCATAGGCCTTCTTGATATCTATCTTCATTAGAGCCCGAGCCGAGGCATTACTCCTATTGTATAGCCGAATCAGATCCTGACACAAGAGTATATTGTGCACTATGGACCGACTTTCCATGAAGGCACTCTGATTTGCATGAACCAGTTTGGGCAGCAAAGGCTTCAATCTACTACAGAGCATTTTCGAGATGCATTTATAGAGGGAATTACAGCATGAGATTGGTCTATAATCCTGTGCTGTTGCTGGGGTTGGAACCTTTGGAATTAAGCATAAAATTGTGCCATTCAGCCGAGGTATCATCCTCCCTTTCTCGAAAAATTCCATTACAGCTTCAGTGATCTGCTCCCCCACCACATCCCATGCCTTCTGAAAAAACCCACTGCCATAGCCGTCCGGACCAGGGGCTGAATCCGCATGAATGCTCATCATAGCCTCTTTTACCTCCTTTCTATCAAACGGCTTTATAAGGCCTAACTGGTCTTCCACAGATAATGTATACCCTTCAGAAACCACCAGAGGGTCTGGCCGCAACTTCACACATTTGTCTTTGGCCAACAAGTTCTGATAATAATCAGCAAAATGCTTATGGATCTCACTACTATCAGATAAAACAGTACCTTCTGCTGTTTGAATGGTGACCACTCTGTTCCTGTATTGCCTTCTCTTGATCAGCGCATGGAAATAGGCTGTGTTTTGGTCTCCCTCTGCCAGCCATCGGGTTTTAGCTTTCTGTCTCAGAAAACAGTCATTGGCTTTGCTCAGAAATCCAAATTCCTGTCTGATCCGTTGCTCTTTCTCCAACAGCTCCTTGTTCATAGGGTCCCCTTGTAGGGCTAATTGACATTCAGTCAGCAGTTGCCTAGTAGCTTCTGTTTTCGTGTTAATACCTGCAAATAGCGACTTGTTCAGGGCCCTTAGTGGACCTCTGAGGAGGGCCAGATTCCTGCAGACACCTCTCATGGTTTTCCCTCTTTCCCAATCCCAGTGGCTCTCGATTGTACTCAAGAAGGTTGGACTAAGACTCCACATATTACTTTTTTTCTTATTTTTCCTATTTTTTATTATTTTTTCTTATTATATTTTTATGTTTAATTGTATATATTATTATATATATTAAGTATAATATATATTTCATTTGTTTTATATTATTGTATATTAGTATATATATTTCGGTAATTCGGTTTTTTTCGGTAACCGAATTACCGAACCAAAGTTACCGAAAAATTTCGGTTCAAATTTTTTATACCGAACCGAACCGAAATTTCGGTATTCGGTTTGTACCGAAATTTCGGTATCGGTTTGGTAGGGTCGGTTTACCAACTTTTGAACACGCCTACTCGTGTTCGATACTCGTTTACTGACTTTACTCCACTACAAACGATAGGTCCACTGCCTATCGCACGTCGGTGATAGTAATTAAGTATTTGTTTTATAAATCACTTGCCGCACTTCCAAATTATATTAGCACACCACGTGTCGATCAGTTTTCTGAAATGACCCGATCACTTGCATAAGCCTGCCCATAACCATTTGGCAAGATATAAGTTTCAGTAATAAGTATCTCTAGGTACACGGCATTCGCGGTGACGATGTATTCTTTGCGACAAAAGCCGAACCATGATGTTCTTAGGGAATAAGGGCAGTGCACAAAAGTAGACGTAACTGAGGTGAAAGGGCAGAAAATGAAAGGGAACTGAGTCGAGAGGGTCGGGCAGAAAAGTCTAGGATTTCAGAGAGAACGTTGAGTCTTATGTTGGAATGTGTGACGTCTGTTTGATCATGCTATGTTCTTTGATATTTTTTGCTTACGTATCCTAGCTCTAAGATTACGTGTTCATTATACATGCTCGTCACTTCATGATTACTCGACCCGTTTTCACCCCGAAAAGACCCTCAGATTTATGCTTGCCACTTTAAATAGTAGAGATGCGATTAGCTTGCAAGTTTATGGTAGGGGTGGGACTAGTGCACGAATTGAGCCATTCACTATATGTTAGCTTATACACTGAGTGATTTTGAGCGAATCCCCGTGAGGTATGAGTCTCGGTTGGCAGTGCAAAGGAAGTTTAGGTCGACAAGTGCAAGTCATTAGTGCGCTGTCCATGATTGTTTGCTTGATTTCATTTTGTGCTTTCTAGCTTTGATGATAAATTGCGAACAATCGTGCCGTCATCTTGATTTTATGCCTTCTCTGACTTGTAATTTACTTGAGGACAAGCAAATGCTTAAGTGTGGGGAGGTTTGATAAACGTATTTCAAAGCGTTTATCGTAGTATTTAGTTAGGATATAATAGAGCTCTAGAAATCATTTCATGCGTTTATTCACCATATGTACACTTATTTTTATATTGAAGAAGCTTAGGATGAGTTTCGGGCGAAAAGGCGCGAAAACGGGGCAAAACGACGCGAAGACAGTGAAAATTGGCGAAGGTCACGGCCGTGACACCTAGTGCACGCGGCCGTGACAAGGGGAAGAGGCTAATCAAAGAGATGGTCACGGCCGTGACACCCATTGCACTTGGCCGTGACACTTGGCAGAGAGTTGGAACGAAGATGGTCACGGACGTGACACCTAGTGCACTTGGCCGTGACACTTGGCAGAGAGTTGAGCGAGTTGAGTCGGTGATGGTCACGGCCATGACGGCCCATGTCCCAGGCCGTGACCGTTACGAAAGTTCCTGTAAAAGCCCAAATTCGACTCAGAAAAATGGGACACTTACCGGATATCAACCCTAATCCCTCAAGAGACGAAAACGAGCACTAAGTCCCGGAGCGCAAGAGACGGAGCAACGACGCAATCACGCCTAATTGATTAAAGAACAAAGATTCATCACGCTAGTACCGATAATTCGTCTGTATTCAAGATCATGAGTCCTCCTTCTCTGTTCTCTATTTCTTTCGTTGTTTTCTCGTCGATTATGAGTAGCTAAATTCCCTGTGTATTTGGGATTAGATGAACGCTAGGTTATTTTGTAATTAAGACATATGCTATCGTGACTCGTGTTTATGACTATTATCTATCTATGAAATTGTTTCGTCGCTTTAACATGTCTATGTGTTCAAGTGATCGTGTGAAAAATCATTTAGGCGACAGCTAAACAACGATTAGGCCATCGTAGAAGATAGGATTCGAGTATAGGGCGAAAGCAAATACTCGATCCTCGCCATTAGTAATTATTGAACTTTAGATCCCCACGAGCGTTTAGGACGACAGCAAATTCGTTAGTGGGTAGGAAATTACTGCGATCTAGTCAGAATCACGTTGGAACGATAATTTATTGTCCTAGGCGATATACCTAGCGGGATTCGAATCCCGAGTACATCTTTATTATCTGAAGCTCCTCTATCAGTTTAGGCGTATTCTTTCAGTCTCTCGTTGATTTAGGAAGTAATCTGTTAGGATAATTCGTAACACCATCTGCGTATCTTATTTAGGCTAAATATAGAGTCGATAGGTTAATACTAGTACTTAGTTTATTCCTCGTGTTCGATACTCGTTTACTCACTTTACTGCACTACAAACGATAGGTCCACTGCCTATCGCACGTCGGTGATAGTAATTAGGTATGCGTTTAATTTTATCACTTGTCCCACTTGCCCATTACACCGCGTGTCGATTAGGCCAATCACACCAGCCTCATTCAGAGTGAAGAGATATTACATCACGTTCATCGACGACTAGTCGAGAAAGAGTTGGGTGCATTTCCTGAAGGAAAAATCAAAAGCATTGGAGCTGTTTAAAAAATTCAAAACAATGGTCGAAAAGGCGACAAGCTTGAATATCAAAGCACCTGTAGCGCCCCGTTTCCTATTACCTTTTTACGCAGCTATAAAATATTCGTATAAAATTTCTCGCGATTCCCATAATCATTTCCTTTAACAAAAACGGGCGCGTACATCCGGTCTAGTGCCTTTCACAATAATGTACATATATGTACCTATCATACGAGTTACAAAAGGCAACAGTTTATAGCTGTTTCTATTCTATATGCTAACGATGAACCAGAGGGGTGCAGGAGGAGAGCGCAGTTGGCCAACCTTGAATCCATGCTTTATAATGATGCTTTCTATGCAGCCTGCTAATTATCTACACAACTGTGAAGACAGCGATTCAGAGTATGATCGCAACATGTTAACTAATAACATACAAGTAATAAAGTAAGCAGTAGTTCATCCATCTTCGTAAATACCATAGCCATTTTCAATCATGAAATCATCGTTCACATAATCATCATTCATACGATCCGTAGGTCACATGCCATTCTATATGTCCATTTATTTTGATACTCTCGTTATAGACTTGCTAGACTCGTATTCTGTAAGCCCAGTCGGCGCCCATGCATGGGACTTTGTCAACACTGTAAATACATGTATGTGCCTGTACAGGACTCTGTCTCCCCCGATTTGAATGTAAGTAACTATCATCCCCCGATTTTAAGGGAAGTATGCCGTAGCATCCGTATCGTACTATCCGTAGCCTTAGCAGTCATAACGGTTTCTCCATTCATTTATATGCATGCAATGCTATATGACATACTTTATATAACACATAAACCATATAAAGGCCCTTTATAGTCACATAGTTCATGTCAATTCGTAAATAGCACATATATCACATATCAATCAATTAATCCATATAATTCATGTAAGCACATGAAGCACATAAGGTACATGTTGCAAATCATACTCACAAGTTTCGCCTATTTTCTCCGCTCGCTTAAGCGACCTTGTCCTTGCCCTTATCGGACACCTGACCTATACAATTGTTTCATCCGTAAATAAAAAATTCCTATAATGACATGCGTGCGTAATATGCATGCTTTATTATGCATGATTATTTCTATCTGTAGCATTTACCAGAAACCTTAACTTATTTTATCAAAGCCCTAAATATCGAACATTTTATATGATATTAAAATTCCTTATATCTGTATCACAATTCTTTTTATCTCGAAATCCTGTTTAATTACATTACTAACTTTCGAAATCATATCTCGACATTCTATCTACTTGGATTTCAAAATTTCGAATCATAACTTGAAATTATAACTCGATATTATGTCTAACTGAATTGCTAAATCTCGACATCTGTCTTGTTAAATGTCGACATGTCTCGAGATCAATTTTGTGATAATGTTCAATTTCGAATTTTCGATATCAAATTCGAACTCATAACTCGAGATCATTTGTCGAGATCTTCTTAGTTTAACATGTCGAGCTCTTCAAGTATAACATGTCGAGATTTTGAAGTATTAATAGGTCGAGATCTTCAAGTATTAACATGTCGAGATCTTCAAACATAACATAAAGAATTTTGAAATATCTCATAGAAGATTTCGAAACATGTTTCATCATTTTCCTAATCATTTTCGAAACATGTCTCGACATTCTCTAACCAATTTCAAAGCACCTCTCGACATTCTATCAAATTGGGTTTTAAAATCTCGAATCATAACATAAGTCAGAAATCTCGACATCATACTAGAGATTCTATCTAAACGAATTTATAAACCTCGATATCATAACTTAATTCTTTCAAACAAGGTGAATTCCATCGAAACTTCATACGGTTCATGTACTGAAATATTTCATCTAATCAAGATACTTAATACTGTTAGAATACTCATTAAAGATTCAACCATCAACATATTAACAAGTTCTAATATCGGAATCATCCAAACAAGCATGGATGAAATCCTTTCAGAAAAATTTAAGAAACCCTAATATATATTCTTAAGGATCAAGAACTTCTTATATACTTCAAATATTTATATACTATCAGAAATTAAATCTAAGCATATCATGAACTGCGAATTTATAGGTGTGCTAACACCTTAAATATGTTAATCATAACTATAAAAATCGTAATAACCCATACCCTCACTCGCTTTCTTGGAATCGAGTTCTCTCCCTTTTGTTCCTTAGTCTTCACGAGTTATTCTAACAATAATATGAGTTTTCATTTTTTTTTCTTTCTTATCCTAACTAAGTTGCGTGTTATACTTATCAAATGACATCGACGGTTCCATTAGTATCTATCCTAATTGCAAGTAACATGAATTATTTTATTTATTAACTTTGCTTCAAGACTAAGTTTATGATATCTGTTACAGACATTTGTTTAAATGGTCGCCCGTTTCAAATCGAGAACTAAAGTTCTCACAACCTTTATATTACAAATCTCGACACCCTTAGTTGAAGTATCTAAAGCTTCATTGTATAAACTTCGAGATCTTTGTCCAAAGAATTTCGAGTTCTTGAAATCTTATATTAAAAATCTCGAAAGTTCTTAGTCGAAGAATTTCGAAATTCTTTTTGAACTAATTTCGAAACCCTAATTTAAAGAGTTTCGACATTATACTAAAGGGTTTTGAACTTTTTCTTTAGTGATACTTTAATATTATTTAAATATTTTCTTCCATTTTAAAGAATCTCAAGAATATCATTAAACTTCCTAATTAATTTAATTGCTTTAATTAGTATACATATAAAGTTCTTCAAAACCTAAGAAAATCCTAGAAATTTCTAACTTTCGTAACATTCACTTTTATCTTTTTGAGGACCTAGAATTATAATACTTTAAATACCTTATTCTATATATATACCTCTGTTTTAAGATAACTTATATGAATGCATGAATTTATGTCAATGCATGAAATTATGATATAGGGTTTTGGTTCCTGACAGCACGCCCGTCAGATAGAGGCGGAGAATACATGTCAAGTGCTTTCATATCATTTTGTGAGGCACAAGGCATCAGGAGATTTCTCACCGCACCATATTCGCCACAACAAAATGGTGTGGCCAAAAGAAAGAACCGAGTCATACTTGACATGGTTCAATCAATTTTGAAGACTAAAGAAATGCCAAAGAAGTTCTGGGCCAAGGCAGTATAATGTGTGGTTTATATTCAGAATCAGTGTCCACACAGCAACCTCGGGAGTCGAACACCACAGGAAGCATGAAGTGGCCAAAAACCGACTGTAGCACACTTCAAAATATTTGGAAGTGTGGCGTATGCACATGTGGACAAGAATAGAACCAAGCTCGACGACAAAAACAAAAAGCTCATTTTCATTGGGCACGATGAGAAGGCGATGTCCTACGACTACTTCATCCAAAAAATAAAAAGGTGACGGTCAGCCGAGATGTTCGTATTGATGAAGAAAGTTCGTGGGACTGGAAGGATGAAAAAAAGACTATGACGCATGAAGAACCATTTATCATTGCACCAACATCCGCTTTGGTTTCACCCCAATAAAAGAACGAGGAGGACGAACCAAGACAACCGAGGATACGAAGCATGCATGACCTGTACGAAATACGAACAGGTTCACCTAGTTTGCTTACTGGCCGACTTTGAAGAAATTAGTTCGGAGAAGCCGTAAGAGACAAGAGATGGAAACCGGCAATGGACGAGGAGATCAAGGCGATAAAAAGGAATGACACATTGAAGCTGGTCGAGTTGCCACGCGGGCATAAACCCATAGGAGTGAAATGGATTTATAAGAAGAAAATGAACGCTCAAGGAAAAATCGAGCGTTACAAGGCCAGATTGGTGGCGAAGGGCTACCGACAACTGGCAAGAATAGACTGTGATGGTCGTTCTATCAAATGGACGTGAAATCTAAGTGGAATAGCAGCCGGGATACTCGAGTTGAAAAAAGCACTCTATGGGCTAAAGCAAGCGGCTCAAGCATGGACACCCGAAACGACGGATACTTCAAAAGGAATAATTTTGAGCTATGTCCATTTGAGCATGCCCTCTACATCAAACGAGAAGGAGGGGAAATTATCATAGTCGTTCTTTACGTTAATGATCTCATTTCATTGGGAGCAGTGAAAAGATAATCAGTGATTTCAAGAAGGCGATAATGAAGGAGTTCGAGATGACGGACTTGGGACTGATGAAATATTCTTTTGGTCTCCAAAGTCTAGCAAAGGAGCACGGGAATATTCGTGTCACAAGAAGCGTACGGGATGGATATATTGAAGAAAAATAAAATGGAGGAAAGTAAACCGGTATTACATGGCGGGATATACGTCGGGTATCTGAACTGTACATCATAACGGTTTGCTCTGATACAAGATTCTTTAAGAACAAATTCGTTAAGGTCTTCATTTAAGGTTTCGGTTATATGTCAATGCATGAAATTATGATATAAGGTTTCGGTTCATGACAATTCTCCCCCCTTCAAAAATTTCGACCTTGAAATTTCGTACCTGGTCAGTGAACAACCATGGGTACTGTGTTTCCATACTCTCTACCGTTTCCCATGTAGCTTCACGAACTGAATGATTTTTCCCTCGTACTTTTACCATTGGCATTATTTTATTTCGTAACTGGTTGTCAGCATATTCCAGGACTTCTGCCGGTTTTTCTACATAATTTAGATCCTCAGAAATATTTATCGGTTCGTCACGCAGAACATGAGTAGGATCTGATCTATATCGCCGTAACATACTAACGTGGAACACGTTGTGTATCTGTGAAAGTTCAGGTGGCAGTGGTAATCGATATGCTAATGGTCCGATTCTTTCAAGTACCTCATATGGCCCAATATAACATGGGCTCAACTTTCCTTTCTTTCCCAATCGCAACACACCTTTCCAAGGAGATACTCGCAAAAATACTTTCTCTCCAACTTCATATTCAATTTCTCGTCGATGTTGATCTATATAACTCTTTTGTCTATCTTGGGCCGCTTTAAGTCGACTTTTGACCACCTTAATCTTTTCCATCGTTTCCTGAATTAAGTCTGGTCCTTCCAATACTTGTTCTCCTTCCATATCCCAACAAATTGCGTTTCGACATTTCCGGCCATACAGAGCTTCGTATGGTGCCATTCCGATACTCGAATGGTACTGATTATTATAAGAAAATTCCATTAGTGCTATATAATCATCCCATGAGCCTTTGAATTCGATTACACAGGCTCGAAGCATATCTTCTAGTGTCTGTATCGTTCTTTCTGACTGACCGTCGGTTTGTGGATGAAACGCCGACCTAAAATGTAATTTAGTTCCGAGTGCTTCCTGTAAACTTCTCCAAAATCTAGAAATAAATCTGGAATCACGATCAGATACGATAGAAATGGGTACCCCATGTAGCTGAACTATCTCATTAACGTATCTTTTCGCCAAATATTCTAACGTAGAACCCCGTCGAAATGGCAAGAAGTGAGCTGATTTCGTAAGTCTGTTGACGATTACCCAAACAACGTCATTTTTCTTAGCCGTTGGAGGAAGACCATATAGAAAATCCATTGTTATACGCTCCCATTGTTGGGGATGTGCCCTCGGAATGCCATTCGAGGATGTAATGAATAGGGCATATATTTAATAATCGATGTATTATTCGTTATATATTTGAATAATGTATTCTTATACGTATTAATGGAATTTAAACTTTATAATTTATTCTTTAAAAAAGGCATATTATTTATTTACCTATAAAGTCTTACTAGGCATCCGGTGAGACGGTAAATAAATAAATCCCATATATCGTGAGTTTATTCACCGATTCTCATGGGATGAGAGAGGGGCACCGGTGAGCTATTATTCTCCGATATTAAATTAGTCCATAAGTCTTAGATCTCAGTAGGGTGACTGAGCGTCAGTTACGACTTATTTGTCGACGACTCTTTATGGTTGTGCCAATCATTCGCTTGCGAAGCGGGAGGTCGTAACATTGGTATAAGTTGAATCAGGGGATTAACTTGTACTTGGACACGACTCGCAATCGACGATCACATGGGCCTTATCGTTACTCTGGGTAGCGTCAATGATCGATCGATTGACTATAGTAGTGTGCGTGGACCTTAGACCGAAGGGTTTTTGACGGAGTTGACTTTGGGGTCTTGAAATGTCACTAGTTTGCTAGGTCCACCTTGTTCGGGGACGAACATGGGTCGGCGGCGACATGCGGTCTTGACAACAAAGGGTAACTGTCGTGCTTAGACTAACGTGTTAGGGATTCACTATCTCGTTAGTAAATGAGATATATGTCCTATGCATATTCGGCGACGGGAAATTACGAAGTCTTCGGCCGAAGCTATAAACTGACTTACGCGGGATGTAAGGGCAGTTTAGTAATTGCAGTCACGAATTAGTCATAGAGTCGAGTCTAGTGAGTTTGACGTAACCATGACTCTCACTCGATCGGGACATTTGTGAAGGGTCTATACGTACGACAATAATCTATAGTCGGTTCGTAGATCGAAGATCGTACTCAAGACGGGATCTATTTGGTACCGCGGGATTGGCTAGGCGCTTACCAAATTCTTGTATTCCTCCCTTGCCGGGTTGAGACGAACCAAGAGAGTCGGGCTTAAAAATGATCACTGTGATAGTGCCTAGCTAATATGAGATGTAAAATGATTTAACGATCTTAGAGACGTTAATAAAAATGTTAAATATATGTTTTAGAAACTATATTTACATGGACGGAAATTTATGGAACGGCAAAGGTGAAGAATGAAGCGTAAATAGGGTTCACAATGACAAGCAAGGCTTGTCACAGTCATGAAGTCCCTCTGCAAAGTAGCAGTAGCTTCAAAACTTAATATCTCACAATCTAGACCTCGAATTGAGAATCCCTTTGGTTAAAGTCAATATTGTGTGAGTCTTTTAACTATGGTTAAAGTTTCAGGACAATCGGACATCGTTTACCCCTCGATCGGATCGAAATACGAAACTGCCGCAAAGTTGTCAGGGCTGTCACGGCCGTGACAGCCTTGCACGTGGCCGTGACGACTGGCAGGGGCGAGCAAAATGGTGCCCGATGGTGTCACGGCCGTGACACTTCATGCCCAGGCCGTGACAGCCTCCAGAAGATGGTCACGGCCATGACCAAGGCCGTGACGAGCGGCAGAAGTCGTCCAATGATGTGTCACGGCCGTGACAGGTCATGTCAGAGGCCGTGACCGACAGTTTTTTGGTCAAATTTGATCCAAATCAAATCCAATTTCGTTCCTTGTTCTTTTGTTATGATTTATGGGACTATATCTAGTCATTAGATGATAAAATAACAAGAGAATCAAACAAAAATGAGTCATGTAGGACATGATCTCATTTAAACAAATCTAAAGTATATTTCATGATTTAAAACTTGGTTTTACATTATGAGACTTGTGATTTTCGTCAATAATGAGTTGATAAGCTTTCTCACACTAAACTTAGAGATTTTAGAGAGAAGCTAGAGCATTTGGGGTTGTTCTTGAGAAAACCCTAAGTGTTTGTGAGTTTTAGAAATCACATACACATCTAAACATCTCTATACAATACTCCACACCATCTCTAGCCATCCTTGGGGTGGTGTAGGTTTACGGCACGTCACGGGGTTGGCGTGATTCTCTTCGGCACAATTTGTGAGCTACGGGAGCTAAGGATCTTCGCTACAAGGGTAAGATCCTTATTCTTTTATACGTGTCGATCATGCAGTTTTCTTTATTTAATGGAGTATCCTGGGGAAACCGTATGGGGAACCCGGGAAAAATTTTAAATTCCGCTGCGTCCGGGGCAGGGCCTCGGGTCACCCGGGGTTTCCCAACACCCATTTCCAAACAGGTATGGGTAAAGGATGTAATTTACCCACTGGCGCTTGGTGTTCAGCTTTGATTTGCTGACACGTTAAACCTTTTAGGACGTACTCGGCCACGTCCTTCTTCATTTTTGGCCACCAATAGTGAGTTTTAAGGGTCCGATACATCTTCGTACTGCCTGGATGCATAGCATAAGGAGCAGTGTGTGCCTCTTCCATTATTTCTTGTCGAAGATTATCGATATCTGGAACACATATGCGGCCATTTATCGTCAAAGTTCCATTCTTATCACAAAAGACTTCCCAAACCCTTGTTTCATTTTATCAACAATCTTAGCTAACTTTTCGTCTTTAAACTGTACTTGTCTAATTCGATCTATCATAATAGGTCGAACTACTATCGAGGCATAGATAGCACCGGTATCGTCTACTTTTATCTCCGTATTCATCTTCCTGAGATCAATCAAACTTGATAAAGAACATTTTGATAAACAAGAGACGGAACTATAGATTTTCGACTTAAGGCGTCAGCAACGACGTTAGCCTTTCCAGGATGATACTCTATAGTACAGTCATAATCCTTCAGTAATTCAATCCACCGCCTTTGTCTCACATTCAATTCCTTCTGACTTAATAAATACTTTAGACTTTTATGATCCGTAAATATCTGAAATGTTGAACCGTATAAGTAGTGTCGCGATTCTTTAGTGCAAATACCACAGCCGCTAGTTCTAAGTCGTGAGTTGGGTAGGATGTTTCATATGGCTTCAGCTGTCGAGACACATACGCCACTACTTTTCCAAGTTTTTTTTTTTTTTTGGTAATAAGGACTTTCATTACCACGAGTTCGACATTACATCATACATCCAAACACGCTACCATCATCACACCACCTAGCAACTCAGTGCTTGCCACATATCACACTCCTTACGCGACAACTTGTGTAATTCTAAGCTACTAAACTGAACTTTGAATCCATTTTGGATCATCAAGTGAAGCTCCCTGGCCGAGTGCTCGGCTCGCCCGTGAATGCGCCCGTTACGCTCTTTCCAGATGGCATACACCAGCCACGCAAAGGCCGCTAGCTGAATCTTTGCAAACCGATTCTTCAAAAATCCCAGTTGAATGATCCTCCTACTCCATCCATCGAACTGCACAGGGAGGTCAAAATCTGTCCAGCTGCGCGCTCTCGCAATCACCTCAGTGCTAAAAGCACACTCAAAAAACAAATGATGTACAGTTTCAGCTTCCCCCTGCATAACTCGCATCGCCCATCAGGTACCGCCATTCCCCACTTCTCCAAACGATCCCGCGTTAATAGTCTTCCGTTCATAACAAGCCACAGGATAAAGGAATGCCTAGGCATATTCAAACGGTTCCACACAGCCTGAGCAGGTGCGAACCGAACAAGCCCTCCTTTAAGCCAGCTATATCCCGAGGAAATAGTATAGCAGCCATCCTCCTTAGCTTTCCACTTGCCCATCTCGTACCCATCACGGAATATATCCCGAACTTTAAGTATTTGCAGCCACTGCCAGCTACACTCCCCGGAACGGTTATATGCCCAAAAGAGCTGCTCCTTCAAGTAGACACAATGTAACCATTTTATCCATAAACAGTCCTTCTTCCTCGAAATATCCCATACCATTTTCCCAATACAAGCAAAGTTCCATACTCCGCAGTCCTTGATGCCCAGACCCCCCCCACTTCTTCTCATGACACACAACCTCCCAAGCCACCAAAGCCTTAACTTTCCCACCAACACCTCTGCCCCATAGAAAATCCCTACATACTTGATTCACCCTGTGAATTATACTTCGGGGCAACAGGAAAATTGTGCTCCAATAGCAGTGTAGAGCCATAAGAATCGAATTAATCATGCAACACCGCCCCGCATAAGACAAGTTCCTTGATGTCCAACAAGTAATTCTTTTGATAATTCTCTCAACCAAGAAGTCACAATCACTCTTGGACCATTTTGTAGGTGAGATGGGAACACCAAGATACTTCAACGGAAAGCAACCCTCAACAAATCCTGTTAGAGCGAACAGGTCATTCTTCACATCAGAGGGGGTACCTGCTACGTACATGCTAGACTTCTCAGGATTAGCTCCCAGCCCCGATGTGTGTTGGAACTCCATTAAACACTGATGAATTACCTCAATGGTCTTGGCATGAGCCTTACAAACAATCAACAAGTCATCGGCAAAGCACATACTCACCATCCGCATTTGCTTACACAAAGGGTGAAACTTGAATTCCCCTTTACTCGCCACCAGGAGCAAACTCCTAGTGAGATACTCCATACAAAGGACAAACAAGAGAGGTGACATAGGGTCCCCCTGTCTCAGTCCTCTAGCCCCCCGGATATTGCCAACTAGCACCCCATTTATGGCCAACTTAAAGGATACAGAAGTGAGGCAAGCCTTTATCCACTCCACAAACTTCACAGGGAGATGTAACTTCTGTAACAAACACAATAGGAACTCCCATTCAACTGTATCATAAGCCTTCCGCAGGTCAATCTTCATCATACACCTTGGAGAAACACCCTTCCTCTTATAGAGTCTAAGCAGTTCCTGACAAATCATAATATTGTGACCAATACTTCGACCCGGGACCAAAGGCCCCCTGATTCTCATGAACCAGCTTAGGCAATACAGCCCTTAGCCTTGCACATAACAGCTTCGAAATACACTTGTAGACCGAGTTACAGCAGGAAATTGGCCGGTAGTCCTTCCCAGATGTGCATAGGCTGCTTTTAGGTATCAAAGTGATGGTTGTTTTATTCAAAGTGTTGAGCAATCTCCCCTCCCTGAAGAACTCCTGCACAGCACCAATAACATCATCACCAATTATGTTCCAAGCAGCCTTAAAGAACCCACTGTTATACCCATCGGGTCCGGGGCTCTTCTCACTATGTATAGAGAACATAGCTTGTTTAATATCATCCTTTGAAAAGGGAGCAATGAGATCCAGCTGGTCCTTGACAGACAAAGTCCTCCCCTGACCAACAACAAGATCCTCCACACAGCCCTTCATAGGCTGAGATACTCCCAAAATGGAAGTGAAGTACTCAACAAAGTAGCCCGCAATAGATGCTTGCTCAGTCAACATACTCCCATCAGCATTCACAATAGATGTAATCCTGTTAGCATAGGTCCTCTTCCTTAAGATAGCATGGAAGTATTTTGAGTTTTTATCACCCTCCTTTATCCAATTCGCCTTAGCCTTTTGGGATAAGAATTTATCACAAGCCTTGCTGAGGAAGTTAAACTTCTCCACTGTAGCTCTTTCCTCCTCCATAAGTATGGTATTCAGGGGATCATTGTTGAGTGCAGCTTGAGCTTCCTCCACAGCCTGCCGAGCTTCATCAGTTCTCCTAACAATTTGGGCAAATTGCAGCTTATTGAGCCTTCTTGTCCCCTTAAGGAGTTCAATTGTGCCACCAGATGCCTTCCACTACTACCCCTTCCATCACCTTTCCTCCAGTGAAGCTTAACAGTGGACATAAACTCTGGAGAGTCAGTCCACATATTAAAGAACTTAAATGCACTCCTCCTTGGCGGCATTCCCTTATCACATTGAAGCAACAAAGGGGAGTGGTCAGACACCCCTTCATTCAAACAATTCACCTCACTATCTAAGAAATCTTGCATCCAAGCATCATTTCCTAAAGCCCAATCCAGTTTACAGTAGATTCTAGCCCCATCATCCTGTTTATTGGACCATGTGAAGTGATTCCCTTTCCTCCTAAGCTCCTCAAGCCTACAATCACCCAGACACGAAGCAAAAGCTTCATAGTCACTTGATTGGACAGGATTGCCCCCCAACTTATCCCTAGAAGACAATATATTATTAAAATCGCCCCAGACAAGCCAAGGCTCTCGGCCAGGTTGGATTGTCCTAAGATCCTTCCACAAACTGTCCCTCAGCTGCCCGTTATTATGACCATAGACTACAGTCATGAAGAAAGTTGCTCCACTCTTCTCCACTTGGGTATGGATCAGCTGGTCAGTCTGGTGAATGACCCTCACATGCCAAGCCCTGGTCCATAGTAATAGGATTCTCCCATTCCTATGATTGGTGAGATTATGAGCATAACTCCAATCCTTAAAACATCGGTCCATAACCAAACTCATATTATTTCCTTTTATTTTTGTTTCCACCAGGCACACAAGGCTAGCACAAAGCTTCCCACACCTTATCCTAACCTCGGCCTGTTTATTAGGGGTATTCATACCCCTCACATTCCACATTAGGAGATTATCCATGGGGAGGGATTATCCTCCTTTTTGTAGATTTATTCTCATGACCTATATTCTGGGAAGGATCCCTGCTTGTAGTAGCTTGACTCTCAGTGACAAGAGACTCCATCTGCGTAACTATCAGATCATCCTTCTCCCCCTTCTTTTCCACTGTTTTCAGTTGTGACTTCTTTTTTCCCTGGGTGATCCACCCTGCACTTTCCCCAAAGTTCCCACTATCCCCCGATGGTACAACAGGTGGGACCTCAGTCGGGACAGGATCATCAGCCTGCTCCTTATTGGGAATCGGATCATCACTAGGCTTCTTATTGGGGACATTCTCAACAGCAGCTTTAGAAGCCCCCTCCCTCTTCAGGTCCTTTCGACACACTTCTGCACCATGCCCAAATTTCCCACAGAATGTGAATTTAACCGGTTTCCATTCATAGTAAATCTCTTGCTCCACCAATTGGCCAAGCTCATTTAGGAACGTAACCTTATCCTTTAACTCCGTCTTCAATTCAATCTCAACTAGGACCCTAGCATATTGGATACGATCCCTCTTCATAGTAACCTCATCGGCCATAATAGGTTTCCCCACTAGGCTGGCAATTTTGCTTAGGCCACGAGCACCCCAATACTTCAATTCCAGATGTGGAAACTGCACCCAGATAGGCACACTATCCACCTCACCCTTCTTGAACTGGGTGTTCGTCGTCCAAGGAGCAAGAATCATTGGTTTCTTATCAAAATGGATCATCTCAGACTGGAGCACCAAATCCCGGGTATCCTCCGATTCAAATTTAGCCAAAAATAGCCCCGCTCGCACTTGGAGGACCTTCTGCAATCCATACTTCTTCCAAACTCGGTTAAGGAATCCATTCATCACCGCAAACGGAGGGTTGGACCCCAGTACGTAGCAGATAATAGCCGTATTCCAGTATTTCACCTCGTCTGATATGTCATCCTGATCGATGCGCCCCACATCCAGACCACCTTCCTTCTCAGGAGCAATGAATTCAAGTTTGGTACCCGCATTTCTCAGTTTTGATATGTCAAAGTTTGCCCAAGCCGAGTTATTCCCCGCATTATTTGATTCAGTTTGTTTAATACTCGATTGCAAAGGTTTAGGTATTCCAGCATCCTTCGATTCAGTAGTTTTATGCGCACTGATGTAGGATTCCAACGATTTTGCTGTGGATGCATGATTCTCGGTATGCGCCGCAGTCTGATTTGGGTCTTTCATCTCCCCAGCAGGAGAAACCACCACCACAGTGGGGGGGGATCCTCCCTTAGCTCCCGCCTTCTTCCTCTTCGCCATAGCACGACGTCGCCGCCGGGAGGAAAGAGCCGGAAATCAATGGAACAGTAAGACTGTGTGAATCGCACCTAGACTGTGTGTACTTTTTGTTTGTTTGATAAATTGATTAATTACTACTTTTCCAAGTTGCATTAGCACGCATCCTAGTCCTTGGTAGGACGCATCACTATAGATCACAAAACCTTCTGTTCCTGATGGGATAGTAAGTACAGGAGCTGTCATTAGTCGATCGTTTAATTCTTCAAAACTCCTTTGGCATTCGTCAGTCCACTTAAATACAACTCCTTTACGTAATAACTTCGTCATTGGGACTGCTATCAATGAGAAGTTTTCGACGAACCGTCGATAATATCCGGCCAATCCCAGAAAACTACGAACTTCTGCTACATTTTTAGGGCTCTCCCATTTGATCACTGCTTCAATTTTACTGGGATCGACTTGGATACCTTTGCCTGAAACTACAAGCCCCAGAAATACTACTTGATCTAACTAGAACTCGCACTTTGAAAGTTTCGCGTACAATTTCTTTTCCCGTAGGGTTTGGAGCACAATCTTCAAATGTTGTTCGTGCTCCTCTTTTGGCTTGGAGTATATTAGAATATCGTCAATAAAGACGATCACGAACTAGTCTAAGTAGGGTCGGAAGACATTATTCATTAATGCCATAAAGCCTGCAGGAGCGTTCGTTAATCCAAAGGGCATAATTAAAAATTCATAGTGCCCATATCTTGTTCTCAAGGCCGTCTTTGGAATATCACCATCCGAAATCTTCAATTGATGATATCCTAATCTCAGATCGATTTTTGAAAAGACCCTAGAACCTTGCAACTGATCAAATAGATCATCAATCCTAGGCAACGGATATTTATTTTTCACCGTCACCTTATTTAACTGCCTGTAATCAATACATAATCTAAGCCCATCCTTCTTTTTGACGAAGAGAACAGGCGCTCCCCAAGGTGATACGCTCGGTCATATATAGCCCTTATCTAATAATTCCTTCAACTGTACCTTCAACTCATTCAATTCAATTGGAGCCATCCGGTATGGTGGAATAGAAATTGGCGTTGTGCCTGGTTGAAGTTCAATAGTGAACTCCGTATCTCGATCGGGTGGTAGCCCTGGTAACTCTTTGGGAAAGACATCAGGATATTCACTAACTATCGGAATATCTTCGATTTTCAATCCACTTAACTGCGCATCTACAACATAGGCCATATATCCTTCGCATCCTTTACTAATCATCTTAGAAGCTTCTAGGCTTGATACCTGATGTGCCGTCCGTACGCTCTTTTCTCCCTTAAGTATTATATGGGTTTGTCTATGGGGGTCAATTCAATTTCCTTTTTGAAACAATCAAGCTTCGCCCTGTATCTTGACAACCAGTCCATGCCCAATATTACGTCAAAATCAATTAAGGAATAACGGACAGGGTTGTCCGCATTTCTATCCCGTTAATGACAACTTTGCATTCTGGGTATACAGTGTTTACTATAACTATTTCTCCAATTGGGAGTCGAACGTATAACTCATTCTCTAGGGGTTCGGGTTTATCAGGTAATAATGATGCAAATGTTCGTGAAATGAATGAATGAGTGGCGCCTGGATCAAATAAAAAATATGCATCAATATCACAGATAAATAATTTACCCGAACTCACGTGTGATCCTTCTTTGGCTTCCTCGCGAGTCATGGTGAAAATCCTTGCTTGTGCTGGCGGACTATAAGCTTGGCCTCCCGAGCCTCCTCTTCCAGAACTTGTGCTAAATGATTCTCGGTCCCTTCCTCTTCCGCGATTTGCATAAGTTCCGCTGACCCTTGATTGATCTACTGTAGGTTCTGTTCGCAATGTTGGGCAATTCCTTGCTATATGTCCTGGTTGCCCACACGTAAAACATTCGACTGTGAGCCATCTACATACGCCCTTGTGGTTCTTCCCACAGTGTTCACATGTTGGTATTTGTTGCGAAGTCTCTATACCCTGTCCAGTAGTTCTTGGCCCGCCTGTACTACCCTTTGCAGAGGCACTTTGAACACTCATTGGTCTAGGCGAACTATACGCCTTTTTTATTTTTCCACTAGACGACTCTTCGCCTAACCTTCGTTTACTACTTTGAAAATTTCGAGACTCGGTTTCTAATCTTTCGGCGAATAGTTGCCGCCCTCAATTTCCCATAGGACTCCATATCTGATGGCGTGATGCGATTTCTAATCATATAGAGGAGTCCTCCTTCAAATCTTCGACACTTATTTCTTTCAGTAGCATACCATATGCGAAGCATAACGGGATAGCTGATCAAACAGCACTTCATACTCGCCTACGGACCTGTTACCTTGTTTCAATTCTAGAAATTCCTTCTCTTTCTGATCTTTGTAAACTTCGGGCATGTACGTATCGTTAAATTCCCTCAGAAAATCCTCCCAAGTCAGCACCGGATGTTGGGTCATACTATCAGGGACTGTCTCCCACCATTCGTATGCATGTCCCTGTAAGAGTGAGACAGCATAGTCGAATATCTCTTCTGGGGTGCATTGCATCATATTAAACACCCTTTCCGTTCTTTTCAACCATGTCTCTGCTTCTGCAGGATCGGTCGTGCCCGTAAAACCCACAGCACCCATTTTCCTTAGTTTATCATAACGTCGGTCTCGGGGAGTTGTCAGGGGGTGTTCAGATTCAAACTGTCTAAGTGTATGTGATGAATGTGATTCAGGTACGGCCGTTCTTCCTCCTCCCTCTATAGTTGGTTCATCACGTTCTATAGGTATCGGATCACCTATTGCCCTTTGCCTATATATGCAAGAAAAGTTTTAAGGGCAATCCATAACATACACATACTATCCAAATGTCTACAGAACCTAAAACCTAGGCTCTTATACCACTACATATAGCGCTCGTTTCCTATTACCTTTTTATGCAGCTATAAAATATTCGTATAAAATTTTTCGCGATTCCCATAACCATTTCCTTTAACAAAAACGGGCGCGTACATCCGGTCTATTCCTTTCACAATAATGTACATATATGTACCTATCATACGAGTTACAAAATGCAACAGTCTATAGCTGTTTCTATTCTATATGCTAAAGATGAACCAGAGGGGTGCAGGAGGAGAGCGCAGTTGGCCAACTTGAATCCATGCTTTATAATGATGCTTTCTATGCAGCCTGCTAATTATCTACACAACTGTGAAGACACCGATTCAGAGTATGATCGCAACATGTTAACTAATAACATACCAGTAATAAAGTAAGCAGTAGTTCATCCATCTTCGTAAATACCATAGCCGTTTTCAATCATGAAATCATCGTTCACATAATCATCATTCATACGATCCGTAGGTCACATGCCATTCTATATGTCCATTTATTTTGATACTCCCGTTATAGACTTGCTAGACTCGTATTCTGTAAGCCCAGTCGGCGCCCATGCATGGGACTCTGTCAATAATGTAAATATCTGTGCCTGTACGGGACTGTCATCCCCCGATTTGAAGGTAAGTAACTATCATCCCCCATTTTAAGGGAAGTATGCCGTAGCATCCGTATCGTACTATCCGTAGTCTTAGCAGTCATAACGGTTTCTCCTTTCATTTATATGTATGCAATGCTATATGAAATACTTTATATAACACATAAATCATATAAAGGCCCTTTATAGTCACATAGTTCATGTCAATTCGTAAATAGCACATATATCACATATCAATCAATTAATCCATATAATTCATGTAAGCACATAAAGCACATAAGGTACATGTTGCAAATCATACTCACAAGTTTCGCCTATTTTCTCCGCTCGCTTAAGCGACCTTGTCCTTGCCCTTATCGGACTCCTGACCTATACAATTGTTTTATCCGTAAATACAAAATTCCTATAATGACATGCATGCGTAATATGCATGCTTTATTATGCATGATTATTTCTATCTGTAGCATTTACCAGAAAACTTAACTTATTTTATCAAAGCCCCAAATATCGAACATTTTATATGATATTAAAATTCCTATCTGTATCACAATTCTTTTTATCTCGAAATCCTGTTTAATTACATTACTAACTTTCGAAATCATATCTCGACATTCTATCTACTTGGATTTCAAAATTTCGATTCATAGCTTGAAATTATAACTCGATATTATGTCTAACTGAATTGCTAAATCTCGACATCTTTCTTGTTAAATGTCGACATGTCTCGAGATCAATTTTGTGATAATGTTCAATTTTGAATTTTCGATATCTAATTCGAACTCATAACTCGAGATCATTTGTCGTGATCTTCTTAGTTTAACATGTCGACCTCTTCAAGTATAACATGTCGAGATTTTCAAGTATTAATAGGTCGAGATCTTCAAGTATTAACTTGTCGAGATCTTCAAACATAACATAATAAATTTTGAAATATCTCATAGAATATTTCGAAACATGTTTCATCATTTTCCTAATCATTTTCAAAACATGTCTCGACATTCTCTAACCAATTTCAAAGCACCTCTCGACATTCTATCAAATTGGGTTTTAAAATCTCGAATCATAACATAAGTCAGACAACTCGACAACATACTAGAGATTCTATCTAAACGAATTTATAAACCTCGATATCATAACTTAATTCTTTCAAACAAGGTGAATTCCATCGAAACTTCATACGGTTCATGTACTGAAATATTTTCATCTAATCAAGATACTTAATACTGTTAGAATACTCATTAAAGATTCAAACCATTAACATATTAACACGTTCTAATATCGGAATCATCCAAACAAGCATGGATGAAATCCTTTCAGAAAAATTTAAGAAACCCAAATATATATTCTTAAGGATCAAGAACTTCTTATATACTTCAAATATTTATATACTATCAGAAATTAAATCAAAGCATATCATGAACTGCGAATTTATAGGTGTGCTAACACCTTAAATATGTTAATCATAACTATAAAAATCACAATAACCCATACCCTTACTAGCTTTCTTGGAATCGAGTTCTCTCCCTTCTGTTCCTTAGTCTTCACGAGTTATTCTAACAATAATATGAGTTTTCATTTTTTTTCTTTCTTATCCTAACTAACTTTGCTTCAAGATAAGTTTATGATATCTGGTATTCTTAATAATTTTTCTGCCAATTTTCTCTCTCTCAGCTATGGCGAAGAAGAGAAGAATGGTGACACAGAGGACGGCACTGGTCACGGTGGTGACGACGCCGCCCCCTCCCGATGATCTAGCACTGAACAAATCAAGGAGTGGCATGGATTGCAAACTGCAGTGTGTGAAATCGCCTGAAACTCCGAAGAAAACTGTTCCATTGGCAAAGTCAACTGCGATTACAAAATCTCCACCTAAATTGGGCGACGATGAGCAATTGGATGAGGAATCGCCAAAACTGGCCGGGTCAGCTGGTCCGACGCGAGCGCCAAACTCTGATAGCCAGGTGTGGGCAAAATTCAAGGAAAACCTAATGCGTAATCAGGAAACGAAGCTTGATTACATTGCTCCTATGATGGAGGATGGGCAGGAAATAGGATCTGTAGAGCTAGATAAGATCCAGGCAGAGGTTGAACATTGGAACACACCTCTGATATGCTATGTGCTGGGGGCAAACCCTCCATATGGAGTTATGTCCGGATTTTTGAAAAGGAAATGGGAGAAATTAAGGCTACAGCAGGTATGGCAAGTCATACAGGGTCTCTACTTGGCGAGATTTGACAGTGTTGCCTCTCGTGACAGGATCCTACAGAATGAGATTGTACATTTTGATAGAAAACCGGTTGTTCTTGCCCCATGGACTGCAGATACACAACTGAGCAAAGCAGGGGTAGCCAGTGTCCCCATTTGGGTGCAGTTTCCTCAGCTAGAACTCGAGTACTGGGGGATTAGGACACTTAGTAAACTCTCTAGTCTGATTGGGAAACCAATCATGACTGATGATGTCACAAGGAAGAAAGAGAGAATCAATTATGCTCGTGTCTTGGTGGAAGTTGAACTTAATAAACCTCTTAAGGATAAGATACAATTCCTCAACGAGAAGGGGCAACTCCTAGAGCAGAGAGTCTCCTATGAGTGGAAACCTATCTTGTGCAGCAATTGCCAACAGTATGGGCATGAGACAGCTATCTGCAGAAAGGAGATTGAAAGAGTTTGGCAACCTGTTTCTCAACAGGTACAGACCCAAATGGTCAAAGAGGATATCCCAGCTGATCCAGCTCCTAGTAATCTGGCTACTGAGCAGGTATCAGAGAATGTTACTCCCAGGGACCTGACACATAATGGAGGAAAGGTGACCCGCTCACAGGCGAAAGCTGCTAGAAACTCTTGGGCGGACCTAATGCAGAGAGAGGAAGCAAGGAACTTGTCTAAGCCCACAGCCAACCCTTCCAAGTAGAGGGTCCTTGATCCTGGCAATGGATAGCTGTGCCGCATGGAATATTAGGGGCCTTAATGGCCCTGCCAAGCATAGGGAGGTGGCTCTTTTCTGCTGTAAATACAGAATATATATCATGTGTCTATTGGAAACCAAACTCAAACAGGAAACTGTGCACGGTACAATCAATAAAATCTTTGATGGATGGGAAATGTGCCATAACCTCAGGAATCATCCTAATGGCCGAATTGTGATTGTGTGGAGAGGAGGAGCTGAAATGGAACTAGTCTCCCAATCTGAGCAGCATATGCATTTCAAGATCCTCAAGAACAGAGCTCTACTTACCTACTTTACATGTGTCTATGGGCACAATGATTTGGGTGTAGGGGTCAGCTATGGGAAATATTGGGGCAGATTGGTGATACTTTAAGAGAACCCTGGATGGTATGGGGGGACTTTAACAATGTTAGGGGCTGTGAGGATAGGTTGGGTGGGACAGCTGTAGCTGAGGCTGAGGTCAGAGACTTTAATCAGTGCCTATCTGATTTCCAGTTGGAGGAAATAAGGAAAAGTGGATGTCAGTTCACCTGGTCTAACAAACAGATCCAAGAAAACATAATCTGGAGCAAGATAGATTGGGAATTTGCCAACCAAACTTGGATCTCCAAATTCTTTGATCATACAGGAGTGTTCCTCAATGAAGGCATCTCGAATCACTCCCCTGTAGTGCTCAGGGATTTAGGGAAGTATCCACCACAGAGGAGGGCCTTTAAATACTTTAGTATGTGGAGTACATCCCCAGCCTTCATGCCCACTATCCAGGAACACTGGCAAACCACCAGTGGCTCAGCTATGAAAGCAGTGTGTGACAACTTGGGTAGACTGCAAGGTCCCTTGCAGGAGTTAACAGATTACAATTTGCTGATATCACTACCAGAACAGAAGTGGTCAGGGCCAAGCTAGAAGAACTACAGACCAACTCTGCTTTATAGACTACAGACCAATAGCTTGCTGCAATACAGTTTACAAATGTATTGCCAAAATGTTATGTAATAGAATCAAGCCTCTGCTGCCGAAACTTATCAAAGCCAACCAGAATGCTTTTGTAGATGGAAGATCCATAGTATATAACATTCTCCTCTGCCAAGATTTGATCAGATTCTACAATCGAAAGAATACCTCAGCAAGGGCCTTAATGAAAGTGGATATTAGAAAAGCTTATGATACCGTAGATTGGAACTTCCTAAAGTCTTGGCTGTGCCTACTCAACTTCCCCATGAAATTTGTTAACTGGATCATGGAGTGTGTTACCACTGTCTCCTACAAAGTCTCCATCAATGGATCCCTAACTAAGGCTATAAAGGGCGCAAGAGGGCTGCGACAGGGGGACCCTATGTCGCCTCTGCTGTTTGTAATAGTAATGGAATACCTTACCAGAAAATTGCAGCTAGCTGCTAAGGATATCCGGTTTAGATTCCACCACAGATGCAAAGCTATGAAACTGGTGAACCTTTGCTTCGCTGATGACTTAATGTTATTCTGCAAAGGTACTACAGGAGCGGTAACAGTGGTGAAAGAGGCCCTGGACCATTTTCAAGAAGTCTCTTTGGCAGCTAATAAACAGAAATCAAATTTGTACCTGGCTGGGATCCCTAGTGCTACTGCTGATCAGATTGCGAGAATTACAGGTTTCCAGGTGAGGAGCTATCCAATGAGATACCTGGGAGTCCCCCTCTCCCCCACTAAATGGAATAGAAGCTCATGTCAGGCACTAGTGGAGAAGATCACTGCCAGAATCCGATGCTGGGCAACAAGAAATTTATCTTACGCAGGTAGGGTGTGTTTGATTAATTCTGTCCTGTTGGCGACACATGGCTATTGGGGCTCGATATTTCTACTGCCTAAGGCTGTCTCAAAGGAGGTGGATAGGATATATAAAGAATTCCTTTGGGGCAAAAAATCTCATGGCAAATGCATACCTCTTGTAAATTGGGAGCGAGTTTGTTGCCCAAAGAGTAAAGGCGGACTCAATTTGCGGGATTGTGTAACTTGGAATATGGCGCTTGCTGGCAAGCAAATATGGGATATTACATTGAAGGTATCCTTATGGATCAAATGGATTAATGTAATTTACTTGAAGGATTCAAATTTCTGGGATTTCCACCCGGCTGTCGATTCATGTTGGCATTGGAGAATACTGCACAAGCTGAAAGATAGATTTAAAATGGGCTACAAGGGCAACAGATGGCTACCGGCTATAGATGGTCAGTATTCTGCCCGAACGGGTTATCTTTGGCTCAGAGGAGAACTCACAGCCTTCCGATACTGTAAAGCTATTTGGAATAGGATTAACATCCCAAAACAATCTTTTATTCTTTGGTTGATCTTACAGAAGAGAGTGCTAACTGTTGATAGGCTGCAAGCATGGGGTGTGACTGTAGATAATGGAAGATGCAAACTATGTGATGTGGCTGATGAATCTGTGGACCATATTTTCATGGCTTGCACATTTAGCCAGCAAGTGCTCGTGAGAGTCAATGCTTGGCTGCATAGTGGAATGGTTATCCAATCATTTGAGGATCTATGTTGTTGGCTGGAATGCGTGGGAAAGAAAAGGAATGCGCAGAGCTGCCTTACAGTGGCTTGTTATACCTCTGTTTTATATCACATTTGGTGTGAAAGGAATCGTAGGTTCAACGAGCAAGATGCGAAGGATGCAATGCAAATCAGTGTTATGATTAGGAAGGAAATGCAATGGAGACTCCAATCATTCTGTCACAGCAAGCGTATTGCTAGGTCTGGGTTGTTTCACACTATCAGTTCGAGCCTTGTGTACTAATTCCTATGTGTTGTGGTTAATTGATGTACAAAACTGTAATTGAGACTGTGGTAAATGGAAATTTCCTTCTACCAAAAAAAAAGTTTATGATATCTGTTACAGACAATTGTTTAAATGGTCGCCCATTTCAAATCGAGAACTAAAGTTCTCACAACCTTTATATTACAAATCTCGACACCCTTAGTTGAAGTCTCGAAATCTTCATTGTATAAATTTCGAGATCTTTGTCCAAAGAATTTCGAGTTCTTGAAATCTTATATTAAAAATCTCGAAAGTTCTTAGTCGAAGAATTTCGAAATTCTTTTTGAACTAATTTCGAAACCCTAATTTAAAGAGTTCGACATTATACTAAAGGGTTTTGAACTTTTTCTTTAGTGATACTTTAATATTATTTATATATTTTCTTCCATTTTAAAGAATCTCAAGAATATCGTTAAACTTCCTAATTAATTTAATTGCTTTAATTAGTATACATATAAAGTTCTTCAAAACCTAAGAAAACCCTAGAAATTTCTAACTTTCGTAACATTCACTTCTATCTCTTTGAGGACCTAGAACTATAATACTTAAATACATTATTCTATATATATACCTCTGTTTTAAGATAACTTATATGAATGCATGAATTTATGTCAATGCATGAAATTATGATATAGGGTTTTGGTTCCTGACAGCACGCCCGTCAGATAGAGGCGGAGAATACATGTCAAGTGCTTTCATATCATTTTGTGAGGCACAAGGCATCAGGAGATTTCTCACCGCACCATATTCGCCACAACAAAATGGTGTGGCCAAAAGAAAGAACCGAGTCATACTTGACATGGTTCGATCAATTTTGAAGACTAAAGAAATGCCAAAGAAGTTCTGGGCCAAGGCAGTATAATGTGTGGTTTACATTCAGAATCAGTGTCCACACAGCAACCTCGGGAGTCGAACACCACAGGAAGCATGAAGTGGCCAAAAACCGACTGTAGCACACTTCAAAATATTTGGATTGCGTATGCACATGTGGACAAGAATAGAACCAAGCTCGACGACAAAAACAAAAAGCTCATTTTCATTGGGCACGATGAGAAGGCGATGTCCTACGACTACTTCATCCAAAAAATAAAAAGGTGACGGTCAGCCGAGATGTTCGTATTGATGAAGAAAGTTCGTGGGACTGGAAGGATGAAAAAAAGACTATGACGCATGAAGAACCATTTATCATTGCACCAACATCCGCTTTGGTTTCACCCCAATAAAAGAACGAGGAGGACGAACCAAGACAACCGAGGATACGAAGCATGCATGACCTGTACGAAATACGAACAGGTTCACCTAGTTTGCTTACTGGCCGACTTTGAAGAAATTAGTTCGGAGAAGCCGTAAGAGACAAGAGATGGAAACCGGCAATGGACGAGGAGATCAAGGCGATAAAAAGGAATGACACATTGAAGCTGGTCGAGTTGCCACGCGGGCATAAACCCATAGGAGTGAAATGGATTTATAAGAAGAAAATGAACGCTCAAGGAAAAATCGAGCGTTACAAGGCCAGATTGGTGGCGAAGGGCTACCGACAACTGGCAAGAATAGACTGTGATGGTCGTTCTATCAAATGGACGTGAAATCTAAGTGGAATAGCAGCCGGGATACTCGAGTGGAAAAAAGCACTCTATGGGCTAAAGCAAGCGCCTCAAGCATGGACACCCGAAACGACGGATACTTCAAAAGGAATAATTTTGAGCAATGTCCATTTGAGCATGCCCTCTACATCAAACGAGAAGGAGGGGAAATTATCATAGTCGTTCTTTACGTTAATGATCTCATTTCATTGGGAGCAGTGAAAAGATAATCAGTGATTTCAAGAAGGCGATAATGAAGGAGTTCGAGATGACGGACTTGGGACTGATGAAATATTCTTTTGGTCTCCAAAGTCTAGCAAAGGAGCACGGGAATATTCGTGTCACAAGAAGCGTACGGGATGGATATATTGAAGAAAAATAAAATGGAGGAAAGTAAACCGGTATTACATGGCGGGATATACGTCGGGTATCTGAACTGTACATCATAACGGTTTGCTCTGGTACAAGATTCTTTAAGAACAAATTCGTTAAGGTCTTCATTTAAAGGTCGTCCGAGGTAATTTGTTGTTGTAGGGCGTCGAGCTTAGCATTGAACGCGGTTGTCTCGGTGACGTCATACATTTCTGGCGATTACTTTGCCGGCAATTTACCTAGAATGAGAGAGAAAAATTACTCGTAAATAATAATAATAATAATAATAATAATAATAATAATTATTATTATTGTTATGATGATGATGATGATGATGGTGATGATGATGATGATGATGATGATGATGGTGATGATGATGATGATGATGATAGAGCTAGAATATCGACGAACTATTACGCTCAACAAGTAAATGTACGTATCGAAAGTAGTATAGAAATGTCAAGTATTCGAGTATCGAACCCAAAGGAATTATACTTTAGAAAATCATCGTTGAAATATCCTAGTAAATATTTTTTATTGGATAAAAATATAAGAAAAGATAAACTAAAAAAAAGATAAACTAAATAAAAGATAAACACAAAAACATAAAATTTGACAGTTGACACGACTTTATGAAAGCAAAGTATTTGAGACTTCCAATCCCCAACCGAAACGACCGACAAATGTAAATAGATTAGCTATCTATTAGGTTAGGCCAGGGAGATTCCTACAACATGCGTACGAGTTCATATGATTGACGAAATTGCGCCTTATCACACGGGAGTCATAAACAACTAAGAACTAAATAGTCGGGCAAGCTTTTCTAACTACTTAACCGGAGATCGCATTAAAAACAAAATGAATCCCGCAATTAGATTTGACTCAACTCCGACGGGGCAGTTCAACCTATATCTAGCAAAGAATTTATTCCGTTCGTTTATGAGTGGTCTAATCGTTCGCCCCTCTCTTGAGCGTAGCATACAATTTCTCGGAGATTATCTTAATCGCGTAGACATAATTAAAATAATAATATAGTTCGTAAACGAGTCATAACAATAGCCAAAAACAACAATACGAAAACATACAAACGATCTCTCTAGGGTTCATTTAATCTCAAATACACGGGATTAGCTACTCATATGGAAAATTTAAACAACGAATGATAATATCAATCAGAGAACATAATATCTTTCCTGAGATTTGACTTGAGATGAATCCTTCGTTGAGTATCTTCGTGGAACGGGTGGTGGGCAAGGTGTGCTTCATCTCCTTGTAGTTGTGTGCTGCCCTTCACGAGTGAAGGTCGAGAGCCTTCGGTAGGTGAGAGCTATCAGCTTTCTACTTCAGGCACTTGAGATTATATCATCCGGTAACATAAGAGGTGTGATGGCGAACTGCTTGCTTCGACACCTATGTGCGCTTGTGAGCTGCCTCCAAGTGTTGGAGAGGTGTGAGCTTGACGGAGGATCTATGAATCGATGGTAGCTGCGATCGTTTGGCTGGGGAGGTTCAGGGAGCAGCGTGCTTGAGAGTGGGTTGCTATCAGCTCGTGAATGGCCTGATCAGCGTGTAGCTGGCCCTCGATGATCGTATGTGCTCGTCTGTCAGATTTTTCAGCAGTCCCCTCCCTTTTCGTTGCGTCCCAGCTCTCCTCTTTTAGAAACATAGAAGCCTTCTTCATCTCATGCGTGCGGTAGAAATCTTCAGTATCCATTTTTTCAACGACAACGCCAAAATATAGCAGCCACGAGATTGATATCACCGGTTGATCTTTATTTTTTCTGCTACCTAGCATGCGTGTGTGCCCATGTAGAAAAATGATGCCATCGATCAGCAGTTTTTCTCCTTTTGTGGCCCCAGCAATCATCTAAATGATAATTGTATTTGAGTGGGTTGATCTGGTCTTGGGCCTGAAGGTTTTAAATGGGCTTGGAACTGATGGGCCGTGTTCACACAGAAATTCTCCGGCAGACTGCGCAACATCGACACATGGAATAACTTTGCACTCGGATATCCAAATTCCTATCCGTGAATTTTACCACAAAGTAAACTCGCAGACGATCGCAGGCATATAAACTTTCAATGTTTGGTATACCAAGTATGTTTATGACTAGCTTATTATTTATACCAAGTATGTTTGGTATATATACAATTGTAAAAATTGATATCAATAGAGAAAGTTCAGAATTTGATACGAAAGGATTGCAATTTGATTTCTAGAGAGAGAAACACAAAATACTTTCTCTCACTAACCGAATTCTCTCTCTCAAGCCTAGATAATTCTAATCGAAAATCGAAGATTGCAATCCTTGAATCTTAGAGTTGGTAATTCAGAACCTAACAAAATACGTTTATCAATAATACAATCGATTGCCCAGAGCGAGACGACGCAAACATCGTAACGAGGGCAAACTTTTATCTTTTAATATTTCATTTTCGGCAATTTGTTCTTTCAAGTCGTTGTTGTCTTCATTTATTAATATGCTAGCGTAATTTCTATAGTGATTAAAGCCATGTTAGGTCGGATTATGACTACGTACTAATGCTATTCGTATTTTATTTAATCTCTGAGTCTGTATATGTATTCCTTGTTTGTGCTTCATGTGCGTGCGTATGGTCGGCCTTCATGCGTATGATCATTGATTGATTTATGAGACGGACAAGTGATTATACCGATTAGAAAACATTGAATACCACTGTAAAACTGAGATGGAATTCGGTTTCGTACGTGTGTCATCGCCTTAACTCGGGGAATTTCATAAAGATCTAATGCATGTATAGGAACTACAGTCATATGGACATATAGTTGATTGGTTCTCTATTTACGTAGGGTTGCTATTGCGGGACAAACTAATCTATCTAGAATTTTATTTTGCATGAAGACGTAGAATAATTCGTGCCAAGCATGTGTCTTGATCATGTCGCCGCCAATTGCTCTATCCTCACCAATTTCTTTGGCGTCTAATATATAGTTTGCGTTTTATCTCCTTTATCAAATCATGAAAACAATAAGTTCATTTAGGTTAAATTAGAATTAGAATTAATATCTTAGAACTAACTGAGCTCTCGCTCGTAGATAGATACTCAAACTTCATTCGTTTTACTACTTGCACGACCTAATATACTTGCTAGTATTCGAGCGTGTCAGTATAAGACTTGTACATCAGTTCAGCAGTTGACCGGTGTTCAGTCCAGTACAGAATTAGTCAGGCACCAACCGAGCAATCAGTGACTGGCCTATCGGCCAGTCAGGTGCCGAACCTGTCCTGACCGACCAATATCAGTCCTAATCGGTCAGTCTTGGACCAGTATCAATCCTTAGATGGACCAATCGACCAGTAGCAGTACCAATTGACTAACCAAACCAGTCCTAACAGGTTGACCAGCTTTTACCGGGTGTTGACATACCCGGCTTTACGCCTTGAGCTGATATTCTATATCCATTTTCGTACCGAGCTCACCTAGATACTTAATTAAATATGATAGTACCACAATACTTTGTATTTACCAAAATTAAATTGCTAGATATTATAATCCACAAATTTTGATAGCGAAGATTTACTTGGAAGTTACATATCTTTTCCTTAAGCTAAAATAAAGAAAAATAGTCAAATACACACGCGAAAAATGATTATGAAAAAGAAAAAGAACAAGAAAGTATTGGGAATAAAGTATATGATACGGACTCCAAGTCTAACACAAAAGCTTTCAATACTTTATTCTTTTATGCTTAATAATAATCACTAATAAAGAAACAACATAGGGTCGAATATTTACAAAACTACTCTCTCTCTAAAATCTCTCTCAAGCAATCGTCTCCCTCATCGTCAGAAACCCTAAATCGAAGAACACCACTTCCTCCCCCTCACCCTCAACTCAAAATACATTTCTGTTTTTTTTTGTTCGTCCTTTTCCCTTTCGTTTTGTGCTAGTTGCTTCCGTTTTGTGTTTCCCTGCCTCTTTGTTGTGTTGTCGATGGTTGTTAGGTGTGCGTGCTTCATGTTTTTGCTGTGTTTGTTTGCTCGTTTCTAATTTTGTTCGTCTGCTTTTTTGCTTTTGTATGTTTGTCACGTTTGTTGATGTTTGGTCGTCTCTCTGCCACCCATGCCGCAGTCCACCTCCGCCAACATCCCACCTCCACCTCGCAGTTGTCAGCTTTGAGTTCCCCGTAGTGGGATCTCGTCTCTCCCGACCTTCGGGTTGGGAGCCTTTCTCCCTTGTGGAGCCACCAGTCCGATGAAGACAGAACCCAGAAGTCGATGACCTAAGAAAGTAAAGGGTGTCATAGATTTAGCTTAATAGCTTTTTCGTGGTATGTTCTTTAACTCTGGGCTTTAGATAATGGGATTTGTTTTCTGCCGGTTTTTGTCCCTTGTGACCTTTTTCTCCTCTCGTAGGAGTGTTGTGCCCTCTTGTATTGTGCTTGTTTGTGAGCCTTTGTTCTCTCGATTGGCGATGTACCGATGAGATCCTTTGGGCTATTTAGCCCTTGTATCCTTGTTAATTAATGAAAGCTATCGTTTCGAAAAAAAAAAGAAACAATATAGCACCAACCAAAACTAGCCTCGGTTACCAAACTAATGTGATACCAAACCAAGGATTGTCCCCAATGATTTGAATTAGACAGATAAAAACTAGACTTGCTTGCAACAAATAAGATTAATACGAGACCAACCTCATCGATTTTCAAGACCAAAAAACGAAAAAAAAATTATGATAGAATCCAATCATCAACAACTTAGCAACAGCACTGAAACGAATCGAACGCCCTTTACTACACAGAAAGACGAAACGTCATATCGTGTTTGTCATCTTTAGAATATGCATATGCGTAATGGGCTTTTACCATCATCGACTCCATCATCAAACACAATCGCGACCTTCCCCATAACCTTCCTATCCTTGAGAGCACCAAAAGCAAGATTCGCCTGGTAAAAGTTTCAAAACAACACAAATCCTTCAATCACAAGAAATCTATTCAGACCTACGGCAAGCAATAACATAGTCTTTATTAAACATTTTCTTCGATTTTTGACCTGCGAGAGTTTGTACGTCTTGGAAATATTGATAGCGATCAAGCCCTTCAACAACCCAGACAGTAACTCCTTCATCGAATCTTCGAATGCATGAGGCCAATGAGTGTTATAGGTTCCAAAGTATATTCCATGTATCGTCCAGTTCTAAATATATCAAAAGACATAAACATATGTTATATATAAAGACTTCAAATATCGACGAAATTAACCAAAGATAAAAACGATCGTATAGATAAGCGTATCAGCGTACGTGAAAAGGGCGTTTTTGCAGAGATAAAAGGTTCTTGACCACTGGCGAACCCTATGATGCATATGCTAGCACCCACATTCAGTAGAGTCGAGCACTCTTCACTTACTTTCCCCCCGACCGGGTCGTAGAGTACGTCAACTCCTTCGAGGCTTTTCGGTTCTAGAAACTTCTTAACACCTTCGAGAATGTTCTCTTTGTCGGTAACCACATGGTCCACGCCCATCGACTCCATGTACTTCACCTTCTCATCTCCTCTGTCAAGTTAATTAGCAACAACCCACAAACTCAAAACACTACTAATTATTGCTATACACAAATTTAGTTAAAATAGGATCGACCGTCTAATGACCTTACGGCTGCAATAACAATGGCACCACAGATCTTCCCAATTTGTACCGCAGCAGAACCTACTCCTCCAGCCGCTCCAAGAACCAACAATACCTAATCGTCGTCCATTATTTTTTTAGGGTTTTTTCTTTAATCATATAATACTCAAACTTAGATCTTTGTTCTTTTCTTCCAAACGAGCAACTCATAATAAGCCTTAAAAAAGAACTTATAATACCTGACCAGCACGTAATTGGCTCTTCGAACAAGTGCAAAGTGTGATGTTCCATACACGCCGGTGAGTGCACCAGCGGCGACCAAGTCAACTCCCTCGGGCACAAGAAACCTGTATCGATTCGATCAAAGAGTCAGAATTTGTATATGATATAGAGATATAGCAATTAGACTTTGGATTACTTCATATGTACTTGTATATAAGGCATTGTTGTTTGTCCGTGACACGATAGGGACATCTGAATTAAGTATAAAGTAGGGCTGTTTTGTACCATTTCTTTACCTCTTGATAAAACTGTTAAATAATATATTAATGTGTGCTAGTATTGGCACCCGGGGTGAAAATAACTTTGGAATTTTACAAGTTAATTATATTAATTTTTGTCGTACATTTTATTCAACAATAATATTTTTAGTACTTTTTTTTTCATTAATCCTTCAATTCAGAGTAGGATTGCACAAACGAATTGATTCGAGTCGAATACCACAATATTCTATTTGTATTCGGATGACAATCGAATATAAATACGAATATTCGAATGCTTAATCTAATCATAAACTCGCGTATTCGTAATATTCGAATCAAATATTTAATACTCGAATATGGATTATATCTGAGTATTTATCTCTATATTTAATAAAAATATAAATATTATTACATTTAAAATATATTTTTAAACGATATTGTAATATATTATGTATGAGCGTTACTATTTGCAACCCCTTCGAGGGTGAAAACAAATATTGGAAATGGTACAGCTTTAAAAATTTTATTCTCCATCAATGGGGTAAGTTTTAAATTTTAATTACATTACATTTTATTTCATTATGCAACGGAAATTTACACAGTTTTAAATAAATATTAATTTTGTAATTTTTGTTTGAACTTAGTTCTACCCATACCACTTAGAAATAAACAAAACTTCTAAATTTATAGATATTATGCTTTGATTTTTCTATAAGAATCTTTCTTATACCATAAATATTTCATATTAACCTACACAAATAGGTTGAAGTACAATAAAAACAAGATTAAAAACCTTGACATAAATTTCTTTAATAAGTATGTAGAATTAATAATAGTTGTAATGTGATAATTTCATAGCGTGACAGAATTTAATATATAGTTATAAAACCTTCAAAAACTTATCTACAGATAATTAATAAATAATGGAGATAATTAGGCATAATAACTAATAACTATCAGTAATAAAGATTGGATTGAAAGAACGACATCTGTTGATATTGAAAATTGAAAATTTTACTTTTTGTAATAAATTTAGTGTTATAATTAATTAGGGGGTGTATAAACCAATTGCGGGTTCCATCTTATATTTAGTTTTTGATTTAACAAAATACAATTTTTAAGATAGTGTTGAATTAAAATATGCTATAAGTAATATATCGAATGATATATTATTGATAAGTTAGGAATTTATATTATTTCTATACCCCATAAAAGCGTGTTTTCAATCGTTATTTACCTATAATCTCCTCAATATCCTATATTTACGTTTAGATTTATTTTTCGACAGATATCCGAGCAAACGAGATCGACAAAAGGAGAATAAGATCAATTTTGGAACGATTTGAATCTGCGAGGATCTTTTTGCAATATTCTACATTGCTTGGGCAAAACTTGCAAATTGACCAGATTTTATTATTTTGAATAGAAGATCACGTGAAGCAAGTTAAGGAGAGAGAGATACTTGGTCCAAGAATCATGCAACAAAGGAGGAATTATTCAAATACAATTAAGAGGTCAAATATTATCAAATCTGGGAAAGAAAGTCGGTTACCCTCCCTATAGATAGACCACGCACGGCAGAAATAAAAGGAGAGGAGCTTGGCAGCGAATGCAGCGAATAATATATAGAGCTTGAGCGAAGCGGCAGCTAAAATAAAAGAAGCCTATCGACGGCTGCGAGGAATTTTGACGGCGAAGAGCGAGACAAGTCGAGCACCGAAAAAGGGCGAATTTCTTATCTTTTAATATTTCGTTTTTGACAATATTTTCTTTCGATTCGTTGTCGTTTTCGTATAATATGCTAGCGTAGTTTCTTTTGTGATTGAGGCCGTGTGAGGCCGGATTATGACTACATATTAATGCAATTATTATTTTATTTAATCATATGATTTGAGTTACGTATTCTTTGTTTGTGCTTCATATGCGTACGTGTGATTGGCCTCCATGCGTATGATTATTGATTGGTTTATGAGACGGACTAAGTGATTAGACCGATTAGAACGAAACATTAAATACCACTACGTAAACCGACCAGAGATGGAATTCGGTTTCGTATGTGTGGTTTCCGATAATTTAGGCCCGAAAGCGTTTAAACTCGGGAATTTCATAAAGATCGAATGCACGTATAGGAACTACAGTCATATAGACATATAGTTGATTGGTTCTCTATTTACGTAGGGTTGCTATTGCGGGACAAACGGTAGCACATATGTTAGAAAATTCTACCTTGACTATGATTCATATTGATTAGATAGATTAGCTTGCATGAAGACGTAGGAATAATTCGTGCCGAGCATGTGTCTTAATCGCGTCGTCGTCAACTGCTCTATCCTATCTGTTTTATTTTATAATTTGCGTCTTTTATCTCTTTTATCAAATCATCAAAACTATAAAAATTCCTTTAGTCTAAATTAGAATTAAGAATATTTTCTTAGAATTAATCGAGCTGTCTTCGTGGATCGATACTCGGACTTCGTCCGTTTTACTACTTGCACGACCTAGTACACTTGCTAGTATTTGAGCGTGTCAAGTTTTTGGCGCCGTTGCTGGGGACAGGAATATTATTAATTTTAGGATTTATTCTGATTATTAGTTTAGACCTTTTAGTTATTTATATATTATTATTATTATTTTATTATTTTTATATATATCGATACTCTCATCTTTCTCGATTGTGTTTTGTAGAATAAAGGATGCATCGACACTCGCAATATTCTCACGAGACTTACGCGACATGCGATGATGAACTGGAGTGCGATTTTTGCGGATGCCGACATCTCACTAGTCAATGCAAGTACAATCATTACAAGCCTCCACGATCGTGGTATGATGGACGAGGGGAGAATTGCTACTCTTACACCGGCGATTATTCACATTCTCCCTCGTATGATTACTTTACTCCACCTCAAAAAGAAAAAGCCGCTTGGGAGATAGCGCTCGAAAAGATGGCAGTGTCATATGAGCCACCATTAATTGAAAGACATGCCCAACAACAGATTACTCCACCTCAAAAAGAAAAAGCCGCTTGGGAGATAGCGCTCGAGAAGATGGTAGTGATACAAGAAGACAGTAGTCGTACAACTACTTCTACGAGTTTTCAGAGTCTAAAAGCAGAGTTGGAGAATCTGATGGTCCAATTGGAAAATCTCAAAAAGGTCGTGTCTGAACGCGAACAAGAAGTACCTTCGAGCCACATTGAGTCTACTCCAGAAGAGGACATAGAAGCCATTCCATTGAATTGTTAAATAACTCAAGAACCGGTGTTGTAACCAAGTGACACTAACGATGAGATCGAGTTAGAAAAAACCGATCAACCCGCAGAGGCTACTGTAGATTTAGCTCCAGCAGAGCCCAGTCTCCAAGAAGTTCTTGAGGATGCTATTTTTTCCATGTAGTTGGAGGATCACCAAGAAACTAGTGCGAATGAAAGCGCGAATTTCGCAGTATATGATGTCGTGGAAAAAAGAAAGATGGAGCCCGAGACTTTCGATCCGATTCTACGCTTGGTGATGGGGTCACCGTATCTTTCAGATGGCATATTCGCTGAGGAATTCATTAAGGCATTGATGACCTTTGATTTTGATATTATTTGGAGCTGAAAGTCGACCAATGGAGAGAGTTTAAAGATTGCGACCACGCAAAGCTGTACCATTCTGAGATCAAACTTCCCTCCAAAAAGATGAAATCAAGGTGTTTAGTACTTCTACTGAACATACAGAGTCGTGGACCTTCAAGGCGAACAAGAGTCGAGCTAACGACTATAAAAACAGCCTTCTTGGAAGGAAACCCAAGGCGTATCGATGCATATATATTATTTTATATTTTAGTCGTATTTACTTATATCCTATTTTTGTCTAATAAAAATTCCCTCTCACTATGTCGCTTAATCACGTTTTCTCGCAGACTCGTAACCAGTTTGGGGGTTGCCCGTCCGCGATGGTTCCTTGTTTACCGTGGATCAACCAAGTCTTCTACATCGATCGACGTAAAATTCAGGGCAGTGTCGCTTCAACTCTCTCTTTGCTTTTAGTTTAGACATTGAGGACAATGTGCTATTTAGTTTAGGGGTGGGAAGCGACACATGCTAGATTTAGTATGCTTAAATGTTTAGGTGTCGATGTGTCTCGGTCTGTTTAGTGGGGTATAACTGATGAAAGTTGCGATTTGACGTCATCTGAGGAATCTCCTGTCTATGATGAAATTTTTTTAAAATTCTACCGTGTCGTGATATGATTCGACGAGTTGAGTGTGATAGTCTTGCATGTTGCATTGTCGTGATATTAGCATGATTATTTGGCTACATTGACTGCTTTAGGAGAATATTGCGTATCATGAAGCACAAATCCGGTTATATATGTGAGTTCTTGAGCCTTCAGAGATAAATTCAGAGCAACTCATTATGCTCGGTGTTTATTCTTGTGTGACATGCATGGACTGAATATTTTCGAACGTGCTTTGTTATGCATGTCAATGGTTATTATGTGGATTTTGTATGCGAAAATGAGAAGGACACTGGGATTGAGTCATTGGCCTAAATATTTTCCCTGCCTTACGTCTTTACCACGTAGTGAGCCCCTTTGAGCCTTCTTTGACTGATTTGTTGATTTGGAGCCCAGATATTTAGCCTGATTGCCACATATATAGCCTATACGACCCCAATGAACTTGTTAATTTATCGATATCGTGAAAAGTGGCTTGTTGGTTGAGAAGGAGCCAATCGTCGATGCATGTTAGTTATGAACTCGTCCTATGATATAGATCTCTCGCCGTAGTATTGCACCGGACTAGAAACCTCTCCCTTCGATAAGACGTACAAAAAGAAAATGATACGAGGGGCTGGTTCGAAAAAAAGGAAAAAAAAAAGAAGAGAAAAAAAAAAGAGAAAAGCGAAAAAAAACGAAAAAAAAAGTGAGCGAGAAGAGCTAGAAAAGGAAAAAGGATGAGCGAGTGAAAAATAGGCACGGCGTTACAAGAGCGAAATAAGTGGTGAGCGATTCAATGATTGACACGTTTGATACTTTTAGTTCACTTTCCCATATGACGCACCCTTCAAAATCCAAGCCCCATTACGACCCTTTTATGAAAGACCCCTTGATTCGTGCATGACTTCTACTATGTGACTATGATGTGATATTTTTGCAAGCATAGAGTAATATCTTTTCATGTCGTGAATTGAGCGTCGTTATACAGATCTCTCTGAAAACACCCGAGCGACTTGAGTGATCCTTGTGAGAGTTGTAGATAGATGCGTGGTATAATTCTAGAAATGTCTTTCAGACTATGATAAGATTGCGACCTATTACCTCATGCCTCGTGTCGTGAATAGATCGTTCATTAGTTGATGATTTTACATTTTCTGAGATGAAACAGGAGAATTTCATTGACTGATGTTCTAGGTCCTAACTTAAATTGGTTTTTATTTCGCTTTTATGATAGAGATCGAAGCTAGTTTGGGGGTTGTTGATAAGTTAGGAATTTATATTATTTTTATACCCCATAAAAGTGTGTTTTCAATCGCTATTTACGTATAATCTCCTCGATATCCTATATTTACGTTTAGATTTATTTTTCGACAGATATCCGAGCAAACGAGATCAACAAAAGGAGAATAAGATCAATTTTGGAACGATTTGAATCTTCGAGGATCTTCTTGCAATATTCTACATTGCTTGGGCAAAACTTGCAAATTGACCAGATTTTATTATTTTGAATAGAAGATCACGTGAAGCAAGTTAAGGAGAGAGAGATACTTGGTCCAAGAATCATGCGACAAAGGAGGAAATATTCAAATACAATTAAGAGGTCAAATATTATCAAATCTGGGAAAGAAAGTCGGCTACCCTCCCTATAGATAGACCACGCACGGCAAATAAAAGGAGAGGAGCTTGGCAGCGAATGCAGCGAATAATATATAGAGCTTGAGCGGAGCGACGGCTAAAATAAAAGAAGCCTATCGACGGCTGCGAGGACTTTTGACGGCGAAGAGCGAGACAAGTCGAGCACCGAAAAAGGGCGAATTTCTTATCTTTTAATATTTCGTTTTTGACAATGTTTTCTTTCGATTCGTTGTCGTTTTCGTATAATATGCTAGCGTAATTTCTTTTGTGATTGAGGCCGTGTGAGGCCGGATTATGGCTACGTATTAATGTATTATTTTATTTAATCATATGATTTGAGTTACGTACTCTTTGTTTGTGCTTCATATGCGTACGTGTGATTGGCCTCCATGCGTATGATTATTGATTGGTTTATGAGACGGACTAAGTGATTAGACCCATTAGAACGAAACATTAAATACCACTACGTAAAACCGACCAGAGATGGAATTCGGTTTCGTATGTGTGGTTTCCGATAATTTAGGCGCCGAAAGCGTTTAAACTCGGGGAGATCGAATGCACGTATAGGAACTACAGTCATATAGACATATAGTTGATTGGTTCTCTATTTACGTAGGGTTGCTATTGCGGGACAAACGAGTTACACGTATGTTAGAAAAATTCTACCTTGACTATGATTCATATTGATTAGATAGATTAGATTGCATGAAGACGTAGGAATAATTCGTGCCGAGCATGTGTCTTAATCGCGTCGTCGTCAACTGCTCTATCCTATCCTTTTTTATTTGCTTTTATTTTGTTTTGCGTCTTATATCTTTTATCAAATCATCAAAACTATAAAAATTCCTTTAGTCTAAATTAGAATTAAGAATATTTTCTTAGAACTAATCGAGCTGTCTTCATGGATCGATACTCGGACTTTGTCCGTTTTACTATTTGCACGACCTAGTACATTTGCTTGTATTTGAGCGTGTCAATTATATGTAAATATAAATGGGCTTGTTGATTTCCAAGTTTGGGCTATAATAATTATCTTGGGCTCTAATATTGTAAACATTCTTAATGGTTATTAAATTACTAGTATTGATAGTATATTAAAATATAAATATATATCTATATATATTAAATTATTCGAATCGAATAATTCGCTTAATATTCGAATCGAATATTTTGATTTCATATTCGTATTCGGATATTTTTGGAATAAAAAAAATTCTTATTCGGATTCATATTTTAAATATTCGAATTCGAGTCTTAAAATTTCAAATTGAATCGCGAATCGAACAAAAAAATTCGATTCGCTTGCTACCCTAATTCAGAGTAATTGTGCTGATGCCATTAAATTCATCCTGTGGGACCCACTCGTTCCAATACTACCTGTTAAATTAATCTAAAAAATATTAATATCTAACTTATTTTATAAAAATAAAAATATATATTGTATTTTTTTTTTCATCATAAACAGATGAACTTGAAATAATACAGAAAACTATTATGTAAAGATTAATATTATTATCTAAAATTTTGGGCCATGATAGTCGGTGTGGAATACCCGTTCATAGAATTAGATTTTCACATAGTACAACATAACACGTTCTCATCTTTACTTTTTCAAAATATTAAAACATTAAATAAAATATTTTATAGTTGTGATATTGTTGACGTTCTTTTTTTTTTTTTATTTATACATTACGATTGCTTGAGACAAATTGCTTATTGAAGAATTTGTCAAGAAATATAGTTCATACAAAGTATTTTTACTGCCTACATAGAGTGTGACAAACAGCAAACAAATAATTTTTTTTTTCTGAAAAAACATTCAAATATATTAAAATAAACAGAAAATAGACCACTATCTTAGGATTAATATATATTTAAAATTTTGACTTGTAACTTCTTTATATTTTTAGAAATTAGAAAATTATATAATGTATGATTGTATCCCGTGACCAAGCCGATAATAGCATGAGTTACACATCTGTTTAATAAATGTGTAGAAAGAATAATTTAAAGTAAATAGTAGTTATCACTTATCACATCCTCAATAGCATGAGTTATCTACTATAGACGTTTTAATCGTACACATCTGTTTAATAAATGTGTAGAAAGAATAATTTAAAGTTTTTATAATAAATTGAGTGTCATAATAATTAAGTGGTGTAATAAACAATGGGTGATAATAATGAGGTCTAAATAGAATTCTAAGGGGTGTGAAAAGAATTACTCCTATATTAATTTAGCAATCTTGACCAGATACATGGATCAAACCTTAGAAATAGGTTCAAGTTCGAGTTTCAGTGAGGCATGTTTGAAGGTCAAGTATGTAATTCAACAAGTATCTCTTAAAATTCATGTCTACATTTATCCAAGCGTCTAGCACATACAAGTGGTGGCATGATTATTCAAATGTATCACACCTTCATCGAGTAAAAACCGTAGTAAAATCGAGTGTGATAATGTAGCATCTCAAAGTAAAAAATTCCAGCAAATAAAATCGCAAGACGCTTCTTCACTACTTTTTTTTGTACGACTGCGCTTCCGCCAACACAACAAAAACCCTATGCATTCACCGTTCATCCCCAATCATAATCTTCAGTTCATATACTCATTATAATTCACACCGAGGGATTTGATTCTACTTCTTTTTATTCGAGAATATAAGAAGCTGCTAACCTAATAACCCCAAGAGAAAAGGGAGTGAACAGTTCAAAAAAGTACTTACAACTCGAACTCGTCGGCCACAACGAACTCAGCAAAAGCCCCAGCATAAGCGTACGAACAAACCCTATCCCCGACCTTAAACTTGGTAACGCTGGGGTGTACGGCATCGACGGTCCCAGAGTAATCGGAGCCAGGAATGGATCCAAGGTATGGCAACGCCTCCCTGTGGTCCCCTCGAACCACTGTAAAGGTGCCGAAGTTAACGCTCGTGCCTCGAATACGAATACGGACCGACGTGGGCGATTCGACCCGAGGAATCGGGTGGGTCTTCGACAGACTCAGAGGAGAGCTCTCGGATCCGATGGGGACCATCGGGTCGCCGGGCTTTATCCACAACAATGCCTCCATATGCTATGCCAAAGCTAGCTAGTTACTATGATTTGTTAGTGTTAGTGAACTGATACGAGAAAAGATGGTTGGCCACAGCGCCGTCATATAGAAAGTCAAGTTGAGACCCTGTATCATTTTAGTTACTAGAAACTTCCTTGGTAGCTAAATTATACAAAATTAAAAAGTGATGCACTTTCTTCATGGGTTAACCTTTTAGAAAAAGTGATCCTTTAACAGTCACTACTCAATGGATACTCTATTATAACATCGATTAACAGTGATACTCTATTTTGATAGTACACACTATTTGCAGCACTAAAATAGTAAAACATTTTTTGATTATATTTAATTAGTTTATGTTATTAAATAATTAACATAAGAGTTAATTTTCTTTTGCTTATTGATTTTTTTTCTTTTAACTTTAATAAAACTGTAGTTAAAATGATATGCTACTTACAATTTAAATAATATTAATTATTAACGAATATAATGATTGAGTTTTTAAGAAATATAGATATAGTTAAATAAATAGAGAAAAAAATTAAACATAACTGCCCCAACATTATATGTGATTTTAGTTTTTCTTTGTATTGGTTTATTTTAATTTATTTCGTAAAAAAGTAAATATGTTCATATAATTGTCGTTTATTCTATTTTTTTCAATTAGTAGGTTTAGTATAATTGATCTGGAATATAAATAATAAAGCATGTTATAGGTACAGTTTAAAATTAAAGTTACGTAATCTTTGTTTATATGAATTAATTTTAATAGTGATAGATGAGAATATTTTTTTTGTGTGGAAAATAGAGTTAACGAATTAGAGTGAAAATCAAGAGTAAAATGAGTCGGTGTGAATGCAATGTAGCGATTTGTATACAAACTTAACTGTATTTTATAGTAGTCCGTTGGATATGGAGGTTTTATTTTTAATATATTAAGTTCACAAAGTTTGACCTGTAGTTTACGCGTGGTCACAACTGCCACATGCCGAGAAAAAATAGATTAATAATCTAATAAGGGCGAACGATATTTTTAGTCCCAATGTTTGAGGCATTGACATTTCTGGTCTCCTATGTTCCGATGTTACACTTTTAGTCCTCATTGTTATCAATTTTGGACAAAAGTATCACCATTGAATATGGGGAACGACAACGAGAAACGCCTATGCTTCATGGGACTAAAAATATTGTTCTCCCATCTAATAACAATGTCTCTAATCCATAGAAGCTGGTCGGTTCACAACGTAAGGAGATTTTTTTCATTGATAAGTGAAACTTATATTTATGATAGATGGGGGTCTATTGCATATGTTTAAATAATAATAAAAAAAGCCACCTTGCTAGAAATGTGAACCAAAGTTTGACCATGTTTTAGTACCCCGAAGTCTTGACTCGTAGTTTTTCCGTCACCAGTTAAAGCCCAAGTTCATTTAGTTGCTCTTCCCTATAAACATATTGAACTTCTCTTAACATCCAATTGAAAACTCATATCGAAAGACATAATTTAATAATTCTTTTACAATAGTTTAAAATGCAAATTACGATCCGAAAGATATTTTCAATTAGGTTTCAGATCCATGTTAGAAAATTTATAGTTTTAAGGACCCTCTTTTTATGAAATTTAGAGATAAGGACCTAAAATTTTCGCAAGTGTTATACAGTGTACATGAAGTGGTACTGTAGATCTATGAAGTGGTACTGTAGACCCATGAAGTGGTACTGGTGACCAGTTAATTGGTAGTGTAGACCCATGAAGTGGTAATGATGAACAATGAAGTGGTACTGTAGACCAATGAAGTGGTACTGGTGAATAGAGAAGTGGTACAGCAAAACCCTTAAGTGTTTCTGCAGAAATCGGGTCCTTATTTTTTTTTTCCAAACGATAGCTTGCATTGAAAACAAAGATACATGACTGAATAGCCCAAGGGGTCTCACCGGTACATCGTCAACCGGGAGAACAAAGGCACACATAAGAGCACACAGTCCCACAATGGGAAACAAACGCTCCCAGAAAGGGAGAAAAGGGTCCATAAAGGACAAAGAAACGGACAGAAAATAAACACCATTATCTATGACCAAGAACTAAAGAAACTATAACAGAAAAAGCGATTAGGCTAAATCTACGATACTCTTAACTTTAACCTGGTCTTCGACTTTTGGGTTTTATCTTCATCGGACTGATGGCTCCACAAGGGAGAAAAGGCTCCCGACCGAGGGTCGAGAGAGACGAGGTTCCACGGTGGGAGGCTCGAGGCTGAGAGGCGGAGGGGACTGCGGCAAGGTCGTCCACAGGCGGCAGTCAGAAATGCAGGGGCGGCGGAGGCAGTGACAGGCGGCGGCAGGCGGGACGGCGGCGGCCGACGGAGATGAAGGGCGAAGGCAGGGACAGGCGACGGGGCGGCCGGCGGAGGTGGGCGACGGGGCGGCCGGCAGAGGCAGGGACAGGCGACAAGGCGGCCGACGGATATGCTGGTGCGAGGGAGGCTGGAGGTAGGGCGGCCGACAAGGCGTCCTCTTTTTTTTTATGAAAAGACAAGAAAAAACAAGACAAAAAAGTAAAATCGAGCTCCCCCAACCTCCGTCGGAAGTTGGGGGAGGAGGAATGCCGTAGAGAGAGAGGGTAGAAAGAAGAGAAGGGGGAATGGAGGGGTGAGGGAGGGGGCGGCGGCGACTGGTTAGAAGGTTAGGGTTTTTTTTTGTTAGAGAGAAGGCAGAGGATAATTGTAGAGAGAGGATCCTTCAAGGCTCTAGTAGAGAAATCGGGTCCTTAAACTATGAATTTTCTGAACTTTAAAAGCACCTAGTTAAAACTCATTTTGAAACTCAAAATAATAGTTTTGATATATTTTTTCTTTCACACAAATTCTTACAAATACTATACTATTTTTGATTTTACAACTCTACAAAGTAGACAACGTTATTATTTTAAATTCAACTGAGAATATTTAATAAATTTATAATCTGTAGGTTTGTTTATTTTCCATGGGTTTTGATGTAACTTTACTTTGATACTTGTATTTTAGCTTAATACTTTTTTCAACGGCAAAGTTTTTATAGTTATAATGCTCCTAGTATTTTCTGCACACTTTATGCATGTGCTTACACCTCAATTTTATAATCTCAATTTCAATTTTCATTATTTGAAGAATGTAAATAAACAATTTATAAGATATAAATGATTAATCAAGTATAAAATTTATTTTTACATACCCATCGAGATGATACCATTCCAGCTTGACCACGGTCATCGATTGATAGACATGGCAAAAACAAGTATATTTATTATGATAAAAAGCAGTTCTCACAACATGTCTGGTTTTTTAAAATTACGATGGACATCGTTTTCTAATATATTTTTAATTTTAATAATTATATATGTACATGAAATCTGATTGGTTAATTGGCATATTGATTTATAGTTTTTATTCGTCTTCTAGTCTAGTTTATAAAAGAGTATAGATAACTCAGTGGTATATAAATTTAATAATAAATAAAATAATAATAATATAATAATAATAGTAATAGAAATAACTAGTACTTTCCCATGTTTGTCCTTAAAATATAATTATTTAGTGTTACTATTTGAGATTTATAATTTTTATTGTTTAGTAGATTTTAAACATAATGTGCAGGGATATAAGTTCACAAACAAATAATTTATAACTAATATGATAATTATTTAATTAATTAAATTCTAATAGATGGATTAAATCACAAATAAGATGACCAAATGTGGCAGTTTATAGACAACTTTCACACTTAATATAATTTGATAGAGATGTCTTTTGACTATAAAACTAAACAAATTTATATAAAGAAATATGACACAAGTAGGAATATAAAAACAATTATGGAAAAAAAATTATAAACATTTGACTTGAGACCCCAATTATTGTTTAGGCAGAGAGAAAAGCACCACATATTTTGTGGGTTTCATTTTGCAATATGGTTGGAAACAAATTTGGGTACAAAATTGATATTTTGGTGCCGGTTCGGAGATGTCTTTATCTGATTTTTGGATTTGATTTGATTGATATAACACACTTTTGCTATTAGTAAGAGACCCCAATTGTTGTTTATGTCATAGAATCCGATCAGGTAAGGATTAATAAAAGGGCCGCTTCTATATCAGGCCCCCTCATAAGTTTCCTTTTGGGATCAGGCCACCTTCAGATTATATATAGTTTTAAGGACCAAGTGTAAAAAATATTCAAAGTAAAGGACATAAACAATGATTTGACGAAAATGCCCCTTGTATGTGTTATATAAAGAGGTACGAATTGCTATAATTATGTTACCAGATGTTATTCAAATGGTATCAATAAAAAAAACTATTACAACTATCGATTTGCCCTAATTCTCGAGTATACTGGGCAGAAAATCAATTTTGATGTGTAATTGACGATATCAATGGTATTTACGTCGTCATATCTAAGATTGTGGGGGAATAATTTGTAGAAATTCATTTACGCAAAATAAGATAAATCGAGCATGTTTTTGGTCGAAATTAAACCTAATATGCATAAATTCGAGAGACCCATAACTTGAAAATTACGTCGTGCCTTAGTATTGAGTCAATCGTTCGTCCACGAAGATGAACGAACTGAAAGTGAAATCGCAAGAGAAAATTAGTTTAAATGTTCGTTATGTGGTATCAGAAAGGCTTAAGTGGTACAGTTCCCGGACGTTTAGGTAAAATAGTGGCATAAAGTGGTATAGTTACGATAAGAAGCGTTACTCGAACTAGTATGAGATATTATTCTAATTTGGTATTAATTTCATATGATGTGGTATATAAGAGCCGTAACGTGGTATAGTAACGATAAGAATCGTTACTCGAACTGGTACGAGATTACTTTCTCTCATTTGGTATTATTTTTTTAATATGTGGTACAGGAGAAGCGTTAAGTGGTATAAGAGAGGCTTAAAGTGGTATTAGAAAGTGAAATCGCCAGAAAAAATAGTTTAAATGAGTGTTCATTATGTGTTATCAGAAAGGCGTAAGAGGTATAATTTCCATAATGTTCGGTACAATAGTGGCATAAAGTGGTATAGTTTCGTTACGAAGCGTAAACGAACTGGTACGAGATATTATTCTAATTTTGTATTGATTTTATATAATGCGGTACTAGGACAGCGTAAAGTGGTATAACTACCATAAGAAGTGATTTCCAGATGTTGTGCAAATGGTATCAATGGAAAAAACTATTTCAACGAACGATTTGTCGTAAATTTTTTAGCATACTGGGCACAAAATCAATTTGATGTGTACTCGACAATCTCAATGATATTTATGCCGTCAGATTTAAGATCTGTGAGGAATAATTTTTAGAAATTAAATCGAGAACAAGATAAATCGAGCATGTTTTTGGTCGAAATTAAAGCTACTATGCATAAATTCGAGAGACCCATAGCTTGGAAATTACGTCGCGCCTTAGTGGTCCCTCAATCGTTCGTCCATCAAGATTAACGAAATGAAAGTGAAATCGCCAGTAGTTTAGATGAGTGTTCGTTATGTGGTATCAGAAAGGCATAAGTGGTATAGTTTCCATAAGGTTCGGTACAGTAGTAGCGTAAAGTGGTATAGTTACGATAAGAAGCATTACTCAAACTGGTACGAGATATTATTCTAATTTGATATTAATTTTATATAATGAGGTACTAAAACAAAGTAAAATGGTATAATAGAAGCGTAAAGTGGTATAGCAACGATAAGAAGCGTTACTCACTCGAACTGGTACGATATATTACTTATTCTCATTTTGGTAATAATTTTATAAGATGTAGTACAAAAATAGCGTCAAGTGGTATAATAGAGGCGTAAAGTGGTATAGCGACGATAACTATTACTTATTCCCATTTGGTATTAGTTTGATAAGACGTGGTACTAAAACAGAGTAAAGTGGTATAATAGAGGCGTAAACTGGTATAGCAAGTCATGCTGTTTTGGGCGGGAAAGCTGAATCTCAGTATTATTTTGCGCGGGAACTTTTATGTAGTATATATTCATGTAATAATGTGGTACCAGAAATGTAAGACGTGTTAGATATTACTGTTTACGAGAATATATGTCATTTGGAAGGTTGTGGAATATTCTTCATTTCGGCAGGTTGTGGTACCCGTTGGGGAGGAAGTGGTACAATTTGGGGAGGATCTGGTACCATTTGGGGAGGAACTGGTACCATTTGGGGAGTAAGTGGTACGATTTGGAGAGGTAGTGGTACTGTTTAACCAAGTCACGCTGTTTTGGGCGGGAAAGCTGAATCTGTGTATTATTTTGGGCGGGAACTTTTATGTAGTATATATTAATGTAATAATGTGGTACCAGAAACACTTTATGTGTTACAGATTGCGGTTTACGCGCTAGGGTTTCCAGTTTTTTGGTTTAGAGTATCGGATCTTAGGGTAAACTGTTTCGGGGTTACGATTAAAGGTTTATTGTGGTAAGATTTGTTCTATGATTGAGTATAATGTTGTTTAGGATACATTCTTCATAATGGTAAATATCAATGTGATGTAAATATAGTTGTCTATGATTTGCATTGCTATACATTTCACATGATCAAAACATCATTACTTGACTACTTATATCATATTTGCATAAAACGTAACAAAATCTAGGAACTTCGTGGATTATACATCAAATCATATACTTCCATGATTTTTATTCCTCCACAACCGAAAAAACAACTTTTATTTACGAAATTATTCGATCCATTAATATAGTACACATATTATCTAGTATCAGTACGACTTAATGTGGTATCGTTTCGTAATGTATTGTTACCAGGATAGTATAAACGGTACGACATTACTCTGAAGTGGTATGTTTTACATGTGTTTTGGTATGGTACAAATATTGATCCATATTCATTGACGAATCACATGAAGCTTCTGGAATGTTCTTTATTTTCTGTTATGAATGGCGTGCAAATTGGTACGACTTTACTCTGAAGTGGTATGTTTTACATGTGTTTGGTATGGTACAAATATTGATCCATATTCATTGATGGATCATGAAGCTTCTGGAATGTTCTTTATTTTATTGTTATGAATGGAGTATAAATTGGTACCAGATTACGCTGAAGTGTTATAATTTACATATGTTTTGGTATGGTATAAATATGATCCATATTCATTGACGGATCATGAAGCTTCTGGAATGTTCTTTATTTTCTGTTATGAATGGTGTATCAATTGGTACGGATGTAGTATAAAGTGGTATAACTTACATGAGTTTTGGTATGGTATAAATATGACGAAACATGTTTGATGGAGCATGAAGCTTCTGGAATGATCTTTAATTTTTGTATGAATGGAGTATGAAGTGGTACAAAACTATGCTGAAGTGGTATAACTTACATGAGGTTTGGTATGGTATAAATATGACGAAACAAGTTCTTATTTTTTGTTACGAATTGAGTATAAATCGGTACCAAAATATTATTAAGTGGTATAAGTTACATGTAATGTGATATTGTATAAAGATGGATATGTTAATACGCCTATAAAGCTTCTGAAATGTTCCTATTTCTGTTATGAGTTGATTATAAATTGGTACCAGACTATACTTAAGTGGTATAATTTACATGTGATGTGTTATTTTATAAAGAGGGATGTTGACCTTTTTGGTCCATATATGTTAGAGAGTTTTGATGAACGATGTAATTGAAATGACATTAGGTCTATAAAATAAGCAATTCGATTTGGGAAAAATAAAATGTCTATGTTGGTCCGAGATTACACCAACAATGCGACTTCGGACGGATTAAACACGCCTAATGATCTAGATTTAAAGTTAGGGCGTGGGGCTTGGTGGAAGAAAAGAGGCTCTCTCAAATCTAAAATATTTCTTTGATTTTCACACACAAGCACACCTAACTATGTGTTAGGGTTTTCCTATTTATACCACAAGTTGGTATATAATAGGTGGGCTTCTTGTGAAGGCCCATTACATGAATAACTAAGAACTAACCCAACTAAGAGCTAGCCCAAAGTTTAATAAAGCTAACCAACAAAGATAATATAATGAAATTGAACACTACAAAATATTTCCTAACAATCTCCCCCTTAGTGTTCAATCTTCAATTCAGCGTGGGATATCTTTGTTGGGCGTATTGGAGATCTCGATTCCTAGCAAACTCCCCCTACAAGGGATATCTCCTCTTCTTGCGGAGGCATTGATGGCTCGGCTAGGACTCACTTGTTAAGATTCTCGAATCTTCTTCTTCTTGGCGCCGGATTTGTAGTCTTCGAATGGAAGTTGTCTGGTTCAGCCTCGAAGATGACTCGTCTGGCTCCAGAAGAAGGTAGGCGTGGGGCGTAAAAAATGTGCCAAGGCTCCATTGAAATGTGTTCTTCCAAGAGCAGGGAGCCTGGTCTTCAGAGTGGTCAGCGCAGTAGTGGCGGAATGTGGTGGATGAGATGTGCCATGGCTCCTTCGAGTGTTCCATTATGAACATAATAGCCTGACACATAAGAATGTGCGTGGAGGTAGTGGAAGCCTCCGGCGGGGCGTAGTTGGTGGAGGTGGTGGAGTAGGTGTTGTGAGAGGTGGCATAGGTGGTGTGAGCGGAGGTGGATGATGGTTGCTGCTGATGCTGCTGTACGATCTTCAACTCAGTTCTTCTCCTTTACTCCCCCTTGAGATGATCTCCGTCTTTGGGATCGTCACATCGTCCGTGGGACAAGTCTGCCTCTGGCGTTGATGGTGGTGATGATGGTGTGGTGTGGTGTTGAGTGAGGCAATCAAGTGGGATTCTCAGGAGTAGCAGCAATTGATGTTCCTCCGGGTTCAGTTTTGAACACTGGAGAGACGGAGCAGCATGTGGTGGCGTAGGCGTAGGCGGGTGGAGTGGTGTCGGTGATGGGACCTTTTCCTTCATAGATCTTCGTTGAGCGCGGCATGGAATGTGTAAGTTCCTCGCTGATTGCTATGAGTCGGGGCTCCATCACGAACGGGGTAACTAACCAGACGGGGGTCACAAAGACGCTCCGTCGTCACAACATCGAAACATGTGTCCGATGTGCCGCCTGTTTGCACAGGACAGAAAGAACCGTAGAGCCACAAAGGCTTTCCGTTCGCACGGACGATGAGAAAGCTCGTATCCGTGGCCCATCGACAGTTGTGGTGAGGGTGGCTGTCGTGGGTCTTCCGCTCTCGGTCACAAGGACGTCATCAAGCGTTCGGGCAAGTTCACGAAGAACCTGTGGTGCGTAAAGAGTGTTTGTGTCCTAGAAAGTGGAAAATTTCGGTGGGTGAGGACACTAGACTCGAAGTGGGTGGAAGAGGTGCAGTGAGAGGCGGGGCACTGCATGTTCAACATCAACCGTCTCCAAGTGGGGCGGTGATGGCTAACGTGGTTCCTGTTGTGCGAATGAAACAGCTATCTGCGAAAGGATAGCTGAGTGGTTGGGAGGGGTTAATTGCGCGGTTGGACCAGATGCCGCGACTTCTACTCGGGAAATGAACGAGTCGTCACCTGTACCTATGGGCGAGGTCCGGGTTGTGGTGAGATATGACAGAGGAGTGCGATCATGTCGTCGTTGTTTCGCAACTCCTGCAAGCGACTTACGTCATCCTCCCGAGATCGTTGATTGGATCTTTGCGTGGAGGAGGATGTCGCGCGACCTAGACCTAGACTAGAGAGGCTAGGGTAGGCTCGTTCCTGGGTTAGGATCAGGGGGGGTTTCACTGATCCATGGGAACTATGGTGGCGTGGCGTGATCGCGTTGAAAGGCGACCACGAGTGATGTCGACGAGGGTGGCCCAAAACTGTTGATCAGACAATTCTGAGACTCGTCAGGTGGTGGTGGTGGTGAGGGCGTAAAGAGGATCACGGTGGCTTAGAACGTCTCCATGTAGCGCACCATGGTGGAATGGATGGCAGTGGGTGGACGGTGGAGTCTGGTACATGAGATCCACATCGCCTAAGCATCGAGATTAGATGGCGCGCCCACTGATGGTTGGTTGAACTTTTGTCAACCCTTCTTTGTAGGTTCGAGTTCTGCAACGGATTTGTACAGAAGTCATGATGATTGCTCGCTTCTCTGACATCCCTTCATGCACGTGGAGCAATCCGTGTAACGTGCATGATGGGGTTGGTTGCTCGCAGTGCATACCGGTCATGAATGTGGAGCAACCCGTGTACCATTCATGCCGGGGTGTGGTTGCTCACGTCGTGTACCAGTCATGTATGTGGAGCAACCCGGGTACCATACATGCTGGGAGAAAATTAGCTGCCCTCGTCGCATACCAGTCATGAGTGTGGAGCAGCTTTCTTAGTACCTACTCATGCTGGGATTGTGAAATTGGCATTTAAGAATTTCCGCTCCGAAAAGTTTGGGGGTGACCTAAACTTTTTCTATAATGTGCCAATACCGTCCTAGGTCGATTGTTGGGTACGGTGATCGTTGCCGCGTTTTCGATTTGCCTTCAAAATTTCACAAAAAACGTCGTCTATACCGAAAATTTTGGCCCAGAAAAATTTATTTCGGAAAAAATTTTAAAAGTGTAAAATAGACAAAGTCCAATGGGCTTAGAAAATTTTTCTCTATCCAATGATATAAATTTTCCTTAGGCTTAGGAAAAATTTTCAACCCTTTTTTTTTTTTTTTTTTTTTTTGCTCCTTAAAACCTTATTTAATCCGAGGGGGGGCCAGAAATTTTTGGTGGTCAAAAACGTTTAAGTGTATTTTTAAAGAGTGATTTTCGCAAGATTTGAAGCTAACAGGTGTGTTTGGATCAAGTTTAAAGGTTGGGTGCAAATTTCTCGGGGGATGCGAAAAATGGTGTGAAAATGTGCGAAAATGTTGTCCCGAGAAATTTCGTTGTGAGAGTGAGTCGCGAAAAAACAGGAAATTTCGCATTCAAAGGAAATTTTCGCATGTACAGTAAAAGTTTCGCATATACAAAAATTTTCGCAAGTTATAGTACATAGTTAAGATGGAAAATTTTCGCATGTATAGAATTTGCGCATTCGTGAGAAATTTTCGCAGATTACGTAAAATTTCGCAAGTATGGAAAATTTTCGCAAGTGAGAAATCTCGCAAGTTGTCCAAATTTTTCGCATGTAATCCAAAAATTTCGCGGAGAAAATTTGTTCTAAAAACGGTATTAAATTTTCGCAGTTAGAAAGAGTTTTCAAGTTAGCAAAAATTTCGCAAGTGTGAATTTTCTCAAGTGATGTGGAAGTGAAGTGATGATGCGAAGTAGTGAAGATGCGAAAAAGTGAAGTTGAAGTTTTTGTATCACTGTAGATGCGAAATAGTGAAGATGCGAAAATATGTATGATGAAGTGAAGTGTATGAAAATTTCGCGGGGCTTCACATGCTGTAGCAGCGAAATTTCTCGGAAAAATTTCTCGCCCTGCGAAATTTCTCGGAAAAATTTCTCGGCCTGCGAAATTTCTCGGCCTGTAGATGCGAAAATTTCTCGGGCAGCGAAAATTTCTCGGCCTGCGAAATTTTCGCGGCTAAGAATTTTCTCGGGTAAGAAAATTTCTCGGCCAAGAACACAGTTACTGTTCCATAGCTGCGCGACTTTTTCCAGAAAAATGGCTCGTTTTCGCTCAAATCTCACTCAAAATCGACGAAACTTGTTCCAAAACTTCAGAAAAACATTCCTAAACACATAATCAACCTTTGGGATGTCTAAAAACAACAAATAGAGGTCGAAATCGCCCAAAAACAGAAAGTGACGAAAATAGTTTTTCAAACAATTTTTCACTCAAATCTTGCTCAAAACTCGCAAATCCGGTCGCGTTGGGCTCTGATACCAATTGTTGGTCCGAGATTACACCAACAATGCGACTTCGGACGGATTAAACACGCCTAATGATCTAGATTTAAAGTTAGGGCGTGGGGCTTGGTGGAAGAAAAGAGGCTCTCTCAAATCTAAAATATTTCTTTGATTTTCACACACAAGCACACCTAACTATGTGTTAGGGTTTTCCTATTTATACCACAAGTTGGTATATAATAGGTGGGCTTCTTGTGAAGGCCCATTACATGAATAACTAAGAACTAACCCAACTAAGAGCTAGCCCAAAGTTTAATAAAGCTAACCAACAAAGATAATATAATGAAATTGAACACTACAAAATATTTCCTAACAGTCTAAATTCATGATAATGTTCAACCATGCATTGCAAATGAGATGAAAATTGTTAAAGTGTTGAATATTTGAATTGCGTGTGATTTTGTGATGATTTGATAGAACTATGTGATCGCATGTTATAGACAGTCCATGAGATAGGATATATCGTTGTGTGCTATATATGGAAATAATGCATGAGATATCCTACTGAGCTATATATGGAAAATATGCTGTTTATATATGGAAAGTGATATATCCGTTGATACCAGTTTATTCCTGGACGAAAATCATATGCACGATCCATGCTTGCCTTGCACTGAATTAAATGCGAAATATTAAATTGATATCTTTCCTTGTGCTGATTGGATTATTATATTTAGGAAAGATTTGATTTGATTGACCTTATGGATAAGATGCTATTATATGATATGTGCTATAAACGGATGTGATCTCTGAAATAAGGAAAGTTGTGCCATGATGTGATAAATCGATTTATGTAAGCTCTGATCTGATTCTTGTGCTAAACATGGTAAATATATTGATTAAATGCTATGAGCTGTACATGGAAAACGTGCTTATGCCTTGCTATCTTATGTGCCATACTTGGAAAGTAAATCTAAAGTTACTCGTTACTAGGAACTGATAGCAGGGAATCACTTATGGAAAATTTCGATATGGAAAATATATGCGAAATGGTTGAAATTGCTTGAGTACGAAAATTGAGCTTTATATGGAATATAATCATGCTTTAATGTGCTATATGACCGTTGTGACGATTTATTAGAAGCATGATTTATATGGTATGATTGACTCGAAAGCTACATAGAAACTATGCTTGATTTGGTGATTATTATTTGATATGACTTTCCATGTGAAGTACTATTTGAAAAGGACTATATATAAGCAGCACTTGAGACTTTCGAGATAACACAGAACTTGCGAATTTAAGCCTACGAGAGATTTTTGAGCAGAGAGATACTAAGAGATTCCTGAGCCGTTCACTTGCGATAGCTTTCTGCCTTACTGAGCGTTAACCTGCATATCCATCACTGAGCGAGTGATTTATCTGATATTCCATCATCCCCTGCCATATATTCTGTCTTCGGACGTGTTGTCTTCGGACGTGAGCAATACCAAGGAGGCAAGGTCGACGTTTACGCACACGTGAAGGGAAGGACAAGTCCGGGGGCCCTTCGGTAGCGAGCTGTGTCTGTCGGGATCAAGGAGATTCCGAGGAACGAAACTCGACGTGTGGTAACCTAGTAGTGTCTAGTGTTCGACTTGTTTCGGTTGTGTATTGGGCTAACCAATCAGTTTTGTATCCAGCTACGGTGCATTATAGTGATTGGTTAAACTCTTGGGAAGCAAATCCCAAGGAGAGGAGTAAACCCCAGTTGGGGATATAACCTCTATAAAAATCCTGTCTCGCATTTACTTTTCAGTTATTTCTTTATCGCTGTGAGACAAACCCGACGCACATCCGACGTTACTAGGATATATCGGACATACTAGTTACAAACATCAGTAGGCATATCTAAGTCACCACATTTAATATTTGTGAAAAGAAGCATTAAGTTTTTAAAAGCCTAATTCACCCCCCCTCTTAGGCACATTTATATCTTCATTTGGTATCAGAGCGGGTTACTCAAACGACGGGCCTAACAAGCCTGAGTTAAAGATCTAATGGCTTCTTCGAGTTTTGATGTTTTTGCAGAAGGACAATCCCATTCCAGGCCACCGCTCTTCGATGGAACAAACTATGCTATATGGAAAAATCGTATGAAGGAATTCCTGCTTGCTACTGACTATGACCTGTGGGATATCATCACGACTGGACCCTACAGTCCCAAGAAGGCGGATGGAACTCCAAAGAAAGGTTCCGAGTACGATGCAACCGACAAGCGAGGAATATCCTTGAATGCCAAAGCTAAGAACATGATCGCCTCCGCGCTTACAAGAGAAGAATACAATCGTGTGAGTTCATGCGAATCTGCCAAGGACATGTGGGAGATGCTTCAAGTCACACATGAGGGAACCACTCGAGTTGTACAAGAAAGAATAGCCCTCTTAACTCACCAATACGAGCTGTTCAAAATGGAGGACAACGAGACCATAAGCCATATGTACGCAAGATTCATGAGCATCATAAATCAAATGTTCTCGTTGGGAAAGAAAATACCGGACGGTGAGAAAGTACGGAAGATACTAAGATCTCTGCCAAGAGAATGGAATCCCAAAGTAACTGCCATCTACGAAGCAAAGGACTTGGACCAACTTTCCGTGTCAGAATTGATTGGATCTCTTACCACCTACGAGATGACTCAGATCTCCATCAAAGAGAAACCAACGGTCCGAAGTCAACCAAACATTGCATTTAACACCGAACAAGAAAATGATTCTGAAGGTGAAGAAGAAACTGAGGAGGACCTAATGGAGCAGATCGCCATGCTGACCTGAAGATTTGAAAAGTTTCGGATGAGAAGAAAGTTCAAGGGAAACTCCAAGTTCCAGCCTAGGAACAAGGGAATATCGTCATCCGGGAACAACATGCCGAAATGTTTCAAATGCAACAAGCCAGGCCACTTCGCCTCAAACTGCCCTATGGATAATGGTGAGAAAAAGGTAAAGAAGCAGAAAGCAATGGTCACTAACTGGGAAGAGGGCGAAAGCGAAGAAGAGGAAGATCTCGCCTACATGGCCAATGATGATGATCAGGTATCTTCTTCATCCACTATTAAGAAAATTCTCTTTCTGAATGAACTATATGCTAGGCAAGATGAATATCATGATAACGCTTCCTCAGCTTCTGAAGTAGATGAAAAGGAAGAGATGTTTGAAATTATTCAAAATGCAGAAAGAAGGATTAAGTCGCTCAACTCACAAGTAAAGAGTCTGATTAGGCAACGAGATGATGTATCTAGAGAGAAGCATCAAACAGATCTAGAAAATGAGCGTCTGAAAGCCGAGTTAGAAACTCTTAAGGAAGAAAAAGTCTTGTGTAATTGCGAAAAGCTTAGGAAGCAAGAAATTGTATCAAAAGACATGTCCGTCCTTGGAAATTTCTTAGAAGAAAACAAAAATGTTAGACTTTTTGTAGGACAACATAATCTCAACATGATACTCGATCTTCCTAGACATGTTGGAAATACAGGAATAGGATATTCCACAACACCTAAGCATGCTGCACCTTCACTAGATATTAGAAAGCCTAAATGTTTTTCATGCGGCCGTCACGGTCATTATGCTAACCACTGTTTTTTGAAGAAAGCTGATAAAACTAGATATATCTGGAGGCCAAAGCAGATTCCTAAGAATCAAGGCTCTAACACTGGCGCGCCTGCATTTATGAGATCACAGTCTGTGACAGATGATATATCATGTGTTAACAAGAGTCATTTTACCACTAACCCTTTAGGACCCAATCGAAGTTGGGCACCTCAGAAAAGAAATGATTCATGCAGGTACAAAGAAGAAAATCCAGCAAAAAGAACAAGTGGTACCTCGACAGTGGGTGTTCCCACCATATGACAGGTGATATCAGTAAGTTTGTGTCGGTGAAAGCCTATGATGGAGGATATGTCTCCTACGCCGACAACACTAAAGCTAAGATCATTGGGGTTGGAACTGTTGGTAACACTTTATATACTACTATAGATGACGTATGTTACACAGGATAACACCTGGTTATGGCATAGACGCTTAGGACATGCCAACATGGAATTACTGTCTCACATCACAAGCAATGCACTGGTGCGAGGTGTTCTTGACATAAAGTTTGTCAAGGACAAAACATGCAAGGAATGCCAAATGGGCAAGCAGACCAAGACATCGTTCAAGGCAAAGAATGTGATATCCACATCCAGACATCTGGAATTACTGCATCTCGACCTTTTTGGTCCTGTCCAGACGATGTCTCTGCGAGGTAAAAGATATGCCTTTGTTATCGTTGATGATTATTCCAGGTATACTTGGGTGATATTTCTTGCACATAAGAATGAGGCACCAGATAATTTTGCATCGCTAGTTAAGAGACTTGAAAATGAAAAAGAAACAAACTTATGTAGGATACGCAGTGATAACGGACTGGAATTTGATAGTAAGTCATTTGCATCATTCTGTGATCAGTACGGATATAGTCATAACTTCTCTGCCCCTATAACTCCTCAACAGAATGGCGTAGTTGAACGTAAAAATAGGGTATTACAGGAAATGGCTAGATCTATGTTACATGAGTATGATATTCCTAAACAGTTTTGGGCGGAAGCTGTTAGTACAGCTTGTTATGTGTCTAACCGTGTTTTCCTTAGGCCGATATTAAAGAAGACTTCTTATGAAATCTGGCATGGTAGAACTCCAAATATTAGTTACTTTCGTGTGTTTGGATGCAAATGTTTTATCTTGAACGATAGAGATAAGAGAGGAAAATTTGACTCTAAAGTTGATGAAGGGATATTCCTTGGTTACAGTCTTCACTCTAAGGCATATCGTGTTTATAATAAAAGGAAGCTGACTGTTCAGGAGTCCATACATGTTACTTTTGATGAGATACCTAACGCAGATGCTACTGATGAGGAAGGTATAGATTTGCCCTGTGCAGAATTACAGGATACTGAAGACGGAAAGGACGATATTCCAGAAGATGAAAATGTAGAGACACTGGAACCAAAAGCTGATGTGCTACAACCTAGAAAATGGAAACATGCTTCCAGTCATCCAACAGATCAAGTGATAGGAAATATCAGATCTGGAATCAAAACTCGAGCAACTGTACGAAATCAGGATACAGAGGAATCTCATGATGTAGTACTTTCAATGATGGAACCAAAAACAGTCCATGAAGCCTTGGATGATATATCCTGGGTCTCTGCCATGGAAGATGAGTTGGCTCAGTTCGAAAAGAGCCAAGTGTGGACACTCGTGGAGAGACCAGATGAAAAGTCCATCATAGGAACCAAGTGGGTTTTCCGCAACAAACTCGATGAACATGGTAATGTCACAAGGAACAAAGCGAGGTTAGTTGCAAAAGGTTATTCCCAGGAGGAAGGTATTGATTTCGATGAAACCTTTGCTCCAGTAGCTAGATCAGAGTCCATACGAGTCTTACTTGCATATGCATGTTTTAAACGTTTTAAACTTTTTCAAATGGACGTAAAAAGTGCATTTCTAAATGGCTTTATAAATGAGGAGGTCTATGTAGAACAACCACCGGGCTTTGCTAGGGAAGATTTTCCAAATCATGTTTTTAAATTAAATAAAGCATTATATGGTTTAAAGCAGGCTCCTAGGGCATGGTATGAAAGGCTAAGCAAGTTCTTGATTGACATAGGATTTTCGACTGGAACTATCGATAACACACTGTTTATTAAGTATGAAGGAGATCACATGATACTAGTACAAATATATGTTGATGATATCATATTTGGTAGTACTGATATCCTTCTTTGCGAGAAATTCTCTAAGTCTATGCAGAAGGAATTTGAAATGAGCTTAATGGGCGAGCTGAACTACTTCCTTGGGTTGCAAATAAAGCAACTTGACGGTGGAACCTTTGTATCCCAGACTAAGTACAACAAGGAATTACTGATCAAATTCGGGATGAACGATTCCAAAGCGATTTCCACTCCCATGCATCAGACCACCAAAATAGACAGTGACGAATCAGGTACACCAGTTGATCAAACGGAATATCGAGGTATGATCGGTAGCCTTCTTTACTTAACTGCTAGTCGTCCTGATATCATGCTGTTGGTATGTGTTCGAGATATCAGTTTGACCCTAGGGAATCTCACTTGACATCAGTCAAGCGTATACTTAGATATGTCAAGGGTACTGTCAATTATGGTTTGTGGTACTCTCATACGGATGAATTCCCATTAATGGGATACTCCGACGCCGACTATGCCGGCTGTAGGGAAGATAGGAAAAGTACTAGTGGAACTTGCCAATTACTTGGAAATTCCCTAGTAACTTGGTCTAGTAGAAAGCAAAATGCTGTCGCCCTCTCCACAACCGAAGCTGAATATATGGCCTTAGGAAATTGTTGTCAACAAGTTCTTTGGATGAAACAAACCCTTAGTGATTTCGGATTAAGTTATGACAAAATTCCTATTAGGTGTGATAGCACTAGTGCCATTAGTATTACTAAGAATCCCGTGCATCACTCTCGTACTAAGCATATTGAGGTTAAACATCATTTCATACGAGACCATGTTCAGAAGGGGAATATCAGTGTGGAATTCGTAGGAACAAATGATCAGCTTGCTGATATCTTCACGAAACCCTTAATAGAGGCAAGATTCTATGACATCCGTGATCGATTGGGAATTCTCGAGCTAAATGAGGTTAGTAAATCTGCCTAATTCTATTATTCACTCTAGGTTATTCTATTTTAGATAGAAATTCATAGTTATCTTATCTTAAGATATTCAGCCCCTAGAATATTTCCGTGGAACTTATAGATCTTTCCCTAAGTATGATTCTCGTATTTTAGGAAGAAATTCGTAGATAGACATTCCTTCAGCCATCCAGTTTATTTTAGGAATATCCGATCTCCTGGATCTGTTCTTGAATGTGATCATGTTATTTTAGGAAGGAATTCGTAGATATCATCTCAGCCGTTCAGTTATTTTAGGGAACCCAATTATTTAAACTATATTCCTTTCAGCCCAGTCAAATCCCTTCCATAATTATGAGATCCTGTCAAATCAACCCGATATCTCTGACAGTTTTCCACTTTCCAACTTTGAAATTTCAAAATTCAAATTTCAAATTCATCCTTATCCCTTCCAAGAATAAACCGACTCCACTTCTTTAAAAGATCATAACCGTTCCTCAACCTTCATCATTCAATCATCCTCTTCAAACTTCTCCTCGACATTCAAACATTCATCAATGGCCAAAACTTCCAAAGCTGTCAACCCTGAATCATCAAGCCGTAAACGCAAGGAACCCATGTCCGACACTGATGAAACCCCGCTCAAATCTCCTTCCAAATCACCAAAATCAGCCTCGCCTTCTGCTCGTAAAACTCGTTCCAAAGCCAAATCTTCCGAAAAGATCTCAAGTCCTTCCAAGACCGCCAAGAAGAAGAAGAAGACCAAGAAATCCAAGACACCTGAACCCGAAAAACCTGCCTCAAGCTCCGAAATTCCTGAAGAAGTTCCTGAGGATACCCAGGAATCGCCCTCGCGATCCCCAACTCCAATCGAAACCCAGAAATCACCTTCACCTCCACCAAAGTCTCCTGAAAAACAGCCCTCACCACTTGATAAGGCATCGCCACCTCAGCCATCAAGTTCAAAATCCTTTGCCATACCGCCTATCGATCTGACCAAACCCAGTGAGATCCCAGTTGAACTACTTTTTCTGGAAGAAAGTAACCGCACCACCTACAAAAGCTTCCTCAAAAGAGATATCGCTCGCGGTCGCGGAGTTGCCTTCGAAAAACTGCCCCTAGGGAACGTCATCACCTGGCTTAAAGATTTTGGATGGGAGCATTTCCTGAGCCTCAACACACCCCACTTCCCTGAAGTAGTCAAACTGTTCTATGCTAATCTCGACTACGACGAGTTCGAAGGGCATGTTAACATCCGTTCCTATGTTCTCGGCCATAAGATCGAGTGGACCACTCAAAAGATGAATGCTATGCTGGGAGTTGCTGATGAGGGACTTCGGCACTATGATATGAATGACTGGTGCCACGCCGATGAGTTTGATCTCGGTAATGTCTTTCATACACTCTGGAATACCCGCACGAAACCTCGATTCTCTGACGGTGAAGCACTGAACCAACTCCCTATCGACTACTTCTTCCTGCACAAGCTTCTCAACATGACTCTCTGGAGTGCTAAAATTGGTAGCGGCGGCCACTCGACGACGATGAACTTCATGAGCACCTTTGCGGTCTACATGGTATCCCAGAACATCAAGTTCAACCTCGGATATGTCATCATGAAGCACATGATCCAGGCCTACGAAAGCAGAGACAAAGCGCTGCCTTATGGCATGCTACTCACTCACTTACTTGAGTGCGAAGGCATTGTGTTGCCGCCTGGTTGGGAAGACAAATCCGTCCACATAGTGGACCAAGTGACCTTGAAGCGCATGGGGATTCACTATACAAAAGGCCAAGGTTGGTTCAAGGCCAAGGAAGTCAGGTCAGTGGATAGCGCCCAGAAGCGAGCTGCTGCGAAGGGAAAGGCAAAAGTGAAAAGCGACGATGATGAGGATTACGAAGATGAGCTCAGCGTCGGGAAGACAGGAATCTCCGTGTTACGCCGTGATATCTCCGATATCAAAGCTGACAATCAGAAGCGATTCCGCAAGATCAAAGAACAGTATACCGAAATGTCGCTGAAACTCTCCAAGCTCACCAAGCTCGTCAAGCAATCCCTTCCAAAACCTGCTGTTTCTGACTCCTCTTCAAGCCAGTAGACTGCCTCTCTAGTTCCATTCTGCTCTTAGTTTGCCCCTAGGATATTCCAGTATCGTTCAGTTTTTAGGTTTACCTCCCGCCTTTTTGATAATGAAGGGGGAGTAGTAAGGTAAGTTTAGGCGTTTAGCGTCTAAGTGTTTAAGTTGTAAGTGATGTATAGGGAGGCTCGTTGAACCCTAATATAATATTTTGCTGCTATCATGATATATCTCCTATGCTTAACGTTTTCTTTGCTCTGATCTTCGGATATATCATATGCTGATCTCATACTCTGATGCTTAACTGTGCGATTTGACTTGCGTGAAACTTCTTGATAAGTGCTAAGTGCCTACTGCGATGATTACATGATTACTTGAACCATGCTTGGAAAATGCGCACTTAGGCAGGGGGAGCACACTCACGGGTAATTTCGAAATTCTTGTACTTAAGATATAACATAGAAATTAATAGGAAATATCCGCACTTAGACAGGGGGAGCAAAATCAGTTCAAAGATATATCTTAGCATGTCTTAGAGATAACTGCATATAGGCAGGGGGAGCAAATGGGTATCACATGTGATTAGGAAATATCGTATGCTCTGCTTTGTGATTATGGAACACTTAGACATATGCGCTAGGACTTGCATAATCGAATATGCTTACTTGCTTCCGTGCTGCATCAATTACATGTCATCATAAAAAAGGGGGAGAATGTTGACCTTTTTGGTCCATATATGTTAGAGAGTTTTGATGAACGATGTAATTGAAATGACATTGGGTCTATAAAATAAGCAATTCGATTTGGGAAAAATAAAATGTCTAAATTCATGATAATGTTCAACCATGCATTGCAAATGAGATGAAAATTGTTAAAGTGTTGAATATTTGAATTGCGTGTGATTTTGTGATGATGTGATAGAACTATGTGATCGCATGTTATAGACAGTCCATGAGATAGGATATATCGTTGTGTGCTATATATGGAAATAATGCATGAGATATCCTACTGAGCTATATATGGAAAATATGCTGTTTATATATGGAAAGTGATATATCCGTTGATACCAGTTTATTCCTGGACGAAAATCATATGCACGATCCATGCTTGCCTTGCACTGAATTAAATGCGAAATATTAAATTGATATCTTTCCTTGTGCTGATTGGATTATTATATTTAGGAAAGATTTGATTTGATTGACCTTATGGATAAGATGCTATTATATGATATGTGCTATAAACGGATGTGATCTCTGAAATAAGGAAAGTTGTGCCATGATGTGATAAATCGATTTATGTAAGCTCTGATCTGATTCTTGTGCTAAACATGGTAAATATAATGATTAAATGCTATGAGCTGTACATGGAAAACGTGCTTATGCCTTGCTATCTTATGTGCCATACTTGGAAAGTAAATCTAAAGTTACTCGTTACTAGGAACTGATAGCAGGGAATCACTTATGGAAAATTTCGATATGGAAAATATATGCGAAATGGTTGAAATTGCTTGAGTACGAAAATTGAGCTTTGTATGGAATATAATCATGCTTTAATGTGCTATATGACCGTTGTGACGATTTATTAGAAGCATGATTTATATGGTATGATTGACTCGAAAGCTACATGGAAACTATGCTTGATTTGGTGATTATTGTTTGATATGACTTTCCATGTGAAGTACTATTTGAAAAGGACTATGTATAAGCAGCACTTGAGATTTTCGAGTTAACACAGAACTTGCGAATTTAAGCCTACGAGAGATTTTTGAGCAGAGAGATACTAAGAGATTCCTGAGCCGTTCACTTGCGATAGCTTTCTGCCTTACTGAGCGTTAACCTGCATATCCATCACTGAGCGAGTGATTTATCTGTATTCCATCATCCCCTGCCATATATTCTGTCTTCGGACGTGTTGTCTTCGGACGTGAGCAATACCAAGGAGGCAAGGTCGACGTTTACGCACACGTGAAGGGAAGGACAAGTCCGGGGGCCCTTCGGTAGCGAGCTGTGTCTGTCGGGATCAAGGAGATTCCGAGGAACGAAACTCGGCGTGTGGTAACCTAGTAGTGTCTAGTGTTCGACTTGTTTCGGTTGTGTATTGGGCTAACCAATCAGTTTTGTATCCAGCTACGGTGCATTATAGTGATTGGTTAAACTCTTGGGAAGCAAATCCCAAGGAGAGGAGTAAACCCCAGTTGGGGATATAACCCCTATAAAAATCCTGTCTCGCATTTACTTTTCAGTTATTTCTTTATCGCTGTGAGACAGACCCGACGCACATCCGACGTTACTAGGATATATCGGACATACTAGTTACAAACATCAGTAGGCATATCTAAGTCACCACATTTAATATTTGTGAAAAGAAGCATAAAGTTTTTAAAAGCCTAATTCACCCCCCCCCCCCCCTCTTAGGCACATTTATATCTTCAAGGGAGATGGTAATAGGCCCATGGAGCTTCTGGAATGTTCTTATTTTTGTTACGAGTGGAGTATAAATTGGTACGAAACTATACGTAAGTGGTATAATTTACATGTGATGTGGTATTGTATAAAGATGGAGACGATAATAAGCCCATAAAGCTTTTGGAATGTTCCTATTTTCTGTTACAAGTGGAGTATAAATTGGTACCAGACTATACTTAATTGGTGTAATTTACATGTGATGTGGTATTGTATAAAAATGGAAACAGTAATAGGACCAAGAAGCTTCTGCAACGTTCTTATTTTTGTTACCAATGGAGTATAAATTGTTACTAGAATATTATTAAGTGGTATAATTTACATGTGATGTGGTATGAAAATAGAACTAGTTCAAAATACGTGTTAGTTGTTTTTCCTGCGAACTTTGTGTTTTATGACAGTACAGAAGTTGTATGATAATGGCATAAAGTGATACCAACTATCAAATGTTTCAATATTAGGAAAATTTGATTTCGAAATTTTCATGTTGATTGCCGAAATGTATGGTTAGTATTAAGACCCAATATGAAATTGAGTCGAATTTCATCTTATTTGATCATCAACGTATAGATTTTACTCGATTTTTGGATTTTGGTTTCATAATTTTCGATGATTAACATCCATTATTCTCAGTTTATCATTTTGACCCACGACAAAGTACATCGTTTTCACCTAATTCGCCCCTTAATAACCGAATTTCATCGGTTATCTGACATGATTTTCGGTTCGAGATCATGGGTTTGACGTGTTATTTCTCAGTTCTCAATAGCAATTGCTTCAGTGAAGGGTAATGGCATATTTGATGTAATTTTCGGAAAAAATAAGGGTAAAAAAGTCATTTGAGTGGGAATGGGTCCTTATCCCTAACATAAACATTACTTGGGTACTTATAACTATTTAAAATCTGTATGGGGCCTGATTTCTATTGACACTTGTTAAGGGGGCCTGATATCTAATTAGCCCTTAATAAACTAATAACAACAATCATATGATGTGATGTGAGTCACCAAGTTGCACTTGCATGAGCCGCTCTGTCCAGATGAGTTTGCTACGACACTCAACACGCCGTGCGCCATTTGCGAAATATATCACCCGCAAAGCAGCCGCTGCCAAAGCACTGATGGTACTCGTTGACACCACGCAGACCGAGAGTGGCAATGAACCCCGACAAACTTTACCAGGATAAACTTTGATGAGGCGGCTATCGGCGTAGTTGCATGTGTGGAATGGCTTACGAGCTTCTATGAAGGTACATTTGTTTGAGAAGGTGAATGAATTAAATGAAAAGGTATATAGGAAAAGGGTGCAACTTTGAGTCCAAAAAGGCATAATATGAAAAGGTGGTTTTTTAATTATGGGATGCATTTTATATCAATTGACACCTCTAAAAAGCTAATAGGAATATTTTTAGAAGTGTCCAAAATATTTATTATAAGTCTTCTTATTTCATTATGTGTATTAATATATGTTTTGTATTTAGTTGGGTTGTGAGTTGTAATGGGCTTGTTAGCGATCAATGGGCTTAATACCTTTCCAAGGTATTAAACTCTAAACCCTAACCTTTGTTAATCCTAAGTTTCCATTTCACAACTTCACGCATTCAATGTTTCAAAGCCTCCAAGCTATTCATATCTATCGAATGTTTTAATCTGTTGAAGCAATAAAGTGTTCTTGGATAATCTGGAATTACAAGTGGTATCAGAACAAGCGTGTGGGTGAGGAGCTTTATTTCAAGCAAGATTGAATAGAGTTTTTGAGCATTTTACAGATTTTTCAACTTTCGAAAATAGCACAAAATTTCCATATCCAGGCTTGTTAGTTTTTCTGGGTCTTTGAAGCTTATTTCAGCATTTCTATCAGTTTTGCTTATTACCCTGTCAGTTTTTGTCGATTTTGAGCAAGTTTTCTGGGAAAAAATCTCGTGTCGCGGAGTGAAGAACTGCTCTGTTCTTCATCTATTCTTGATTCGCGAACGGTGTTTGATTCGGGTTACGTTCACAGGCTGCTTTGTCAAGTTCGCGAATTAGGTTCACGTGTTCATTTTGGCGACTTCTTCAGCTTCACGAATCAGGTTTTCTCTTCATCAAGCTTCACGAAGTAGATTCCATGAATCAGTTGAAGGTGCGGAGTTTCACGAATCAATATTATTTCACGAATCCAACTTCTCAAGATAGTTCGCGAGGTCCCAGACCAATTCGCGATCCAATCAGTTCGTGAATCCAGTCGTTTCGTGATCCAATCATTTCACGAATCCAGGCACATTTCGCGAACTAAAGGCTTCACGACTTCTCATGCCAGTTCGTGAGTTCTCAGACCAATTCACGAACTAATCACTTCACGAATCCAGTCATCTTTTGCGAATCAAATTCAACATCACGACTTCGCGAACTACACGAACAATTCTACTTCGCGAATCGTATCTCAGACTAATTCGCGATTCAAACCGTACGCGAATCACGCACTCAAATCAATTCGCGAATCAAGATTTATTCTAATTCGTGAACTGAACGACTTCGCGAATCATAGCTCGTTTCGCGATACAAGCCATACCTCAATTCGCGGATTCAGGTCTTTGTCAAATTTGCGAATCAAACCCTTAAGTATCCAAGTCAAATCTCAAAACTCAGTTTTGACTCAAAATTTTCGATCCAAAATTTTATTTTTCTCACATTACACGTCAACGATCACATCCAAAAATACAAGAAATGGACACCCTAAGCATGGGAAATGATATGAGACCTCCCTGCATCAGGCATGGCGAGTATGGGGTCTGGAAGAAAAGGTTCATCAACTTCATCTAAAGCAAGGACAATTCTGAAAACTTGCTGGAATCAATTTATAACGGACCTGCTCAATTCTGGACCATAATTCCAACCACAACTACCACCACTCCTGCAAGAGAAGAACAACTCATCCTGAAGACTCTCGACCAATATTCAGATTACGAGAAACTGCGACATAAGGCCGATCAAATCGCAAAGCCATACCTAATGCAGGCCATCCCAAATGATATCATTATGCAGCTCGAATGCTGCAAAAGCGCTAAAGAAATTTGCGGCGCTATAAGGATCATGATGCAGGGAACATGGGTGAACACCATGGCAAGGATGGCTAATACTCTCATTTCTTACGACCGGTTTCAGGCAAACAAGGGAGAAAGTCTTCAAGAAACATTCCATCGATTCCTCATCCTTCGACATCTTTCTTGTTAAATGTCGACATGTCTCGAGATCAATTTTGTGATAATGTTCAATTTTGAATTTTCGATATCTAATTCGAACTCATAACTCGAGATCATTTGTCGTGATCTTCTTAGTTTAACATGTCGACCTCTTCAAGTATAACATGTCGAGATTTTCAAGTATTAATAGGTCGAGATCTTCAAGTATTAACATGTCGAGATCTTCAAACATAACATAATAAATTTTGAAATATCTCATAGAATATTTCGAAACATGTTTCATCATTTTCCTAATCATTTTCAAAACATGTCTCGACATTCTCTAACCAATTTCAAAGCACCTCTCGACATTCTATCAAATTGGGTTTTAAAATCTCGAATCATAACATAAGTCAGACAACTCGACAACATACTAGGGATTCTATCTAAACGAATTTATAAACCTCGATATCATAACTTAATTCTTTCAAACAAGGTGAATTCCATCGAAACTTCATACGGTTCATGTACTGAAATATTTTCATCTAATCAAGATACTTAATACTGTTAGAATACTCATTAAAGATTCAAACCATTAACATATTAACAAGTTCTAATATCGGAATCATCCAAACAAGCATGGATGAAATCCTTTCAGAAAAATTTAAGAAACCAAAATATATATTCTTAAGGATCAAGAACTTCTTATATACTTCAAATATTTATATACTATCAGAAATTAAAGCATATCATGAACTGCGAATTTATAGGTGTGCTAACACCTTAAATATGTTATCATAACTATAAAAATCACAATAACCCATACCCTTACTAGCTTTCTTCGAATCGAGTTCTCTCCCTTCTGTTCCTTAGTCTTCACGAGTTATTCTAACAATAATATGAGTTTTAATTTTTTTTCTTTCTTATCCTAACTAACTTTGCTTCAAGATAAGTTTATGATATCTGGTATTCTTAATAACTTTTCTGCCAATTTTCTCTCTCTCAGCTATGGCGAAAAAGAGAAGAATGGTGACACAGAGGACGGCGCCGGTCACGGTGGTGACGACGCCGCCCCCTCCCGATGATCTAGCACTGAACAAATCAAGGAGTGGCATGGATTGCAAACTGCAGTGTGTGAACTCGCCTGAAACTCCGAAGAAAACTGTTCCATTGGCAAAGTCAACTGCGATTACAAAATCTCCACCTAAATTGGGCGACGATGAGCAATTGGATGAGGAATCGCCAAAACTGGCCGGGTCAGCTGGTCCGACGCGAGCGCAAAACTCTGATAGCCAGGTGTGGGCAAAATTCAAGGAAAACCTAATGCGTAATCAGGAAACGAAGCTTGATTACATTGCTCCTATGATGGAGGATGGGCAGGAAATAGGATCTGTAGAGCTAGATAAGATCCAGGCAGAGGTTGAACATTGGAACACAGCTCTGATATGCTATGTGCTGGGGGCAAACCCTCCATATGGAGTTATGTCCGGATTTTTTGAAAAGGAAATGGGAGAAATTAGGGCTACAGCAGGTATGGCAAGTCATACAGGGTCTCTACTTGGCGAGATTTGACAGTGTTGCCTCTCGTGACAGGATCCTACAGAATGAGATTGTACATTTTGATAGAAAACCGGTTGTTCTTGCCCCGTGGACTGCAGATACACAACTGAGCAAAGCAGGGGTAGCCAGTGTCCCCATTTGGGTGCAGTTTCCTCAGCTAGAACTCAAGTACTGGGGGATTAGGACACTTAGTAAACTCTCTAGTCTGATTGGGAAACCAATCATGACTGATGATGTCACAAGGAAGAAAGAGAGAATCAATTATGCTCGTGTCTTGGTGGAAGTTGAACTTACTAAACCTCTTAAGGATAAGATACAATTCCTCAACGAGAAGGGGCAACTCCTAGAGCAGAGGGTCTCCTATGAGTGGAAACCTATCTTGTGCAGCAATTGCCAACAGTATGGGCATGAGACAGCTATCTGCAGAAAGGAGATTAAAAGAGTATGGCAACCTGTTTCTCAACAGGTACAGACCCAAATGGTCAAAGAGGATATCCCAGCTGATCCAGCTCCTAGTAATCTGGCTACTGAGCAGGTATCGGAGAATTTTACTCCCAGGGACCTGACACATAATGGAGGAAAGGTGACCCGCTCACAGGCGAAAGCTGCTAGAAACTCTTGGGCGGACCTAATGCAGAGAGAGGAAGCAAGGAACTTGTCTAAGCCCACAGCCAACCCTTCCAAGTAGAGGGTCCTTGATCCTGGCAATGGATAGCTGTGCCGCATGGAATATTAGGGGCCTTAATGGCCCTGCCAAGCATAGGGAGGTGGCTCTTTTCTGCTGTAAATACAGAATATATATCATGTGTCTATTGGAAACCAAACTCAAACAGGACACTGTGCACGGTACAATCAATAAAATCTTTGATGGATGGGAAATGTGCCATAACCTCAGGAATCATCCTAATGGCCGAATTGTGATTGTGTGGAGAGGAGGAGCTGAAATGGAACTAGTCTCCCAATCTGAGCAGCATATGCATTTCAAGATCCTCAAGAACATAGCTCTACTTACCTACTTTACATGTGTCTATGGGCACAATGATTTGGGTGTAGGGGTCAGCTATGGGAAATATTGGGGCAGATTGGTGATACTTTAAGAGAACCCTGGATGGTATGGGGGGACTTTAACAATGTTAGGGGCTGTGAGGATAGGTTGGGTGGGATAGCTGTAGCTGAGGCCGAGGTCAGAGACTTTAATCAGTGCCTATCTGATTGTCAGTTGGAGGAAATAAGGAAAAGTGGATGTCAGTTCACCTGGTCTAACAAACAGATCCAAGAAAACATAATCTGGAGCAAGATAGATTGGGCATTTGCCAACCAAACTTGGATCTCCAAATTCTTTGATCATACAGCAGTGTTCCTCAATGAAGGCATCTCGAATCACTCCCCTGTAGTGCTCAGGGATTTAGGGAAGTATCCACCACAGAGGAGGGCCTTTAAATACTTTAGTATGTGGAGTACATCCCCAGCCTTCATGCCCACTATCCAGGAACACTGGCAAACCACCAGTGGCTCAGCTTGAAAGCAGTGTGTGACAACTTGGGTAGACTGCAAGGTCCCTTGAAGGAGTTGAACAGATTACAATTTGCTGATATCACTACCAGAACAGAAGTGGTCAGGGCCAAGCTAGAAGAACTACAGACTGACTTACATAAGGATCCCCTCAACCCTAAACTCATAGATAAGGAGGTAGCAACTAGAAGTGAATTTGGATTTCTGTACGTGGCTAATGATAAGTTTTTAAGGCAGAAAGCTAAAGCCAGATGGCTGAACAAAGGCGACCAAAACACTGCATATTTTCATGCTAGAATCAAGAACCTATACTAATAGAATTCTCTCCATCACTACTACTACTGGGAGGTTAATAACTGAACCAGAGGGCATTCAAAATCATTTCTTGGAATACTTTCAAGAGGTCCTGGGCAGCAGGGGTTGCAATGGCCACACTCTGGATGAGACTATAGTTGTTGAGGGATACACTCTGACCCTGGGAGACCAGCTGAGGCTCATTCAACCCTTTGAGAAAACTGAGGTATGGAATGTGACGAAATCCATCCATGAGGAAGTGGCGCCGGGTCCCGATGGTTTTGGGAGCGAGTTCTTCAAAAAGGCATGGAGCAAGATGGGGGATCAAGTCACAGCAGCTCTGCTAGAATTTCTTGAAACAGGTAAACTGCTACCCAAACTTAACAGTAAGGTACTTTGCCTCATCCCAAAGCTCACCTCGCCCAACTCTGCTTTATAGACTACAGACCAATAGCTTGCTGCAATACAGTTTACAAATGTATTGCCAAAATGTTATGTAATAGAATCAAGCCTCTGCTGCCGAAACTTATCAAAGCCAACCAGAATGCTTTTGTAGATGGAAGATCCATAGTATATAACATTCTCCTCTGCCAAGATTTGATCAGATTCTACAATCGAAAGAATACCTCAGCAAGGGCCTTAATGAAAGTGGATATTAGAAAAGCTTATGATACTGTAGATTGGAACTTCCTAAAGTCTTGGCTGTGCCTACTCAACTTCCCCATGAAATTTGTTAACTGGATCATGGAGTGTGTTACCACTGTCTCCTACAAAGTTTCCATCAATGGATCCCTAACTAAGGCTATAAAGGGCGCAAGAGGGCTGCGACAGGGGGACCCTATGTCGCCTCTGCTGTTTGTAATAGTAATGGAATACCTTACCAGAAAATTGCAGCTAGCTGCTAAGGATATCCGGTTTAGATTCCACCACAGATGCAAAGCTGTGAAACTGGTGAACCTTTGCTTCGCAGATGACTTAATGTTATTCTGCAAAGGTACTACAGGAGCGGTAACAGTGGTGAAAGAGGCCCTGGACCATTTTCAAGAAGTCTCTTTGGCAGCTAATAAACAGAAATCAAATTTGTACCTGGCTGGGATCCCTAGTGCTACTGCTGATCAGATTGCGAGAATTACAGGTTTCCAGGTGGGGAGCTATCCAATGAGATACCTGGGAGTCCCCCTCTCCTCCACTAAATGGAATAGAAGCTCATGTCAGGCACTAGTGGAGAAGATCACTGCCAGAATCCGATGCTGGGCAACAAGAAATTTATCTTACGCAGGTAGGGTGTGTTTGATTAATTCTGTCCTGTTGGCGACACATGGCTATTGGGGCTCGATATTTCTACTGCCTAAGACTGTCTCAAAGGAGGTGGATAGGATATATAAAGAATTCCTTTGGGGCAAAAAATCTCATGGCAAATGCATACCTCTTGTAAATTGGGAGCGAGTTTGTTGCCCAAAGAGTAAAGGCGGACTCAATTTGCGGGATTGTGTAACTTGGAATATGGCGCTTGCTGGCAAGCAAATATGGGATATTACATTGAAGGTATCCTTATGGATCAAATGGATTAATGTAATTTACTTGAAGGATTCAAATTTCTGGGATTTCCACCCGGCTGTCGATTCATGTTGGCATTGGAGAATACTGCACAAGCTGAAAGATAGATTTAAAATGGGCTACAAGGGCAGCAGATGGCTACCGGCTATATATGGTCAGTATTCTGCCCGAACGGGTTATCTTTGGCTCAGAGGAGAACTCACAGCCTTCCGATACTGTAAAGCTATTTGGAATAGGATTAACATCCCAAAACAATCTTTTATTCTTTGGTTGATCTTACAGAAGAGAGTGCTAACTGTTGATAGGCTGCAAGCATGGGGTGTGACTGTAGATAATGGAAGATGCAAACTATGTGATGTGGCTGATGAATCTGTGGACCATATTTTCATGGCTTGCACATTTAGCCAGCAAGTGCTCGTGAGAGTCAATGCTTGGCTGCATAGTGGAATGGTTATCCAATCATTTGAGGATCTATGTTGTTGGCTGGAATGCGTGGGAAAGAAAAGGAATGCTCAGAGCTGCCTTACAGTGGCTTGTTATACCTCTGTTTTATATCACATTTGGTGTGAAAGGAATCGTAGGTTCAACGAGCAAGATGCGAAGGATGCAATGCAAATCAGTGTTATGATTAGGAAGGAAATGCAATGGAGACTCCAATCATTCTGTCACAGCAAGCGTATTGCTAGGTCTGGGTTGTTTCACACTATCAGTGTGAGCCTTGTGTACTAATTCCTATGTGTTGTGGTTAATTGATGTACAAAACTGTAATTGAGACTGTGGTAAATGGAAATTTCCTTCTACCAAAAAAAAAGTTTATGATATCTGTTACAGACAATTGTTTAAATGGTCGCCCATTTCAAATCGAGAACTAAAGTTCTCACAACCTTTATATTACAAATCTCGACACCCTTAGTTGAAGTCGAAATCTTCATTGTATAAATTTCGACATCTTTGTCCAAAGAATTTCGAGTTCTTGAAATCTTATATTAAAAATCTCGAAAGTTCATAGTTGAAGAATTTCGAAATTCTTTTTGAACTAATTTCGAAACCCTAATTTAAAGAGTTCGACATTATACTAAAGGGTTTTGAACTTTTTCTTTAGTGATACTTTAATATTATTTATATATTTTCTTCCATTTTAAAGAATCTCAAGAATATCGTTAAACTTCCTAATTAATTTAATTGCATTAATTAGTATACATATAAAGTTCTTCAAAACCTAAGAAAACCCTAGAAATTTCTAACTTTCGTAACATTCACTTCTATCTCTTTGAGGACCTAGAACTATAATACTTAAATACATTATTCTATATATATACCTCTGTTTTAAGATAACTTATATGAATGCATGAATTTATGTCAATGCATGAAATTATGATATAGGGTTTTGGTTCCTGACAGCACGCCCGTCAGATAGGGCGGAGAATACATGTCAAGTGCTTTCATATCATTTTGTGAGGCACAAGGCATCAGGAGATTTCTCACCGCACCATATTCGCCACAACAAAATGGTGTGGCCAAAAGAAAGAACCGAGTCATACTTGACATGGTTCGATCAATTTTGAAGACTAAAGAAATGCCAAAGAAGTTCTGGGCCAAGGCAGTATAATGTGTGGTTTATATTCAGAATCAGTGTCCACACAGCAACCTCGGGAGTCGAACACCACAGGAAGCATGAAGTGGCCAAAAACCGACTGTAGCACACTTCAAAATATTTGGAAGTGTGGCGTATGCACATGTGGACAAGAATAGAACCAAGCTCGACGACAAAAACAAAAAGCTCATTTTCATTGGGCACGATGAGAAGGCGACGTCCTACGACTACTTCATCCAAAAAATAAAAAGGTGACGGTCAGCCGAGATGTTCGTATTGATGAATAAAGTTCGTGGGACTGGAAGGATGAAAAAAAGACTATGACGCATGAAGAACCATTTATCATTGCACCAACATCCGCTTTGGTTTCACCCCAATAAAAGAACGAGGAGGACGAACCAAGACAACCGAGGATACGAAGCATGCATGACCTGTACAAAATACGAACAGGTTCACCTAGTTTGCTTACTGGCCGACTTTGAAGAAATTAGTTCGGAGAAGCCGTAAGAGACAAGAGATGGAAACCGGCAATGGACGAGGAGATCAAGGCGATAAAAAGGAATGACACATTGAAGCTGGTCGAGTTGTCACGCGGGCATAAACCCATAGGATTGAAATGGATTTATAAGAAGAAAATGAACGCTCAAGGAAAAATCGAGCGTTACAAGGCCAGATTGGTGGCGAAGGGCTACCGACAACTGGCAAGAATAGACTGTGATGGTCGATCTATCAAATGGACGTGAAATCTAAGTGGAATAGCAGCCGGGATACTCGAGTTGAAAAAAGCACTCTATGGGCTAAAGCAAGCGCCTCAAGCATGGACACCCGAAACGACGGATACTTCAAAAGGAATAATTTTGAGAAATGTCCATTTGAGCATGCCCTCTACATCAAACGAGGAGGGGAAATTATCATAGTCGTTCTTTACGTCAATGATCTCATTTCATTGGGAGCAGTGAAAAGATAATCAGTGATTTCAAGAAGGCGATAATGAAGGAGTTCGAGATGACGGACTTGGGACTGATGAAATATTCTTTTGGTCTCCAAAGTCTAGCAAAGGAGCGCGGGAATATTCGTGTCACAAGAAACGTACGGGATGGATATATTGAAGAAAAATAAAATGGAGGAAAGTAAACCGGTATTACATGGCGGGATATACGTCGGGTATCTGAACTGTACATCATAACGGTTTGCTCCGATACAAGATTCTTTAAGAACAAATTCGTTAAGGTCTTCATTTAAAGGCCGTCCGAGGTAATTTGTTGTTGTAGGGCGTCGAGCTTAGCATTGAACGCGGTTGTCTCGGTGACGTCATACATTTCTGGCGATTACTTTGCCGGTAATTTACCTAGAATGAGAGAGAAAAATTACTCGTAAATAATAATAATAATAATAATAATAATAATAATAATAATAAAATTTATTATTATTATTATTATTGTTATTGTTATGATAATGATGATGATGATGATGATGATGATAGAGCTAGAATATCGACGAACTATCCTACGCTCAACAAGTAAATGTACGTATCGAAAGTAGTATAGAAATGGCAAGTATTCGAGTATCGAACCCAAAGGAATTATACTTTAGAAAATCATCGTTGAAATATCCTAGTAAATATTTTTTATTGGATAAAAATATAAGAAAAGATAAACTAAATAAAAGATAAACTAAATAAAAGATAAACACAAAAACATAAAATTTGACAGTTGAGACGACTTTATGAAAGCAAAGTATCTGAGACTTCCAATCCCCAACCGAAACGACCGACAAATGTAAATAGATTAGCTATCTATTAGGTTAGGCCAGGGAGATTCCTACAACATGCGTACGAGTTCATATGATTGACGAAATTGCGCCTTATCACACGGGAGTCATAAACAACTAAGAACTAAATAGTCGGGCAAGCTTTTCTAACTACTTAACTGGAGATCGCATTAAAAACAAAATGAATCCCGCAATTAGATTTGACTCAACTCCGACGGGGCAGTTCAACCTATATCTAGCAATGAATTTATTCCGCTCGTTTATGAGTGGTCTAATCGTTCGCCCCTCTCTTGAGCGTAGCACACAATTTCTCGTAGATTATCTTAATCGCGTAGACATAATTAAAATAATAATATAGTTCGTAAACGAGTCATAACAATAGCCAAAAACAACAATACGAAAACATACAAACGATCTCCCTAGGGTTCATTTAATCTCAAATATACGGGATTAGCTACTCATATGGAAAATTTAAACAACGAATGAGAATATCAATCGGAGAACATAATATCTTTCCTGAGATTTGACTTGAGATGAATCCTTCGTTGAGTATTTTCGTGGAACGGGTGGTGGGCAAGGTGTGCTTCATCTCCTTGTAGTTGTGTGCTGCCCTTCACGAGTGAAGGTCGAGAGCCTTCGGTAGGTGAGAGCTATCAGCTTTCTACTTCAGGCACTTGAGATTATATCATCCGATAACATAAGAGGTGTGATGGCGAACTGCTTGCTTCGACACCTATGTGCGCTTGTGAGCTGCCTCCAAGTGTTGGAGAGGTGTGAGCTTGACGGAGGATCTATGAATCGATGGTAGCTGCGATCGTTTGGCTGGGGAGGTTCAGGGAGCAGCGTGCTTGAGAGTGGGTTGCTATCATCTCGTGAATGGCCTGATCAGCGTGTAGCTGGCCCTCGATGATCGTATGTGCTCGTCTGTCAGATTTTTCAGCAGTCCCCTCCCTTTTCGTTGCGTCCCAGCTCTCCTCTTTTAGAAACATAGAAGCCTTCTTCATCTCATGCGTGCGGTAGAAATCTTCAGTATCCATTTTTTCAACGACAACGCCAAAATATAGCAGCCACGAGATTGATATCACCGGTTGATCTTTATTTTTTCTGCTACCTAGCATGCGTGTGTGCCCATGTAGAAAAATGATGCCATCGATCAGCAGTTTTTCTCCTTTTGTGGCCCCAGCAATCATCTAAATGGTAATTGTATTTGAGTGGGTTGATCTGGTCTTGGGCCTGAAGGTTTTAAATGGGCTTGGAACTGATGGGCCGTGTTCACAGAAAAATTCTCCGGCAGACTGCGCAACATCGACACATGGAATAACTTTGCGCTCGGATATCCAAATTCCTATCCGTGAATTTTACCACAAAGTAAACTCGCAGACGATCGCAGGCATATAAACTTTCAATGTTTGGTATACCAAGTATGTTTATGACTAGCTTATTATTTATACCAAGTATGTTTGGTATATATACAATTGTAAAAATTGATATCAATAGTGAAAGTTCAGAATTTGATACGAAAGGATTGCAATTTGATTTCTAGAGAGAGAAACACAAAATACTTTCTCACACTAACCGAATTCTCTCTCTCAAGTCTAGATAATTCTAATCGAAAATCGAAGATTGCAATCCTAGAATCTTAGAGTTGGTAATTCAGAACCTAACAAAATACGTTTATCAATAATACAATCGATTGCCCAGAGCGAGACGACGCAAACACCGTAACGAGGGCAAACTTTTATCTTTTAATATTTCATTTTCGGCAATTTGTTCTTTCAAGTCGTTGTCGTCTTCATTTATTAATATGCTAGCGTAATTTCTATAGTGATTAAAGCCATGTTAGGTCGGATTATGACTACGTACTAATGCTATTCGTATTTTATTTAATCTCTGAGTCTGTATATGTATTCCTTGTTTGTGCTTCATGTGCGTGCATATGGTCGGCCTTCATGCGTATGATCATTGATTGATTTATGAGACGGACAAGTGATTATACCGATTAGAAAACATTGAATACCACTGTAAAACTGAGATGGAATTCGGTTTCGTACGTGTGTCATCGCCTTAACTCGGGGAATTTCATAAAGATCTAATGCATGTATAGGAACTACAGTCATACGGACATATAATTGATTGGTTCTCTATTTACGTAGGGTTGCTATTGCGGGACAAACTAATCTATCTAGAATTTTATTTTGCATGAAGACGTAGAATAATTCGTGCCAAGCATGTGGCTTGATCATGTCGCCGCCAATTGCTCTATCCTCACCAATTTCTTTGGCGTCTAATATAAAGTTTGCGTTTTATCTCCTTTATCAAATCATGAAAACAATAAGTTCATTTAGGTTAAATTAGAATTAGAATTAATATCTTAGAACTAACTGAGCTGTCGCTCGTAGATAGATACTCAAACTTCGTTCGTTTTACTACTTGCACGACCTAATATACTTGCTAGTATTCGAGCGTGTCAGTATAAGACTTGTACATCAGTTCAGCAGTTGGCCGGTGTTCAGTCCAGTACAGAATTAGTCAGGCACCAACCGAGCAATCAGTGACTGGCCTATCGGCCAGTCAGGTGCCGAACCTGTCCTGACCGACCAATATCAGTCCTAATCGGTCAGTCTTGGACCAGTATCAATCCTTAGATGGACCAATCGACCAGTAGCAGTACCACTAACCAAACCAGTCCTAACAGGTTGACCAGCTTTTACCGGGTGTTGACATACCCGGCTTTACGCCTTGAGCTGATATTTGATATCTATTTTCGTACCGAGCTCACCTAGATACTTAATTAAATATGATAGTACCACAATACTTTGTATTTACCAAAATTAAATTGCTAGATATTATAATCCACAAATTTTGATGGCGAAGATTTACTTGGAAGTTACATATCTTTTCCTTAAGCTAAAATAAAGAAAAATAGTCAAATACACACGCGAAAAATGATTATGAAAAAGAAAAAGAACAAGAAAGTATTGGGAATAAAGTATATGATACGGACTCCAAGTCTAACACAAAAGCTTTCAATACTTTATTCTTTTATGCTTAATAATAATCACTAATAAAGAAACAACATAGGGTCGAATATTTACAAAACTACTCTCTCTAAAATCTCTCTCAAGCAATCGTCTCCCTCATCGTCAGAAACCCTAAATCGAAGAACACCACTTCCTCCCCCTCACCCTCAACTCAAAATATATTTCTGTTTTTTTGTTCGTCCTTTTCCCTTTCGTTTTGTGCTAGTTGCTTCCGTTCTGTGTTTCCCTGCCTCTTTGTTGTGTTGTCGATGGTTGTTAGGTGTGCGTGCTTCATGTTTTTGCTGTGTTTGTTTGCTCGTTTCTAATTTTGTTCGTCTGCTTTTTTGCTTTTGTATGTTTGTCACGTTTGTTGATGTTTGGTCGTCTCTCTGCCACCCATGCCGCAGTCCACCTCCGCCAACATCCCACCTCCACCTCGCAGTTGTCAGCTTTGAGTTCCCCGTAGTGGGATCTTGTCTCTCCCGACCTTCGGGTCGGGAGCCTTTCTCCCTTGTGGAGCCACCAGTCCGATGAAGACAGAACCCAGAAGTCGATGACCTAAGAAAGTAAAGGGTGTTATAGATTTAGCTTAATAGCTTTTTCGTGGTATGTTCTTTAACTCTGGGCTTTAGATAATGGGATTTGTTTTCTGCCGGTTTTTGTCCCTTGTGGACCTTTTTCTCCTCTCGTAGGAGTGTTGTGCCCTCTTGTATTGTGCTTGTTTGTGAGCCTTTATTCTCTCGATTGGCGATGTACCGGTGAGATCCTTTGGGCTATTTAGCCCTTGTATCCTTGTTAATTAATGAAAGCTATCGTTTCGAAAAAAAAATAAACAATATAGCACCAACCAAAACTAGCCTCGGTTACCAAACTAATGTGATACCAAACCAAGGATTGTCCCCAATGATTTGAATTAGACAGATAAAAACTAGACTTGCTTGCAACAAATAAGATTAATACGAGACCAACCTCATCGATTTTCAAGACCAAAAAACGAAAAAAAAATTATGATAGAATCCAATCATCAACAACTTAGCAACAGCACTGAAACGAATCGAACGCCCTTTATTACACAGAAAGACGAAATGTCATATCGTGTTTGTCATCTTTAGAATATGCATATGCGTAATGGGCTTTTACCATCATCGACTCCATCATCAAACACAATCGCGACCTTCCCCATAACCATCCTATCCTTGAGAGCACCAAAAGCAAGATTCGCCTGGTAAAAGTTTCAAAACAACACAAATCCTTCAATCACAAGAAATCTATTCAGACTTACGGCAAGCAATAACATAGTCTTTAATTAAACATTTTCTTCGATTTTTGACCTGCGAGAGTTTGTACGTCTTGGAAATATTGATAGCGATCAAGCCCTTCAACAACCCAGACAGTAACTCCTTCATCGAATCTTCGAATGCATGAGGCCAATGAGTGTTATAGGTTCCAATGTATATTCCATGTATCGTCCAGTTCTAAATATATCAAAAGACATAAACATATGTTATATATAAAGACTTCAAATATCGACGAAATTAACCAAAGATAAAAAACGATCGTATAGATAAGCGTATCAGCGTACGTGAAAAGGGCGGTTTTTGCAGAGATAAAAGGTTCTTGACCACTGGCGAACCCTATGATGCATATGCTAGCACCCACATTCAGTAGAGTCGAGCACTCTTCACTTACTTTCCCCCCGACCGGGTCGTAGAGTACGTCAACTCCTTCGAGGCTTTTCGGTTCTAGAAACTTCTTAACACCTTCGAGAATGTTCTCTTTGTCGGTAACCACATGGTCCACGCCCATCGACCCCATGTACTTCGCCTTCTCATCTCCTCTGTCAAGTTAATTAGCAACAACCCACAAACTCAAAACACTACTAATTATTGCTATACACAAATTTAGTTAAAATAGGATCGACCGTCTAATGACCTTACGGCTGCAATAACAATGGCACCACAGATCTTCCCAATTTGTACCGCAGCAGAACCTACTCCTCCAGCCGCTCCAAGAACCAACAATACCTAATCGTCGTCCATTATTTTTTTAGGGTTTTTTCTTTAATCATATAATACTCAAACTTAGATCTTTGTTCTTTTCTTCCAAACGAGCAACTCATAATAAGCCTTAAAAAAGAACTTATAATACCTGACCAGCACGTAATTGTGCTCTTCGAACAAGTGCAAAGTGTGATGTTCCATACACGCCGGTGAGTGCACCAGCGGCGACCAAGTCAACTCCCTCGGGCACAAGAAACCTGTATCGATTCGATCAAAGAGTCAGAATTTGTATATGATATAGAGATATAGCAATTAGACTTTGGAATACTTCATATGTACTTGTAGATAAGGCATTGTTGTTTGTCCGTGACACGATAGGGACATCTGAATTAAGTATAAAGTAGGGCTGTTTTGTACCATTTCTTTACCTCTTGATAAAACTGTTAATTAATATATTAATGTGTGCTAGTATTGGCACCCGGGGTGAAAATAACTTTGGAATTTTACAAGTTAATTATATTCATTTTTGTCGTACATTTTATTCAACAATAATATTTTTAGTACTTTTTTTTCATTAATCCTTCAATTCAGAGTATGATTGCACAAACGAATTGAATCGAGTCTAATACCACAATATTCTATTTGTATTCGGATGACAATCGAATATAAATACGAATATTCGAATGCTTAATCTAATCATAAACTCGCGTATTCGTAATATTCGAATCAAATATTTAAATACTCGAATATGGATTATATCTGAGTATTTATCTCTATATTTAATAAAAATATAAATATTATTACATTTAAAATATATTTTTAAACGATATTGTAATATATTATGTATGAGTGTTACTATTTGCAACCCCTTCGAGGGTGAAAACAAATATTGGAAATGGTACAGCTTTAAAAATTTTATCCTCCATCAATGGGGTAAGTTTTAAATTTTAATTACATTACATTTATTTCATTATGCAACGGAAATTTACACAGTTTTAAATAAATATTAATTTTGTAATTTTTGTTTGAACTTAGTTCTACCCGTACCACTTAGAAATAAACAAAACTTCTAAATTTATAGATATTATGCTTTGATTTTTCTATAAGAATCTTTCTTATAGGTTGAAGTACAATAAAAACAAGATTAAAAACCTTGACATAAATTTGTTTAATAAGTATGTAGAATTAATAATAGTTGTAATGTGATAATTTCATAGCGTGACAGAATTTAATATATAGTTATAAAACCTTCAAAAACTTATCTACAGATAATTAATAAATAATGGAGATAATTAGGCATAATAACTAATAACTATCAGTAATAAAGATTGGATTGAAAGAACGACATCTGTTGATATTGAAAATTGAAAATTTTACATTTTTGTAATAAATTTAGTGTTATAATTAATTAGTGGGTGTATAAACCAATTGCGGGTTCCATCTTATATTTAGTTTTTGATTTAACAAAATACAATTTTTAAGATAGTGTTGAATTAAAATATGCTATAAGTAATATATCGAATGATATATTATTGATAAGTTAGGAATTTATATTATTTCTATACCCCATAAAAGCGTGTTTTCAATCGTTATTTACCTATAATCTCCTCAATATCCTATTTTACGTTTAGATTTATTTTTCGACAGATATCCGAGCAAACGAGATCGACAAAAGGAGAATAAGATCAATTTTGGAACGATTTGAATCTACGAGGATCTTTTTGCAATATTCTACATTGCTTGGGCAAAACTTGCAAATTGACCAGATTTTATTATTTTGAATAGAAGATAACGTGAAGCAAGTTAAGGAGAGAGAGAGATACTTGGTCCAAGAATCATGCAACAAAGGAGGAAATATTCAAATACAATTAAGAGGTCAAGTATTATCAAATCTGGGAAAGAAAGTCGGTTACCCTCCCTATAGATATACCACGCACGGCAGAAATAAAAGGAGAGGAGCTTGGCAGCGAATGCAGCGAATAATATATAGAGCTTGAGCGAAGCGACGGCTAAAATAAAAGAAGCCTATCGACGGCTGCGAGGACTTTTGACGGCGAAGAGCGAGACAAGTCGAGCACCGAAAAAGGGCGAATTTCTTATCTTTTAATATTTCGTTTTTGACAATGTTTTCTTTCGATTCGTTGTCGTTTTCGTATAATATGCTAGCGTAATTTCTTTTGTGATTGAGGCCGTGTGAGGCCGGATTCTGACTACATATTAATGCAATTATTATTTTATTTACGTATAGGAACTACAGTCATATAGACATATAGTTGATTGGTTCTCTATTTACGTAGGGTTGCTATTGCGGGACAAACGGTAGCACATATGTTAGAAAATTCTACCTTGACTATGATTCATATTGATTAGATAGATTAGCTTGCATGAAGACGTAGGAATAATTCGTGCCGAGCATGTGTCTTAATCGCGTCGTCGTCAACTGCTCTATGCTATCTGTTTTATTTTATAATTTGCGTCTTTTATCTCTTTTATCAAATCATCAAAACTATAAAAATTCCTTTAGTCTAAATTAGAATTAAGAATATTTTCTTAGAATTAATCGAGCTGTCTTCGTGGATCGATACTCGGACTTCGTCCGTTTTACTACTTGCACGACCTAGTACACTTGCTAGTATTTGAGCGTGTCAAGTTTTTGGCGCCGTTGCTGGGGACAGGAATATTATTAATTTTAGGATTTATTCTGATTATTAGTTTAGACCTTTTAGTTATTTATATATTATTATTATTATTATTTTATTATTTTTATATATATCGATACTCTCATCTTTCTCGATTGTGTTTTGTAGAATAAAGGATGCATCGACACTCGCAATATTCTCACGAGACTTATGCGACATGCGATGATGAACTGGAGTGCGATTTTTGCGGATGCCGACATCTCACTAGTCAATGCAAGTACAATCATTACAAGCCTCCACGATCGTGGTATGATGGACGATGGGAGAATTGCTACTCTTACACCGGCGATTATTCACATTCTCGCTCGTATGATTACTTTACTCCACCTCAAAAAGAAAAAGCCGCTTGGGAGATAGCGCTCGAAAAGATGGCAGTGTCATATGAGCCACCATTAATTGAAAGACATGCCCAACAACAGATTACTCCACCTCAAAAAGAAAAAGCTGCTTGGGAGATAGCGCTCGAGAAGATGGTAGTGATACAAGAAGACAGTAGTCGTACAACTACTTCTACGAGTTTTCAGAGTCTAAAAGCAGAGTTGGAGAATCTGACGGTCCAATTGGAAAATCTCAAAAAGGTTGTGTCTGAACGCGAACAAGAAGTACCTTCGAGCCACATTGAGTCTACTCCAGAAGAGGACATAGAAGCCATTCCATTGAATTGTTAAATAACTCAAGAACCGGTGTTGTAACCAAGTGACACTAACGATGAGATCGAGTTAGAAAAAACCGATCAACCCGCAGAGGCTACTGTAGATTTAGCTCCAGCAGAGCCCAGTCTCCAAGAAGTTATTGAGGATGCTATTTTTTCCATGTAGTTGGAGGATCACCAAGAAACTAGTGCGAATGAAAGCGCGAATTTCGCAGTATATGATGTCGTGGAAAAAAGAAAGATGGAGCCCGAGACTTTCGATCCGATTCTACGCTTGGTGATGGGGTCACCGTATCTTTCAGATGGCATATTCGCTGAGGAATTCATTAAGGCATTGATGACCTTTGATTTTGATATTATTTGGAGCTGAAAGTCGACCAATGGAGAGAGTTTAAAGATTGCGACCACGCAAAGCTGTACCATTCTGAGATCAAACTTCCCTCCAAAAAGATGAAATCAAGGTGTTTAGTACTTCTACTGAACATACAGAGTCGTGGACCTTCAAGGCGAACAAGAGTCGAGCTAACGACTATAAAAACAGCGCTTCTTGGAAGGAAACCCAAGGCGTATCGATGCATATATATTATTTTATATTTTAGTCGTATTTACTTATATCCTATTTTTGTCTAATAAAAATTCGCTCTCACTATGTCGCTTAATCACATTCTCTCGCAGACTCGTAACCAGTTTGGGGGTTGCCCGTCCGCGATGGTTCCTTGTTTACCGTGGATCAACCAAGTCTTCTGCATCGATCGACGTAAAATTCAGGGCAGTGTCGCTTCAACTCTCTCTTTGCTTTTAGTTTAGACATTGAGGACAATGTGCTATTTAGTTTAGGGGTGGGAAGCGACACATGCTAGATTTAGTATGCTTAAATGTTTAGGTGTCGATGTGTCTCGGTCTGTTTAGTGGGGTATAACTGATGAAAGTTGCGATTTGACGTCATCTGAGGAATCTCCTGTCTATGATGAAATTTTTTTAAAATTCTATCGTGTCGTGATATGATTCGACGAGTTGAGTGTGATAGTCTTGCATGTTGCATTGTCGTGATATTAGCATGATTATTTGGCTACATTGACTGCTTTAGGAGAATATTGCGTATCATGAAGCACAAATCCGGTTATATATGTGAGTTCTTGAGCCTTCAGAGATAAATTCAGAGCAACTCATTATGCTCGGTGTTTATTCTTGTGTGACACGCATGGACTGAATATTTTCGAACGTGCTTTGTTATGCATGTCAATGGTTATTATGTGGATTTTGTATGCGAAAATGAGAAGGACACTGGGATTGAGTCATTGGCCTAAATATTTTCCCTGCCTTACGTCTTTACCACGTAGTGAGCCCCTTTGAGCCTTCTTTGACTGATTTGTTGATTTGGAGCCCAGATATTTAGCCCGATTGCCACATATATAGCCTATACGACCCCAATGAACGTGTTAATTTATCGATATCGTGAAAAGTGGCTTGTTGGTTGAGAAGGAGCCAATCGTCGATGCATGTTAGTTATGAACTCGTCCTATGATATAGATCTCTCGCCGTAGTATTGCACCGGACTAGAAACCTCTCCCTTCGATAAGACGTACAAAAAGAAAATGATACGAGGGGCTGGTTCGAAAAAAAGGAAAAAAAAGAAGAGAAAAAAAAGAGAAAAGCGAAGAAAAACGAAAAAAAAAGTGAGCGAGAAGAGCTAGAAAAGGAAAAAGGATGAGCGAGTGAAAAATAAGCACGGCGTTACAAGAGCGAAATAAGTGGTGAGCGATTCAATGATTGACACGTTTGATACTTTTAGTTCACTTTCCATATGACGCACCCTTCAAAATCCAAGCCCCATTACGACCCTTTTATGAAAGACCCCTTGATTCGTGCATGACTTCTACTATGTGACTATGATGTGATATTTTTGCAAGCATAGAGTAATATCTTTTCATGTCGTGAATTGAGCGTCGTTATACAGATCTCTCTGAAAACACCGAGCGACTTGAGTGATCCTTGTGAGAGTTGTAGATTGATGCGTGGTATAATTCTAGAAATGTCTTTCAGACTATGATAAGATTGCGACCTATTACCTCATGCCTCGTGTCGTGAATAGATCGTTCATTAGTTGATGATTTTACGTTTTCTGAGATGAAACATGAGAATTTCATTGACTGATGTTCTAGGTCCTAACTTAAATTGGTTTTTATTTCGCTTTTATGATCGAGGACGATCGAAGCTAGTTTGGGGGTTGTTGATAAGTTAGGAATTTATATTATTTTTATACCCCATAAAAGTGTGTTTTCAATTGCTATTTACGTATAATCTCCTCGATATCCTATATTTACGTTTAGATTTATTTTTCGACAGATATCCGAGCAAATGAGATCGACAAAAGGAGAATAAGATCAATTTTGGAACGATTTGAATCTTCGAGGATCTTCTTTCAATATTCTACATTGCTTGGGCAAAACTTGCAAATTGACCAGATTTTATTATTTTGAATAGAAGATCACGTGAAGCAAGTTAAGGAGAGAGAGATACTTGGTCCAAGAATCATGCGACAAAGGAGGAAATATTCAAATACAATTAAGAGGTCAAATATTATCAAATCTGGGAAAGAAAGTCGGCTACCCTCCCTATAGATAGACCACGCACGGCAGAAATAAAAGGAGAGGAGCTTGGCAGCGAATGCAGCGAATAATATATAGAGCTTGAGCGGAGCGACGGCTAAAATAAAAGAAGCCTATCGACGGCTGCGAGGACTTTTGACGGCGAAGAGCGAGACAAGTCGAGCACCGAAAAAGGGCGAATTTCTTATCTTTTAATATTTCGTTTTTGACAATGTTTTCTTTCGATTCGTTGTCGTTTTCGTATAATATGCTAGCGTAATTTCTTTTGTGATTGAGGCCGTGTGAGGCCGGATTATGGCTACGTATTAATGTATTATTTTATTTAATCATATGATTTGAGTTACGTACTCTTCGTTTGTGCTTCATATGCGTACGTGTGATTGGCCTCCATGCGTATGATTATTGATTGGTTTATGAGACGGAAAAAGTGATTAGACCGATCAGAACGAAACATTAAATACCACTACGTAAAACCGACCAGAGATGGAATTCGGTTTCGTATGTGTGGTTTCCGATAATTTAGGCGCCGAAAGCGTTTAAACTCGGGGAATTTCATAAAGATCGAATGCACGTATAGGAACTACAGTCATATAGACATATAGTTGATTGGTTCTCTATTTACGTAGGGTTGCTATTGCGGGACAAACGAATTGCACGTATGTTAGAAAAATTCTACCTTGACTATGATTCATATTGATTAGATAGATTAGATTGCATGAAGACGTAGGAATAATTCGTGCCGAGCATGTGTCTTAATCGCGTCGTCGTCAACTGCTCTATCCTATCCTTTTTTATTTGCTTTTATTTTGTTATTTACGTCTTATATCTTTTATCAAATCATCAAAACTATAAAAATTCCTTTAGTCTAAATTAGAATTAACAATATTTTCTTAGAACTAATCGAGCTGTCTTCATGGATCGATACTCGGACTTTGTCCGTTTTACTATTTGCACGACCTAGTACATTTGCTAGTATTTGAGCGTGTCAATTATATGTAAATATAAATGGGCTTGTTGATTTCGAAGTTTGGGCTATAATATTTATTGGGCTCTAATATTGTAAACATTCTTAATGGTTATTAAATTACTAGTATTGATAGTATATTAAAATATAAATATATCTATATATATTAAATTATTCGAATCGAATAATTCGCTTAATATTCGAATCGAATATTTTGATTTCATATTCGTATTCGGATATTTTTGGAATAAAAAAAATTCTTATTCGGATTCATATTTTAAATATTCGAATTCGAATCTTAAAATTTCAAATTGAATCGCGAATCGAACAAAAAAATTCGATTCGCTTGCTACCCTAATTCAGAGTAATTGTGCTGATGCCATTAAATTCATCCTGTGGGACCCACTCGTTCCAATACTACCTGTTAAATTAATCTAAAAAATATTAATATCTAACTTATTTTATAAAAATAAAAATATATATAGTCTTTTTTTCATCATAAACAGATGAACTTGAAATAATACAGAAAACTATTATGTAAAGATTAATATTATTATCTAAAATTTTGGGCCATGATAGTCGGTGTGGAATACCCGTTCATAGAATTAGATTTTCACATAGTACAACATAACACGTTCTCATCTTTACTTTTTCAAAATATTAAAACATTAAATAAAATATTTTATAGTTGTGATATTGTTGACGTTCTTTTTTTTAATTTATACATTACGATTGCTTGAGACAAATTGCTTATTGAAGAATTTGTCAAGAAATATAGTTCATACAAAGTATTTTTACTACCTACATAGAGTGTGACAAACAGCAAACAAATAATTTTTTTTTTTCTGAAAAAACATTCAAATATATTAAAATAAACAGAAAATAGACCACTATCTTAGGATTAATATATATTTAAAATTTTGACTTGTAACTTCTTTATATTTTTAGAAGTTAGAAAATTATATAATGTATGATTGTATCCCGTGACCAAGCCCATAATAGCATGAGTTACACATCTGTTTAATAAATGTGTAGAAAGAATAACTTAAAGTAAATAGTAGTTATCACTTATCACATCCTCAATAGCATGAGTTATCTACTATAGACGTTTTAATCGTACACATCTGTTTAATAAATGTGTAGAAAGAATAATTTAAAGTAAGTTGTCACATCCTCAATATTATCTAATATCACTTTTTATAATAAATTGAGTGTCATAATAATTAGGGGAAATTTCGATTCAGTACCTACTAAGCAACTTTGTAAAGCATTCAGTCCCTGTCAGAAGCCCCATTAGTTTAAAGGACCAACTATTTCAAAAATGGCAGAGAAAAGGACTAAAAATATGTATTGACGAAAAGACCCTTCCCAACATACTGTAAGTGTTATTTTCTGGCGATTTTCTGTTATGATGTTAGACTATATTGTTATAAACACCTGGTAAACTGTTATTTTCCATCCCTTATTTGTTACTATGATGCAGAAAATTGTTACGACAAAGAATATTTATTTTATGAATCTCGTTTCTACAGTAAATCAAAATCCGACGCAATTCCGAATCGTTTTTACAGTAAACCGAAATTTCGAGTGCCCATTAACCAACCAATTTTGGCATGTAAGGTATGATATATTGTGGTATTCACGACGCAAGATGTAAGATTTGTAATGAATTTTATTTTAGGGTTCTAATTTGCGAAAATAAGATTAAATCAAAACCGTTTTGAGCAACAATTACATCTAATATGTATAAATTCGAAGTACCCATAGTATGGACACCTCGGTGCGGCTCATTATTTGCTCTTTCGTTCGACCTTCATCTTTCAATTTCGCGAAATACGAACGACCCCAATAATTTGGGTATATTTTTACTGTGTCCAAATTGTTGCTCGAAGTGCCAAATCTGTTACCTTTTATGCCAAAATCGTTACTAGGTCTGTCAAGACCGTTATTAAACTAAACTTAATTGTTACCATGTGTAGTGTTCTAATTTGCGAAAATAAGATGAAATCAAGCCGTTTTTGGTAACGATTACATCTAATATGTATAAAGTCGAAGTACCCATAGAATGGAAGCTCGGAGCAGCACATTGTTTGGTCGTTCGTCCGACGTTCATCTTTTAATTTCGCGAAAATACGGTCGATCCCAATAATTTGGATATATTTTTAGTGTCATCAAAGTTGTTACTCAGTCTACGAAACTCGTTACTGTATGTCCCAAACCCGTTATTTAACTGTAATTAATTGGTACCATGTTTAGGGTTCTAATTTGAGAAAATAAGATGAAATCAAAGTCGTTGTTGGTAACGATCACAGTTAATATGTATAAATTAGAAGATGAGCAGCTCGGTGCGGCACGTTTTTGCTCGTTCTTCCGACGTTCATCTTTTATATGCACAAAGTCAAGAATCGAATCTTGTATTGTTGACATAGTGGGGACCATGGATACTGTCAAAGGCAGTAAATGAAGAAGAGAGATGTTTTTTCTTGATGAAATGTGGTTTAGAGGAAAGTGTGGTGTCTTTTTTTTTCGCATTCGCGGGTTTTGTAAAATTTTTGGGTTCTGTTACTAGTTCCTTCATTTCTGTTACTAAGTTGCCCACATCTGTGTTACTAAATTGGCATTGATCCTTCTGGCAAGAAAACCATAATCAGATGAATTTTCCCGCCAGAGATGAAATAAAATCAGGCGTAGATGGTCTGTTACCCGTATGTGTAAATTTGTTACTAATTATACGTTAAACTGTTACTGCGTCAAATCAGTAAACAACACATGTTTAGCTATTAAATTGTTATTGAAACAGCGTTATCTGTTACTCGTCACGTATTGTCTTGTTATTTCTTAATGGCTTCCTGTTACTATTTCCGTTAATTTGTTACTCGTTACACATTGAACTGTTACCGATTGACATCTGTAGGAAACACAAGGTTTACGTTCAAGATTAATCGAAGATTTCATCAACTTTGTTGAATCACTTATGTTACGTCGACCATTTGGACTGTAAAATAATGAGCAATCGGTCGTAGCTTCCCGTTTTGTGTACGTACAATCAATCCGTAGAAGCATGATCATCCTCTCAAGAAGAATGTTACTTATTTTTCACACTATACTTCAACTTCTTCAATTCCTACATAACATCCACGAACATCATAACCATAAACTAAAAGATATTCATCAGCCACTTAGTAAATTTATATATTATAGTGAATGCAGAGTGTTTGCAGTATAAAATTTGAAAATAATAAACTAAACTAAATATATATTAAATTGTTATTGAAACGGCATTATCTGTTACTCGTCACGTATTGTCTTGTTATTTTTTTAATGGCTTCCTGTTACTATTTCCGTTAATTTGTTACTCGTTACACATTGAACTGTTACCGATTGACATCTGTAGGAAACACAAGGTTTACGTTCAAGATTAATCGAAGATTTCATCAACTTTTTTGAATCACTTATGTTACGTCGACCATTTGGACTATAAAATAATGAGCAATCGATCGTAGCTTCCCGTTTTGTGTACGTAGAATCAATCCGTAGAAGCATGATCATCCTCTCAAGAAGAATGTTACTTATTTTTCACACTATATTTCAACTTTTTCAATTCCTACATAACCTCCACGAAAATCATAACCATAAACTAAAAGATATTCATCAGCCACTTAGTGAATTCGCAGTATATAATTTGAAAATAATAAACTAAACTAAATACTTGTTAAATTGTTACTGAAACGGCGATATCTGTTACTAGTCACGTATTGACCTGTTATATATTTAATATCTTCCTGTTAATGTACCGGTTAATTTGTTACTCGTTACACATTGAACTGTTACCGATTATCTTCCGTAGAAAACACAAGGTTTACGGATAGATTAATCGAACATGTCATCAACTTTTTTGAATCAATTAGGTTACGTCGACCACTTGGACTGTACAATAACGAGCAATAGATCGTATCTTCCCGTTTTGTGTACGTAGAATCACTCCGTGGAAGCATGATCATCCTCTCAAGAAGAATGTTACTTATTTTTCACACTATACTTCAACTTCTTCCTTGCCTACATAACCTTCACGAAAATCATAACCATAAATTAAAAGATATTCATCAGCCTCTTCGTCAATTTATATATTATAGTGAATTCGCAGTATAAAATTTGAAAATAATAAACTAAACTAAATACTTGTTAAATTGTTACTGCAACGGCGATATCTGTTACTAGTCACGTATTGACCTGTTACTTATTTAATGTCTTCATGTTACTGTACCGGTTAATTTGTTACTCGTTACACATTGAACTGTTACCGATTGAACTGTTAATGTCTTCGTCGCAGTTTTCTTCGATTTCTTGGCCATTGTCGTCGTGGGTTGGCTCGCTGCTCGTGGTCGCTTCTGGACGTCGTTGCTGTTCGTGGGATGGCTCGCTGGTAATGGTCGCCGCTGCTCCTCGTCGCTGCAACTCGGATGGCTCGCTGCTTTCTTGGATTTCTTCGCCATTATCGTCGTCGCGGGTTTCTTCGCTGCTTGTCGTCCCTGCTGGAGTTCATCGTTGCTCGTCGTCGCTGCTCGCCAACGTCGCCGGCTCGTCGTCGCTGCTAGTTCGTTCTTCGACTAGGGTTATCAATTTGGGGATATCGTCTCCAAGAAATCGTCAATATACGTCTTCAAGGCTAGGGTTACTATTTGTGCTATATTGGTTACTTAAATTGCATTATTTGTTACCCAGATATCGTCTCCAAGAAATCTTCAATATACGTCGCATAAATTTTTTTTTACAATAATGTTACTACATCGGTTATATCCGTTACTGTGTCAGTCAATAATGTTACTATTTGTGCTATATTGGTTACTTAAATTGCATTATTTGTTTTTTTTTTTTTTTTTTTTTGGTAAACCGATCTGATTCATTTACCACTGCGCACAAGGATACAATGTTCACATCTTACAAGAACTATATCCTAAAAATTCGGATATACACATATACGATTAACCAGATCTACTCCAGAAGTATGCTTCAGCTGGGCAATTGATTGAACTTTCCATTTCAACTCTTGCGCACTAGCATGAACTAGCTGCTCCAGTGATTGTTCACCCACCCCATGCACTCGCCGATTTCTCTCCCTCCACAGTTGATATGCCATCGAAGCAAAGCCTGCAATGCAAGCACGAACCTGGAGTTGTTTTCTGCCCCCCATACGCAGCAGCCAACTCACCATTTCATCAAATGTTAAAAATGGAATCTCAATATTTGTTGCATTATTTGTTGCCCAGATATCGTCTTCAAGAAATCTTCAGTATACGTCGCATAAAAATTTTTTATCCAAAATTGTTACTAAAGTTGTTATATCTGTTACTCTTTTAGTTGTATATGTTACTATTCGTGCTATATTGGTTACTTTTGTTGCATTATTTGTTACCCAGATATCGTCTTCACGAAATGTTCAATATACGTCTCAAAAAAAAAATTCATTCAAAATTCTTCGCCACTTCTTTCGTAAACTCAATAATTCTCGTTCATTATTAAGACCCATGATCAAATTCACTCAGTTCCTCTTAATCGGCCATTAAATTCGATATTTGGTCCAATTTAAATTCGCGTTCTCTCGAAGTGGAATTTCGACATTATTTCTTCTTATACTCTAAATTAATCGTTTATTTTAACTACCCATGAGGAAACGAAGTAGATCCCATCTTATTTGCACCTTAACATCGACATGTCAGTCTGTTATAGACTCCTCACACCAACCCTAGATCAAACGATGGAGACGATGGCAAACAGCTGTAATTTTTGCCAACTACGAAGGACAGATTTGTCATTTCCCGTCACCTGGGTCCTTTAAACTTAGGTTTTCGTTACTTAGGTCCTTCAGCCTAATTTAAAAACTTATGGGGCCTGAACTATATTTGAAAATACTAAATGGGTACTGAACCGAAATTACCCCTAATAATTAAGTGGTGTAATAAACAATGGGTGATAATAATGAGGTCTAAATAGAATTCTAAGGGGTGTGAAAAGAATTACTCCTATATTAATTTAGCAATCTTGACCAGATACATGGATCAAACCTTAGAAATAGGTTCAAGTTCGAGTTTCAGTGAGGCATGTTTGAAGGTCAAGTATGTAATTCAACAAGTATCTCTTAAAATTCATGTCTACATTTATCCAAGCGTCTAGCACATACAAGTGGTGGTATGATGAGTCAAATGTATCACACCTTCATCGAGTAAAAACCGTAGTAAAATCGAGTGTGATAATGTAGCATCTCAAAGTAAAAAATTCCAGCAAATAAAATCGCAAGACGCTTCTTCACTACTTTTTTTTGTACGACTGCGCTTCCGCCAACACAACAAAAACCCTATGCATTCACCGTTCATCCCCAATCATAATCATCAGTTCATATACTCATTATAATTCACACCGAGGGATTTGATTCTATTTCTTTTTATTCGAGAATATAAGAAGCTGCTAACCTAATAACCCCAAGAGAAAAGGGAGTGAACAGTTCAAAAAAGTACTTACAACTCGAACTCGTCGGCCACAACGAACTCAGCAAAAGCCCCAGCATAAGCGTACGAACAAACCCTATCCCCGACCTTAAACTTGGTAACACTGGGGCGTACGGCATCGACGGTCCCAGAGTAATCGGAGCCAGGAATGGATCCAAGGTATGGCAACGCCTCCCTGTGGTCCCCTCGAACCACCGTAAAGGTGCCGAAGTTAACGCTCGTGCCTCGAATACGAATACGGACCGACGTGGGCGATTCGACCCGAGGAATCGGGTGGGTCTTCGACAGACTCAGAGAGAGCTCTCGGATCCGATGGGGACCATCGGGTCGCCGGGCTTTATCCACAACAATGCCTCCATATGCTATGCCAAAGCTAGCTAGTTACTATGATTTGTTAGTGTTAGTGAACCGATACGAGAAAAGATGGTTGGCCACAGCGCCGTTGTTAATGTTGAGCATTCAGCATTGACAATGTTGGGGTAACATTCTAGCCAACATTGTTGGTCGGGAATGTTCCTTTTTTCTCTGTTTTATCTTCCATGCCCAAAACTAACTTTACTGCTGACATGGCATTTTATTAGCAATGTGCAGGTTATGGATAAGAGATTGAATGCTTCAAACCGTGTGGAAGAAGCGTAGACGAGCTTGAGCAAAAATAGGAAGAGTGGATGCTAAAAATAGGAAGCTTGAAGAACAAGTAGAGACTGAGCTCTTGGAACTGACCAAATCAACTCCCAACGATCACTAACTGTCCAAATACTCTTAGTGGACGTTAGTGGACGTTGTGGGAAGTGGCTAAGACAAGAGGCGAAGTCTTGGACAAATCAAAGGAGTATTTAAAGTCGAAGACTTAACCATTTTGGTATACGACGAACACGAGCGAAAATCAGAGCAGTTTGAGCGAGAGTTATTTTCTTGAAAGAGTTTTCTTTTTAGTCTAGTGGTTGCTGAAGTGTGTGTTCGTTTCGTTTTTATCACTAAGTTTCTATCATTTCCGCTGTGCTTTAAAAGTGAGTTCGAGTGTTAACCCAACATCACGTCCAACATCAGTTTATCACTTAGCGATTTTTATCCATTGTGTAAGGGACCGCCTTCAAAGTGGTATCAGAGCCAACGCTTGACGTCACTAAGCGCTTAAAATCCTCTACAATGGATATTACCAGTTCCAACAACATCGGCAAAGTCCCTGTTCTTGACGGCACCAACTATGCGTATTGGAAGGTCCGAGTTCGTCAGTGTATCAAGTCAATCGACGTGCGATCATGGGAAGCAGTACTTCACGGGTATACCCCACCAAGGACAGAACCTGATGCAGATGGCGAGGTTGTCGACAAACCGGTTGAACTATGGTCGGCAGCCGAGCGAAGCCTAGCTGAATTCAATGACAAGGCTCTCAACGCCATTTTATCCACGGTGGATATCTTCATGTTTAAGATAATCCAGAACTGTACAACGGCCAAGAATGCGTGGGATCTGCTCGAGAGGTATTGTGAAGGTGATACAACGGTGCGAGAAACCAAACTACGCCTCCTCTTAAGCCAATTCGAGAATATCAGAATGAAGGAAGACGAGGATATTACGACGTACTTTGGGAAGCTTTTGACCATCTCCAGCGAGTGTGCCAGCCTAGGAGATCCCCTGTCAAACAAGGTATTAAATTCAAAAGCAATTCGTACACTAACAGAAAAATTTAATATGAAGGTGTCAGCGATCGAGGAGTCTCACAATCTAGCTACCATGGACTTCAATGTGTTGATGAACATTTTGAAAAATTATGAAACCAATCTTGAAGTCCAAAAGAGGGCCTCTAGTGGAAAGAGTCTCGCACTGGTCACCCAGCCATCTGATGAACTGATCGAGGTCGACCCAAGAAACGCAGAAGACATGGCCATGGTGGTAAAGAAATTTGCGAAGTTTTTCAAGAAGAAGAATGTTGTGCAAAATGCTGGCCCAACATTCAGAAAAGGGCGGAATGCCAAGGCCGAACCATCTTCTGCCCCTCCGTTCCCTAAACGGAAACCTTTTGGGAGGCTAGATGGAAAGCCAAAGAAGAATATCAACTATGAGGCAGTTCGGTGTTTTGAATGCCAAGGTTGGGGCCATTTTGCCAACGAATGTGCCAACACCATTCGCAAACGTGGAGGTAAAGTCATGTGGATCGATCTGTCAGACGAGGAAGAGGAAGATGAAGAGGAAGAGCCTAAGCAATCATCCGTGATCATCCAGTCATTTTCTGACGACGAAGAAGATGAAGATAATCAAATCGGCCTTACTGCGGTAACTGATGTTGAGCCAACATCTGACTCAACATCTGTAAAACATATCATTTTTGATTATGATGATTCAAACTGTCTTGATGGTCTTTTGAGTTGTGATGATACAGAAACTGAGACAGAGTGTGGTGAAGAAGCCGTTAAGCAGTTGACATCACAATATGAAGTAGAAAAGACGATCAACTCACAACTTCGTGCCGCTGTGAAATTACTTTCCGAGGAAAATGAGAAAAACGAGAAGGTCATTGAAGGTCTAATGGATGGCATGAACAAGTTGGAAGCCGCTTTGACACGAAAGGACAGGGAAATAGACTCACTTCAAAAGCGACTCAATGAGGCCGACAAAACTTTTGCTAAATGGAATAGGAGCAAAACTAGCCATGAAGAGGTATTATCTATTGGTATTACAGATAAACAAGGTATAGGTTATAACCGTCAATCTGCTCATGATAGTACAAAACCCTTGACCCATGAGAAGCCTAAGATTGTATTTGTTAAAGCTCAATCCGTAAATGACGAAGTTACGAATCCTAAGGAGAGTCCCGAGCAAGTGACCCCAAAAACTCATGATAAATCTTTTGTATGTGAACACTGTAAGAAATCAGGTCATTTAAAGTCACACTGCTGGAAATTGAAGAGAGAGATTTCTGCTAAGAAATTGATGTCAGCTGAGATGTTACCCAACATATCGGTCAACATTGAGAAATCAGTGTTGAAGGATCTGGTTGGAGAGAAATCAGCCGGCGCTTCTTCAAATTCTAGTAAACAGAATGTGGTTAAATCTTCTAAGAAAGCTTGGATTAGGACATCAGGGGATAAAAGTCTTGTTGTGTACACCTCTTTGCGAGCTAACGTTACAGGTTCATGGTACTTCGATAGCGGGTGTTCCCGACATATGACGGGTACCAAAGAGTATCTCAGTGACTACACGCCTTTAAGGAGTGGATCTGTGACTTTCGGAGGTGGTTCCAAAGGTCGAATTCTCGGCAGAGGCAGACTTAATGTTCCCGACTTTCCCAAGCTTAGCAACGTACTACATGTAGAAGGACTTGTCGCGAATCTGATCAGCATAAGTCAGCTGTGCGACGATGACCTTGAGGTAAGGTTTAATAAGGAGTGTTGTGAAGTGTTTAACCGAAATTCTATTTTAGTGATGGCAGGAAAGAGATCTAGCGACAATTGTTACCTAGTTGGTGACAAAACTGGTGAGAAAGACGTGTGCCAGCTTTCAAAGGCCGAGGATGATGTTGTTCTTTGGCATTACAAATTGGGCCACGTTAACTACAGAACATTGGAGCAACTTATCAAACATGACGCAATCAGAGGCATTCCTAAGCTTAAGGAGTTTGGTAAGGTTGTATGTGAGTCGTGTTTGAAGGGTAAGCAAACACATGTTAGTCACAATGTTGACCAACAAGCTGCCCAACATTTTAAAACTGCTCACTGTTTTCAGTTGATTCACATGGATTTGATGGGTCCTATGGAAGTTGATAGCATAGGGGGTAGAAAGTATGCTTATGTGCTCGTGGATGATTTTTCTAGATATGCATGGATTTTCTTTCTTAGGGAAAAATCAGAGTCGGTCGAGTTTTTCAAAAAATTTTGTGCTATGATTCGAAACAATTTCAGTGCTACCATCTTTCGCATTAGGTCTGACCATGGTAGAGACTTTGAGAATCAATTTTTTGATGAATTCTGTGACAAGAAGGGCATTGTGCATGAATATTCGTCTCCTAAGACACCCCAACAAAATGGGGTTGCCGAAAGGAAGAATAGGACGTTACAAGAAATGGCTAGGGTTATGTTACTATCTAAGAATGTGTCTAAACGTTTTTGGGCTGAAGCTTTACATACAGCATGTCACATTTCGAATCGCGTATTTTTTAGGCATGGTACAAAGAAAACCCCGTATGAATTGTTAAATGGTAAGAAGCCTACGGTTAAATATTTTCATGTCTTTGGATGTTTTTGTTACATGCTTAATGACCGTGAATATTTGACTAAGTTTGATTCGAAGAGTGACAAATGCATATTTCTAGGATACTCGTCTAACAGTCGTGCCTATCGTGTTTACAACTTGCGTTTGAAATCTGTTCAAGAATCAGTGAACGTCGTGTTTGATGATGCTACTGATCTTAGCAACATGCCTCCTCAAGTTGACATTGCCGATGTTATACAAGCAAGAAACGAATCAGAGGAGTCTGCGGATGACAATGTTGAGCAAACATTGGACTCAACATCTGTACCAGAACAGAACGATGAAGCTGGTCCTAGCGAAGTGCGACGTGATCCGCCAGCTAAGATTCAGAAAGACCATCCCACTGATCTAATAATTGGAGACATGAATGAAGGAAGGAAGACCAGAGACAAACCACGAAAGGATTACAAGTCTATGGTAAGAAATGCGTGTATGAATTCGCTATACGCCGAGGTACGTTTTAACTGCTTTGTTTCTGAGATAGAACCCAAGAATGTCCTTGAAGCTCTCAAGGATAATTGTTGGATAAATGCGATGCAAGAGGAACTCTTGCAGTTCGAGAAAAACCAAGTTTGGACATTAGTGCCACGGCAGAAAGACATTAATGTCATAGGCACTAAGTGGATATTTAAGAATAAATCTGATGAACTTGGTAGGGTTGTTAGAAATAAGGCACGTTTAGTAGCTCAGGGTTACACGCAAGTTGAAGGAATAGACTTTGATGAGACGTTTGCTCCCGTTGCTAGGCTAGAATCTATTAGACTTTTGTTAGCTATTGCATGTTGGCTTAACATTACATTACACCAAATGGATGTTAAGGGTGCTTTCTTGAATGGGTATATTGATAAGGAAATCTATGTCGAACAGCCTAAAGGGTTCGAAGATCCCCATTATCCTAACCATGTTTTTAAGCTGCAGAAAGCATTGTACGGGTAGCAAGCGCCTCGAGCATGGTATGCAAGGTTAGCAACATTTTTGCTTGAGTTTGGTTTCACTAGAGGTGAGGCGGATCGCACTCTCTTTGTTAAGAGGGTCGGATCCGATATTTTGATTGCTCAAGTATATGTTGATGACATTGTATTTGGTTCAAGCTCACAAGTTTTATTAGATCAGTTTGTGCAGGCAATGAACACTACATTTGAGATGTCGATGCTAGGCGAATTAACCTATTTTCTAGGTTTGCAGATTAAGCAAAGTAGCGACGGGATCTTTATGTCCCAAGAAAAATACGCCAAAAACACTGTCAAGAAGTTCGGATTGGACACTGCTAAGGTAATGAAAACGCCCATGGGTTCCTCGCAGAAGGTAAGTGAAGACAGTGTTGGGCAGAATGTTGACCCAACATTGTACCGTTCTATGATAGGCAGTTTATTATACTTATCTGCGAGTAGACCTGATATCATGTATAGTGTTTGCGTATGTGCTAGATATCAATCTGAACCTAAGGTGTCGCATCTTAATGCTGTTAAGAGAATACTTCGTTATGTGACTGGATCGTGTAGCCTTGGATTATGGTTTTCCAAAGATACTAATTTGAGTCTTGTAGGCTATAGCGATGCTGACTGGGCGGGTGACGAAGATGACCGCAAGAGTACAAGTGGTGGCTGTTTCTTCCTAGGTAATAACTTGGTTGCATGGTACAGTAAGAAACAAAACTGTGTGTCTTTATCTACTGCTGAGTCGGAATATGTTGCGGCGGGTAGTTGCTGCACGCAATTATTGTGGTTGAATAGTATGTTATGTGACTATGGGTTAGAGTGCGAATCTGTGCTTATGTTTTGTGATAACCTTAGTGCCATTAACATCTCTAGGAATCCCATCCAACATTCTCGAACAAAGCATATAGATATTAGGCATCATTTTCTGAGAGATATGGTAGAAAAGGAGTTAGTCCGCATCGAGCATATAGACACTAAGAATCAGTTAGCAGACATTTTTACGAAAGCATTGGATTCTGAAAGGTTCTCGGACCTTAAGAAATCCATAGGTTTGCACATGTTAGTTTAGATGTTGGTCCAACATTTGGATCAACATAGCATATGTCGATTTTGATAGTTACTGCTTTGATGTTTGATTTAATATTCTGTTCTGTTTTCCTGTGAAATGACTTGATTCTTCTTGATTGGTCCCTAAATAAACCCGATACCTCTTTTATAGGCTCTTGGTAATACGTCCCTAGGTACACGGCATTCGCTGTGACGATGTACTCTTTGCGACTAAAAACCAATCCTTTTTGTTGTGTTGAGCATGCTTATAAACTCTCTGCTAGATATAGGCTCTCGGTAATAAAATTCCTTAGGTACACGGCATTCGCGGTGACGATGTATACTATGCGACAAAAAGCCGATCCTTGAGGCAAGGGAGTATAAGGGCAGTGCATAATTTCGGTTGGATATATGAGGTGAAAGGGTAGAAATAAAGGGAACTGATTTTGAGAAGCATTAAGCAGATAAGTCTAGGATTACGGAATTAGAATGTTGAGTCAAATGTTGGGGCAACATGTGATTGTCAGTTCGATGTTGCTACTTTCTGTGCTTTCGTGTTTGTCATTAGTACTGTGTTTTTTTAGTCTTGTGTGTCTAGTTCAGTTATCTCTCAGAAATACATTAGAAACTCTCGAAGATCAGCTCTTAACACTTGTCTCTCTGTGTTCATCAACGTCGCTCAATTGGTTAGTATTTCTTGATTCTACCTTGACTTTTGATTTATGTCTTTTTGGTTGAATCATGATTCTTAGTGCTCCATGGAACTTGCTTGACTTGGTGTTAAAACTGTTTTTATATGGTCACATTTTGAAATAGTCTTTTTACTATTTTTAGTTTCTTCATGACTAAGGCTCGACTTTACTATGTTCGCATGTTAAGGCTCACATGTTTTTATGATCTGTTTCCAAGCTATCGAATTTTAGGAGATATTCTGTGAATTTGTTACGAATTTATCAGTATTTCATATGTGTCCAACGGTTATATTAGCAGTTTAATTTACTCCACTTTCTGCTATTTTGCTGTGTAGTGGGTTGAGTCTGTAACTGCTAAAAACTTCCTTTATCTGATGATTTGACAGATTAAATTTTTTATTCACAAACCCTAGTGTTCACTCCAACTTCGTCTTCTTCAACCTACTCTCTGTTCTTGTGTGCTAAATTCGTTTTTCTGGGTCGTTTCTTTTCGCAAATCAGTCGATTTTTGTGTTCAAAATGTCGAACTCACCAAGAAATGCAGAGACCCGCGATGTTAGCCCAACATTAAGCGACACAGTCCACGAACCAGTGCCACTTCAGATTGTTCCTCCACCTTTCTTCAACTTCGCCGATGTCCCCTTCGGATCATCATCGTCGCAACCTCGTCCAGTCCAGACGACCCTTGTCGGCGGAGCAATAAACGTTCAGGCCCCTGTCTCGACCTCCTCTGTTCCAGCGCGAAAACCCACAAAGAAGTCTGCCAAGAAGAAGCCGACGATGCCCAAGCCTCAACCTCCAAAGACTGCTCCTAAAACGCGGCAAAGTAACCGCTTAAAGCAAGCTCGACTTTCTAAAGGGCCAAAATCGACGGCAGATAAGCCGATCACCCTGTCGAGCTCGTCATCAGAATGGGAAACAGACACTTCTGCATCTGAGGAAGAAGCCCCCAAAATAGCTACTGAGTGTCCAGTTCAGGAGGAGCCGAGTGCCCCTGTTCCTTCTCCAAGCCCCGCTGTTCAGGCCCCACCTGCATCTCCAGAAAAAGAACACTCCCATGCCTCGCCAACACCACCAGAAAAGGCGTCCACTGAAGAGATCATCGACTGCACAACCTATGATCGTTTGGATGCTGAGGTGGTGCATCTTCTAATCTTTCAGGTTCTTCTTCCTCTGAGAGCGATGACGAGTTTGGAGCCACGGAGACTTTAGCTGCTTGGAGGGCCAAACTGGAAAAGAAAGCAGGGAAGCGGCCGATGGGTGCTGAAGACAGACCAGCTAAGAAGGCTAGACCATCGGAATCCGCACAGCCAGCAGCAAGCAGCCCAAACCAGTCGGAAGTTCCCAGCGACGATGAAGATGTTGAGACTGATGTTGACTCAACATCGGAGTCATGGGAAACACCACTGCCCAAAGGGAAGTTCTATTCTGCCAAAAATGAAGCGCTGTGGCCTTCATTCAGTCAGCGGGTAGTTCGAGTGGAGAGGACTGCGGATGAGGTGAGTTTCCGTCGATACGGCGTTTTGCAGTTCTTAGAATCGAGGAAGTTCGACAAGACTGTGACAAGATATGGGACCTACTGCGAATCAGTGGTCCGTGAGGTATATGCTAACCTTTCGTCTAAGTTGAATGTTCCTAGTTCTAAGAGGTATGGGCAAGTCTTTTTGAGGGGGAGGGTTTATGAGTTTTCGGCCGGGGCAATTAATGAGTATTTGGGTACGCCTTGTGTGGATACGGATGAGAGCTTTGAAAATGATGAAGTAGTTGCGCTCTTGACTGGGGGCAGGGTTAAGGAATGGGACGGAAATTTTTCTTGTTCGTTTTTGACATCTCTCTACTCAGTGCTCTTTAAGATCGGCATCTGTAATTGGTGGCCGACTGCTAACGAGACTCGTGTGGCGGAGAGGTTAGCACGCATTCTTTATGCGCTTGGGAAAAATTTACAGCTCAATTTGGGAGAGTTGATACTGGATCAAATGGCGAAGGAAGCGGAGAAAGAGTCACCCGGGATTCTTCCATTTCCATCCCTTATCTATGGGATGTTGCTTCGCGGTGGATTTAGGCCGTCTCGCAAAGATGAAGTGATCACTGTCAAGGTACCATACTCTGTCTCGTACTTGCACCTTGCAGGGCCTAACAAAGTGATAGATCTGCCATGGCGAGCCCCCGAAGAAGGTGTTGACCAACATGTTGAGCAACATGTTACCTCAACATCTGCTGCCCAGACAAGCTTAGATCGACAAATTCAGTGTCTCGAGGACACCATTGCCTTCCTGACGACGCAGCTTACTACCTTGAAGGAATTGCGTTCTTCCCAAAAAGGGGGAGAGGCAGAAGTACATGCGAATGATGAAGCTGGGTCGAACAGGCAAGACGGGCCAGAAAATTCGGGGGGAGTTCGTGAGGAAATGCAAGAGCAAGAGCGGGCTGAAGGATCTGAAGCGAGGAGGGAAGGAGCTGAAGGATGAAGCAAAACTATGTGCACTTTGCTTGTGCGTGTGATTGCTTGTTATGTGCATGTGGCTATTTTTTTTTCTTCTTTTGAACCATGTCTTTTAGTTACTTTTGCAGAATTTTCAGAACCTCGTATGGCTTGTACTATTCAGGAGTACTTTAGTCGTTTATTCTATTCTGATTTCATCTAACTCTAACTGTTCTGACTTTGTTTGTCTTTGGTTGAGTTGATGTTGCTTTCAGGGGGAGTTTTTATGAGGACTGACTTCTGCTTTGGTTTTGGGAAGAAAGATAAAAAGGGGGAGATTGTTAATGTTGAGCATTCAGCATTGACAATGTTGGGGTAACATTCTAGCCAACATTGTTGGTCGGGAATGTTCCTTTTTTCTCTGTTTTATCTTTCATGCCCAAAACTAACTTTACTGCTGACATGGCATTTTATTAGCAATGTGCAGGTTATGGATAAGAGATTGAATGCTTCAAACCGTGTGGAAGAAGCGTAGACGAGCTTGAGCAAAAATAGGAAGAGTGGATGCTAAAAATAGGAAGCTTGAAGAACAAGTAGAGACTGAGCTCTTGGAACTGACCAAATCAACTCCCAACGATCACTAACTGTCCAAATACTCTTAGTGGACGTTAGTGGACGTTGTGGGAAGTGGCTAAGACAAGAGGCGAAGTCTTGGACAAATCGAAGGAGTATTTAAAGTCGAAGACTTAACCATTTTGGTATACGACGAACACGAGCGAAAATCAGAGCAGTTTGAGCGAGAGTTATTTTCTTGAAAGAGTTTTCTTTTTAGTCTAGTGGTTGCTGAATTCTTTATTGATTCGTAGGTTTTCGCTAGACTAGTTTTTGACTATCTTTTTCGATAGTTTTTGTAATCCATCTTTCTAGTGGATCTTTACCCTTTGGGTCTCGCAGCAAGTTATTTGACTTGCTGCACAAAACATCGTGTGTGTTCGTTTCGTTTTTATCACTAAGTTTCTATCATTTCCGCTGTGCTTTAAAAGTGAGTTCGAGTGTTAACCCAACATCACGTCCAACATCAGTTTATCACTTAGCGATTTTTATCCATTGTGTAAGGGACCGCCTTCAGCCGTCATATAGAAAGTCAAGTTGAGACCCTGTATCATTTTAGTTACTAGAAACTTCCTTGGTAGCTAAATTATATAACATTAAAAAGTGATGCACTTTCTTCATGGGTTAACCTTTTAGAAAAAGTGATCTAACTGTCACTACTCAATGGATACTCTATTATAACATCGATAAACAGTGATACTCTATTTTGATAGTACACACTATTTGCAGCACTAAAATAGTAAAACATTTTTTGATTATATTTAATAGTTTATGTTATTAAATAATTAACATAAGAGTTAATTTTCTTTTGCTTATTGATTTTTTTCTTTTAACTTTAATAAAACTGTAGTTAAAATGATATGCTACTTACAATTTAAATAATATTAATTATTAACAAATATAATGATTGAGTTTTTAAGAAATATAGATATATTTAAATAAATAGAGAAAAAAATTAAACATAACTGCCTCAACATTATATGTGATTTTAGTTTTTCTTTGTATTGGTTTATTTTAATTTATTTCGTAAAAAGTAAATATGTTCATATAATTGTCGTTTATTCTATTTTTTTCAATTAGTAGGTTTAGTATAATTGATCTGGAATATAAATAATAAAGCATGTTATAGGTACAGTTTAAAATTAAAGTTACGTAATCTTTGTTTATATGAATTAATTTTAATAGTGATAGATGAGAATATTTTTTTGTGTGGAAAATAGAGTTAACGAATTAGAGTGAAAATCAAGAGTAAAATGAGTCGGTGTGAATGCAATGTAGCGATTTGTATACAAACTTAACTGTATTTTATAGTACTCCGTTGGATATGGAGGTTTTATTTTTAATATATTAAGTTCACAAAGTTTGACCTGTAGTTTACGCGTGGTCACAACTGCAACATGCCGAGAAAAAATAGATTAATAATCTAATAAGGGCGAACGATATTTTTAGTCCCAATGTTTGAGGCATTGACATTTCTGGTTTCCTATGTTCCGATGTTACACTTTTAGTCCTCATTGTTATCAATTTTGGACAAAAGTATCACCATGGAATATGGGGAACGACAACGAGAAACGCCTATGCTTCATGGGACTAAAAATATTGTTCTCCCATCTAATAACAATGTCTCTAATCCATAGAAGCTGGTCGGTTCACAACGTAAGGAGATTTTTTTCATTGATAAGTGAAACATATATTTATGATAGATGGGGGTCTATTGCATATGTTTAAATAATAATAAAAAAAGCCACCTTCCTAGAAATGTGAACCAAAGTTTGACCATGTTTTAGTACCCCGAAGTCTTGACTCGTAGTTTTTCCGTCACCAGTTAAAGCCCAAGTTCATTTAGTTGCTCTTCCCTATAAACATATTGAACTTCTCTTAACATCCAATTGAAAACTCATATCGAAAGACATAATTTAATAATTCTTTTACAATAGTTTAAAATGCAAATTACGATCCGAAAGATATTTTCAATTAGGTTTCAGATCCATGTCAGAAAATTTATAGTTTTAAGGACCCGATTTTTATGAAATTTAGAGATAAGGACCTAAAATTTTCGCAAGTGTTATACAGTGTACATGAAGTGGTACTGTAGATCTATGAAGTCGTACTGTAGACCCATGAAGTGGTACTGGTAACCAGTTAATTGGTAGTGTAGACCCATGAAGTGGTAATGATGAACAATGAAGTGGTACTGTAGACCAATGAAGTGGTACTGGTGAATAGAGAAGTGGTACAGCGAAACCCTTAAGTGTTTCTGCAGAAATCGGGTCCTTATTTTTTTTTTTCCAAACGATAGCTTGCATTGAAAACAAAGATACATGACTGTATAGCCCAAGGGGACTCACCGGTACATCGTCAACCGGGAGAACAAAGGCACACATAAGAGCACACAGTCCCACAATGGGAAACAAACGCTCCCAGAAAGGGAGAAAAGGGTCCATAAAGGACAAAAAAACGGACAGAAAATAAACACCATTATCTATGACCAAGAACTAAAGAAACTATAACAGAAAAAGCGATTAGGCTAAATCTACGATACTCTTAACTTTAACCTGGTCTTCGACTTTTGGGTTTTATCTTCATCGGACTGATGGCTCCACAAGGGAGAAAAGGCTCCCGACCGAGGGTCGAGAGAGACGAGGTTCCACGGTGGGAGGCTCGAGGCTGAGAGGCGGAGGGGACTGCGGCAAGGTCGTCCACAGGCGGCAGTCAGAAATGCAGGGGCGGCGGAGGCAGTGACAGGCGACGGCAGGCGGGACGGCGGCGGCCGACGGAGATGAAGGGCGAAGGCAGGGACAGGCGACGGGGCGGCCGGCGGAGGTGGGCGACGGGGCGGCCGGCAGAGGCAGGGACAGGCGACAAGGCGGCCGACGGATATCCTGGTGCGAGGGAGGCTGGAGGTAGGGCGGCCGACAAGGCGTCCTCTTTTTTTTTTATGAAAAGACAAGAAAAAACAAGACAAAAACGTAAAATCGAGCTCCCCCAACCTCCGTCGGAAGTTGGGGGAGGAGGAATGCCGTAGAGAGAGAGGGTAGAAAGAAGAGAAGGGGGAACGGAGGGTGAGGGAGGGGGCGGCGGCGACTGGTTAGAAGGTTAGGGTTTTTTTTTGTTAGAGAGAAGGCAGAGGATAATTGTAGAGAGAGGATCCTTCAAGGCTCTAGTAGAGAAATCGAGTCCTTAAACTATGAATTTTCTGAACTTTAAAAGCACCTAGTTAAAACTCATTTTGAAACTCAAAATAATAGTTTTGATATATTTTTTCTTTCACACAAGTTCTTACAAATACTATACTATTTTTGATTTTACAACTTTACAAAGTAGACAACGTTATTATTTTAAATTCAACTGAGAATATTTAATAAATTTATAATCTGTAGGTTTGTTTATTTTCCATGGGTTTTGATGTAAGTTTATTTTGATACTTGTATTTTAGCTTAATACTTTTTTCAACGGCAAAGTTTTTATAGTTATAATGCTCCTAGTATTTTCTGCACACTTTATGCATGTGCTTACACCTCAATTTTATAATCTAAATGTCAATTTTCATTATTTGAAGAATGTAAATAAACAATTTTTAAGATATAAATGATTAATCAAGTATAAAATTTATTTTTACATACCCATCGAGATGATACCATTCCAGCTTGACCACGGTCATCGATTGATAGACATGGCAAAAACAAGTATATTTATTATGATAAAAAGCAGTTCTCACAACATGTCTGGTTTTTTAAAATTACGATGGACATCGTTTTCTAATATATTTTTAATTTTAATAATTATATATGTACATGAAATCTGATTGGTTAATTGGCATATTGATTTATAGTTTTTATTCGTCTTCTAGTCTAGTTTATAAAAGAGTATAGATAACTCAATGGTATATAAATTTAATAATAAATAAAATAATAATAATATAATAATAATAGTAATAGAAATAACTAGTACTTTCCCGTGTTTGTCCTTAAAATATAATTATTTAGTGTTACTATTTGAGATTTATAATTTTTATTGTTTAGTAGATTTTAAACATAATGTGCAGGGATATAAGTTGACAAACAAATAATTTATAACTAATATGATAATTATTTAATTAATTAAATTCTAATAGATGGATTAAATCACAAATAAGATGACCAAATGTGGCAGTTTATAGACACCTTTCACACTTAATATAATTTGATAGAGATGTCTTTTGACTATAAAACTAAACAAATTTATATAAAGAAATATGACACAAGTAGGAATATAAAAACAATTATGGAAAAAAAATTATAAACATTTGACTTGAGACCCCAATTATTGTTTAGGCAGAGAGAAAAGCACCACATATTTTGTGGGTTTCATTTTGCAATATGGTTGGAAACAAATTTGGGTACAAAATTGATATTTTGGTGCCGGTTCGGAGATGTCTTTATCTGATTTTTGGATTTGATTTGATTGATATAACACACTTTTGCTATTAGTAAGAGACCCCAATTGTTGTTTATGTCATAGAATCCGATCAGGTAAGGATTAATGAAAGGGCCGTTTCTATATCAGGCCCCCTCATAAGTTTCCTTTTGGGATCAGGCCACCTTCAGATTATATATAGTTTTAAGGACCAAGTATAAAAAATATTCAAAGTAAAGGACATAAACAATGATTTGACGAAAATGCCCCTTGTATGTGTTATATAAAGAGGTACGAATTGCTATAATTATGTTACCAGATGTTATTCAAATGGTATCAATAAAAAAAACTATTACAACTATCGATTTGCCCTAATTCTCGAGTATACTGGGCAGAAAATCAATTTTGATGTGTAATTGACGATATCAATGGTATTTACGTCGTCATATCTAAGATCGTGGGGGAATAATTTGTAGAAATTCATTTACGCAAAATAAGATAAATCGAGCATGTTGGTCGAAATTAAACCTAATATGCATAAATTCGAGAGACCCATAACTTGAAAATTACGTCGTGCCTTAGTATTGAGTCAATCGTTCGTCCACGAAGATGAACGAACTGAAAGTGAAATCGCAAGAGAAAATTAGTTTAAATGTTCGTTATGTGGTATCAGAAAGGCTTAAGTGGTACAGTTCCCGGACGTTTAGGTAAAATCGTGGCATAAAGTGGTATAGTTACGATAAGAAGCGTTACTCGAACTAGTATGAGATATTATTCTAATTTGGTATTAAGTTCATATGATGTGGTATATAAGAGCCGTAACGTGGTATAGTAACGATAAGAATCGTTACTCGAACTGGTACGAGATTACTTTCTCTCATTTGGTATTATTTTTTTAATATGTGGTACATGAGAAGCGTTAAGTGGTATAAGAGAGGCTTAAAGTGGTATTAGAAAGTGAAATCGCCAGAAAAAATAGTTTCAATGAGTGTTCATTATGTGTTATCAGAAAGGCGTAAGAGGTATAATTTCCATAATGTTCGGTACAATAGTGGCATAAAGTGGTATAGTTTCGTTACGAAGCGTAAACGAACTGGTACGAGATATTATTCTAATTTTGTATTGATTTTATATAATGCGGTACTAGGACAGCGTAAAGTGGTATAACTACCATAAGAAGTGATTTCCAGATGTTGTGCAAATGGTATCAATGGAAAAAACTATTTCAACGAACGATTTGTCGTAAATTTTTTAGCATACTGGGCACAAAATCAATTTGATGTGTACTCGACAATCTCAATGATATTTATGCCGTCAGATTTAAGATCTGTGAGGAATAATTTTTAGAAATTAAATCGAGAACAAGATAAATCGAGCATGTTTTTGGTCGAAATTAAAGCTACTATGCATAAATTCGAGAGACCCATAGCTTGGAAATTACGTCGCGCCTTAGTGGTCCCTCAATCGTTCGTCCATCAAGATTAACGAAATGAAAGTGAAATCGCCAGTAGTTTAGATGAGTGTTCGTTACGTAGTATCAGAAAGGCATAAGTGGTATAGTTTCCATAAGGTTCGGTACAGTAGTGGCGTAAAGTGGTATAGTTACGATAAGAAGCATTACTCAAACTGGTACGAGATATTATTCTAATTTGATATTAATTTTATATAATGAGGTACTAAAACAAAGTAAAATGGTATAATAGAAGCGTAAAGTGGTATAGCAACGATAAGAAGCGTTACTCACTCGAACTGGTACGATATATTACTTATTCTCATTTTGGTAATAATTTTATAAGATGTAGTACAAAAATAGCGTCAAGTGGTATAATAGAGGCGTAAAGTGGTATAGCGACGATAACTATTACTTATTCCCATTTGGTATTAGTTTTATAAGACGTGGTACTAAAACAGAGTAAAGTGGTATAATAGAGGCGTAAACTGGTATAGCAAGTCATGCTGTTTTGGGCGGGAAAGCTGAATCTCAGTATTATTTTGCGCGGGGACTTTTATGTAGTATATATTCATGTAATAATGTGGTACCAGAAATGTAAGATGTGTTACATATTACTGTTTACGAGAATATATGTCATTTGGAAGGTTGTGGAATATTCTTCATTTCGGCAGGTTGTGGTACCCGTTGGGGAGGAAGTGGTACAATTTGGGGAGGATCTGGTACCATTTGGGGAGGAACTGGTACCATTTGGGGAGTAAGTGGTACGATTTGGAGAGGTAGTGGTACTGTTTAACCAAGTCACGCTGTTTTGGGCGGGAAAGCTGAATCTGTGTATTATTTTGGGCGGGAACTTTTATGTAGTATATATTAATGTAATAATGTGGTACCAGAAACACTTTATGTGTTACAGATTGCGGTTTACGCGCTAGGGTTTCCAATTTTTTGGTTTAGAGTATCGGATCTTAGGGTAAACTGTTTCGGGGTTACGATTAAAGGTTTATTGTGGTAAGATTTGTTCTATGATTGAGTATAATGTTGTTTAGGATACATTCTTCATAATGGTAAATATCAATGTGATGTAAATATAGTTGTCTATGATTTGCATTGGTATACATTTCACATGATCAAAACATCATTACTTGACTACTTATATCATATTTGCATAAAACGTAACAAAATCTAGGAACTTCGTGGATTATACATCAAATCATATATTTCCATTATTTTTATTCCTCCACAACCGAAAAAACAACTTTTATTTACGAAATTATTGGATCCATTAATATAGTACTACATAACATATTATCTAGTATCAGTACGACTTAATGTGGTATCGTTTCGTAATGTATTGTTACCAGGATAGTATAAATGGTACGACATTACTCTGAAGTGGTATGTTTTACATGTGTTTTGGTATGGTACAAATATTGATCCATATTCATTGACGAATCACATGAAGCTTCTGGAATGTTCTTTATTTTCTGTTATGAATGGCGTGCAAATTGGTACGACATTACTCTGATGTGGTATGTTTTACATGTGTTTGGTATGGTACAAATATTGATCCATATTCATTGATGGATCATGAAGCTTCTGGAATGTTCTTTATTTTATTGTTATGAATGGAGTATAAATTGGTACCAGATTACGCTGAAGTGTTATAATTTACATATGTTTTGGTATGGTATAAATATGATCCATATTCATTGACGGATCATGAAGCTTCTGGAATGTTCTTTATTTTCTGTTATGAATGGCGTATCAATTGGTACGGATGTAGTATAAAGTGGTATAACTTACATGAGTTTTGGTATGGTATAAATATGACGAAACATGTTTGATGGAGCATGAAGCTTCTGGAATGATCTTTTATTTTTGTATGAATGGAGTATGAAGTGGTACAAAACTATGCTGAAGTGGTATAACTTACATGAGGTTTGGTATGGTATATATATGACGAAACATGTTCTTATTTTTTGTTACGAATTGAGTATAAATCGGTACCAAAATATTATTAAGTGGTATAAGTTACATGTAATGTGATATTGTATAAAGATGGATATGTTAATAGGATTATAAAGCTTCTGAAATGTTCCTATTTCTGTTATGAGTTGATTATAAATTGGTACCAGACTATACTTAAGTGGTATAATTTACATGTGATGTGTTATTTTATAAAGAGGGAGATGGTAATAGGCCCATGGAGCTTCTGGAATGTTCTTATTTTTGTTACGAGTGGAGTATAAATTGGTACGAAACTATACGTAAGTGGTATAATTTACATGTGATGTGGTATTGTATAAAGATGGAGACGATAATAAGCCCATGAAGCTTTTGGAATGTTCCTATTTTCTGTTACAAGTGGAGTATAAATTGGTACCAGACTATACTTAATTGGTATAATTTATATGTAATGTGGTATTTTATAAAGATGGAGACAGTAATAGGCCCATGGAGCTTCTGGAATGTTCTTATTTTTTGTTACGAATGGAGTATAAATTGGTACCAAACTATACTTAAGTGGTATAATTTACATGTGATGTGGTATTGTATAAAAATGGAAACAGTAATAGGACCAAGAAGCTTCAGCAACGTTCTTATTTTTTGTTACAAATGGAGTATAAATTGTTACTAGAATATTATTAAGTGGTATAATTTACATGTGATGTGGTATGAAAATAGAACTAGTTCAAAATACGTGTTAGTTGTTTTTCCTGCGAACTTTGTGTTTTATGACAGTACAGAAGTGGTATGATAATGGCATAAAGTGATACCAACTATCAAATATTTCAATATTAGGAAAATTTGATTTCGAAATTTTCATGTTGATTTGCCGAAATGTATGGTTAGTATTAAGACCCAGTATGAAATTGAGTCGAATTTCATCTTATTTGATCATCAACGTATAGATTTTACTCGATTTTTGGATTTTGGTTTCATAATTTTCGATGATTAACATCCATTATTCTCAGTTTATCATTTTGACCCACGACAAAGTACATCGTTTTCACCTAATTCGCCCCTTAATAACCGAATTTCATCGGTTATCTGACATGATTTTCGGTTCGAGATCATGGGTTTGACGTGTTATTTCTCAGTTCTCAATAGCAATTGCTTCAGTGAAGGGTAATGGCATATTTGATGTAATTTTCGGAAAAAATAAGGGTAAAAAAGTCATTTGAGTGGGAATGGGTCCTTATCCCTAACATAAACATTACTTGGGTCCTTATAACTATTTAAAATCTGTATGGGGCCTGATTTCTATTGAAACTTGTTAAGGGGGCCTGATATCTAATTAGCCCTTAATAAACTAATAACAACAATCATATGATGTGATGTGAGTCACCAAGTTGCACTTGCATGAGCCGCTCTGTCCAGATGAGTTTGCTACGACACTCAACACGCCGTGCGCCATTTGCGAAATATATCACCCACAAAGCAGCCGCTGCCAAAGCACTGATGGTACTCGTTGACACCACGCAGGCCGAGAGTGGCAATGAACCCCGACAAACTTTACCAGGATAAACTTTGATGAGGCGGCTATCGGCGTAGTTGCATGTGTGGAATGGCTTACGGCTTCTATGAAGGTACATTTGTTTGAGAAGGTGAATGAATTAAATGAAAAGGTATATAGGAAAAGGGTGCAACTTTGAGTCCAAAAAGGCATAATATGAAAAGGTGGTTTTTTAATTATGGGATGCATTTTATATCAATTGACACCTCTAAAAAGCTAATAGGAATATTTTTAGAAGTGTCCAAAATATTTATTATAAGTCTTCTTATTTCATTATGTGTATTAATATATGTTTTGTATTTAGTTGGGTTGTGAGTTGTAATGGGCTTGTTAGCGATCAATGGGCTTAATACCTTTCCAAGGTATTAAACTCTAAACCCTAACCTTTGTTAATCCTAAGTTTCCATTTCACAACTTCACGCATTCAATGTTTCAAAGCCTCCAAGCTATTCATATCTATCGAATGTTTTAATCTGTTGAAGCAATAAAGTGTTCTTGGATAATCTGGAATTACAAGTGGTATCAGAACAAGCGTGTGGGTGAGGAACTTTATTTCAAGCAAGATTGAATAGAGTTTTTGAGCATTTTACAGATTTTTCAACTTTCGAAAATAGCACAAAATTTCCATATCCAGGCTTGTTAGTTTTTCTGGGTCTTTGAAGCTTATTTCAGCATTTCTATCAGTTTTGCTTATTACCCTGTCAGTTTTTGTCGATTTTGAGCAAGTTTTCTGGGAAAAAATCTCGTGTCGCGGAGTGAAGAACTGCTCTGTTCTTCATCTATTCTTGATTCGCGAACGGTGTTTGATTCGGGTTACGTTCACAGGCTGCTTTGTCAAGTTCGCGAATTAGGTTCACGTGTTCATTTTGGCGACTTCTTCAGCTTCACGAATCAGGTTTTCTCTTCATCAAGCTTCACGAAGTAGATTCCATGAATCAGTTGAAGGTGCGGAGTTTCACAAATCAATATTATTTCACGAATCCAACTTCTCAAGATAGTTCGCGAGGTCCCAGACCAATTCGCGATCCAATCAGTTCGTGAATCCAGTCATTTCGTGATCCAATCATTTCACGAATCCAGGCACATTTCGCGAACTAAAGGCTTCACGACTTCTCATGCCAGTTCGTGAGTTCTCAGACCAATTCACGAACTAATCACTTCACGAATCCAGTCATCTTTTGCGAATCAAATTCAACATCACGACTTCGCGAACTACACGAACAATTCTACTTCGCGAATCGTATCTCAGACTAATTCGCGATTCAAACCGTTCGCGAATCACGCACTCAAATCAATTCGCGAATCAAGATTTATTCTAATTCGTGAACTGAACGACTTCGCGAATCATAGCTCGTTTCGCGATACAAGCCATACCTCAATTCGCGGATTCAGGTCTTTGTCAAATTTGCGAATCAAACCCTTAAGTATCCAAGTCAAATCTCAAAACTCAGTTTTGACTCAAAATTTTCGATCCAAAATTTTATTTTTCTCACATTACACGTCAACGATCACATCCAAAAATACAAGAAATGGACACCCTAAGCATGGGAAATGATATGTGACCTCCCGGCATCAGGCATGGCGAGTATGGGGTCTGGAAGAAAAGGTTCATCAACTTCATCTAAAGCAAGGACAATTCTGAAAACTTGCTGGAATCAATTTATAACGGACCTGCTCAATTCTGGACCATAATTCCAACCACAACTACCACCACTCCTGCAAGAGAAGAACAACTCATCCTGAAGACTCTCGACCAAATTCAGATGACGAGAAACTGCGACATAAGGCCGATCAAATCGCAAAGCTATACCTAATGCAGGCCATCCCAAATGATATCATTATGCAGCTCGAATGCTGCAAAAGCGCTAAAGAAATTTGCGGCGCTGTAAGGATCATGATGCAGGGAACATGGGTGAACACCATGGCAAGGATGGCTAATACTCTCATTTCTTACGACCGTTTCAGGCAAACAAGGGAGAAAGTCTTCAAGAAACATTCCATCGATTCCTCATCCTTCTAAATGAGTTGAAAATGAATGGAGTAATGAAAAATATAATGGAGATCAACATCAAGTTCCTCGGCTCGCTTCACCCAAATTGTGAAGCGACGGCAATCATGATGAGACATATGAACGACTTGACGAAGAGCAACATCCACACATTATTTGTTGCCTCAATCAACACTCAACTACATGGAGAAAAGCAGGGACGAAGCTAGACCAGCTGGAAGTGAGACACTTGCACTAATATCTGAACGACAACCCAGATAGCTCAAAGTACAATGAGATTACGCAATCATCACAAATTTCAGAAGGAGAAAACTCAGACTCTAATGAGGAAAAATAGTTCACAAAACAAGGGGAAATAAAGGAGCTACCAAAACAACTTGCATTGATCTCAAACTTTTGCAGAATAAATACTAGAAGAAGCCTGGATCCTCATCCAATCGGCAGAGAACTTCTTCTAACAGTAAGGGAAAGCCTTGATAGCTGAACAGGATCATTGGCTTGGGGACACTTCCGTTAGCGAGGAAGAGTACATGACACTGATGGCTAGACTGGATGACGAGGAGGATGGAACTGAAGCTATTGAAAGCAATTCCGAAAGGGAAACCTCCAGCAACTCATACATGGTCGAGGTAAGCAAAGCTGACTATGACTCGTTACATAAATTGAAAAATGAATTCTTAACCCTATACAACATGAACAAACATAACAAAAAGAAAAAATTAAAGAATTAGAAGCAAACCTACAAAATAATCTAGAAGTTTTAGATAAAATTAGGTGTGCTTATGCATGTGAGAAAAATCGAGTAGTAGTCAGGGTTTTGAAGACCGGACCGGACCGCCGGACTGGAAAACGCGAACCGGTCGAAAATCCGGTTCAGTTCCAGACCGGTCTTTGTTTTTTTAAAAAAAAAGAAAAAAACGAAATTCGAATAAGTGAAAACAAAAAGAAACAAATTAACAAATTAACGGGTCGGTCCAGTGGTGAAGTTGTCGAATTACAACTTGTTGGGCCTGGGTTCGAATTCCATACACCACTTTAAGTTTTATTTTATAATTATCTTATTACCCAATATTTTATTTCTATTCAATTTTGACTCCAAATTGATGGATTTAATAATTTTACAGCCCATGGTATAATTTAATTTTTAATCACCAACACAATTTACTTTATGTCATTGTTCGCTTTAATTGTATCAATGAAAAATTCGTAAAAAATATGTATGTTTTCTATATTATTTGACTGACTCATTTATAATTATATATTTATTATATTTAAGATACCAGTTTTAATCCGCTTTGATTCCGGTTCTATACCGGTTAAACCACTAAACTTGAACCACCAAAATTTCCGATCAGGTTTGAAACCCGGTTTCAGAACCTTGGTAGTAGTAGCTAATGAGCAAGTAGCAAAGGTAGAAGCTCAGATGCTAAAATCCGAGGCTAAAGCCAAGGATTGAGCTAAAGAAATGAGGTCACATAGAGAAAAGCGATGGATGTGTTAGGCCCTACGATTAACAACTCTAAGATCATAGGCAAGAATTCAAAGCAATTCGACGATAATGATAATCAATTAGAATCGATCGAAAAACTCGAATCGAGAGAGAGAATTCGAGTAGAGTGAGAAAGTTACTGTTGTTTCTCTCTCTAGAATTGAATTGCAAGCCTTTCGGATCAATTTTCAAAACTTTTTCTATTCAGCTCAATTGCTTTACATGTATTTATACCAAACAAGCTTGGTGTAAATATCAATAGTCCTAATCTAAAGACTACTATACAAAACGCCCCAAATTACAAGAACGACTAATAAAATCAAGCACAATTAGAAATGGTAATCTACATTCTCCCCCTTTGTGCTTGACTCCGCGCTGTTCGTCCTTGTCGGGCGTAGTACGATTTGCGCAAGCCCAACGCATACTCATAATCTCTAACCGTTTCCCTTAGCTTCAGGCGCTCCTCGATGTCATCCAGTAATTCCATCAGGAACGGCTGTTCTCTCACGAACCGGTGGATCCTCAGCATAGTGTCTCGATTGATTTCTTCCAACCTCTGCTCGATGTTCCTCATGACGACCTTGAGCATTCCGTCGCAAAACTTATGAATCTCTGTCTTCAGCATCATCCTAGTCTTCGTGGCAATTGGATTGTTGTAGGTGATGCCTAGGACCGAGCTGATGTGCACATGATTGCTTGGAAGCCATTCGATCTCAGGTCCTTTGTTGAGTAGTTCGGTCATGTTGACCTTCTTCATGTTGCTCTCCAAAGCCATCTGAAGGTCGTGCGCGGCGAAGTATTTGACTTGTCGCATCATGAACCGGTAGAGCCCTTCGAGGCCTTCTTTCTTGACGAAGCCTTGAGGACCTTTGTACTTCTCCACGTACAGCTGATAGAGGTTGTATACCTCGTCGGCAGGGAGATACGGAAGGTCACTCTCTCTTAGTTCCTCTCGGGTTCTGTCCACTCGCTCAATAACGTAGTGAGCTGTTGGAAGTACTCCTTTTGCACAGTAGACACTGAGGAGTTGGCATATCGGGGAGAGTTCCTTGAAATGACTCTTCAGTCGTTCCTTTGGAATCCCCAGTCTTACGTCTGGTCCTAGTTGGGTCAGCATCCATAAATAAGTCATCCTCTTCTGCTGATCCCAGTGAGAGATCCCTCTCAGCTCGAACTCATCCGGCTTCTTTACTTTATCCGGTGACCTCCAAATATTTTCCTTGACTTCATCAAGGAAGGGTATCTCTATTCGAATGTTTTCCACGGCGTGTCGATCCGAACGGTCCCTGGCATCTACCTGGTGGGGGACACCGCTCGTTGTACGATCAACTCTGGTGGCCTTGGGGTGTCTCTTTGGTAGTCCTCACCTTTCAGAAGTTCGTCGTCTTCTATGATAACGAGGTCCATGGATGCTTGTTGTAAGAAGTGTCGGACGTCCTGAAGCCGTTGTCTCTGATGCTCCTCAGGCATGGAATGGGTCATCCACTGTCCTTCGAAGATGTGTTTATCTAGGACCTCGTGTGGATTGACGCCTTGTCCTGAGGGGCCCGGTTGGTCTGGAGCGACTGAGGGAGTAGCTTGGGTAGCGCTAGGGCCACAAGCATTGCTGCACTTGCTTCTTCTTCCGGAAGCAAGGGGCTTGAGTAGATCGACGGTGTGGGCGGAGGCATCCGTAGGGTAAAGGTTGGTGGGTCGATATTTGGTAGAGTGGTTGTGCGGTGCGTGGTGTGGGTGGTTTGTGTTTGGGTTTGGGTTTGGGTTTCACCAGCTCCAGCGCTTGTCTGCATAGCGCCCGAGCCTTGTCCTTGGCCACTTGTGGATGTCCTCGGCCTCTTCTCCCCCTCATGATGGTCCTGATCGTCAGGATCGTCATGTCTGCGCCGTGAGTGGGAGCTTTGCCCTCGACAAGTGTTCGTCGGTGGCTCAGGGTGATCCACCAATCGCTGATAAAGGGATTCTTCTTGCGGCGATCGGATGGAAAGGACGATCAAGCGGACGAGAAGTATGTCGTGGAGCTCGGTTATAGGTACAGTGTATGGGTTGATAAGGATGGAGGAAGTGGCTAAAGGGTCGGTGGGTGTGGGTTGTGGAGGTGTGGGATTGGTTTGTGACGAAGGGCCTTCTGAGACAGGTGCTTTCCCGGTATCTCTTCGGGATGTCTCAATTGCTTGTAGTACTCTCCCTGTGATTTTGTCTTCCATGGACTGTACAGCAGCAGAGAGAGCGGCCTTGCTCGTTCGTCACAAAGGATGCGGACGCCTCCGTGGATGGGCCAGGACAACTGATGTCGCCTGTTATCAACCTCCCGACTCTTCAGGTTGGCTCACAGTCACTTGAGGTTGTGACTGTATGAGACTTCCACCCAATCCTCGAGTCGAATCCAGATGATTCGCCTCTATGGGTGTTATGGCAGGCTCAGGTTGCGCCTGTGAACCAGACACCACGAGAGTTGGTTGCGGCTCAAGATTGAGCGATGAAGTGTCAGCAACACTAGTAGATTTGGTTAGCATAGTGTCTGGTGCGGTGGTGACGGCCGGGTAGAGCGACTCCAACTGAATGTTAAGTCTTCTGGGAGTCCTCCTTATCAGGCTAATTTTCTCGTCAGACGGGGTGGCGGTGTGAGGAGTAAGGTCTCGATCGACGTTCTCCAATGCCTTATTCATCACCAGTGGAAGAGAGCTTTGCCCCATTTCGACCTCGGAGTGTGCTACTGGTTGAAGAACCTCCTCAATGGTTTCTTCGAGCACGCCTACATGTATGGGCACTTCCACTTGATATTCATGTGCAGGAGCCTCGAGCGCCATCTCGGTAGCCACGACGTCTATCAAGGTATCATCTACGTCGGGCATTGGCTCTTCGACCAGAGGAGACTCCTGTTGAAGCTCCTGAGCGACAACATCTATCATCGCGTCGTCAGGGCTTGGTTGGTGTTCCAGTTGGGGAGGGCTCATATGTACATCTGCCGGGGGCCTTCTGATCATTTGCTCCGTTAAATTGTGTTCCCAGCAGAATCTCTGATACTCAGCTCCCGCGGGGTCGGCGAGCCTGAGTAGGTTGAGTGGAATCGGCATCGACGGTTGGTCCAAGTCCGTGAGCCGTGGGTTATGGAAAAACTTTAGCCTTGGCGGCTGATAGCTTCCTCCGAGAGGTACTTGAGGGATGTTCTCCGCATGTAACTCCATGAACTCCCTGATGATCACGTTGAACCATCGAGCATAGGGCACGTTCTTTGATATTCGATTCTCCTTCAGCCAAATCTGTTCGGCCAGATCATTCGAGATTAGCTGTGCGAAATCGTAGTTTCTGGAGAAAGCGAGACCGTGGAAGATCCGCAGTATATTGCCGTTGCCTTTGTCGAAGCCGGCATGCTTGGGTGATAGACACTTGTTCACTATCCCGAACAATGTCTTCCAGGGGTGAGGGATACCGCTGCTCTGGACCTGAGCTAACTTGGTGAGCTGCGGTTGATATCCCATTTGTATGAAGTCGTGGACCATTTCTACGTCAGACGGGAGCGGGTCGTAGTTGTCACTGTGTGGCAAGTCCAGTATCATCCCGATGGCTCTTGCTCATATGAAGATGCCGCGTCCCGATTCTTGTTGTGAAGGAGAATGCCCCATTCGCTACAGCTCCTTGTATATATCCCCAGAATTGCTGGAGATAGACCATCGGCACCGAGGCGGTGACCGTCAATACGTGCCAGATGTGGTGGCCTCGCAGGATAGATACGATGATCTCTTCCGGGCACCGAAATGTGCTCAGATCGAGCTGGAAATTCGTATCCTGGACTTCAAATACAGGTTGTGGTCATATATGTGATTGTATCGAGGGTAGCGATCCATCTGAAAAGAAATAAAGAGATATAAAAGTTCATTAGTTCATTTTTTTTATTATAGTCGAAAATGCATTTAATTTCATCAAACTATAATATTGTATCAAGTCATGACATGTTTGATGAATTTTGAATTGAAATCATATGATATGCATATATGATACTTGATTTTGAAAAAATGTAATGGCATGATCGTAATTTTGAATTAAACACTTAACGCGTGAAAAATAGTTCGAAAGTTTTCTAAGTGTTTAATCGCGGGTAAGGTCACTGTTCATGCCGAGAAATATTTCGCTCGATAAAATTGGTTTTCAAATTGATTTCCTATGCATTGATTTCAATTGTAATGTCTCCGTGTAATTTTTCGATCGAGAAAATTTTATTCGTTAATGTTCGCTACAGTGTAAGAGACTTAGAGAAAAATTTTCTAAGTGTTGAAGTTGAAATCGAGACAGTAGTCGATCAATTTTATGATCGAGAAAAATTCGTGTAAATTTACGATAAAGAAATTATTTCTCCGGTAAATTTACTGTCGAGAAATTTTTTTCGATTGAATAAAATTTTTCGATTTTGAAATTTGTCGAGCGGTGTGTGATTTTTGATTGGAAGTCAAAGTTTTCGCTGCGATAAATTTCTATCGAGAAATTAGTTAACGACAGACTAAGTCAATCGTCGAGAAATTTTTCGATCAATTAAGTCCTATGCGGCGAATTTACGATCGAAAAATTAAGCGTTGAGAAATTAATTTTTCACTGTTTAATTTTTGCGACCAAATTGAGATTAGATCGAAAATTCTATTTTGCGATAGTAAGTTTTACGCTCGATAAAATTTTCATCTGAATTGTCTACTCAGTGCTTAAGTTTTCGATCACAAAAATCCTAATTAGATTTATCGATGGTAAATAATTTTCGGTCAGAATCTTCTATTTTAGCGACTAAATCAGATTTTTATCGATCGAAAAACTAATTCGATACAAAGAGTATCTCAATTAAATTGGAATTCAATTAAGACTGTTCGCGATCGACAAAGTTCTTCGATGGCTTCAGACATTCAAAAGCCCAGTTTTATCCAGATTAAATTTCAGTTGAAGATTCAGATTTTCCGATGATTCGTTCTACCAGATTCATAGAGAATATAGAAACCATCTTAAGTGCAGGCATTACACTCAGATAAAACTCAAAATCAAGCCTCAAACACTATAAAATAGTTACGGTTTTTCTCAGTTTTGAAGAACAGTCGACAATCTAAGTCTAAACATGCGGAAAACTTGAAAATGAAAATGCTAATGAAGGTAAATCACACTGTGAAAGTTGCTCGCGAGAGAGATTTTTTGCGATTAGGGTTGCGTGAGAAAAAGTTTTTTGACTGACAAAAAGTGTACTTTTAATAACTCACCGTAAATCAATATTGGGTTTGCGATTGGACGTTTTGCGATTAAATGGATCAGGCCCATTACTATTTGCGCTCGAGAAACTTTTGATTCGAAAATTGCTTCTCAATTCAAATTTTTCGATCGCAAATTATAGTGGCCAATCAAAATCGTTTCCAACACTGTTTACGATCGAGAAACTTATGATCGTGAATTAAGTCTTCTATCTAGTTTCTCAATTGTGAGTATTTCTAAAATTTTCAGATTGACCCCTATTTCAATTAAAATCACATTGTAAGGCTTCCCCTTAGAATTAAAATAAATGCATTTAATTCCCTGTATTTTCCGTGTAGTAACATCTTGATTCCCTGGCAGAAATTAAAATTTTCTACCACTTAGAAGGAAGATGTTAGAAATAATGGAGTTAATCAACAATTATTTTAGGCATGAAATAATTGGTCTGTGACTAGCTCCTTTCCTTGTAGTGTCGACGTCTTGCTCCGTAATCTTGTTTGAAGGAATCTGAAACGCTTAGAGAAAACGTCAAGAATATTTGGAGCTAATGCACGATTTTTATATTTGCTCCCCCTCAAATAATGCACAAGAATTGACTAAGTATGCAAGCATATGAAATCGATTCAAGTCGCGAGGATATAACACACAAATTTACTCATTAAGCACATATACATGGTCCCCGAAAACATGTACTTATAATATTGTGTGAGAATAAGAGCAATGAAAAATTAATCGCATTTAAACAATTCAGTACCAATGCAATTTTAAAATTACATTTAGAATGTGCGACACACTAAAGAAATTCACATTTTTTCAATTCAACGCATACGAAACATAACATTTCATGTCAAAATGTGCGAATTATATATATATATGTGTGTGTGTGTGTGTGTGTGTGTGTATTTTTTTATTTACCTACATATATATATTTTAAGTTTATTAATTATTTATTATTTTTTTTGTCAATTTTTCGTATTTTTACTATTATTATAGTATGGGGTCAGATTATTTTGCTTCGATCAATCGTCACACCTAAAATTTTACGAGACATTTGAAAGAAGAAACTGCCGTCAAGTCATGTCGTCAAACTAAAGTCCTAAGTTCATAGACTGGTCAATTTCGCCAACTCTCACTAGGTTCACTCTTGCACTCAATAATTTCTAACTTGGAATTTTTATATTTATATCTCTCAAGTCAACACAAGCAATTTTAAGTCAATTTACCTGTGATCGGGGCATTTTTTAATCATTTCACCCAAGCGAGAGACCGTCGATTGGAATCAGAGGGGTGTAAGAGTTTTAGTTTGGCTAGGACTTAGAAGGGAAGGAATTTAGGGGAAAGTGGGCTTATCTCTTCGTCATCTTCCATTTCTACGTCCGTCTCCCCTTTTTTTTCGGCGTCTTTCTGCTTTTCAATCTTTCCTCCCTCTTTTTCTTTTAAGAACTATCCCTTTCTTTTTTTTATGTTATGCTCAAGCTGAAGCTCCGCTTCTCCAAGAGGCTATGGGAGATTATCGTAGGTGAAGTTCTTCTTGTTGGTTCTCGGGCCGATACCGTGCTCCTCTTCTCTTAATCCTTATAGAGGGGTCAGAGTTTATCTATTTGGAAAAGTTCACGGTTATGGAACTCGTACCCGAGGCTGCGCTCCTCTTCTCGTTTCCCGATATCCGGATTATCGTTGGAGAAGTTCACTTCGTGGTGCTCCTCTTCCAGCCGTTCTAACGAGCGTACGAGATTATCGTTGGAGAAGTTCACAGCAGGAACCATGCCACTTTCTACAAGATAGTTGGAAGGCATGTTCCTTTGGTCTGATTTTTGCCCGTTGAGCAATACCTTCTTTTGTCATCATCCCCTTTTTATTTTGTTTTCTCCCCCTCCTTTTCTCGTTTGAACAACCATCCGAAGAGTATAGAAATCGATTGAAGGCTTGGAATGGGTTTCAAAGGAAGAAAAGGACATCAGAGAAGGCTCAAAGTGGATGACTAAGGGCTAATGTGAGGGAAAAATTATATAAGGCCGAATGAGGAATATCCTAAGCGCCCTTATCATTTTCCCAATGATCTAAAGCAAGGTGAGTATGAAACCAAGTATCACTAGGTAAGACAAGTTATTGATGTGTGACTCACTCGAGAATTAGATCCAAAGAAAGAAAACAAGGTTTGAATCTTCACATATGTAAAGTGACTTTGTGTCTAGTGTAGCAACCTAATGACCTTTTAGACACAAGAATGCGACTTAGACTGACAAAATTAAGTAATTAAATCGATCGCATGTCGGTGTAAAATTCTATGTGACTTTAGATCAAAGCATCCTAAAGGATTTCGCCATACCCCTTTATATTATATTTTTTATTTTATATATATATATATTATTTTTTTGATATCACGCAAGATAAAGAAAAATAAGCATGGAAAACACATAGAATAGAGCATGTGATAGCATAGAAGATCAGGTAATGCACATATTACGGGAGATTCAACATGCCTAATTTTCCGAAAAGGAATTGGAATCGTTTCTCATCCAAAGCCTTGGTGAAAATGTCGGCTAGTTGGAATTCCGTGTTCACAAAATACATATCTATGGTGCATTTTTCTACGTGATCTTTGATAAAGATATCTTATATCTATGTGTTTTGTGCGTGAGTGATGAACAGGATTGAAAGTAATAGCAATGGCACTTTGACTATCACTATATATGGGTATATTATTTAAATTGTACCCATAGTCGCGAAGCTGTGTCCACATCCACAGCATCTGGGAGCCACGTATTCCGCTTCGGCCGTCGAAGTTGACACACAATTCTGCTTTTTGGATGACCAGCAGACCAGCTTTTCGCCTAGAAATTGAGCTCCACCAGACGTGCTTTTCCTGTCCATTCGGCAACCTGCATAATCAGCGTCAGTGTAGCCAATAAGGTTGAAATCCGTACCCTTTGGATACCATAGTCCAAGCGTAGAAGTGCCCTTAAGGTAACGCAGGATCCTTTTGACCGCGAGCATATGGGATTCTTTGGGGTCGGCTTGAAACGGGCACATAAGCTGGTGGCAAACATGATGTCCGGCCGGCTCGAAGTGAGGTAGAAGAGATCCAATTATGCTGCGATACAGTGTGATGTCGACCGACTTGCCAGAGGGATCGGCATCCAACTTGCAGCTTGGTGACATAGGAGTGCTGAGAGGCTTGCTCTGATCTTGATGGAATTTCTTCAGAATATCCTTGATGTATTTTGTCCGACTGATGAAAATCCCATCTTCGAGTTGCCTGATTTGTAGTCCTAAAAAGAACTGCATCTCTCCCATGTGACTCATCTCGAACTTGCTTTTCATTAGATCTCCGAACTTCGTGCAAAGCCGTGGATTAGTTGATCCGAAGATGATGTCGTCGACGTATACTTGAACGACCATCAGATCTTTGTCTTGCCATGTGATGAAGAGGGTTGTGTCTATCGTTCCTCGTATGAATCCAGACTTCACGAGGAATTCACTCAGGACATCGTACCAAGCACGTGGGGCTTATTTTAGTCCATAGAGAGCTTTATCCAGGTGATAGACGTGATCAGGATGTTCTTGATCAACGAAGCCTTCTGGCTGAGCGACGTAGACTTCTTCTTTTAACACGCCGTTAAGAAATGCGGTCTTAACATCCATCTGATAAACTTTGAAGTCTTTGTGAGCCGCATAAGCCTGGAGAAGGCGGATAGCTTCGATTCGGGCAACAGGAGCATATGTCTCGTCATAGTCGATGCCTTCCTGTTGATTGTATCCCTTCGCAACTAGCCTTGCTTTGTTCCGGATCACTTCACCATCTTCATTTTTCTTGTTTTTGAATACCCATTTAGTTTCGACTATTGTTTTCCCATGTGGACGGGGTACCAAGCTCCACACTTGAAGACGTTCGAATTGGTTGATCTCCTCTTGCATCGCAATTGGCCAATCCGGGTCTCGTAGTGCGTCTGCTACCTTAGTAGGCTCGTTTTGGCTCAGGAAGCACTGAAAAGACTGTGTTGATGACGTGTCCTCACTCCATCCGAAGGATCGCCAATTATCTGATCAACCGGGTGACCTCTAGTCCACTTGCGCATGAGGCAAGGCTGAAGTCGATGAGTCAGCCATCTGTGGGTCTAGATTTCCTATAGTCTCCGATTGATCATTTGTTTGAGGAAGTTCCAATACTGCACTTGGATCGATCGTCTCTGATGATACTTCCTCGATGACCACTGTAGGTTCTTCGTTATTCTGTGGCAATTCTGAATCGGGTGGGGTAGAGATATGAGAAGAACTTGGTACGTCGGTCTCATCGGTGGAGAATCCACTGTAGGTATAGCAGTGCATGACTGATATACTGGTTCAAAGAGAGAATCCAAATCGTCTAATACAAGTCTCGTTGCTTCTGCTGACGTTGAATTCGGGGTTGTTGCCATCTTCTGTTGGTTTTGTGCCAACACACCAGTGATTATGGGTTCTGAGATGTTGTCTTCAGAAACCAACGGGTTAGGTTAGGCACGGGTCCTGGACTGAGTTGACCAGAAGCCATATCTGTCACTTCGTGGAAAGTGACATTATAGCTTTCCTTAATTGTTCGGTTGGACTTGATGTAAACTCGGTACGCTTTTGATGTTGAAGAATACCCGATGAAAGTTGCTTCGAATGCTTTAGGGTCGAACTTAGCACGATGCTCTCTGTCGTTCGCCACAAAGCACCTGCGCCCGAAGACTTTAAGGAATGAGATGTTGGGCACTCTATTATTCACAATCTCGTACATAGTCTTGTTGAACTGTTTGTGAACCACCGTCCTGTTTTGGATAAAACAAGCGGTATTGACTGCTTCAGCCCATAGAAAATATGGAAGTCTTGAATGGATCAGCATTGTACGAGCTGCTTCCACTAGTGTTAGTTTTTTCCTTTCAACAACCCATTTTGGTGAGGTGTTTTGGCGGCTGAAAATTGTTGACTTATTCCAAGTTTCTGATAAAACTTCACTGAGGTAGTTGTTTTTGAACTCAGTGCCGTTGTCTGTTCGAATAACTTGAATAGTCTGTTGCAGCAGATTTTGAGTTGTGTTCACAAAGTTGATAATCAAGTCACCGGTCTCATCTTTGGTTCGGAGGAACTTTGTCCACGTGTAGCGAGAGTAGTCATCAACGATCACTAGCACATGCTTTCTTCCATTGATACTCTGAGTGCATCGGCCCACAGAGATCCATGTGTATTAGTTCCAATGGTCGAGAAGTAGACGCAATTTGTTTGACGTAATGAGACGCTCGCTTCATTTTTCCTAATTGACATGCCGAACACTGATGCTCTCTTTGTAGTAGTATAGTTGGAAGACCATGAACCAACTTTTTCGTAGAAAGACGTTGGAGAGCTTTCATATTCAGATGAGACAGTCGTTGATGCCATAGGCTATTCCTCTGTAAGTCAATCTGAGAGATGAGGCATACAGCTGTCGAGGGCCGCACAGGTTGATCGTGGAAAGATTGGATTTCTGAAGTCCTTGAAGGAGTTATGTGTCATGACTATCCAAAATTCTGCACCGGTCAGCATGAAAGACCACCTGGAACCCTTTGTCACAGAACTGGCATATGCTGAACAAGTTATGGCGGAGGCCTTCGACATACGAGACATCTTTTATTGTCAGATTCTCCAGAATGATATCTCCAAATACAAGAATTGGAGCTGAGTCATTATTTCGGAATCTGACTTTGCCGTTTGGTCGGTCCTTGTAGTTGATCAGCAGCTCTTGTTTACCAGTCATGTGTGTGGAGCAACCAGAGTCGAGGTACCACACATGATGGATCTGCAAAAACAAATTAGAGAGCTTTAGGTACCCACTTAAACATGGGTCCTCTCAAATTAGCAGATTTAGTGTTGGGTTCAGATATGATTCCTAAATTTTTATTCGGAGGAGTTTTAATAACCCATTCCACTTTCAGAGAAGTGGGTTTGTGTTTTGCCTCTATAGGAGACTTGGCCTTTTTGCTTTTGTCGTCCTAGGCGGAGATTTAGGAACCCATTTGGGTTGAACCTTGCAGGGAAGGTTAATTTCAGCACGCACAAATGCTTTGGAAGGTTTGATCGAGGAAAAGATCTTTTTCTTTCGATAATCTCCTAAGGTGCTTGGGGGACTCAATCTTTACGGGATACCTTAGGTGAGTACAGGCATGTACAGCACCATAAGCTTTCTTTATGGCTGGATCTTGTTTCCTACGGGTCTTCCTTGTAGCATTCGTTTCAGAATGATTATTGGTAATTTTTGAGGTAGAGCCTATTTCGAAATTGTCGCTTCTAAAGGTGATAGGCTGAAGTGAACGAGTAGAAGCAATTATTTTGAACGAGAAATGTCTCTTTTATTACTACGAGTGTCGTTTATTGTAACAGAAGGAGTAACATTTTAGAACCAATTCAAATCTACTGGCTCCTTCTTTATCTTAGAACTAGACACTCTCGCCTTCGTTTTCAGTGCTGGCGCTACGCTCCCTGTGGACGTAGGTGAAATAGAATTAGTCTTAGTACTTCTAATAGAAGTATTAATACTCTTTTGATCTTTCGAAGGCGATTTTTCGATTTTCACGCTTTTTATAATAGCGTGAGAGGTAGCTTGGGAGGATGAGGAAGCCTTGAGATCTTCCATCTCCTTAAAGAATTTTTTTTTCAACTTCGAAATTCTCTCGTTCTTTATCTAATTTGCCTGTGACTCCTCTATCTGTTTTATGATAGGGGTTTATAGAGAGAATTTTGATAATTAACCTTTTTGACTTCCTCGTAGTGTGTTTCAGAGTCAGAAGGTAGAACTTGAACTAAATCACTGACAGGTGTTAAGGATGGTTTCGAATTTTTGTCTCTTTTATTTAGTTCATTGTAGTCAAAGGGGATCTCAGGCCCATGTGAGGCTTGTTTACTAGATGAATCGAAAGCATTTTCATATGTCGATTCCGTAATGTTTCTAAGTGAGGTTGCAGCTAAACCCATGTGCTTAATATCATATATTTCTCTTCCGTAAAACTTGTGGGTTAGTGTACCCTATGCCTTCTATTGGATTATAGAATTCTATATCCTTGGGCTTATTTAACAATATCGTCTGCTCAGAATGTCCCCTACGCGTAAGAAGATCATCTATTTTTTTAATTTTTGCATATAACTAGTTAGTAGAGCATAATTATTTTCTACCGTTAATTTAGCGGCTTGACAGGCATCTAGTTCCTTACTAAGCTCACTAACCTTAGTATTTGAAATTTCTAATTGAGCTTCTAAGTTAGTGATCGTAGAGGTAGCTTCGGTTATCCTACAATTTAAGGTGGCTTTCTCGTTGAGATTCCTAACCAAACAATTGTAGTTATTTGCTAGCCTATCTTCTAACTCCTTAATCTTTTCACTATGCTATCCTAATTGAGGTTGACTAGTCTCTCTAGAATGTAGGCTCTTAGTAAGTTCTTCTATTTTCGCATTAGAGCTCCTAAGTTCTGATTCGAGACTATCTATCTTCTCCTGAGATCTCTCAATTTTATTCTCTACTTCCTTTATACTTTTCTTCTTACGTTTCATGTTAGCATATTGTGTTTGATATGATTCTAACATGGTCAATCATGTGGAAGAAGAGACTACCTCTTTTGACGAAGTGGATGCGTTGTCGTCGTCCGTATGATTTGATGTTTCGGCGTCTGATTCATTGTCGAGACGGGCCATGAGAGCTAAATTCTCTTCTTCAGAGCGCGATGTATCCTCAAGCCACTAGTCCTGTTCGGCCATGAGAGCTACTCCAGCTTCCTTCTGTTTCGTCAGTTGGAGCTTCCTGGTGTAGTAGTTGGCATATCTCTTCTTCGGAAGAGTGCACTCTCTGGCGAAGTAACCTGGCTTGCCACAATTGAAGCATTTGTTAGCCTCCTTAGGATTCTTGACTTCGGAGCTCTCTGGTGCACGTTCTTTGTTTTTGGAGCTTGTAGTCCGAAGTCTGTTGCTGAGGTTGAAGACTTCTTCTTGAAGTACTTCTTGCTCATCATTTGTCCTATGAGAGCTAACTGCTTTCCTAGAGCTTTCAAATTTGGCTCAATGAAGTCTGACTCTTCTTCCGACTCTGAAGTTGAAGGAGGCCTAACGATCTTTTCCTTTCTTGATCTTGAGCTCCTCTTCTCCGAGACTAAGGCAACAGTGTCTTCGGTCTGCTTGCCTTTCTGCTCTTTGAGAATCTCGCTGATATCATCCTCATGCTGTGCGAGATTGTCAAACACGGCATGGACATCCAACTCCTCTAGATCTTTATTTTGTCGAATCTGAGTGGATATTTTCTTCCATTCCGCGGGCAGTGAAGATAGAAATATGATGTTCATCTCCATATTTGTCTTCGTTATTTCTATCTTCCTCATCTCATTGAGATGAGGTACCTTTGGTAGATCTCGTATAGACTCTCCTCCGGTTTGCTTTGAAGGAGTCGTAAGCAGTGAGAATGTTCGCCTTTTTGGCCTTTATGCCAACTTCTGTCCTCTGCATCATCCTATGCAGTTCATCCCACATTCCTTTAGCCGATGAAAGGCTGTCAATTTGTCTGTATATGTCGTTGGGATGCCCTGCATGAGGGTATCATGGCTACTAGATCAACCTTAGCCCGAGCTCTTTCCTCTAGAGAGTATTCCCTAGGCTCCTTTAGTCGCCTAGAAGGTGGAATTGGAGGAGTAGCTGATTCGTCACCGAGTACATGGACTAGAATTGTGCCGGTCCCTCTTCAAGAGACTGCAGTAGATTTTCAGCTTGATCTTTCAGAGCTATGAAATTTAGGAAGCGGCTTCTCCACACGGTATATTCGCCTCGTTGCAAAATCGACGGACGGTTGTCATTTCCGAGCGAGTAAGCATCCATTTTGTATTGTAGTCGAGTTGTTGAAGGATCTTCGTTAATTGTTTTGAAGGTTGAAGATGATGTAGTGTGCTTCACAAGTGGCAAAATTCGTTAGTAGCGTTTGATTCGGAAAATTAGTTCGAGAATTATTTTCAATTCAATCTCTTAAGTTTGATTGAAAATAATTTCGTCGAGATAGAATATATTGTGTACTCTTCCCGTGCGAGAAAGATTGTCAGCGAAATATTTGACGAGCGAAATAAATTGCCCAAAATCGTTCGGTCGAGAAAATTTTTCTTGATCGTGAATTTATTTCGATCGTAAAGAAACAGTACGTTAGTAAGTTTCTCGACAAGTCAAAATAAATCTGTTGACTAGAAAAGTTTCTCGCGTGTAAATGATTTTCGCCTGGTCAAACGTTAAAGGTTTGACCGAAAAAGTTTTTCGGGAGAAAGTTTTTACGCGTGCAAAGTCAAAATTGGTCTCTCTCGAAAAAGTTTTTCGCTGAATAATGCTCGAGAAATATTTCTAACTAAAATTGTTTCTGGTGATGACGATTCTAGCGCTGACTTCGTATTCTGACCGAGAAAAATTCTCGCGCCAAGTTTTTCGATCGAGAAACTAATCCGATCGTAAGCCTAGCGAGAAAAATTAGAACGATCGAGAAAAATTCATAGAATACGATTAACACAGATTCGAGCAAAAATAAGGAATTAGACAGTGAAATTTCAGGTAATTGCTCGCAATCAATTGATAACTACGCACGGACAAGCAATTAAACACATTATGAAGCAAAATATGTCGAATTTGAGCAAAATCAGAACGTGTTCTTCATGTTCTTCGCAAACAGTAACTCACAGATTCGATTTAATCCTAAATCCGAATTCCAACAGCTATGAATTTGATCGAAATCAACGTTTAGCACTTAACCGAGCACAGAAACATAAATTCAAGTCAATTAAGCACATAATTATGCTATTGGATCGAACTTAAGTTTCGCGCCAAACTGTTCTTCGATGAACAATATCCAGAATATGATTTTCCATCTAATTCTAACAATTTTTTATTCAAAACAGGACGAATCTGCTATGATACCAATTGTTAGGCCCTACAATTAACAACTCTAAGATCCTAAGCAAGAATGCAAAGCAATTAGACGATAATGATAATCAATTAGAATCGATCGAAAAACTCGAATGAAGATCGAGAGAGAGTATTCGAGTAGAGTGAGAAAGTTACTGTTGTTTCTCTCTCTAGAAATTGAATTGCAAGCCTTTCCGATCAATTTCCAAAGCTTTCTCTATTCAGCTCAATTGCTTTACATGTATTTATACCAAACAAGCTTGGTATAAAGATCAAACTAGTCCTAATCTAAGGACTACTATACAAAACGCCCCAAATTACAAGAACGACTAATAAAATCAAGCACAATTAAAAATGGTATTCTACAGGATGGCACAACGAAATATGACTTACTCTATAAGGAGCGGGAAAAACTGTACTCCAAGATAAAATAAAATTGAAAGACCTCTTAACCCGACGAGAACAGACTGAACAACCATTTTCTTAAACAAACCTGCAGATATTGATTTCTATAATCCACATAAGGGACTTGGTTTTGAAAACCAGGTTTGTTAAGGCAAGGTCTTACCAATTATCCTTATCTATATGATCTTAAATACATGCAGATAGGTTGTATGACAAATCTCATGCCTTTTGTCAGTGAATGAGAAACCGTACAAGGTGAAGATGAGACACCGGCACACAAAAAATAAAAATCACTTGATTACACATAATTGTATGATAGCTATAGAGAATAAATGTTCTACAACAACTGAATTTGAATCAAATATTCCTCGTCCAAGCGAAGGAGATACCTCAGAAGAATCAACGAGCGAGACACCGATGATTGCATATGCAACAGGAAATATGCCTGAATGCATAGAGAAATCAGTGATCTACACTCCACTCTCGAAAGAGAGAAAGTCCTTTGATATTGAAAGGCATAAACTTCTCGAGGAAATCTCCATACTTAAAGAAAAATTAAGACTACACTCACTTGTGTTAGGATATTTAATAGATTGGTCATTAGTTTAAGTCTTGGGTTATCTATGGTAATTATCCTTTTAGCTTGGGCTTTGGACTAGATTGTAACTAATTAATCTTTAGTGTTTGGGCCTAATATACCAAGGGTTTAATGTGGTATATAAGGTATTACCATCACTATATTCAAAGTAATCAAAGATCATAAGGCTAACCCTACTTTTCACACAATACACACACTTGAAGGTGAGAACCTCTCCCTTTTCCATTCCATCCAAGCCTCTTCGATTCCTTGTTTGGTGCAATCGGGACCAACAAGTGGTATCAGAGCAAACGTGGATCGATCTACATTGATTTGAATCCCGTTTCGTTCGATTCCGAGAAAGATCAAAGGTGTTTTGGGCAAAAATCACTTTCGGGTATCTTGGATTCGTTTCGGGGTTTTAATGCTTCGTTTTTGTGTATAAAACCTTCCCCCCAGATCGATTCTATGCCTAAAATGTTTTTCGACCACTTTTGGATCAGTTTTAACGAGTTTTGAGCAAGATCGAAGCAAAAATCTTCAGAAAAAGTCATCTCGACCATTTTCTTTTGGTCGAGTTGATCCGTTTTTTGTTGTTTTTTAGCTCACAAGTCGGTCGAATAGTGTTTAGGGAAGAATTTCTGAAATTTTGGATCAAGTTTGAGTGATTTTGGTTGAGATTTGAGTGAAAACCGGACGATTTTCTGGTAAAACTCGCGACAAGCAATGGAACAGCGACTTAATGTTCTTGGCCGCGAAATTTCTTGTTGCGTTGTTCAAGTCCGCGAAATTTTTATATCCGAGAAATTTCATTCCGGGAATCTTTCTAAAACCGCGAAAATTTCTCTGTTTCACTTTATTTTTTTCTCAACTCCTCACTTTCAAAATCCGAGAAATTTTATAACCGAGAAAGTCTATTCCGAGAATATATCTAAACCGCGAAATTTCTCTGTTCCACCTTTTTTTTTTCTCAGCTGCTCACTTTCAAAATCCGAGAAATTTTATAACCGAGAAAGTCTATTCCGAGAATTTATCTGAGCCGCGAAAATTTTCGAAAACTGAGAAATATTTCTAAGTCGAGAAACTTTTTAAAACCGAGAAAGTTTTCAAATCCGCGAAAATTCTTTGAAACTAAGAAAGTTTGTCAAATTCAAGAAATTTTCAGCCGAGAAAGTTGCTTTCTTCCGAGAAAATTTTTCAAAACCACGACTTTTCAAATCCGAGAAACTTTCTAAAACCACACTTCAGCCCGGATACTTCTTCCAAACTGAAATTTTTAACCTGAAAATTCTCAAACTGAGAAACTTTCTCACATGCAAAATTTTAAATCCGAGAAAATAATTTTCAACTGAGAATTTTTTTCTGTCCGAGAATTTCTCTTTAAACTCACGCAAACACTGAAATTTCTCAACCAATAATTTCTCGGCTAATTTATCTTGTAATCACGAACCATTTAGAAACGTTTTTTTTTCTTAAACCACAAAATTTTTCTCGTGTTAAATTTTTTCTCTCTTTCCTCTCGTGTTAAAATTTTTTCTCGAACTCTTTCAAGTCTTGATCCTTTACACTTTAGTCATATCCCCCTAGACCACTTTGACAAAAATTGACTCTTCCAATCTCGTTTTTAAATTTCTCGAACTACTCCGAATTTCAAGATATATCTCCACTTCATACGTTTTCGACCATCACACACGTTCACTTAGTTCTAAGAAATTCATTAAACAATTTTCTCAAACTCTACTCGTTAAATTCATATTTCTCATCTCGTTCGTACTAACCCTCTTATCTATACAAGATCAAAACCACGGACGATTCGACTGCACCAACCATGTCTACCACAAATGACATCTCAACAGTGGGCTCCGACACCAGGCCTCCGATGCTGCGACAAGGCGATTACAGCATATGGACAAACAGGTTCCTCACGTTCATCAGGAACAAAGGCGCACCACTCTCTCAATACTTACTGGACTCCATCTTCAACGGTCCAGCACAGTTCTGGACAATCATCCCTGCTCAACCAGACGCGAACCCTCCCATGGATGAACGCCGCACTCCAAGAGGTCCCACTAATGAGGATGAAGAGGCTCGCCAGGCTGATGAGACTGCCAAGGATACCTCTTCCAGGCTACGGGCAACGAAGTCTACCCACACATCGAGTGCTGCACAACTGCCAAGGAAATTTGGGATGAACTCGTGGAAATTATGGCAGGCACAAGAAAGTGCTCAGGGAGGAAATCAGCCTGTCTCTCGCAGTATGAACACTTCCAGGCCTATGAAGGAGAGGAGCTGCGTGACACGTACTCCGATACTTGAAGGTCATCAATGAACTCAAGAAAGCCAAGATCTCGAGGGACAAATTCGATATCAACAACCGCTTCCTTGGTAGCCTCAAACCACATTGGGGCAATGCAACCGTGATGATGATTCATAGTAAGGACCTCTCCAACACCTCCATCCATGCTCTCTTCGACAGCCTGTCTGCCTATGCTCCTTACGTGCAACCTCAGTCCACCAACACTCGAGTTGACCCGCTAGCTCTCCTTTCGAACAAGACCACTGAACGATCTTTCACCTCTAAGACCAAACAGAATAAAGGGAAGCTACCAGCTGCTGTATCTGACACCTCTTCAGGATCCGAAGCTGATACAGAATCTGATGAAGATGTTCGTGACCTACGCAAGCAACTGGCAATGCTCACAAAGATGGTCTCAAAGAAGATCGGGACAAAATCGTCATCCTCCTCCAATCATCAAAGAACCTTTAGCGGCACCAAAAAAACCACCCCTACGGAGGAAGCTAGCCGATGAAGAAAGAGGAGGAATCCGCACCTCAAAAGTCTGTGAAGTGCTTTCGGTGTCGAAAGATAGGCCACTTTGCCAAGGAATGCCACGCCCCACGCGTGAAGGACTCTGGCTACTACGACCGTAAGGCCAGAATGACCCGCAAAATGTTAAGTGGGAAAGTTCTTCTCACCGAAGAAGCTGAGTAGATGAACGACACTTCCGATGACGAGGAGCCTAAGGATGAAGATTGCTGCATGGCAAGGCTGATCAAACATGACGAGGACGAGGAGATGGTTAACACCAGTGAGAACTCTGCTAAGACCCCTACCAACGCAGAGTCTGAGGTACGAATTTCACAACTCGATGATGTGTTTAATCACCGTCACACCATTAAGAAACCCACCTTAGACCCTAGGGATTATGATGAACTTAAACTAAAATTTGAAAAAAACTATGCCTTACTTAGTTTAAAAGTAGAAGAGCTCGCTGATAAACGTATCGTAGTACGTTTATCATAGTATTTCATTGGCTCATAATAGATTTTCGTAGTCATTTTATGCACTTATTAACCCTATTTCTGCTTGTTTTGTATTATAAGGCTTTAGGACAAGTTTGGGCGAAAAGGAGCGAAAACGAGGCAAAACGGCGCGAAAACGATGAAAACTGGTGAAGGTCACGGCCGTGACACATGTTGCAGCTGGCCGTGACACTTGGCAGAGATTTAGACTGAAGGTGGTCACGGCCGTGACACTTCTTGCACCAGGCCGTGACCCGTAGCAGCAGCAGCATTAGAAAATCCATATCTCTCAATCCAGACCTCGGATTTCCTTTGGTCAGAATCAAGATTAGCAAGTCTTCTATCTATGGTTAAATTTCAGGTCAATCGGACATCGTTTACCCCTCCATCCGAGAGCAAATATGAAACTGCCGCAAAGCTGTTGAGGGGGTCACGGCCGTGACACTACTGCACACCAGGCCGTGACGAGCGGCAGTGAGCTCAATTTTTGCCCCTAGAGTGTCACGGCCGTGACCTGTCTTGTCCCAGGCCGTGACAGTGTCGAATTTCACTATAAAAAGCCCAAATTCGACCCAGAAAGGAGAGAACCGACCAGAGATCAACCCTTCCCTCTAGAGACGAAAATAGCACATAAGAACGCAGAATCGCGTCCCGGAGCGCAAGAGACGATCATCGACGAAATCACGCCCAATTGAACGAAGAACGAAGAATCCTCGACGCTTCCATCGCAGATCATCCGGATATCAAGAATATGAATTCTTCGCCTTTATTCCTTATATCTTTCGTTGTTTTCCCATCTATTATGCGTAGCTAATTCCCTTTGTGTTGGGATTAGATGAACGCTAGGATGTTTCGTAGTTAAGATTTATAATTATCGTGACTATGTGTTTTGACTATTATCATTCTATGAATTGTTTCGTTGCTTTAATATGTCTATGTGTTAAAGTAGTCGTATGGAAAAACGTTTAGGGCGAAAGCTAAACAACGTTTAGGCCGTTCGTAGAAGATAGAAATCGAGTATAGGGCGAAAGCAAATACTCGATCCTCGCCGTTAGCAATTACTGAATCTTAGATCCCCGCGAGCGTTTAGGGCGACAGCAAACTCGCGAGCGGGTATGATAATTACTGCGATCTAGTCAAGATCACGTAGGAACGATTCTATTGTCTTAGTCGATAACACCTAGCGGGATTCGAATCCCGAGCACATCTTTATTATCTGAAGCTTCGTATCAGTTTTAAGCGTGTTTTGAATCTCTAGTTGAGTTAGAAGTAATCTGTTAGGTTAAGTCATAAAACAATCTGCGTATTTTGTTTAGGCTAAATATCGAGTCGATGGGTCACTACTAGTACTTGATTTATTCCTTGTGTTCGATACTCGTTTACTCACTTTACTGCACTACAAACGATAGGTCCACTGCCTATCGCAGTCGGTGATAGTAATTAGGTATTCGTTTTAATTATACTTGTCGCACTTTTCATTCACACACCACGTGTCGATCACTCGCTTGCACAAACGACGACTAATTGCCTCAGAAGCGTTAGTCAAACGTCTACAAAACAAGAGCAAACAAAGTGAGACTAAGGTTAAGAAAACCACACTGGCCATCAGTTCATGTGAAACATCTCGTCTCTTGACAGCTGCACAATATGAACTGCTTACTAAATAAAGAATTAGGCTGTACCGAATGGTGAAAGAACTTGAAGAGCAACTTCACCTTAGAAACAAAAATGCACGCATCTTATGCCTATTGAACCAACCAGCTGAAACAGAATTCTACGACGACCGGATGGGAATTGGCCTGGCCAGCAACTACGACCCACACCAATAAGGTATAACATGTATAGCACTAGGTTCCTGCAAATAAGGAAGGGGCTCCCTCACAGCTCATGCCATTTGTAAGATCCTCCTGCGTTGTCCTTTCGGAAGAAAAGAGGGAACAGAACATTCTTTGGGCGGAAATCGCATATGACTACACAGAATTGAATGCTAGTAGTAAGACTAAAAAATCTTCACTCTCTGAGGACATCAAGACTCTATTTCCAACCGAAGAACAGGAAATTGCTTTCCGAGAAGTGCTTTCTCGCATATATATCCCAGAAAAACTTCTGGTCATAGCAGAACTAGAACGAACCCTAGAACTAGAGCGGAAAGCCTTCGCGAAGGAGCGAGATGAGCTACTTAGCAAAATCTCTACCCTAGAGCAATTTCACAATACGAACAAACCCTCTACGTCGAGTCAAGTACCCTATTCTCAAACATGTAAATGTAAGAAATCAGCGAAGATGACTCCTGAAGTTGAAACATGTTCAACCACCAACTCTCTAATACCTATGGATACAGGGAATGTGAGTCCGGCGTCTTTGGAAGGGAGCTCGTTTGAAATAAAGGAGAATCCGCTCTTCGATGATAAGAAGAAAAGACCATCCTATATTCATCTGTCCTCGCTGTGTAATGAATCTCAATATCTTAAGGACTTAGATAATTATGGTGCCAGAAGTTATCTTCCTTTTACCAAGCTTATGTCTATGTGTTGCTGCAATGACTTTGTTCTCCCCGCTTTCATGAATATGATACACATGAACACGCAACACTTCGTCCACCAAGGCGAACCTCGTCTACAATGCCTTTGCACTCTCCCACTTCGCCTAAACATACGGTTAAGCGAAAACGCCTTTCGTCGTCAACGCAAAGTCACCTACTACTCGGAACCAAAGTTCCCTACGCCAATTCATGCATAAAGCACCTTACATGCTAGCACAAGTTAGACAAATATGGGTTAGAAAAACTATAATCCCGCCACCTCAAACAAATCACAAAGGGAAACCGAAACAAGATCCAACACAACCTGATTTAGACCCCACATTTCCCGTTAAACGCACGAAAATTTTACTTGTATCACAAGAAGGTCCCGTCCGTGAACGGGGACCCAACGTTTGTTGATGATTGCAGGTCTGTCATGTGTGGTATCTAGACTCAGGTTGCTCCACACACATGACAGGGAACAAGGAGCTGTTGAGCAACTTCTCCGAGCGCTATCTCGGAAGGGTCTCCTTCGGAAACAGTCAAATGGCGCCAATTCTCGGAACTGGCGATCTCGTCCATGACAAACTGACGATCAAGGGCATCTCTTACGTCGAGGGTTTGAGCTACAATCTCTTCAGCATTGGTCGTTTCTGCGACAAAGGATACAAGGTTCTCTTCGAATCTGACCTCTGCAGCATTATCGATGCCTCGGGACAGCCTTTCTTTCTGGAACACGTACGTCTCACCTCTACGTACTCAACCTTACGACCTCTCGTCCAATGTGCCTTCTCTCTCGTGCTACACCCAAGTTGAACGATCTATGGCACCGACGTCTTTCACATCTCAATTTCAAGACTCTCAACAAACTGCGTCAGAATAAACTTGTCGACGGTCTACCTCAGCTGTCCTATCATAAGGAGCATCTCTGCTTTGCCTGTGAATTAGGGAGATGAAGCGTTCGTCTCACATCTCCAAGGAAACGCCGTCCTCTAAGCTCATCCTCGAGCTCTTACACATGGATCTATGTGGCCCAATGCCTACGGCCACACTCGGAGGAAAACGGTATATTCTTGTGATTGTCGACGATTTCTCACGCTACACGTGGACGAAACTTGTTCGCACAAAGGATGAAGTTCCTGATTTAATCATCGAGTTTGTTGTTACGTCCCAAAATCTTCATCAACAGAAGGTTTGGATTATCAGAACTGACAACGGAACTGAGTTTAAGTACAAGAATCTCAGTGTTTTCTATGCCACTCAAGGCATCACCCAGCAGTTCTCAGCTTTGAAGACCCCGGAACAGAATGGTGTCGTTGAGCGTAAGAATAAGACACTAGTTGACTCTCCTCATCCAATCCGCCTTCCTCACTCTCTTTGGGTCGAAGCTATTCAAACCGCTTGCTACACGCAGAACCGGGCTTCCATCCACAAGAGATTCAACCGCACCCCATACGAGATGCTGAATAACTGTCGTATCCCAGATATATCTTATCTAAGGGTCTTTGGTTGCCGATGTTTTGTTGCCATTGATCGCCAACACCGTGGGAAGCTCAATCCAAAAGTACTTGAAGGCATCTTTGTTGGATAATCGCTGAATTCGAAGGCATACAGAGTCTATCTTAAGGAGAAACGATCAGTCATCGAGAGCACAAATGTCACCTTTGACGAAAGCGAAGGCGACCACATGGCTTCTGCTCACATCAGCCCAGAACCAGGTCTTCTACAGTCGTTGACAAAAGGTCAACATTCATCGATGGATACTTCCTCATCTGAGGGCAACTCTGGCGAACTGGATCTCGATCTGCTCTTCGAGTATTTCTATCCAGTCCCCAAGACTCCGGTCGCCACCACTCAACCTACCTCTGCACCCACCCCACCTACACCACCGGCTATCGGCGATGATGTCGTCCCTCCAAACTTGAATGATCTCAATCTCAATGAAGATGACATTTTACCCAACATGGGAACATTGCTGATCCTGATGCCGAACCCTCTCAATCTACTACAGTTGAGATCTCATCCTCGGACATCGTACTCCAATCCGATGAGCCTCCGATCGACACAAATGCAGCTAGCTCTTCACAGACTAATGTACCACTATGGGCTCGCTCTCATCCTACGGATCAGATTATTGGGGATCCCACATCCAGTGTTTCGACGCGTTCGGCTACGATGAATGAAGGCCTGCTCGCTTGCTATCTCAGTCAAGCCGAACCATCACGAGTAGCTGAAGCTCTCAACGATCCTGATTGGCTGATTGCAATGCAGGAGGAAATAAATCAGTTCGAACGTTTACAAGTTTGGGAACTCGTACCACGCCCTCACAACAGATCCATTATCGGCACAAAGTGGATCTTCAAGAACAAAAAGGATGAAGACGGTGTTGTCATTCGCAATAAAGCAAGACTTGTGGCTAAGGGGTACAATCAACAAGAAGGCATCGACTACGATGAAACTTTTGCCCCCGTTGCCAGATCGAAGCTATACGAATCTTTCTTGCCTTTGCTGCTCACAAGAACTTCAAAGTCTACCAATGGACGTGAAGACTGCATTTCTGAATGGATTTCTCAAAGAAAAGTATACGTTGATCAACCTGAAGGGTTCTGAGCGAAGAGTTTCCTCATCACGTATATCGACTCTACAAGGCTCTCTACGGACTAAAACAGGCTCCCCGAGCTTGGTATGACGTCCTTCCAGACTTTCTCATTCAGTCTAGATTCAAGAAAGGATCTCTGGATACAACTCTCTTCACCAAGCGGAATGGCCCGGACATCATGATTGTACAGATTTATGTCGATGACATCATTTTTGGATCGACTAAACCACAACTGTGTGAAGAATTCGCAGAATTAATGAAGGAGAAATTCGAAATGAGTATGATGGGCGAGCTGATTTCTTTCTTGGTCTTCAAGTAAAGCAACTCCCCGACGGAATCTTCATCAACCAGTCCAAATACATCCATGACATCCTCGAGAAATATGGAATGAAGGATGCTAAGACTGCCGCTACACCTATGTCACCCTCTGGCCGACCCGACGCGGACCCATCTGGTGCTCCCGTCGAACAAACCGTCTATCGTGGGATAATAGGCTCTCTTCTGTACCTCACTGCTAGTCGACCGGATATCGTTCTCTCGACAGGAATCTGCGCTCGTTTTCAGGCTACACCTAAGGAATCCCATTTCACTGCTGTCAAAAGGATTCTCGGCTATCTCAAAGGAACACCCATCTCGGGTTTGTGGTACCCCACTCGATCAAACTTCAAACTGGTTGGATTCTCTGACTCAGATTACGCATGATGCAAGATGGATCGGAAAAGCACCTCTGGAGCTGCATACTTCTTGGGCGGTAAACTCGTGAGTTGGTCTTCTCGAAAACAAAACTATGTCTCAACTTCGTCGACGGAGGCAGAATACGTCGCCGCCGCTAGTTGTTGTTCACAGCTTTTGTGGATGAGAACCCAACTACGAGATTTTAATTTTCATGTTGATAAAATTCCCATTTATTGTGACTCGAAGAGTGCGATTGCGATGACAAGTAATCCAATACATCACTCGAGAACGAAACACATAGATATTAGTCAGCACTTCATCAAAGAACATGTCGAACAAGGGACGATTGAATTGCACTACGTCACTACCGAAGATCAACTGGTCGACATTTCACAAAATCGTTGGATGTCAAACGATTCCAACACCTTGTGACTATGTTTGGCATGTTGAATCTTCAGTTGTGATCAATCAATCCTACATGAACTTTGATAAAGTGTACATAGTTTCTCTTCACTTTACTCCATTTTCTATATGTCTTCTGAATTATGTCTCTTTTAAGGGGGAGTTTCTGCTTTTTCTTTATATAAAAAGGGGGTTTTCGATTAAGGGGAGTTTTTCTGATTTTGCCTATTCAAAAAAAAGGGGGGAGGTGAAATTTTAAATTTTGGTCAAAGTCAAAATTGGACCAATTGAATTTTGGGTTGAAATTTTAATTTTTGGTCAAACGGAGTCAAAATTGGACCAATTGAACACCAATTGGACCCAATTTTTACCAAGCCCGCGAAATTCGGCCCAGGAACCAATTTTGACCAAGCCCGCGAATTTCGGCCTTTACTCAAAATCTCGCATGAACAGTCACAAAACCCCCAAAACACTTAACTCTTTTCACAATCTTTCCAAATTCTCGAGAAAAATTCAAAAAATTTCGCACCCTCCTCTTCGAAAATTTCTCAACCTCTCGCAATCATCGTCTTTTTCAAATCCGCCTTCAAAATCAGTTTTTCTGCTGCTCCGTCGTCAAAATCAGCTTTTCGGTATGAATACATCGCAAATAAACCAATTCTCGTTCGTTTTACTCTGTGTTTGCCCCGTTTTAGTTTAAAATTAAATTTTTCTCGGCTTTAATTCGGACGCATGTTAGGATTTTGGTGTTTAAAACCCCAAATATGTATTGCCCGTCCAATTTCGAGTCGAATGAGTCCAGTTTATTGCATTTTGGTTAAGATTTGAGTGGTTCTAAGGCAAAAATATAGCGTCGTTTCGTACGTTTTCTTCAAAGTGTTCTTCACGAGAAACAGAGAAAATGCTTTAACGATAGATTTCGCTGCTACAGTGACTGAGGTCCCGCGAAAGTTTTATCCGAGAAATGTCTTGCGATTAAAATCTTCGCTGCTACAGTGAAGTCATGCCCCGCGAAATTTTTATACACCTCACTTCATATTACATCTTTTCGCGTCCTCACTATTTCGCAACAACAGTGACCTAAAAATTTCTCAATCCATAAACTTAAATTTTTCTCGCATTCATGCTGATCAATTCTTTCGCAGCTACAGTGGTTCTAATTTCTCAAACCTTACATACATCATCTTTTCGCGGATCACGAAACTTTCTCAATTTGAGAAAATTATCAATCCGAGAAATTTCTTTTCACTTGTCAAAACTGAGAAATTCAACCCGAGAAATTTTTATCACTTAAGCAGATTTTCTTCAAAACTTTATCACTCCGCGAAACTTTCATATGACTTGAGAAAATTCAAAACTTGCGATTTTTTGCTAACTTGAAAACTTTTCTACTTGCGAAAATTTAATACCTTTTGAGAAAATATTTAACCGCGAAAATTTTTGGATACCTTGGTGAAATTCCATAACTTGCGAAAATTTTTTCCCTACATGCAAAATTTTACACTAATGCGAATTTTTTTTTGTAAGAAGCAGGGTGCGACGGAGACTTTCATACACATGCTAAAATATACACGCAATGCGACTTTGCTCACAATATGGTGATTTTGAGAATAGATTTCCCACCGCATACGCGCATGCAACAGGAACAAAGACTGAGCGTAAGAACGATGGGAGTCGAGCCTATTCTCCGACGTCTCGCTATAACATCATGACTACGAACGGGGTGGAATCGATTAATGCAAGACTCACGAAGAAAGAAAGCTACCGATCATTGCGCTTCTGGAATCGATACAGAGGCTGACGGCGGATTGGTTTGCTAGATACAGACATCAATCTGGACAAGCAACCACGCGGTTTACCCCGACGGTGGAAATGAAGCTCCGTGAGAGGTATGAGCTAAGTCAAGGGTATGAAGTACATGAAATCGCTCCGCATGAGTACGATGTCCGATCTCCGGGGGGTCGTGCCATTGTTAACTTGCGGTCGAAGACTTGTACGTGCCGCCAATTCGACATCGACAGGATTCCTTGTCCACATGCAATCGCGGCGAGTCTACGAGCGAACATGAGTTTCTACCCGTTGTGTTCGGAATATTATTCTGTCCTAACGTGGCAGTCTGCTTATCACGGACGAGTTTTCGCCGGCTCCGGATCAAGCCGAGTGGGATACCTCGGATCAATTGGTGTTGCCGCCTCCGTTCGTAGCAAGGCGTGGTCAGAGAAAACAAAAGAGGTTTCCGTCCGTCGGTGAGTTTGGTCGTAGACATTAAGTAAATCTTGATGTATGAGTTTGTATGAGTTTGATGTATGAGGTTGTATGAGTTTGATGTATGAGGTTGTATGAGATTGATGGATATTGTAAGTTTGGCTTGATTGTAGCTTTTTTCACTGTTATTCGAGTAAACTTCGCAACTCGAATATCATTAGAATACCACACTCGAATAACATAACGATAAAAAGTCGAAATAGGAAACCTGAACTTATTCGAGTACCAGGATAACTCGAATAACTTACAAAAAAAATCGAATACTGAACTCGAATAATATCTTGCAATTCGAGTGTTCTTTTCAGAATTTTTGAATTTTAATATCTCGATACATAGATGTATAAATATCAATATTTCGATGTTTTAGGGCCTTCATGATGTTAATAAGTCGCTTTATGAAGATTAACAATGTTTAATAAAAGTCGTTGCATGACATACAATGAAATACATTGGTAGATAGGACTTTAGTATATACATTCCCATCAACAATATTTATAACATGTATAGAAATATCAACTTTATTTTTTTTTTTTTTCAAGAATCTCTATAATATATTATTACTTAGACAGGAAATGTTATTTAACATGAAATGATATAATTAACATTTCATGCTCATGATATAAAAACAATATTTTCGATTTTTAAATTATTCGAGTACGTATTGTACTCGAATAGACTCGAATACGAAACTCGATAAATGTAACATTATTCTAACAAACTGTTTTAACTCGGATAACAGTGAAGTTCGACGGAAACAACTTATCCAGTGAAGTTTATTCGAGTGCTATATGATACTCGGATTAAGCTCGAATAGCTTACTCGTTTAATCCTCATTATTCGAACAAGCTCTTTGACTCGAAAAACAGTGAAGTCCGGTAAAATCAACTGATCCAGTGAAGCTTATTCGAGTGCTATGAGGTACTCGGATTATGCTCGAATACGTTACTCGATTAAATTATCATTATTCGAACGAGCTCTTTTACTCGAATAACAGTGAAATTTGAAAAAAAAAACAACACTGAACCTTGAACACTCTGAACAACCTTAACAGCAACTCAACCAACCATAACACAGAACAATTCCAAATCAAAAAATCTATACAAATATATCTAAAACTGTTCATACAATATCCCAATTGTTAAAATAAATACATATCGTCAAAAACTTTCTAAACGACAAAACTTTAGAATCGTCCAAAGCGTAGAGATCATCTCTGTTACCGATCAACAGAGACATCGCCGCCCTAAGCATGTACATACCGCACTCTCCGCTGTTCGAGAAATAGAACAATTTCAGGTTTAAGAAAATAAGAAAATAAGAAAGTGAGAAAATAAGAAAATTACCTGAGGACTTGTTGAGGGAAATTGGGGCACCGCACCCAAGCAAACTTCTCCACGGAATCTTGCTCCACGCCTACGTGTTGAAGCATCAGCGGTATCACTTCGCCAAAGGATCGAGGAACGGCGTCATGAACCTCAAGTCCGAATCGCTTTTGCGGTCGGAATCCAAAACGAGGATGTTCCTCTCCTTGAACCGAGCGACGAGGAGCACCCAATGCGCGTTAAATGCCAATGGGATGACGGCCACATCCGCTTGGCTCCAGTGAAGTGACGGCTTGCCGCCGTATATCGCATTGAACTCTCCCGTGGCGAATAGCTCGAACGAGGACATGTTCCACGGTCGCGGTTTGGCGGACTCCATCTTGACTGCATGTGCGAAGTTGGTGTTCACGTACGCGATTCGCTCCGCATGCACGCAGTTTTCTTGCATCGCCGTGAACCCGCAGAATGCCTCGTTGACGTGCTGCAATAATAGCATATAATGTTATTAAACGAAATAATTAGAACATATTTAGCAAAAAACACACATACCTCATCTGAAAGCCACACTTTCGTTGTGGACAGGTCGGCAAAGAATTTCGTGTCGTACGCTTGGAGCATTCCTTGCCGCTCCTCCTTTGCGCCCATTCTTGCCACCTCCGCCGCGACGGCATCCCAACTCTTCACCCTCTCGCCGATGATCTGCTCTATGTCCGCTTGGCGTTGTATTGCAACGCGAGGGGTCGAATCGGGCGTCGGCGTATACGGACTCGACAGCAACCTCGACTTCTTCTTCGCACGTTTCGTCCGTGGCCGCCTCTCCGCCGCGGCCTTCTGCGTCTCCGCTTCCGCCGCCTTCTTTGCCTTCGACGCCGCGGCGGCCCTCTGCGCCTCCGCCCACGCCGCCTTCTTTGCCTTCGACGCCGCGGCGGCCCTCTCCGCCCTCGCCGCCGCCCTCTCCGCCGCCGCCCTCTCCGCCGCAGCCCTCTCCGCCGCGCCCTCTCCGCCGCGCCCTCTCCGCCGCGGCCCTCTCCCCCGCCCCTCTCCGCCGCGGCCCTCTCCGTCGCCGCCTTCTCTGCCGCGGTCCTCTCCGCCACCGCCGCCGCCGCCGCTTCCGCTGCGGCCCTCTCCGCCGCCACGGCCGCGGCCTCCATCATATCTACATCCATCTCGTCCTCCATCTCAACATCCTCGCCCCCTGCTCCCGACTCTCCGTCACGTTCGGCGAATGGGAAGGCGAAGGAGGCGGCATGTCCTGATCGTAGCTTCTCGTAACGTCCCGCACCATCGAGCGCGTCAGGCTCTCAAGGGCTACAAAATTAGAGTATTACGTTAGTTTTACGTAATATCAATATAATCTTATAAAATAAACAGACATACCTTGGAGCACGATCGAGCGCAGCTCCCTAATCTCCGCCCGCATATCCCGCACATCGCCTTCCAGCATGTCCATTCTCCTATCGAAATGGGCGATTATTGAGCCGGAAGGAGGAGGAGACGGCCTCGGAGGAGAAGACCTCGGAGGAGACGGCCTCGGAGGAGGAGACGGCCGAGGAGGAGACGGTCGAGGAGGAGACGGAGCAAGCCGATGGTCGGTGCAGTAGACCGGCAGCTTTAGAAGATGCTCCACTATCCTCTGGGCTACGGCATCATCCCGGCTGCCACAAAAGCCGACGACCGTGCGGAAGTGCCTTGAATCGGCTTCAGCATCGGTCGGTGTAAGGCAACACCGCACGTCCTGTGTATTTGTACAATTTAGAAAACGCAATCTAAATAAATCCATATTATAAATAAATAAATATACTTACATCCATCGCCACGGCACCGAATGCACGCTCGACCGCTTGCCATCCCGGAGCAGAGCTCTTGCCGTAAAATGTGGTCTTCCAATGGCACATACGGGGTAACGGGAGCCCTTCGCCGGCTCTTCTCACGGCGAATTCTTGCCCGACGGTCGGCCAGCACTCGTACGCCAAAACCTGATAAAAGAGAGTAAAAGTAAGTTAAAATAAGTATAATATGTCTTAAATAATAATACAAAACTAATTACCTGAAGCGGCATTACGAAGCCGCTGATATCGAGGGTTGTTTGTGTTTTTCCCTTCGATGTCATCTCCATGTGCTTCCCCACGAGGTCTTTGTTCAGACCATAAATGACCTCCTCGAATGATATCCTTCCCCAAGGATATTCGTTGAAGCGGTCGAAGTCCTCCACCAGACGGAGCCACTCGTCCTTGACCTTCAAGTCCTTCTTTACCCTCCGCTCCCCTAGCACCCCGACGGCAAAATAAAGGGCCGCGATCTTCAATTTCTCGGGATTCACGCCCGAGGCTCCACCGGCATCACGGATCATTTCCGTGACTTTCTTATCCAAATCGATATAATATATAACGGGCTTGCCTGCGAGCCATAAAACAAACGTTAGTTTTTGAAATCGAAGTAAAAAAACGAATCAAAAAGATAAAAAAATAGAATTAATACCAGGCCAATGCCTCGTCGCAAACTCGTTCGATGACGGTATCTCCGGCTCGTTGCGCCGCAGTCGAGGCCCGTGAGTAGGCAATACTCGACCAATGAAAATCTTAATGGCCGCCCACGAACGACATCCAGAACTCCTTCGACTCCGGCATGTACTCCACCTGCCGGCTCATCAAAAACCACAGGATCATGTTCGAGTTGTAGTGGTTTCGGGCCACCTTTATCAAGTTCCCGAACTGGGTCCGTCTCACCATCTCCTCCATTTCCTCCTCGTTCAAAAGCGTATGGATGCGTTTGCATACCGACATGTAATGCGAGTTCAGAGTGAGGGTGGCATGGTAGAACATGTCCGCCGGCAACTTCGTCGGAAGATAGACCTGAAAACGCAAAAAACACATAAAATTTGCTGTTATTCGAGTGAATTATTCGAGTAAATCATCACTCGAATACGTCAAGCAGCTATTCGAACCCTAACAACTTGAAATAGTTACTCGAAAAGCCGATGAAAACGATTTTGCCAAAAAATCCGACCGATTACGACGTTTACGCAACGATTTAACATCAAAATCGATCGATTTAACGCTACAAACGAAAGATCTAACCAAGAAATGCGATTTGACAAAAACCCAAAATGCGACAAAAAACTCACCGTGGCTCTACCGGCGTCGATTTGCTCATCCACCCGGTTACGCACAGGCGCGGAAGGCTCCGATGAACTCGCTTTTCGTTTTGCCATTGATGGTTATGCATGGGTTTGTGTACGATTTTTCGAGTACGCGATTTGGTTTCGAAAGAGTGCGCGAGAGATTTAGGGATTTCGAGTGTTCGTGTCTAATTTTCTTTCCGAGCTTTTTAAAATACAGCTTATTCGAGTATCCTATCCGAGTACCGTATTCGAGTTTCGACTCGAAAGGAAACTCGATAAGATACTCGAATATTGTGGCTTATTCGTTTAAAATTTCTGCACATTATTCGTGTCACCTTATCTCTTCGATTTATTATTAGAGTACGTCATTCGAGTTTTGGTTTCAACACGAATAAAGTCGAATAATTTTTCGCTATTAATAAGTCGGATAAGCATTTATTGGAGTCGTCTATTCGATCATTCTCTCACTCGAATAAAACTCGAATAACTTTTCGCTGTTAATGAGTCGGATTAGCCTACTTAACCAGTTTTTTAGTAAGGGTATTTCAGTCATTTGAGAACCCGTTCCTCTTTTTTTAAAACGAAATAGAATCGTTCCTCTTTTTTAAAAATCTCCTTATTACACTACATCCCTTCTTCCAAAGCCACCGACTTTCCGCCATGCAACGACCAAGACAAGGCGGTCCTTCTCAAAGTCAGAGACCACTTCGGCGGCCCAAATGGCCGACTCTCTGATCGGGACAACGACACAAATTGCTGTTCGGAATGGGATTTCGTAGGTTACAGCAGCAAAAGTGGAAAATCGTACGGACGCATAGACACGGTGACTTGCCCGTTCTTGGGGACTTAAGGGTACCATACCTTCGGACTTTGGCGATCTTCCTTACCTTAGCTTCTTCTTTTTGGCCGACAACATAGGTGTTAAGGGCCCTAGCCCAAGGAATTTGGTAATCTCAAAAGGCTCTATCACATCGAACTCGACTCTAATGCCTTGGACTGGGCCGATTCCGAAGGAGCTCTTTATAAGCTGAAGAACCTTCAGGAAGTTGATTTGTCTAACAATAAGTTGTCGGGAGAAATTCCAGCGCTGTCTTCGTCTTCGTTGGGAAAGCTTATGCAGTTCAACATTTCGTATAATCAGCTTTGTGGGTTGATTTCTTCTGGGCTGAGCAAGTTTGGGAAGGCAAGCTTTGATCACAGTAAGTGCCTCTCTGTGGTCCGCCTTTGGCTCCTTGCAACTTGGAAGTAATTTAATAACGCAATGTATTTTTGTTTCGGATACCCGACCGGTTCTGGGTTGCCCTGACTAATCCGGTTCACCCCGCGTTGCGTACTTGGTAACGGCAGGCGAGGCTCCCAAAGGGGATGCTGCATAGGCAAGGATTCGAACCCGAGACCCTGCTTAAGCGATACCAAGCCGCTTACCACTTGGACACCCCTTCTATTTGTTGATGAGTCTCATGATGAAATAAAATAAAACGCCTCTTATGGAATATTGTTGACGCAATGTTTGTTCAATTATTGGATGCGCATTTCAAGGAAACATGAAAGCAAGTTGCTTTCTTTCCTTGTGAGATTGATTGGAGAAAAAGACAATAATTGAAAGAAGTGAAACAGTTCATGAAGAACTTCATCACGTGGGTTTTGACAAGTCAAAACAGGAAATAAGATATTAGAAGAAATGATTGATTATGTTTATAGTTCTGTCGCATCGCATGGCAAAGCCGTAACCAAGTATTATATATAGTGTAATTGGGACGTAAGACGTAACCGGGTTAGGAGGTGCGGAGTGCACGCTCGGAAAATGTTTTACGGCGGAACCCAAATCGAAGCGGGGGTCAAGGGGGCTGCGCACCCTTGTAGGGTCCTAAGGGCAGCGCCCCTAGTGGCGGTCCCGAAATGACATGCATACACCCAAAAGGTGTGCATGCTTTTTCCCTCAAAATCCTCTTCACCCGAAAGGGTGTGTTTATACCCGAAAAGGTACTTGGCTTCAAAAGGTGATATCTGTTCTCAGACGGACAACATCTTTGAAAGGATTATGTGAATTATGAACAGACACAATCGGTCGAAGCTTGGGTTATAAATAAGCACATATGCATTCGACACAAGGACATTGAATTCACAAGCGAAATAACAAGTTTTCTCTAGTCTTATCCCAGGACGAAAAAATTGTCTTTGGAAATTGCACTCCAAACGCGATTCTAGAGAAACATCCGGCCGTTAAATCAGACACATTTTTTTCCAATAATCAAAGACAATAGTTCACTGATTTTCAATGGCCGAAAGCGTGAGAGACATGACTTCAAAATTCTGCAAACTCGATAAGTTCAAAGATGTGGATTTCCGTCGATGGTAGAGAAGATGCACTTCCTCCTGACAACCCTGAAGGTGGTCTACGTGTTGAGTACGCCCATGTCGGAGTACGAAGAGAACGAGACACTTGAGGCTGTCCGAAGGAGGAGCAAGTGGGAGAATGGCGATTACATATGTCGTGGTCATATCCTAAATGGCATGTTGGATTCATTATTTGATATATATTAGAATTTTGATTCTGCTAAAGCCTTATGGGATGATCTCGAAGCGAAGTATATGGCGGAAGACACATCAAGTAAGAAATTCCAGGTTAGCAATTTTAATAATTATAAAATGATCGATGCTCGACCAGTTATGGAACAATACAATGAGGTTCTGCGTATCCTTGGGCAATTCGCTCAACACCAACTTGTGATGGATGATGCAATAGCCGTGTCTTGCATAATAGACAAATTACCTCCATCATGGAAAGATTTCAAGCGCACTCTAAAGCATAAAAAGGAGGAACTGTCCCTACTACAATTACGTAGTCATTTGCACATAGAGAAATCTCTAAGGGCGCAGGAGAATGACCAACCAAAAGGCAAAAGCAGTGCTTTGATATCCAGTGTCAACATGGTGGAGGATCGTACTAAAAACAATAAAAAGCGCAAAGTGAACGGTGATAACCGTGGTGGGTCCAACAAAAAGCCTAAAGCGGCTTGTTGGAAATGTGGCAAACCTGGTCATTTCAAAAAGGATTGTCGTGTTGGAAAAGGTGGTGGACAAACAAAGAACACTATGGGGCAAACACCACGGGTGAAGTGTCGAGAAACCCTAACCCTACACAAGGTCAGAATTTAGACATATGTTATAATTCTGGTACACATTATATATCTTTTAGTCCTGAAGCGTTTTACGTATAGGATGATGATGAAGAAGCATGGTGGATTGACTCGGGTGCCACAACTCATGCGTGTAAAGACCGGGGCTGGTTTAAAGATTTTCAACCAGTTGAAGATGAATCGGCTTTACATATGGGCAACGAGTCAAGTGCTCCAATAGTTGGTGGAGAAAGTGTTGTATTAGAATTTACTTCGGGAAAAACTATTACTTTATGTAATGTGCTGTTTGTACCTAAGTTGCGTAAAATTTAGTGTCTGGTCCTGTCTTGAACAAATGTGGTTACAATCAGGTGTTTGTGTCAGACAAGTTTGTATTGACAAAATCCGGGAACTTTATCGGTTTTGGCTATTATAATAATGGAATTTTTATGTTGAAGTTAAATAAAAAGCTTTCTTACGATAATTCTGCATTCATGACATGTTCTAAAGTTAATGATTCGGTGCTTTGGCATGCTAGACTAGGACATGTTCACTATAGACGAATTTATGAAATGTTAAAGGAAGGATTAATACCTCCTTTCAATATTAATTCTGAAAAATGTAAGACTTGGATGCTGACTAAGATCATGAGGCAACCTTTTCATAAGTTAATGCGCTCCTTGGAAAGTTAGAACTTATTCATAACGACTTATGTGATTTGCATGCTACTCCTTCGTTAGGCAACAAAAGATACTTTGCTACGTTTATTGATGATGCATCTAGATTCTGTTACGTTTATTTGTTGCATAGCAAAGATGAAGCATTAGATAAATTTATGATTTATAAGAATGAAGTTGAGTTGCAACAAAATGCCATGATCAAACGACTCAGAACGGATAGAGGTGGTGAATATTTTAATCCGACCTACTTTCAATCGGTAGGGATTATTCACGAGACTACGGCTCCATATACACCACAACAAAATGGTGTATCTGAGAGAAAGAATAGAATCCTGAAAAGATGGTAAATTCCATGTTATCGTACTCTAGATTGAGTGATGGATTATGGGGTTAAGCTATGTTAACGGCTTGCTATTTGCTTAATAGGGTTCCAAATAAGAGGAACAAATTGACTCCTTATGAATTTTGGTTTAAAAAAGAAACCAATGTTAAACTATCTTCGAGCTTGGGGTTGTCGGGCTATTGTAAACTTCCGGAACCCAAGAAAAAAGTTTAGGTGAACGAGGTATAGATTGTATCTTTATTTGATATGCAGAGCATTCGAAGGCCTATAGGTTCTATGTAATCGAACCTAATGATTCCATCGGTCAACTCCGTAATTGAATCAAGAGATGCTATATTTGATGAGAATCGTTTCTCAAGTATACCTAGACCTAAGTATGTGATTTCAATCACAAGTGGTAAGGAGGAAAGTTCTGATTTGACTAGTAATAAGTCACTTGAACTTCGAAAAAGCAAAAGGAAAAGAAAACCGACCTCGTATGGACCAGATTTTCAGTTATACTTAATTGAGGGTTCTAGGGATGAGATTTCGACCCAATACCTTTATTGCTATAATGTCGAGGATGATCCAAAAACATCTGATGAAGCAATGAAGTCTCAGGATGTTGCCTTTTGGAAAGAAGCCATTAATGATGAGATGGACTCTATCATGGGTGATATGGGGCTTTCCCAATCAACGAAATTTATACGTGTGGGTAAATTTATATAGCGGTAGATGAATATTATGAAGTTTTTAAGGGCAAAGGTGCTGTTTTTACGGGGGGACCTAAAGGGGACGTAATCGACAAGGACATGAGGATTTACGTTGTTCGGATCTTTGCAGATCCTACGTCCACGGGCGCTCTAAAACCTCTTTTCACTATACTTTAATGGTTTACACACTCAAATAACTCACTCTCTCACATTTATCTTAAGAACACTTAATAAAATAGCTAATGGGACGTCAAAGATATGGTGTTTAAGGTAGAGAGAGAATATTATAAGTGTTAAGAAGCGTTGGAATGAGAGTGGTGAGGATTTTCGTATTCTGATGGTTCTTCTTGCAAAAAATGATTAAATCTCCTTTATATAGGAGGCTCTTGAATATTGCCTAAAGGTACGTCCCCAGCTCTTGGATATTGCCTGAAGGTACGTCCCTAGATTCTTGGGGATGGGACCTTCTGGGACAACGCAATATAGGTAGGCCCTAAGTCAGGACAGCTTTGTACAGTCTGCAGTCCTTTCAGTGAACAGTGGTCGGCTGACAGCTTTTTGCAGTGGAGCTGCCCTCTCTCAATCGTACACGTGGCATCTTCATTGGATATTCTTTTTACAATATCTTTTCACTGGTGGCGTATCAGGGACGCTTTGTTCGTCTTCGAGAGCTGCCAGGTAGTTCCTCAGGTCCCGAAGTACTACAGCTCATGTTGTCAGTTCCCTAGAGCCCATCGGAGGTCCCTAAAACCTTTATTTCCTGTTGTTAGCTCCCTAAAGCCTGTCGGAGGTCTCTAAGAGCCTTCCTTCAGAATATAACTTTATCTTTTTCCTAGGAACTCAGATTTTTTACTAAGTTCTCTTAATAATTGTCATAAGCTAATTATTGCCTTTAATTTCATTATTTCGCCTGCCAAATTTATGTCTGTATCAATGGGTAATAACACTTGGGTACCACCAAGTTGCAAACCATTGGATCGCAAGTGGATCTTCAAAAGAAAGATGAGCGTTGATGGAACAATTGAGAAGTTCAAGGCGAGACTAGTAATTCAAGAGTTTAAACAAAAACTGGGAATTGACTATTTCGATACGTATGCACCTGTTGCTCGTATCTCGACTATTAGATTGTTGATTGCGATGGCTACTATTCACAATCTTGTAATACACCAAATGAATGTGAAAACTGCATTCTTGGATGGTGATTTAGATGATGAAGTTTATATGAAACAACCTGAAGGCTTTATCATGTCGGGAAATGAAAGCAATGTGTGTAAACTTGTTAAGGCGTTGTATGGATTGAAACAAGCACCTAAGCAGTGGCATCAAAAGTTTGATGAAGTGGTCTTGTCCAACGGTTACAATTTAAACCAAGCGGACAAGTGCGTATACAGTAAATTTGACAACTCAGGTAATGGAGTAATCATCTGTCTGTATGTTGATGACATGTTGATCTTTGGCATAGATCAGAATCAAGTCGATATGACTGAAGAATTTTTGTCAACTAGGTTCTCCATGAAAGATATGGGAGAGGCTGACGTTATCTTAGGTATTAGGATTAAACGTGAAAACAAAGGAATTTCGATTACACGGTCTCATTATATTGAGAAAATATTAAAGAAATTCAATTGTTTTGATTGTACTCCCGTGAGTACACCTATGGATACAAGTATGAAGTTGTTGCCTAATAAAGGTAATTCAGTTTCTCAGCTTGAGTATTCTAAGGTGATTGGATGCTTAATGTATGCCATGACGAGCACAAGGCCGGATATTACGTATGCTGTAGGAAAACTTAGTAGGTTCACTAGTAATCCGAGTACACATCATTGGAAAGCAATAAGGCGGGTACTTAAATACCTAAAGAAAACTATAAATTATAGTTTATATTACATTAGCTCACCTTCGGTTCTAGAAGGATATTTGTGACGCCAGTTGGATCTCGAATCCGGAAGACCATTCCTCGACAAGCGGATGGGTATTCTTGCTTGGTGGAGGTGCAATTTCGTGGGCTTCTAAGAAGCAAAGTTGTATCACGAATTCAACAATGGAATATGAATTTGTTGCCCTAGCGGTCGCTAGTAAAGAAGCAGAATGGCTGAAAAATTTAGTCTATGAGATTCCGTTGTGGCCTAAGCCAATATCACCTATCTCAATCCATTGTGATAGCTATGCCACTTTAGCAAAGGCTTATAGTTGGAAAGTCGAGACACTTAGGTGTTAGACACAGCATGGTTCGCGAATTAATCACGAATGGGGTGATATCCGTTGACTATGTTAGATCGCAACAATTTAGCGGACCACTTGACGAAGGGGTTGGCGAGAGATTTGGTTAACAAAGCTGCAATAGGGATGGGATTAAAGTCCACATAAGTTCTAATGGTAAGATACCCAATTCCCCTCTGATGTTGAAAGTTAGAGCATGAATTCAATGTGGAAAGCTTACACTTAGAATTCGGAGCACATAATAGTATGCATATCATCTCGAGATATGTGCTCGGATCTGCATGACAGTAGGTTGAAGTAAAATCTTAATAGCTTTTTTGAAAAAGTGCAGGTGCAGATGCACGAAGAAAGAAGCTACCTATGTGAATGTGAAGTTTTGCCGCTTCAATAAACGCTGGACTTAGTTTACGTACATTCATGAATGGATATGGACACAGGGCTTATAATAGTGTCGGGTCTAGTTTGTGTATTCTGAATGCTTGTGTGTGCATTATCTTCATGTATTCAAATGGGTCGAAGGGTTCAATTCGCAGAACACCCTATCTTCTCGAGTATTTGGAATGTGTAGTGTACTAAGACGGAAATTCAATCTTTAATGATCTTTTCATTTACTCATAAGTATTGTTTTTGTGTTGTTTGCCTAAAAGGAATTGCACTAAAATGGTGGAGGATTGTTATATATTTTAGTGTAATTGGGACGTAAGATGTAACTGGGTTAGGAGGTGCGGAGTGCACGCTCGGAAAGCGTTTTACGTCGGAACCCAAATCGAAGCGGGGGTCAAGGGGGCTGCGCCCCTTGGAGGGTCCTAGGGGCAGCGCTCCTAGCAGGGTCTAGGGGCAGTGCCCCTAGTGGCGGTCCTGAAATGACACGCATACACCCAAAAGGTGTGCATGCTTTTTTCCTCAAAGCCATCTTCACTCGAAAGGGTGTGTTTACACCCAAAAAGGTACTTGGCTTCAAAAGGTGATATCTGTTCTCAAACGGACACCATCTTTGAAAGGATTATGTCTATTATGAACAAACACAATCGGTCAAAACTTGGGTTATAAATAAGCACATATGCATTCGATACAAGGAAATTGAATTCACAAGCGAAATAATAAGTCTTCTCTAGTCTTATCTCGGGACGAAAATATTGTCTTTGGAAAGTGAACTCCAAACGTGATTCTAGAGAAATATCCGCCGTTAAATCAGACATATTTTTTCCAACATCTAATTATATCCCCTATTAATTAAATATGACGAGCTCGTTGATGTGGATTGTATTTTTCATTTCCAATTCGTGGTGCCTTGCCTTGACAAACGCAGTGACAGAAATCAATTGGAGACACTGTTGTTTTTAGTATACTGCAAGGATCGATTTTTTACTGAATGACTTATTATATTTGGATAGTGTTTGGACGTGGGTGAGAGGACGAATAAGCTTTTTTCTCTCTGTAACACTTGCATACTGAAGTGTAAAATATGCATAGGGGGGGTGCTTCTTTGAAAAATACTTTCTTTAAGAAGATATTTGCGCAGTATGTTATTTTCCAGAAAGCACTACGAGTATCAAAGTTATCTCCCTAACCCAGTTTCAAAATATCACGTTATTTTCAGAAATCGTTTCAAAGATATCACTAATTTATCAGCACGCGTTCCGGGTTTGTCTCACAGAAAAGTAAATAGCGGAAAGTAAAGCGAGACGAGATTTTTATACAGGTTATATCCCCAATTGAGGTTTATTCCTGTCCATGGGGTGTGATCTCCCCAAGAGTTCCAATCAATCACTAGGTATTACCGGTTCTGGTTACAAAATGATTGACCCTTACACAACCGAAGCACTTTGGAAACTAGACCTCCACCTAGGCTGTCGCACGCCAAGTTTCGATCCACGTCGTTAACCCAGAAACCTATTCCCCAACTGGATGCAGTTGCTACCGAAGGCCACCGAATCCACTAAATTCATCCCTCCACGTGCGAAAGACTCCAACCGTGCTCCTTTGCGTTCAACGCGTCGGCAGACACAACACGTCCGGAGACAAGGGTTTAGGATAGGGTGTTGCTAAAGATCGCTCAAAAGTACAGAATTCACAAGTGAAAGCTCAACACAAACTACGAATGAATCGCAAATTTTAGCTCAAAAACTCTAAGGGATTCGTTTGCATGTGTGTTCGTTGTGTGTCCTTCAACGTGAAGTGTTTTCTTCTATATAGACTTAATAATCGCTTCTGCACTTCACAAGGAAAGTTAAGCACGAAAATATGCAAGAGACAGCTCAATTATCACGTGCATTTAATCAAGAAATCATGCCAAGAATAAACCAATTAAGCTCAACGGTCAACATGATCATTTACCATAAATACCACAGTCTTACTTTCCTTCCAAGGTGATCTCATTCGTTTGTCAGCACATTCCATATATAGACTCGAACAGCATATTACCACATATAATCCCAATCAATTAATCACTTTCCAAAATATAAATCCCAATTCGCATAAGGAAAGATAAATCATTGATCCAGTGATTTTAGAGTCAAATAATATCGCACTCAACGGATATATCATTGATATTCTTTCCTAAAATAGATCAATCACGTGTAAGCACTTGACTAGAATATCTTTTCCATATACAGCATAGTCATTCATATCCGGGTGATCACAACGATATTCTTTCCTAAAATAACTCAATCACATTTTCAGTTCACATATCACTCAGCATGATATATTTTCCATATATAGCACGCAATGAGATTCCTTTCATTCAAAAACGTTCATAACCAGGTGATCACATAAACATTCCAGTTAAGCACAAGATCACACAAATTCGATTTTCTTAACACTTTAATCACATTTGAGCACTTAGTTGAACATTTTCATATACTTAAACATAATATAACATGCATATCGAGTTTTCTAATCCCCAATTTACATAATTACTTGGAATAATCAAAACTCTCATAGTTTTGGACCAAAAAGGTATACAATCTCCCCCTTTTTGATGATGACAAGTAATTAATGCCTACCTTAAGCATATGAGCACACTCGATATGAAGCCATTTACGCACGTAGCATGTTTAAGTATCAAAGCATGTGACATATGATCAGAGCAAATAAATTTATCAGGTTTTAAAGCATGCTCCCCCTGTGTAATTGCTAATAAACCTATGTAAAGCACAATCGCAAAGGTTTAGCAATTACCGGGTTATATCATATGGAACATCTCAATTGACCACAGAATGTCTCAAGTTATCACATCACATCAGTTTGCTCTCCCTGCCTATGTGCAAAATTCCTTAACCCTTAAAAATCACAAACTCAAGCACAAAGAGATTAAGACACAAGCATATGCAAGCCGGTTATATTATATCATTCCAAGATAACAAAATAAGGCATTAATTGCCTAGACTTCTCCCCCTTCAGCATCAAAAAGAGGGGCACAAACACCACCAACATACCTAAACTTGCACTCAACCTCGATCTGGAAACCCAAAAGACCAGCGAAAGAAAAAGCAAACTAGAGCTAATCCTATTAGAGCTAGGGAATCACTGAGGAATCAAGATCTAAGGGCTGGAATCGCTATCGGATGAGGCAGATGAGGACTCAGCGACATTTAGAACCGTGGAGATCTCCTTCAGATATTTTTTAATCACTTTGAAGTTCCGTAAGATCTCTTTGAACTTTTTTCGGTTCTCATCCTTAAGGCCCTTGATACTTCTTTTCAGATCGGCTATCGTCCCCTGCTCGTCGTCGCTGTCATCATTCTTTTTCTTCTTGGTCGGACTTTTTGAAGGGGTCTTCAGATCACTTGTCTTGCACCATCGTTTCCGCTCATCATAGCGTATACCAACACGCTTCAGTGTGACCATATCTATTGCATTCTTTGAGCTATCTTCCCAAGCCTTGGGCAGAGAGATTCCCTCGAATTCAAGCATGTGCGTAAGAAGCATTTCATATGGAAGTTCCTTATCAGAGCTCTTAATGGCATGGACCATGTACTTAAGAACAACCTAGATTGAGCGGCCTATTTTGGGATACCAGATAGAGAGTCAACATGCTCATGTTGTTCATGGTGGTGGAATGGCCTCCACTGCCAACGCGGGCGCTCCAGAGCATAAAGTGCAGCACTTTGTATAGGAAGAACAGATCGATAGGAAGTATGTTCAGTGCTTCTCCTTCAGAGAACTTAGGCTTGTAGGGGGAATTCCATAGAGCTTTAACACAGTCACGTAGGGGCACCTCAGATGTACACCAATGAGCAAAGTCGAAGTAGCATGGCCCTTCGTTTTCAACTCCCAACATCTCGTTCACCTTTGCGTAGAACAGCTTCACCGCCTCCTCATACACAGATTCGTATATCCTCAGAAAGTTTTCCCAGCCATACTCAGTCAGCCACATTGCTACTTGGCTCTCAGCCAACTCGTCAAAGTTGACGCACCTTCCACGTGCCACTTGCCGCTTCTGAAGTTTTCAATGAAGTTCATTGCCGCTCTCAGTCAGGAAGTTGATCTCGTCGGTGATTTCCTCCAGATTTTCAGGATTGAACATTGCCTTCTCAGGATGACCCAGTGAGGGAGTTTTGTCTCGAGGAGGAGACTCGATCGGAGCAAAGACAGATTTTTTTGGAGAGGCAGGTTTTCCGAGAGGGGCAGACTCATCATGGGAAGAGGCAGGAGAGGAAATAGGGATTTTATCGATCTTAGCCCGTTTCTTCTTCGGTTTCGTAGGAGATTTCGTGGATTTAGGGCTGCTTCTTGACTTCAAACGGGTGGTTTTTGGATAGAGTGGGGTTTCGGTTTGGGAAGTCTTTCGCTTTTTGTCGGACATAGATCCAACGTCTTTACTTTTCACCATGGTTGAAGGATTGGAGAAGGAAGTTTTGAAGTGATGAACTTAGGGTTTGAATGAATTTGGGGAAGAAAGGAGGTGTTTGATTATAAAGGCCGAAAGTTTCTTGGATAAGGATGGAAAGGAGTTATTAAGTGGACGTGACATGTGTCAAATAAGGGAGGGATTTCAAAATTTGAATTTGAAAGAAGAGAAGGAAACTGCACGTTATGTGGAATTTTCTGAAGATAGAAGGATATCTCGCGGAAATTAAGGAAATAAGTGAAGATCAGAGTTCAAAGAAAAATTTCGGCTGAAAATAGATTGTCATAAGTATCGAAGAAGGTAAAAACAATCTCCCATGAATGGAAATGATTTGGATAGATAATAAAGATAGAATCAAGAAAAAATATTGATAGAATCAAGGGATAAAATCGAGGAGATCCTAAAGGATAAGATCAAAGAATAACTAAGGACTAACTTATTTAGTCATCTTTCCTATTTGAGCTCAATAATTCCTAATCGGTCACGAATATCACAAAATCTACTCTCAGTAAGGGGTCTCGTGAAGATATCAACCAGCTGATCATTAGTTCCTATGAAGTTCACGCTGATGTTCCCTTTCTGAACATGATCGAATAAAATGATGTTTCACCTCTATATGCTTAGTTCGAGAATGGTGTACGGGATTTTTAGTGATACTAATGACACTAGTACTATCACAGAAAATAGGAATTTGGTCGTACCTTAATCCATAATCACTCAAGGTCTGTTTCATCCAAAGGATTTGCTGAGAACAACTTCCTAAGGCCATATATTCTGCTTCGGTTGTGGATAGGGCCACGACATTTTGTTTCCGACTAGTATTTGGCAAGTACCACCTATCTTCTCTAGAACTGGCATAATCCGCGTCCGAGTATCCCATTAATGGAAATTCCTTGGAATTTGGATACCACATACCAAAATTGATTGTTCCTTTCAAATATCTAAGTATCCGCTTGAGTGCTGTCAAGTTAGATTCCCTAGGACTCGATTGATATCTAGAGCATAGACCAGTAGCAAACATAATATCGGGTCTGCTTGCCGTAAGGTAGAGCAAACTTCCGATCATACCTCTATATTTAGTTTGGTCAAAAGGCGTACCTTGTTCATCACTGTCAATTTTAGTGTCTGATGCATAGGAGTGGGAAGTATCTTGGAATCAACCATTCTGGATTTTTCAAGTAGTTCCTTCGTGTACTTCGTTTGAGATATGAATGTTCCCATATCCAATTGCTTGATTTGCAATCCAAGGAAGTACGTGAGTTCTCCCATTAGGCTCATCTCAAATTCCTGTTGCATGAAAAATTCTCGCAACGAGTGATGTCAGTGCTACCAAATATGATATCATCAACGTATATCTGCACAAGTAGTATGTGAGTCCCTTCGCACTTTATAAACAGAGTTATCTATTGTTCCTGTTGTAAAGTCCATGTCTAGTAAAAACTTACTCAATCTTTCATACCACGCCCTAGGGGCTTGTTTTAAACCATATAAAGCTTTTTTAATTTGAAGACGTGATTTGAAAATTCTTCTTTTTCAAAATCGGGAGGTTGTTCGACAAAGACTACCTCATGTATAAAACTATTTAAAAATGCACTTTTCACGTCCATTTGAAAAGCTTAAATCTATTAAAAGATGCATATGCAAGTAAAATGCGTATGGACTCGAGCCTTGCTACGGGTCCAAAGGTTTCTTGAAAATCTATACCTTCTTCTTGGGAATAACCTTTGGCAACTAACCTGGCCTTGTTTCGTGTCACATTACCGTTTTCGTCCAGTTTGTTGCGAAACACCCACTTTTGCCTATTATGGACTTGTCGTTGGGTCTTTCCACAAGAGTCCACACCTGGCTCTTTTCGAATTGTGCTAGCTCTTCTTCCATGGCAATCACCCTGATTCATCGTCAAGAGCTTCATCACTGTCTTAGCTCCATGGTTGATAACAGGACGTCGTGTGATTCCTCAGCAATATCATTTCGTGCAGTTGCTCTCGTTTTGATCCCTCAAGTGATATTGCCATGACTCTTTCAGTGGGATGACTGGAAGCATGTTTGAATTTTCTGCACTGTTGTTCGTCTGAAGCTTCAGGTTCCTCTGACTTAGTACCTAGTTCTAGTGGAATTGTGTTCATCTCTTTGCCAGTAACCTGTATATCTGCAGGAGACACAACTATACATTTCTCAGTAGCATCTGCATTAGGAAATTCATCAAATGTAACATGCACAGATTCTTAAACAGTCTTCTTCCTATTATTAAACACTCTAAAAGCTTTGGAATGAAGGCTGTATCCTAGGAATATCCCTTCATCTACCTTGGAATTGAATTTTCCTCTTTTATCCCTATCATTCAAAATGAAACATTTGCAACCAAATACATGGAAATATCCTATATTAGGGGTTTTATCATTCCAAAGTTCATAGGGCGTTCTCTTAATAATTGGTCTAAGGAAAATCCTATTCGAGACATAACATGCCGTACTAACAGCTTCGGTCCAAAAATGTTTTGGAGTAGTATATTCGCTCAACATAACCCTAGACATTTCTTGTAATACTCTATTTTTCTTCTCGACCACTCCGTTCTGTTGAGGCGTAATAGGGGCTGAAAAATTATGACTATAACCATTTTCATCACAAAAATATGCAAAAGATTTACTATCAAATTCTAGACCGTTATCACTCCTAATCTTACGGACCTTCATCTCTTTCTCATTTTATAGCTTCTTAATCAGTGGCGGAAGATTATCTAAAACCTCACTTTTGTGCGCAAGAAATAAGACCCATGTGTACCTAGTATAGTCCTCTACGATAACAAAGGCATATCGTTTACCTTTCATTGACATAACCTGTACCGGACCAAAAAGGTCAAGATGTAGCAGTTCCAGTGGTCTGGACGTAGATATCACATTCTTAGGTTTGAAGGACGACTTGGTCTGTTTCCCCCATTTGGCACGCTTTACAAATTCTGTCCTTGGTGGCTTTCATATATGGAATACCTCTCACCAATTCATTGCATGATATGTGAGACATCAGTTCCATGTGAGCATTCCCAGACGTCTATGCCATAACCATGTGATATCTTGCGTAACTGCTAGACACTTTACATTTTGGTTAGCAATATCATCAAGAGTGATGCAGTAAATGTTACCATGCCTAGATGCACTAAACACAATCTCATCATCCTTTTTAACAAAGCACTTGTCTTTGGCGAAAGCTACGGTATGTCCATTATCACATAATTGGCTAATGCTTATTAAATTATGTTCTAAGTTCCTAACAAACCATACGTTATCTATAGTGATATTTAAATTGTTACCAACAGTACCAACTCCCATGATTTTGGCTTTTGCGTCGTTAGCGTACGAAACGTATCCTCCATCAACAGCCTTTAACGACACGAAATTACCTATATCACCTGTCATGTGGTGGGAGTACCCGCTGTCGAGATACCACCTGTTTTTCTTGATGGAATTCCTCATTCGTACCTGTAGAAAGAAGTTATCTTCTGAGGTACCCAATTTCAGTTGGGTCATAACATGTTAGCGGGGAAATAACTTCTATTAACATATGAGATATCATTCTGCATAGACGGTGATCTCCTGTTATAATCTGATACAGCAGTGGCATTTATAGGTGACTTCTTAGGTCTCCAGACATACTTAGCTTTATCAATTCACTTTAAAGGACAGTTGTATGCATAATGACCACTTCTACCACAACAAAAACATTTAAGCTTAGACATAGAATGTTTATCATGCTTTACTTCAGTGGAATAACCTATACCTGATTTACCAATATTCCTGGGAATGTTTAACAGCATGTCTAGGTTCTGCTTACCATCAACTTTCTGCTTTTATCTTTCTAAGGAATTCCTAAGTTCTACGATATCTCTCGATAAGACACTGTTTTTCTTTTCCAAGTTCTCACAGTCACATGGACTTCCCTCTTTCTCAGCATTAACTAACTCTCCTTTCAAACGTGAGATCTCTATGTCAGCCACATGTTTTTCTTTAGCTAGGGGATCTCGCTGCTTTATCAACTCCTTATTCAAGGAATTTAGTGACTTAATCTTTCTCTCTGCTTTTTGAAGTAAGGCACACAATTCTTCCTTATTTTCTTCTATATCAGACACAGATGAGTCACTTTCATAATCATTGTTATATGAACTGTTTGAACTTTCTCAATGGAGGAAGAATGAGATACCTGATCCTCGTCAGTCATATAAGCGTGATCCTCGTCCTGAGTTTGTTCCGGTTCAGAGTCATTTGATTCCGTCACCATAGCCTTTTGGTTCTTTGGTTTCTCATTGTTGGTTGCTGGGCATTCATGTGCATAATGGCCTGGTTTGTTGCATAAACATTTCTGAACTTTCTTCCCAGACGTGGAGATTCCCTTGTTTTTGTTTTGGAATTTGTTGAAGTTCCCTTTGAATTTCTTCTTCTGCTGGAATCTTTCGAATCTTTTGGTAAGCATGGCTAAGTCTTTCATCAAGCCTTCTTCGTTGTCGTCAGAATCAGATTCTTCTTGGTTGGATTTGAATGCAATGGACTTCTGATTATTGTTCTGCGACTTCTCATTCATTGATGTTTGAATCATCTCGTAGGATATATGAGATACAATCAGTTCGGAGATGCTAAGCGCTTCTAGATCCTTTGCTTTGTAGATGGCAGTAACTTTGGCATTCCATTCGCGCGGCAGTGATCTCAGTATCTTTCTCACTTGTTCACTGTCGGGGACCTTCTTGCCGAGAGAGAAAATTTGGTTGATGATTCCCATGAATCTGGCGTACATCTGGCTTATATTCTCATCAGATTCCATCGAGAACATTTCGTACTGATGAGTGAGCAGAGCCAGTCTTTCTTGCACAACTCGTTGAGTTCCTTCATGAGTAACTTGGAGCATATCCCACATAGCCTTTGCCGATGAGCAGGAACTAACCCGAAAGTATTCTTCTCGTGTGAGTACGCATGCAAGCATGTTTTTCGACTTTGCATTTCGCGTGATTCCCTTTTTGTCATCAGCATTGTAATGTTTAGCATCCTTTGGGGTTCCATCGGTTTTGTTAGCCGTATATGGTCCATTGATGATTGTTTCCCAAAGATCGTAGTCTACAGCGATCAGAAACTTGATCATACGATTCTTCCACACTGCGTAGTTCGTTCCATCGAAGAGAGGTGGCCTAGAGTGGGATTGACCCTCTGCAAAAACATCACTCGAAAAAGCCATTAGATCTTAACTCAGGCATATTAGGCCTTTCGTTGAGCAACCCGCTCTGATACCAAATGAAGTGTAAAATATGCCTAAGAGGGGGGGGGGTGAATTAGGCTATAAAAAATTGCTTGTTCTTCTTTGAACAATACTTTTCTTTAAGAAGATATTTTCAGAGTATGTTATTTTCCTGAAAGCACTACGAGTATCAAAGCAATCTCCCTAACCCAGTTTCAAAATATCACGTTATTTTCAGAAATCATTTCAAAGATATCACTAAGTTATCAGCACGCGTTTCGGGTTTGTCTCACAGAAAAGTAAATAGCAGAAAGTAAAGCGAGACGAGATTTTTATATAGGTTATATCCCCAACTGGGGTTTATTCCTGTCCTTGGGGTGTGATCTCCCCAAGAGTTCCAATCAATCACGAGGTATTACCGGTTCTGTTTACAAAATGATTGACCTTTACACAACCGAAGCACTTTGGAAACTTGACCTCCACCTAGGCTGTCGCACGCCAAGTTTCGATCCACGTCGTAAACCCAGGAAACCTATTCCCCGACTGGATGCGGCTTTCTATCGAAGGGCCACCGAATCCACCAAATTCGTCCCTCCACGTGCGAAAGACTCTAACCGTGCTCCTTTGTGCGTTCAACGCGTCCGCAAACACAACACGTCCGAAGACAAGGGTTTAGGGTAGGGTGTTGCTAAATATCGCTCAAAGGTACAGAATTCACAAGTGAAAGCTCAACACAAACTACGAATGAATTGCAAATTTCAGCTCAATAACTCTAAGGGATTCGTTTGCTTGTGTGTTCGTTGTGTGTCCTTCAACGTGAAGTGTTTTCTTCTATATAGACCCAATAACCGCTTCTACACTTCACATGGAAAGTTAAGCTCGAAAATATGCAAGAGACAGCTCAATTATCACGTGCATTAACTCAAGAAATCATGCCAAGAATAAACCAGTTAAGCTCAACGGTCAACATGATCATTTACCATAAATACCACAGTCTTACTTTCCTTCCAAGGTGATCTCATTCGTTTGTCAGCACATTTCATACATAGACTCAAACAACATATTACCACATATAATCCCAATCAATTAATCACTTTCCAAAATATAAATCCCAATTCGCAGAAGGAAAGATAAATCATTGATTCAGTGATATTTAGAGTCAAATAATATCGCACTCAACAGATATATCATTGATATTATTTCCTAAAATAGATCAATCACATGTAAGCACTTAATCAGAATATCTTTTCCATATATACAGCATACTCATTCATATCCGGGTGATCACAGCGATATTCTTTCCTAAAATAACTCAATCACGTTTTCAGTTCACATATCACTCAACATGATATATTTTCATATATAGCACGCAATGAGATTCCATTCATTCGAAAAGTTCATAACCAGGTGATCACATAATATTCCAGTTAAGCACAAGATCACACAAATTCGATTTTCTTAACACTTTAATCACATTTGAGCACTTAATTGAACATTTTCATATACTTAAACATCATATAACATGCATATCGAGTTTTTTAATTTGTACCCCCCAATTTACATAATTACTTGGAATAATCAAAACTCTCATAGTCATTTGGACCAAAAAGGTCTACACATACAAACTCACTTAGCTCTTTTTTATTTCTCTTACTGAACAATCACACGGTACAATATGCTTTTATGCTTTTGTAGTACTAAGATACTCTACAAGACAAATAGATAAAACACATAAATTCTAATTTTTCGATTCACGCGTGTTTTCCTCTTCAACTTTTGCTGTTCTTTTATTTCCTTCTCTGACTTCTCTATGTGCTTTATTTGAATGTTGTTTTCTTGTTTCTTCTCACTTTGCGGTTTCAACTCTCCTTGTGTTTATTTCTGACTTTGAGATTCGTTGAGATTATTCTACAGATTCCTCCCTTAATCTCAGCGACTTCCGCTATTTCATCCCAAGCATTTGCTTCGGATTTTCGAATGTGCTCGTCAGTAACGCTTTTGTGAAAATATCTGCAATTTGATCCGAACTCGTGATGTGTGCCATCTTCACTTTTTCATTTTTTATGTGCTCTCTGATAAAATGGAACCGCACATCAATATGATTGCTTCTCTCATGATGAACTGGATTTTTCGCCAACTCTATCGCTGACTTATTATCGACTCGAATTTCGGTTGGCTCGACTAGTTGAAGATTCAACTCGAGCAATAAATTCCACAGCAAGATTGCGTGACAGACACACCAAGATGCTGCCACATATTCCACTTCGCAGATTGATAGAGTCACGATTGGTTACTTTTTGGATAACCAGGTGAATGCCATATTCCCGAGATAAAACATAGCCGCCAGTGCTTCTTCGATCATCGATATCTCCGCACCAATCGCTGTCATAATATCCAACTAATTTGTTGTCGCTCTCCTTTGGATAAAATAGTCCGAGCGATTGTGTTCCTCGGATGTATCGTAAAATCCTCTTGATCGCTTTGAGATGTGACTGCCTCAGGTCCTCCATATAGCGGCTAACGACTCCAACACTATACGCGATGTCGGGTCTCGTGCAGGTCAAGTATCGCAGACTGCCCACGAGACTTCGATAATTGGTCGCATTCACTCATTGTCCTTCCTCAAACTTGGACAATTTTGTTCCAAGTTCCATCGGTGTCGCTACCGGGTTGCTTTCCTCCATTTTATTTTTCTTCAATATCCCTCGCATACACTTCTTGTGATACAAAAATTCCCGTGCTTCTTTGCTTGACTTCGAACCGAGAAAATATTTCTTTCAGTCCCATGTCCGTCATCTAGAATTCCTTCGTCATCGCCTTCTTGAAGTCGTTGACTATTTTCTCACTGCTTCCCATTAAAATAAGGTCATCGACAAAGAGAGCGACGATGATCATTTCCTTTCCTTCTCGTTTGATGTAGAGGGCGTGCTCGAACGGACATTGCTCGAACTTGTTCTTTTTGAAATATTCGTCGATCCGGGTGTTCCATGCTCGCGGTGCTTGCTTTAGCCCGTAAAGCGCCTTTTTTAACTTCAGCACTTTGCCTTCTTCTCTCGATTTTGAATATCCCAGGGGCTGCTCTACGTAGACTTCTTCCTCGAGTTCCCCATTCAAAAAAGCGGACTCACGTCTATCTGGTAGATTGGCTAGTTGAGTTGTGCAGCTTGAGCTAGGAGTAAATGGATTGTCTCCATTATTGCAACGGGAGCAAAAACTTTGTCGTAATCTATTCCCGCTTGTTGTCGATAGCCCTTCGCTACCAATCTCTCCTTGTAACGTTCAACTTTTCCTTGAGCATTCATCTTCTTCTTATAAACCCATTTGACTCAAATGGGTTTATGCCCGTTTGGCAACTCCACAAGTTTCCATGTGTCGTTCTTTTCGATCGCCTTTATTTCCTCATCCATCGCCATTTTCCATATCTTGTCTCTTTTGGCTTCTTCGAAACTAATTTGTTCCGAGTCGGCCAGTAAGCAGACTAGGTGAACCTGTTTGGTTGATCAGTACAGGTCCTGCATGCTTCGCATCCTCGGCTGTCTTGGTTCGTCCTCCTCATTATCTTCTTGAGGTGAAACTGAGAGGGATATAGGTGCGGCGCTCAATGGTTCTCTAGGTGTTGTGTTTTCTTCAACGTTCTAGTCCCACGAACTTTCTTCGTCTACCCGAACATCACGACTTACTATCACCTTTTATTTTCAGGGACATAGAGCCGATACGCATTCGTCTTCTCATCATACCAATAAACACGAGTTTTTTGCTTTTATCATCGAGCTTGGTTCTTCTTTGATCGGGCACATGTGCATACGCCATGCTTCCAAATATTTTGAAGTGCGCTACTGTCGGTTTTCGGCCAGTCCATGCTTCCTGTGGTGTTCGATTCTCGAGGCTGTAATGTGGACACCGATTCTGAATATATATATAGCGCATCGTACCGCTTCGACCCAGAATTCCTTTGGCATGTCCTTGCTTTTTAACATTGATCGAACCATATCGAGAATGGTTCGGTTCTTCCTTTCAGCTACGCCATTCTGTTGTGGTGAATAAGGTGCGGTGAGGAACCTCCTGACGCCTTGTTCTTCGCAAAAATTAGAGAAAGCACCTGACATGTATTCGCCACCTCTGTCTGATCGGAGCGCCTTGACGTTTGAGCTTATTGCCTTTTCGACCATAGCCTTGAATTTTTTAAACGCCTCGAACGCTTCTGATTTTTCCTTTAGAAAATACACCCACATCTTTCTTGAGTATTCGTCGATGAAAGTGATAAAGTATCTCCTTCCGCCGAATGATTCTGGTGTGATCGGCCCGCATATGTCTGTATGTATGAGCTCGAGCGGTTTGCGCGCTCGATATTTTGCCTGCTTCTGGAATGTCATCCTCGTATGCTTCCCGATACGCAACTTTCGCAAAGCTTCTTTCCGCCTTCTATCACAGGCACTCCATGGACCATGCCTCTTTTGGAGAGCTCCTTTAGGCCGCCGTAGTGCAAATGACCGAACCGAATATGCCACAAATGGTCTTTGTCCTCCACGTCAACTTGCAAACATTTTTCTTGAATCGCCTTCAGGTTGAGTCTGAACATTCGGTTCCTTTCCATTTCAACATGTGCGATCATTCTTCCGTCTTTGTTTCTTAGTTGTAATGAGCGGTCCTTCATGAACACTGAACATCCTTTTTCAAGCAACTGCCCCATGCTTAAGATGTTCGTCTTCAAGTCGGGTACGAAAAAAATGTCCTCGACCGATCCCTGCTTGCCATCATTTTGACAGAAACATATTTTTCCTCGGCCTTTGACTTCTATCTTCGATGCGTCTCCAAAAGACACGTGGCCGTCATTGATCTTTTTCAGATCCGTGAAGAGATGTTTATACCTGCTCATATGATTGTTGGCATCGGTGTCAAGATACCACACCATATCGTTGCCTGGACTTGTATCCTCGAGCGCCATCAAGAGAACGCCTTCGTCTTTTGGCTATTCTTGTGTGATTAGATTCGCATTTTCGTCCACAATCTTTTCGGACCAACAGTCTTTTGCGAAATGCCTGAGCTTCCCGCAGTTGTAGCATTCGACGCTCGGCGACCGCCTCGTCCTTGAGCTCGACCTCGTCCTCTCCAATTTTGATTGTTCGTTTGTCATTGTTCTGGATTGTATCCTCGTCCTCGGCCTAAATTTTGGCCAAAACATCATCCTCGTTCCTCGTCCTCGTCCTCGGCCATGATGCGTATATAGCGCCTTGTCCTCTTTAAGTAATAATTTTGTCTGTAGAGTCTCGTCCAGCGATTCCTGCTTCTTCTTTCTCTTCAGTTGCTCGTGAGCTTCGAGCAAACTAGAGAGTTCGTCGATCGTCATTTCTTCGAGATTTTTGGATTCTTCAATCGCACATACCACGTTCTCGTACTCGTCCGTCAGGGAGCGGAGAATCTTTTCGACGACCCGGGCTTCCGTTAGGGCCTCACCGTTAATCTTCAACTGATTGGAGATCGTTTGTATTCTCGATATATAATTGGACATGCCTTCGCCGTTCTTCATTCTCGTCATTTCGAATTCGCCAGGAAGAGTTTGCAGTCGTACTTCTTTTACTCGGTCGGCGCCTTTGTACGCTATCTCCAGATTTTCCCATGCTTCCTTTCATTTCTTTACGTCCTTGATTTTTTTGAAGTCGGCATCGTCTAGGCCGTTATATATGACGATGAGCGCATCGCCATTTAATTTTCGAGAATCCTCCAATGCCTTCACCTGGACCGCGGTGTACTCGTCCATTTTTTCGGGTTCAGTGTACCCAACTTTAACGATATTCCATACGCCTTGCGAGCCGAGCAGTGCTTTCATCGGAATACTCCAATTATCATAATTGAATTTGTGAGGCGTGGAACGGGCATATTACCGAACGGCATGGCTCTGATACCAATTTGTTGTTTTTAGTATACTGCAAGGATCGATTTTTTTTATTGAATGACTTATTATTTTTGGATAGTGTTTGGACGTGGGTGAGAGGAGGAACCAAGCTTTTTTCTCTCTGTAATACTTGCATACAAACTCACGTAGCTCTTTTTTATTTCTCTTACTGATATATAACAGTCACACGGTACAATATGCTTTTATAGTACTAAGTAGATACTACAAGACAAATAGATAAAACGCACAAATTCTAATTTTTCCATTCACACATGTTTTCCTCTTCAACTTTTGTTGCTCTTTTATTTCCTTTCTCGGACTTCTCTATGTGCTTTATTTGAATGTTTTTTTTTCATTTTCTTCTCACATTGCGGTTTCAACTTTCCTTGTGTTTATTTCTGACTTTGAGATTCGTTGAGATTATTCAACAGACACATACCACAACATAAAATTCTTTTGCAATGTATCTGTAGCCTTGTCGATGGGTATATTCAATTAAAATTTCGTCGTGCTATTTATTCGTTTGGTTCTTAGTCATAGTTGCTATAACTGTTTTTGTGTATCACGTTATTACGAGGCATAACAGCAATACTTACTCAAGAGTCAAGACAATTGTGAGCTGGCGTTTGAAAGAGATATTTACAGAAACTTTTGAGAATGACGAATGAATCATATAAAGAACTAAAGCCAGATAAAATTTAGGAACTTCTCTCGAGGTTCTGAAAGACGTTGCTACAGAGACGACGACCATAGACATTGGTTCATTGTAAGCTATATACATGAAAAAGACCATGAGAATGGACTTTATGTAATGCATAATATGTAGATATTGAAAATGACGGAAGTTAGACCATATAGAGGTCATTTTGAACGGGTTAGACCAAAACATAGAGGCGTCCCAAGTTGAAGATAGAACGAAAGGTCAAATCAGTTAAAAAAATAAATTTTGTAATTAATGATGGCATCGACTCTGATTGTTATAAATTGAAAAGTAACAAGCGTTAATTAAAGTTCAGGCCCCATTAGTATATTTAACTTTGTGTTCAGGCCCTATTTGAATTTTATTTAGGATAAAGGACCTACTTTTCAGAAAATTCAGTAAAAACTACCTAAAGGCTGCGAAAAGACATAATTATCCCTGACATATGCGAAATTTACCACAGAATACCTAAATGATCCGATTACAGTTGTCGAAATAATTATAACAGTTTTGGGCTGAAAAAAACACATCCATTCATTTGGATAACAAATTGTCTGTATTGAGTACAATATCGCATATATTTAGTAACAACTTTATCAATTATAATACCAGTACTAATAAAACGAATAAATCAGAGAAAAATACCTAAATGATGCATATTTAACCCTACATATGCTAAATCGACGAAAAATACTTGAATGATGCGATAACAAGTTTCGAAAAAATAATAACAGTTTCGCATCGATGTCTCCCAACAAGCGACACATCGAGCTAAACGAGATTTCACATTCATCAGACCCGAACAGATCTCCATGATTGTGATGATATACGGTGAAATTATCCTTAATTTGATCATAAGTGTTGATAAGTTTCATATATTAGTGACGTTAATTGTGAGAAAATAAATGTTTCCCCTATAACAGAAAATACCACGTTTGTTTTGGTGTATAACAAATCATGTTGCAAAAGTAACACATCATTCGAAAACAATACTGCTTCCTTCAATAACACATTTTCTTACACTCAATCGGTCGAAAGAAGAAATTCACGTTCCAAATTCGATCCAATCTCGACGTTACTAACAGCACAAAGTTGTATCGGCTTCAATTTTTAATGGGTCTTCATACTCAAAGAGAATTTTCGAAGTTCATAAAGCACGAAATCTTCAAACACAATTCGGAAATTTCGTTTAATACGGTGAAATCTCGACTTTAATGACCTGATAATGTAAATTCGACACAATTTCATCATGGGCCTTAGTTATCGACAATAGTTATTGATGTTAATCATGGAATAACGAAGAACTTTGATGAGATCTAAGCGATAAACATTTGCTAATTAAAATGGTTACTGAATAACACTCCATGCTTTCTTGGTAACAATTCATGGAACAGTAATACCATATGTCTTGATGTTTATAACAAATATTTCCGAAAAACGAACATATAATGAGAAAATAATAACGATCGTCACCCGTAAATAACACATGTATTACCCAAGTAAATGTAAAGATGAATAGATCATAACGTGATAACAATGCGAACCTAGCTGAATGACGCGATCGAAACAAAAATAACACTTTTAAGCTAATAGGAAACATTTTCTTTCAGTTTAATAACAAAAGTCTTGAACTTAGTTCTAAAATTTGTATGTTTAGTACATGTGTGCCATCTATAATAGCAGTACCAACACAATGAATGACAAATTTTCAAGTTACAATAAGACATTTAACCCTAGCCAAAGCGACGATAAATAAAAATTATTGATGTTAATCATGGAATAATGAAGAATTTTGATGAGATCTAAGTGGTAAATGTTTGCTAATTAAAATGGTCAATGAATAACACTTCATGCTTTCTGGGTAACAATTCGTGGAACAATAATACCATATGTCTAGATATTCATAACAAATATATCCGCAAAACGAACATATAATGAGAAATTAATAACGACTCGTTACCCGTAAATAACACGTGTAATACCCAAGTAAAGGCAAAGAGGAATATATCGTAAAAAAACAGGTGAATCTCGACTTTAATGAACTAATAAGGTAGATTCGAGTAAGTTTGATCACGAGTCATTTTAATAGAATGAGATTATTAGTGTTGATAATGTGATAACGAAGCAATGGATCGATGAGACATAATATTGGAACGTTTGTCAATAAAAAGTTGGTTGGTAACACTTTCTTTATTCTGAGTAACAATTCACGCATTTTGGGTAACACATCGTTAAGAACATTGTAGGAGTTTCTAGATTGTCAGAGATATTAACAGTACAATAACACATTGCTTGCAAATAATACCACATGCCTGATAAAAAATAAAAATATAGACAAACCTTATAACACATTTGTAGCTACAAGTACCACAAAATAGCTAATCAATGCCACATTACTAGTTCGATTAATTTCGTTCATAAATTCATTTCGTTCGGATGTATAAGATTGACATTCATTGAAATAGATGATATGATGAAGCTAAATCACAAAATTTCAGGACACGTTTTGCGAAGGTTGGTATCAATATGTGAAAAGTTGAGATAAAAAATCATACAAACATATAGATCTTCCTTCACAGCATACTATTATCTCTTTTAATGAGATAATCGTTATGAATTCCAACACAAACGTGTTCAAAGTTCAAAATTAAACCACAAATATCATTTTATATGTCGTAAATCTGTATTTGATACTTTCTGGAAGCTATTTGTTAAGAAATATTGGTTCGTTAACGTTAACAGTAACAGATTGCCCGCATATAATACTATATGTTCGCTAGAAAATAACAATACAGACCTACTGAATAACACTTATACTTATATTGATACCACATAATAGGTTTCCAGTACCACATTACTAACTCGATTAATTTCGTTCATAAATGTACATTGTTCGAGATTTGCAAGATTAATATCTTGTAAATGTATGATCTGATGCATTTATCACACCAAATTCCTTTAAAAGCTACGTTGTTCGATTGATGTGGATAGTGAATGTTCGAGGTCAATAGTTATTCAAAACGTAGACTATTACTTTGTTCATTGAAGCATCACATATGAATTTCAAAATTAAACCACAAATATCAGTTTATATGTCGTAAATCCTGAAACCTTAAGGGAACCCTACAACCATAAACCTTAATCTTCATAAACACATAAGCTAAACCTTGGTGCGACAACTACAACAATTTGTAACACATAAAGAACTTTAGTAACATATTTAACTAACGTGTAACAATCAAATAGTTATTGGTAACACTTTTGCACTAATTTAGCAATCCTGCCTAAAATCCCAACGTGGCATACCTCCCGCCCAATTAACCCAATTAATCCACAAATCCCGCTCAAAATTTAGCAAGTATAGTAAATCCATCCAAACCCATCCAAAACCAATATCCCGCCCAATTAACACAATCAATCCACAAATCTCGCCCAATATTTAGCAAGTATAGTAAATCCATCCAAACCCATCCTAAATCAATATGCCGCCCAAATCGAAACAGTTCTGCTAAAAAAATACCATATCAATACTTATGAAAAACAGTAGCAGGACATAATATACCACTTCAGATATACCAAGTAACACTTCAATTTCAGGTAGTAACAATTCAATGCCAAAAATTAACGAAACAGGTCTGTTAAATAATACTACATCGATACTTTTAGTAACACTTTCGATAAAACAAGTAACGCTTCTATTTTATTTAGTAACAGTTTCACGTGAAATAAATCGAAACAGGTCTGCTAAAAAACATACCACATCAATACTTATGAAAAACAAAAGTAGGCCGTAATATAACACTTCAGATAATAAAAGTAACGGTTCAATTCCACGTAGTAACAGCTCCATGCCAAATTATCGAAACAGCCTGCTAAAAAATACCATACAAATACATATGAAAAACAAAAGAAGACCAGGATATACCACTTCGATATTCCAAGTAACCTTTCAGGTAGTAACAATCAAATGCACCAAATTATCGTAACAGTTCTGCTAAGAAAAATAAAATACCACATCAATACTTAAAATAAAAAACGTCATAATATACCATTTTAGACAATCCAAGTAAAGCTTCTATGTCATGTAGTAACAGTTTGATGCAAAAAATTATCAAAACAGGTCCGTTAAAAAAAACACATCAATACTTTGGAAAAACAAATTAGGTCATAATATATCAATTAATCGACGACCAATACGATTATGAGTTACCATTTGTACCATGATCACTTCGTTTCTGGTTCATATGGTGGACAATAAATACCACATCTATAATTATTCTAAACAAAACGAAGTCAAAATATGATACTTGAACCAAAATATAATCATGAGTATAAAAGTAACGTTTCTTGGTACATTTATAACTAGAAGACGTAAATCAATAACAAGAACGCATAAAATAGTAACATTTATTCCAGATGAATAGATGCCTTCCATACGAACAGCTTCACACAACGTACGTTTTAAAACTGATGAGGTGGCGATTGTTTCAAAATTCACAGAGCCTATGAAATGCCCAAACGATGGGTACCTCGGATACACAAAGATTAGTTGCAATTGCTACTAATATATAGTTCGATTTTGCCCGTTTTTTCTCGAATTTCAAACCGTATAAAAATTCATCAAAATTCTTACATGGTACTTCAACAATATCAGATAAATCCTACGTGACACGTCGAAATTGAGTGGTTGATGGGGCTGTCGATTGTGCTCGATCTGTGAAAACTGGGTTTCGATTAGCCGAATAAATATAAAGCTGTTAAAAAACATTTTACTATCGAGAAGTAACATGTTATCAGTTTAAAGTAACGTGTTTAGTTATTACGGTAACAAGTTGTCAGATCTCGGTAACATAAATATGGCGTTGAATACCCCTTCAGAGAACCCTTTACAAAGGGTATTTTAGTAAAATTATAGTTTGGGCCTTTACCATTGAATTTTTCAAAAAACAGGTCCTTCAAACTAAATATTATTCTGACAGGGTCTGATCACTAAATTGAAACATTTCTAGGGCCTGATACGTAATTGCCCCAAGTAACAAAGATAAGTAATCAACAAAGGATTGACTATTATCGTCACAGATGTGGGTCAATTATTTAGGTTACGTAATGTAGTTTCCGAAGAGTATATTTGCGTGATAAAATTACTTTGAAAAGACCCTATATCTGTTAATAAGGCTTTGTTGTTTTGATAAAGGACTTTGCGACAAGATAATATTTCAAGTAAAGCTATCTCTTGAAGATTTTGGTATCTTCTGTTTTATTTACTTTTAACTATGACAATGATTTCGAAAAGGACATCCACATCAAGTACGCCATTTTTTAAATTCACTCCTGAGAGAAGAGCTGCCCAAAATTCTCTTGTTACATAGACTTTTTTGGTTTTTTAAATTAACTTCTGAATCAAGTCCTATTATTTAAAAGACGTGGCATTTCTGTCAAACGGGCATGTCATCGATCTGGTGCCACATCAGTTTTTCGATATAGAAATCTATCACGTGCATGGCACGTGATGTATTTTGGAGATAAATCAGGTATAATGTCTATAAATTGCACGATTTTAAAACTTATTGTCCCTATAATGCCACACCCTAAATTAGCGATCCCTATATCCCCTATGTTACGGGACCACAAAAATACTTAAGCCTATATATATAGGTAAAATCTAAGATTTGCATGCTATATTAATGATGCGATATTTTGTCTTACCTTTTTTTGACTTCTTTGTATCAAGCTTGGTTGCGGCTGATGAACAAATATTTTAATTTATTATTTATTATTTATCTTTTTATTATTTTTCCTTTGCCTCTGGAGTGTGGACTTGGGTTGTTAATGGGGCGGGATTCCCCGTCTCCGCAGGGATCCGCCCCGAATAGGACGGGGAATCCCCGCTATTCTATCCCCGTGGGGCGGAGACGGGGGAACATTTTTTCCCGCGGATATCCCCGTCCCGTCCCGTCCCCGATAAAGTAATATATATATATGTTATATTCAATTAATGTTATTATAAGATAAACAATATGAAAATATACTTTGAAAATATTAAAATAATATAAATATGATTAAAATATAGCTTACATAATATAATTATGATTAAAATATAGCTTTCATAATATAAATATTATAATAATATAGTTTAAAATAATGTAAATTGAATTTTTTTCTAAAATAGTGACGGGACGGGGAATCCCCGCGGGGCGTGGATCCGCACGGGGATGGGGACGAGGACGATTTCATCCCCGTTTGCTTCGCGGGGAAGGGAACGGGGATTGGATCCCCGTCCCGAACCCGCTCCGTTGACAACCCTAATGTGGACCGCACTCATTGAGCTTATTCATCGGGTCCATGTCCATTAGCTCAAATTTCACGTGTAATATCTCTTTGTTGATGTACGCCATCAGTGTCCCAAATACAATTAAGTAATCACATAAGATCTCCTCTTCAATGGGGCATGCACAATGATTATTGATATGGGGTCCCACTCAAAGAAGTTTATGTGTGGTTCGGGAAATTTTTATAGCGGTAGGTTTAATATCTCAATGTTTTAGGACGTGCGTAAGGTGCTTGTTCAAAAGGGACCTGAAACGGACATGCTGGGGACGTGAGACGTGTTGGTGACGTGGGACGTGTTTGGGACGTGTTTGGAACGTATCTGGGATGTGCTTGGGACGTAAACGAAATAATACCATGAATTACGTGATTCGGATCTTTGCAGATCCTACGTCCACGGGCACTCCAAAAACTCTCTTTCACTATTTCTTAACAGATTACACACTCGAATCACTCACTTTTGCTCAACAAAACAAGTATTGAATGGAAAATGCTTCACACGGTGAAGAGAGAGAGAGTTCTGATGCGTTTTCGTGTGTGGAATGAATGATCCTGTAAAAATGGCCAAGTGTGGGTATTTATAGGAGCTTCCTACTGTTTGCTGAGGGTAGGTCCCGGTAATCCTGGAGATGCATTCCATCACATCGGGGAGCTGCAAGCAGTCTGGTCTACATTACGTCCAGGAATTCCTAGTGACAGGGCCTTTTCGTGTACAGCATATGCTGTCTATCAGGACAGCTTTGTACAGTCTGCAGTGAACAGTGGTCGCAGCTTTTGCAGTGGTGCTGCCCTCTCTCAATCGAACACGTGGCACTTTCATTGGATTCTCTTTTTACAAGATCTCATCACTAGTAGCGTGTCAGAGAAGCTTCGTTCGTCCTCGGGAGCTGCCAGGTGTTCCTCAGGTCCCGAGGGCCTGTTGTTAGCTCCCTAAAATCTGTCAGAGGTTCCCAAAAACCTTTTTTTCCCGTTGTTAGCTACCTAAAGTCTGCCGGAGGTCCCCGCAGATCCTATTTTCATCTATTTTCCTAAAATCTTGTATTTTGCTAAGTGTAAACTTGCGATCCTTCTTTCTTATACTTAATTACTTTATTAGCCTTTCTAATTTCTGTTTATATCGTTCAGTATCTTATTTTTAGCCTGACTAATTATTATACCACATCAATTATGATGATTGATGAATTTCTTTCTTTTTTTTTCTCGGACTCCAGAAAACTCCAAAGGTTGAAGCGTGCAAACTACGCCTATATACTACACTTGGACACATCCTTTGTTATGTGATTCTCAAGATAATAAAATTTCAAACTCCAAAAATTATATGGTGAAATTCCAAGAAAGTTCAGATTTCAAGTGTGTGGCAGAGACGTGTCAACTAGTACTATCAAACGGGCCCGCTGGCCCCACCCAGCCAAAGTGGAAGGGTAGGCTACCATTTCTCAGGCCCGCCAGAGGGCGGTCCTAGGCGGGTAGCCGGCGAGGCAGAGGGCTTTCGCCGGCCACGGGCAGGCCCGTCAAATTTCATTAAATATTTGTTTTATTAAAATTAATATATAAATGAATTATATAGGTTTTTTTATATTTTTTGAGATTCAATTTTTAATTTAATAAAGTCTAATAACATAAATTTTAAAGAATTTAAATTTGATTACTAATAATTCAACTTAAATATTTTATTTTAATATTTTTCTTTCTATTGTTCATTTTTTCCTTTTTATTTTTAGGGCGGGCCGGGCCTTCATTTTTCAGGCCCGTCAGATGGCGGGCTTACTCGCATCCGCCCCGCTAAAGGCATGCTTGGTGGGGATACGGGCTGGCCGGCCGCGCCGGCCCGTTTTCACTGCTCTAGTGGCAACGCACATGTCAAGTGAATTGGTGAGAGATGGATTAGAATTTTCAAACCACATAGGCACTGGTATATTCATCACACTTCTGATATGTGTCCTCGAATATATTTAGTATATATTCTTATTTTGTAGGCAAACCTACAACTAAATCCATATTTAGTATATATACTTATTTTGTAGGCAAACCTACAACTAAATCCCTCTACCACAAACTATTAATCAACTAACTCCCCCTTCCCATTTACTTATCATCAAACTCCCTATTTCAAATAACTCAAATACCTACTATTGGACAATTTTATCCTTATAAAACATAAATATTACCAAAAAACCAATTGAATTGGTCAATACTAGAACTGTCAAAATGGCGGGCCGGGCTGGGTTGGCCCGCCGCCCGCCAAAGCCCGCCACTTGGCGGGGCGGGGCGGGCTGGCCCGCCATCTGGCGGGCCTAATAAATGGGGGATCGGCCCACCCGCAGCGGGACGCTGGCCAGGCCCGCCCGCCTATATATATTATTTATTTTTTGTATTTTTATTTAAAAATTTAATTTGTTAATTAGTTGTAGTTAATTAAGGTATTTAATAATAAATTATGGATAAACAACGTATTACTTATATATTTATAAATATATATGTTATTAATTATGGTAATTAATGAATCATTAACTATTAAATTAATACATTTAAAGATAATATATAATATAAAAATATATATATATAATTTTATAAAACTGGCGGGCCAGCCCGCCCGCCCCGCCCCGCCCCGCCCCGCCTAGCCCGCGGCTCGCGCGGGCTAGCCCGTTTAGGCCCACCAGAAGGCGGGCCCAAAAATCCCAGCCCAGCCCGCCCCATATGCAGGGCGGGCCGGCCCGCGGGCCGCGGGCCATTTTGACAGGTCTAGTCAATACCCACACTCTTCTATTTCACTTTCAAACTTCACAGTGAACGATCGAACAAGACAACAACGCGAGAACAATAGAACGAGGCAGAGAACGAGCAAACGTACAAGCTTCTATTTCCCAACACCTCTGTTGAGAGAGAGAGAGAGAGAGAGAGAGAGAGAGAGGAGAGCAAGCTTCGACTGTAAGCTTAATTTTTTTTTGATATTTTTTGTATTTTGGATTAATGTAGAGCGTAGGGCTTAGATAGGTGCATTTCTTCGAGGATTCCATGTCGGGCAATGTTAATTTCTTTTATTAGTGCTTGAATTTGGGTTTAGGGCTAAAATTGAACTTCTATTTTTCGTTGTTCTGTTTGGTGTTTTAATATCTTTCAAATTAGGTTTTTTAACTTCTATTACGCTTTCGATGAAATCTCATAAAGTTCTGCATTTGTGTCTGTCTTGGTACGAGGTTTGGTTGTTTCTGGGTACGATAAATTTCAATGCTGTAATTTGTGCTTGTTTCTAGATATTATTATGAATATTAGTGCCATTTGAAGTCGAAGCATATCGTTGCTCCATGGCTGCCAAATTACTGATATCTATTACACTTTTTTGAATGATATAATCTATGTTTGTAAGATTTTAGACTAGTTGAGACTGATATGTTATTCTGAGGTTGAGGTTCTGTGAACCTGTTTTTAAAATTTTTATGTTTTTGAGGTTGAGGTTTTGCTTGAGACTTGTTTATGCTCCAATTAGTTTGATAATACCTGAAAAATGCTTGTAGTACCATGACATAGATGTTTGTAGTACCAATTTGTAGACGTTTGTAGCACCATAATATATGCTAGTATAGTACCCTTCATAGGTTATTAGTAGTATCTTTGTCGTACCATGTGTTTATTATTGAAAGCACGTAGATTCTTGAGCAAATACGGTATGCATTCTTTCAAAATACGGTATAATAAAAATTAAACATATGGTAACATAAGCATAAAGACTAACTTCAATAGATCAAAATCTTGACTATGTAGTAAGATGTTCTTACTAGTATCATATTAGAAGAAAGAATGATGTCTTTGAAAGTAATAATTTTGTTTAAAGGTTAACACACCAATAGTGATACCAAATGATAAATATAACATGTATAACTACCAAAAAATAATTTGGACGGCTTGAGAAAAGACTTACCTAATTTTTAGTACCAATATATAGATTTTTGCGCTACCATTATGTTGATGTTGTAGTACTATAACAGCCAGTGTAGTACCATTCATAGGTTATTGTTGTACCAATATATAGATATTGTTCGTGTTTGTACGATTTTATACTTTTTTCTGTAGTACCAATATATAGATATTTGTAATACCAATATCTAGATTTTCGTAGTGCCATAACATAGAGTGCAAGTGTGACAAGTGATAAAATAAAACGATTACGTAGTTACTATTACCAACGTGCGATAGGCAGTGAACCTATCGGTTGTAGTGCAGTAAGGTGAGTAAACGAGTATCGAACACGAGGAATAAACTGATTACTAGTAGTGACCTATCGACTCGATATTTAGCCTAAATAAAGTACTCAAATTGTTTATACTACGATAACCTAACATACCAATCCTATCGCAACGAGAGATTTAAGAGAATACGTCTAAACTGATAAGAGTGCCTTCAAATGATAAAGATGTGCTCGGGAATCGAATCCCGCTAGGTACTATCGACTAAGACAATATAAATCGCTCCTACGTGATTAAGACTAAATCGCAGTAATTTCCTACCCACTCCCGAACTTGTTGTCGCCCTAGACGTTCGTGGGGATCTACGATTCAATAATTACTGGTGAGTATCCGATATTTGCTATCGCCCTATACCCAAATCCTATCATCTATGAACGGCCTAATCGTTATTTAGTTGTCACCCTAAACGATTTTCCAAACATTCACTTTAACACAGACATATTAAAGGGAAGAAACACTTTCATAGATAGATAGATAATCAGAATACACGAGTCACGAATAATAAATGTCTTAAGTATGAATCGCCCTAGCGTTCATCTAATCCCAAACACAGAAGGAATTTAGCTACTCATAATTGACGAGAAAACAACGAAATAAATAAAGAACAAGGGTAGAGGACTCATGATATTCACTACGGATGGATCTGGGATGCTTGCGTGGCAGAGTCTTCGTTGCTCGTTCAATTCGGCATGAATTCCGCGTTGATCCGTCTTTTGTGCTCCAGGACGTAATTCCGTGTTCTTGACGGTTCTTTTTCGTCTCTTGATGATTAGGGCTTGAGTTCAGAACCGTTTCCCCTCTTTTTAAATCGAAATCGGGCTTTTATAGTGAAATTCGACACCTTTACGGCCTGCGACATGGGCCTTCACGACCGTGACACTGTTGCGGCTCAAAATGAGCTCACTACCGTGCGTCACGGCCCCGTGCAGTAGTGTCACGGCCGTGACACTTTCAACAGCGTTGTGACAGTTTCGTATATCTCTCAGATGGAGGGGTAACCGATGTCCGATTGACCTGAAATTTTAACCATAGATAGAAGACTCTGCAATTTTGATCTGATCAAATGGATTCTCAATACAAGGTCTGGATTGGGATATATGAATTTTTTAATGCTGCTGCTGCTTTGGGTCATGGCCTGGTGCAAGAAGTGTCACGGCCGTGACTGAGTTGAATCTTGGCTTCGCGCAATAGTCACGGCCTGGTGCATAATGTGTCACGGCCCTGACGTTTTTCTGCCAGCATCGTAACTTGTCCGTTTTGCCTTGTTTTTGCTCCTTTTTCGCTCCTTTTCGCTCGGTAGGCATCCTAAGGTCCTGCAATGTGCAAAGAGGTGTAAATAGAGCATATGAATGCATGAAACAATGAAGAATACTCTATTATGACACAAATAACTAGTACAATAACGTATTAGTAGACGTTTATCAAACCTCCCAAAACTTATGATTTGCTTCTCCTCAAGTAAATTAGAAATCGGAAAAGGCATCAAATCAAGATGACGGCATAATTGTTTGCAACTTATCATCATAGCTAGAAAGCAAAAATTGTAACCAAGCAAACAATCGTAGATAGTACACTAATGATTGGCACCTATCAACCTGAATTTCCTTAGCACTACAAAACAAGACCCACGCCTCACATTGATTCACTCAAATCGCTCAGTGTATAGGCTATCAGTGAATCGCTCATAAAGTGCGCTAGTCCAACCCCAACCATGGCTAGCAAGTTAATCGCATATCTTCTACTTAAGGTGGTAACGTAAATCCGAGGGTCTTTTGGGTCGAAACGGGGTCACATAATAATGAGGTGACAAGCATAGACACTGACAAACGTAATCCTAAAGCTAAGACATATAAGCGAAACTCAAATGAATAGCATGATCAAACTGACAGTCACATGCCTCAACATAAGACTTTACATTCTCTCTCTGAAATCCTAGACTTTGCTGCCTGACCCTCTCAACTCAGTTCCCTTTCATATTCTGCCCTTTCACTTTAGTTACGATCTGATTTTGTGCACTGCCCTTATTCCCTAAAAACATCAAGGTTTGACTTTTGTAGCAAAGAATACATTGTCACAGCGAATGCCGTGTACCTAGGGATACTTATTACCAAAACCTATATCTTGCAAAAGGTTTATGGGCAGGTTTTATGCAAGGGATCGGGTCATTTCAGAAAACGGTCTAGTAGGATCGAGTCATTTCACCGAATAACAGAGAAGAACATTAAATCAGATATTAAAGCATTAACCATCAAGTTCGGCATCTGCTACTGGTGTTTAGTATCTCTGGGGGCTTATTCGGGGTAGCGGTTTATTTAGTGTACATCGTGAGAAACGAGTAGGCTCAGGCTCAACGTGGTTAACTATGGGGATAGCGTGGGTGGAAAAATTTGGCCCTGGACTTATTTCCTAATGCCCTCGTCATTTCCACACTAACACACCACAAGGCAGTTACAACGCGTATCAAACATGCAAGTTCTAGAGCGATATAGACTAGTCAGGCTCAAACTCTCACAACGGAAACATGTTATGTGTACGGATCTCTCAAAGTAGCGCTATGTCTATCCAAGCAGACATGATTCAATCACTCATGCATGTCCTAATCGCTCACGAAATTTCATAAAATGCAAACTGACTTGAGATAGTCGCAAATAATCATGCTCGGGTTCAAAGAATCCATGCCTTTCCAACACATTAGTAGCCCACGGACACGTCACAGAAAAAAATTATTTCACGTAAATACTCAACCTAAATCCCTCTCCCCACACTTAAGACCTACATTGTCCTCAACGTAAAAATGAATAAAAAAGGGAAAAGAAGGTTAATAAGAACGGGACTCCCGCGATGAATAAGTGACGTCATGACTGAAACCGTGAAGGTCGTGGATCGTGACTCGTGATATCCTGACATAACTAAAAAGAAAATTAAACGTAAAAAGGAACTAGACATAGATAATAATAGTAGATATATGGGAGAATTTCGAATCAGTCCCCACTCAGTAACTTTATAAAGCGTTCAGGCCCTGTCAGAAGCCCCATTAGTTTAAAGGACCAACTATTTCAAAAATTGCAGAGATAAGGATAAAAAATATGTATTGACGAAAAAACCTTTCCTAACATACTGAACTAAGTGTTATTTTTCGGCGACTTTCTGTTATGCTGTTAGACTATATTGTTATAAACGCCTGGTAAACTGTTATTTTTAATCCCTTATCTGTTACTATGATGCAGAAAATTGTTACCGACAAAGAATATTTATCTTATGAATCTCGTTTTTACAGTAAATCGAAATCCAAATTTTCGAGTGTCCATTAACCAACCAATTTTGGCGTGTAAGGTAGGATATATTGTGGTATTGACGACGCAAGATGTAAGATTTGTAATCAATTTTATTTTAGGATTCTAATTTGCGAAAATAAGATGAAATCAAAACCGTTTTGGGTAACGATTACATCTAATATGTATAAATTCGAAGTACCCATAGTATGGGCAGCTCGGTGCGGCACATTGTTTGGACGTTTGTCCAACGTTCATCTTTTAATTTCGTGAAATACGGTCGACCCCAATAATTTGGGTATATTTTTACTGTGTCCAAACTGTTACTCGCAGTGTCAAATACGTTACCTGTTTTGCCAAAATCGTTACTAGGTCTGCCAAAACCGTTATTAAACTAAACTTAATTGTTACCATGTATAGTGTTCTAATTTGCAAAAATAAGATGAAATCAAAGCCGTTTTTGGCGACGATTACATCTAATATGTATAAATTCGAAGTACCCATAGTATGGGAAGCTCGGTGCGGCACATTGTTTGCTCGTTCGTCCGACGTTCATCTTTTAATTTTGCGAAAATACGGTCAACCCCAATAATTTGGTATATTATACTGTGTCATCAAAGTTGTTACTCAGTCTACCAAACTCGTTACTATGTCTGCCAAATCCGTTATTTAGCCGTAATTAATTGTTACCATGTGTAGGTTCTAATTTGCAAAAATAAGATGAAATCAAAGCCGTTTTCGACAACGATTACATCTAATATGAATAAATTCGAAGTGCCCATAGTATGAGCAGCTCAGTGCGGCACCTCGTTTCGTCGTTCGTCCGATGTTCATCATTTAATTCGTGAAAATACGATAGAGCCTATAAAGTTGGGTTATTTTTTTATTTTGGTCGATTTGTAAAATTCTCAGGATATGTTACTAGTATATGCGCTTCTGTTACTATGTTGACTAAATTGTTGCTAAATTGTCGGTGAAATTCCGGGCGGGAAAACCATAATGAGATGAATTTTGGGCGGGAGTCTAAGTAAAATCAAGCATAGATTATCTGTTACTCAATATGTGTAAACTGTTACTAGTTATATGTTTATATGTTACTAGAATTATTATAGTTTGTGAATTAGGGTTTGTCATTAAAATCATAACCTAAACCAATATATTTTTATCTAAAACTTCGTAAATTCATATATTTTAGTGAATATATCACGTTTAAGATTAATTGAAGATGTCATTAATTCTGTTGAATCATTTATGTTAAATTGTTATTTTGTCTAACTATTCTGTTACTAGTGATCTGTATACATGTTACCCATATGTCGAATTCTGTTACTTTATCCCGAAAAATTGTTTCTGATCACGGTTAAACCGTTACTGCATAAAAACAGTAAACAATATAGCTTTTGTGATTAAGATTAATCGAATATGTCATTAATTTTGATGAATCATTTGTTTTAGGTCGACCATTTAGATTGTAATAAACAACCAATAGTTCTTTTCTAACACGTTTTGTGTAAGTAGAATCAATTTGGTAGAAGCATGATCATCCTTTCAAGAAGAGTGTTACTTTTTCTCATACTATATACTTCAACTTCTTCAATCTCAACATAATCTCCACGAAAATCACAAACTAAACTGATATATTTTTATCTAAATCTTGGTAAATTCATATATTTTAGTGAATGTAATGTTTACAATATAAAATTTAAAAATAATAAAGTAAACTAATCACATGTTAAATTGTTATTTTGTCTAACTGTTCTGTTACTAGTGATGTGTATACATGTTACCATATGCCAATTTATGTTACTTTATCCGGAAAAATTGTTTCTGATCACGGTTAAACCGTTACTGCATAAAAACAGTAAACAATATATCATTTGTGATTAAGATTAATTGAATATGTCATTAATTTTGATGAATCATTTGTTTTAGGTCGATCATCTAGATTGTAATAAACAACCAAGTTAATTTGTAACACGTTTTGTGTAAGTAGAATCAATTTGATAGAAGCATGATCATCCTTTCAAGAAGAGTGTTACTTGTTCTTCATACTATATACTTCAACTTCTTCAATCTCAACATAATCTCCACGAAAATCACAAACTAAACTGATATTTTTATCTAAATCTTGGTAAATTCATATATTTTGGTGAATGTAAAGTGTTTGCAATATAAAATTTAAAAATAATAAAGAAAACTAATCACATGTTAAATTGTTATTTTGAATAGCTACACTGTTACACGTGTTTTGTTTCACTGTTACCAATATGTCAATTTCTGTTACTTTATCCCAACAAATTGTTTCTGATGACGGTTAAACTGTTACTGCAAAAAAAAGTAAACAATATAGCGTTTTCAGCAAACAACAGAAGAAATAACCAGAATCATGCACACAAGTTCAGCAACTGAAGCTAAATTTGTTCAAAAGATACATCCTACAAATCAGTCTCAGACATACATAGCAGCAAATTGCAGCAAATTGTAATAAACCGGCTAAGATTTGCGCCCGATATGATCGGATGTCGCCGGTGTCGTCGGGCCGTCGCTGCTCGTCTAATTCTTCGACTCAATTGAGGGTTATTGATTTTATTGCTAAAATATATTTTTTAGATCTGTTATTTTTCGGACAAATTCGTTATCTATAATAGTTCTGCAGTTACTTAATGTTAGTGGTTTGGTATTCGATAAACATAAAGTTGTTATTTATTTTCAGTATTCTGTTAGTCAGGTACTGTTTTAGAATGAGATTAGGGTCGATTATTTCGAAATTTTCGACAATTGAAGTGAGATTTCACCACTAAATTTTCGAATTGGATTTGGAGTAATATTTCAGTATAAACCTAATTAACCTAATTCGGTCAATAACATCGACATTTCTGCGACTTTAACCTTATATTAGAATCGTTGATGATTTTCGTAACAGAGTTTGGACATTGTTACTTTTGTTCAACGATCAGTTACTGTATAGGTTATATCCGTTACTATCGTGATCACATTTCTTACATAAGTTGCATAAATTGTTAGCCAGTTATCGTATTCACAAAATCTTCAATATGCGTACGGCACATCAAAATTCTTCACTACTTCTTTTCTAAACTCACTAATTCTCGTTAATTATTAAGACCCATGATCAAATTCACTCAATTTCGTGTTAATCGGCCATTAAAATCGATATTTGATCCATTTATAATCGCATTTTTTCGAACTGGATTATCATAATAATTTCACTTAAACTATTAAATTATTCGATGATTATAAGTACCCATGAGAAAACGAAGTTGATCCATCTTATTTGCACCCTAAAAACGAGATTTTAGTCGGTATTATAGTCCAAAAAGCAACGAAAGTCGAACGAAAGAGACGATGGCAGATGGGTGTAATTTTTCACAACTATAAAGGATAGAAATGTCATTTCCTGTCACCTAGGTCCTTAAAACTTATATTCTCGGTACTTTGGTCCTTGGGCCTAAGTTAAAACTATATGGGGCCTGAACTATGTTGAAACTTGGGTAATAGGTACTGAACCCAAATTAACCCGAGATATATTCATATGCGTCATAGTCATAGGCAAATAAAAGAAAGTACTAGATAGATAAAACCTGGGTTTCCTCCAAGAAGCGCTTCCTTTACCGTCTTTAGCCGGACGTGCTTTCGTTCACTTAGGGTGGCTAGAAGTCGAGGTACATCACCTCTTTTCTGCTTAAGTCTCCCTCGCCTACATCCATACCTTGGAGGTGTCGCTTTTTGTCGGATAGCGATTTCAGCTCTAGTGGCGGTCGCTCCTCGACTGGGCTCTTGTCCTTAACTTCTTGGCTATTTTTGCCGATGGTCATCGTAGGCTCGTCGACTTCCTCCTTGTGCAAAACCTATGAAAAACATTGCACAGAAGACGAGAGATCGTGCTCAAAAGCATCTAAGTAATAATACTTATCATCATGCTCATTACTCTTTTTCATTGAATCAGCCATATTAAACGTAACCTTTTCACCATCTACCATCAAAGTTAACGTTCCATTCCTAACGTCTATCATGGTCTCGCATGTAGCTAAGAATGATCTACCCAGAATCAATGGAACATTTTCATCCTCGTCCATCTCTAGGATAACAAAATCAGCAGGGATAATGAACTTATCGACCTTAACTAGAACATCTTCGATAACACCTAGAGGGTATTTTAATGATCTATCGACCAATTGAATACTCAGCCTAGTGGGTCGTGATTCCCTAATTCAAACATCTTAAACATAGAATACGACATCAAATTTATACTAGCGCCTAGATCAGCTAAAGCATGCTCGACTACTAAATCACCTATCAGACAAGGAATAGTAAACTCCATGGGTCCTTGAGCTTTTTGGTATCTTGCTCTGGAGTATCGCCGAGCACTCTCCTAGTAGGTATACCGTGGGGACATGTTCGAGCTTACATCGATTCGTCAGCAAGTCCTTCGGGAACTTCGCGAAACTGGGCATCTGCGTAATAGCTTCAACAAATGATAAGTTAATATGTAGTTCTTTACACATACACATAAATCTGCTAAATAGTGCCTCGTCTTTGTCCTTCATCAAACGTGCTGGGTAGGGAACCTTCGGCTGGTAGGCCTCACTAGTGATCACGCATTCTCCTCTGCCTTTTCTTTTTGAGGCGTGACTTTCTCCTTTTTAGGTTCGATCGTCTCTTTTTCAGGTTTCGTGTCCCTCAACCGAGCTGGGTACGAAATCGTTGGCTGGTACGGCTTCACAGATGGTTGTGCCTTTCCCTTGTCATCCTTGGCCTTCTCGACTCCGTTGCCCTTGCTTTTCTCTACTTCTGGCTCATCGTGGCCCTCGAAATCAACTTTCTCCTTTGAATTCTGTTTGGCGGGAACTTCTTATAATCCTCTCCCGCTCCAGGGTTACCGCTTTGCAGTATTCCTTAGGGTTTGTCTCGGTGTAGCTCGGGAGTGATCCTTGATTTTGCCTCGCCAGTTGCTTTGTTAATTGGCCCACCTGCTGCTCCAACTTCTTAATTGAGGCATCTGTGTTCTAGGCACATATGTCGTTTGCCTTCATGTACTCCTCCATCTTCGTCATTCTACTCTCGTGAGCTACGGTGGTATGTTGAAATTTGTGAGGAGCGTCTTCATCATGTCCTTCATCTCCTTTATATCGTCGGATCCTGACCCTACGGGTGCATTCTGGTATTGCGTGGCGCCCCGCTTTGGAAACCGGATGGTCTAGGTTGAAATCCTGGCGGTCCTTGCCCTTGGTGGTTCTGATTTCCATCCGCCAAGTTGGGGTGCGCTTGGGGCTGGTGGCTTCGCTGGCCGCCTTGGTAATTACCCATGTAGTCTACGTGCTCTAGAGGTTGCCCGAGTTGGCATTTGGACGTCTCATGGGCCGCGCCTCAAACCCCACACAGTGGTATGTACTGTGTATGCTGTGATGGTGCAGTGGTCGTCACGACGTTCACGGGCTGCGTCTGCTCGGCATTGGGAAGTAGGGCTCTAATCACCATCTACAGCTGATAGTTCGTCGTCGCGATTTGTTGCTGAAGTGCCTCAAATTTAGCATTTTTATAGCTATCTCCCTGGCATCTTAATCCTCGTGTTGGCTCGCATGAAGCTGTTCCTCGAGTAGTCCTCGATTAAATTCCAAGCATCTGTAGCAGAGAGCTTCACGAGCCCTCCTCCTGCGGCTCCTTCTAGCATGTGAACAGTCTGATCATTGAGACCCTCGTGGAGGCGGTTGATCATGGCTGCCTTTGACATCCTGTGTTGCGGGCACTTCTTCCGTAGTGCCTTGTATCGCTCCCATACCTCGTAGTTCTGTGTCCTTCTGATGGAACAGGGAGATCTCTGTCTTTAACCTTAACACCTTTGATAACGGGAAGTAGTGGCCGATGAATGCGGCTCGCAGCTCCTCCCATGTAGTGATCGAGCGAGGTAGCAGCATCTCCAGCCAGTCCTTTGCTCTGATTTTCAGCGAGAACGGGAACAACATCAATTTAATTGCATCGCCCGTGACACCATTGATCTTGATGGTGTTAGCCACCTTCAGAAAGGCCTTCAGGTGTGAGTAGGGATCGTCTTCTGGATTTCCCTCGAACTGGCTGTCTGGAAAATCATCTAAAGCCAAGAGTACTTCAGCTCAAAGTTGTTCTCGATCGACGGAATGACAATCACCGACTCAGTACCGCCTAGTGCGGCATTCTTGAGCAGATCTTGTAGTGATGGATCCTCCTCGTGGACGGGCACTCTGTGGTCTGCCATTCTTACTTCTATGTCTGGGTTATCTACGGATGCCTCTACACGAGAGTTTTGGGTCGATTCCTGAGAGTTGTCCTCTGAGTAGTTAACTAGCGTTCCTGAGAGCTGGTGGTAGACACAAAGAACTACGGTGTTCCTAATATCAATCTACTCCCCGGCAACGACACAAAGAACTTGATCGCACGTGGTGTGCTAATATATAGTGCAAGTGTGACAAGTGATAAAATAAAACGATTACGTAGTTACTATTACCAACGTGCGATAGGCAATGAACCTATCGGTTGTAGCGCAGTAAGGTGAGTAAACGAGTATCGAACACGAGGAATAAACTGATTACTAGTAGTGACCTATCGACTCGCTATTTAGCCTAAATAAAGTACGCAAATTGTTTATACTACGAGCTAACCTAACAGACCAATCCTATCGCAACGAGAGATTTAAGAGAATACGTATAAACTGATAAGAGTGCCTTCAAATGTTAAAGATGTGCTCGGGAACCAAATCCCACTAGGTACTATCGACTAATACAATATAATATCGCTCCTACGTGATTAAGACTAAATCGCCTACCCACTCCCGAACTTGTTGTCGCCCTAGACGTTCGTGGAGATCTACAATTCAATAATTACTGGCGAGGATCGGATATTTGATGTCGCCCTATACCCAAATCCTATCATCTATGAACGGCCTAATCGTTATTTAGCTGTCGCCCTAAATGATTTTCCAAACATTCACTTTAACACGTAGACATATTAAAGGGAAGAAACACTTTCATAGATAGATAGATAATCAGAATACACGAGTCACAAATAATATATGTCTTAAGTACGAATCGCCCTAGCGTTCCTCTAGTCCCAAACACAGAAGGAATTTAGCTACTCATAATTGACGAGAAAACAACGGAAGGTTAGAGCTTCGTTGCTCGTTCAATTCGGCGTGAATTCGGCATGGATCCATCTCTTATGCTCCAGGACGTAATTCCGTGTTCTTGACGGTTCTTTTTCGTCTCCTGATGATTAGGGCTTGAGTTCTGATCCGTTTCCCTCTTTTTGAATCGAAATTGGACTTTTATAGTGAAGTTCGACACCTTCATGGCCTGGGACATGGGCCTTCACGACCTCGACACTGTCGGGGCTCAAAATGAGCTCACTGCCGTGCGTCACGGCCTCGTGCAGTAGTGTCACGGCTGTGACACTTTCAACAGCCTTGCGACAGTTTCGTATTTCTCTCAGATGGAGGGGTAAACGATGTCCGATTGACCTGAAATTTTAACCATAGATAGAAGACTCTCCAATCTTGATCTGATCAAGGGGATTCAATGCAAAGTCTGGATTGGGATATATGAACTTTTTTTAATGCTGCTGCTGCTTTGGGTCACGACCTGGTGCAAGAAGTGTCACGCCGTGACTGAGTTGAATCTTGGCTTCGCGATAGTCACGGCCTGGTGCGTAATGTGTCACGGCCTTGACGTTTTCCTGCCAGCATCGCAACTTATCTGTTTAGCCTTGTTTTCGCTCCTCTTTTGCTCCTTTTCACTCGGTAGACATCCTAGGATCCTGTAATGTGCAAAGAGGTGTAAATATAGCATATAAATGCATGAAACAATGAAGAATACTCTATTATGACTCAAATAACTAGTACAATAAACGTATTAGTAGACGTTTATCAGACTCGAAATTAGGTGAGTTCGCCATAGAAAATCAAGATTAAAAGTTTCAAAGCAGAGGAGTATAAATCTTGAAATCTATAAAGGTCTGAACAAATTTCTCGAATTTGTAGAGATTGCCTATATTATGAAATAGGATTTGTGAAAGTGGGAGATATCGAGCCAAGCCAAAAAAAATTCTAACAGTCCAAGAGAAATCACGCATACAAAAAAAATTAGGAGCAAGTCATGGTTCAGCAAAACAGACCAAATCAAAAATCATAATAGGAGCGAGCGATACTAACCGATTAGGCAACGTTGATGAGCACACGAGACAAGCGTAGCATGCTGTTTTTCGAGAGATGCTAATGCAATCTGAGAGATATAGATACTAGACACATGCAATCTTAAAACTAAAGCACATAAACGAAAACACAGAAAATAGCACAATCAATCTGACAGTCACATATGTTTCCCCAACATAAGACTCAATATTCTTACTCTGAAATTCTAGACTTTTCTGTTCGACACCCTAAGACTCAATTATCTTTCATTTCCTGCCCTACTCACCTCTGTTATAGACTTGTAGTATTTTGCACAGCCGACATAAGTTCCTTATCATCAAGGCTAGGATATTTTATGCAAAGAATACATCGTCTCCGCGAATGCCGTGTACGTAGGGAAGCTTATTACATGAACCTGTATCTTGAAGCAGTAACCATCAAGTTTCACAGAATAACAGAGAGCAAATTAAATCAAACATCGAAGCAGTAACAATCAAGTTTGACATATCCTATGTTGATCCAACTGTTGGACTAACATTCAGACAGACTGACGCAAACCTATGGATTTTTGCAGGTCCGAAAACCTTTCGAAATCCAGTGCTTTCATAAATATAGCAGCTAATTATGCTTAGTATCTATATGCTCTATTCTAACTAACTCTTTTTCGACCATATCTCTCAGAAAATGATACCTAATATCTATATGCTTGGTACGCAAATGTTGAATAGGATTCTTAGAAATATTGATGGCTTAGATTATCACAATACGTGAGCACACACTTACTCTCTAAACCATAATCACTTAACATGCTATTCAACCAAATAAGCTGAGTACAACAACAAACTGCAGCCACATATTCAGACTCAGCTGTAGAAAAAGAAACACAATTTTGTTTCTTAGTATACCAAGACACGAGATTATTACATAAGACGAAACAACCCAACTTGTTCTCTTGCGGACATCTTCATCACCTGCCCGATCAGCATCGCTATTTCCTACAAGATTCGTGTTAGTATCTTTTGAGAACCATAACCCTAAACTACACGAACCACTCACATATCTTAATATTCTCTTCACAGCATTTAAATGGAAAACTTTTGGCTCAGCCTGATATCTATCACAAACACAAATACTGTACATAATATCAGGTCTACTCGCTGAGAGATATAAAAGACTGCCTATCATGGAACGATACAATGTGGGGTCAATATTCTGTCCAACATTATCTTTACTTACCTTCTGTGTTGAACCCACTGTGTTTTCATTACCTTGGCAGTATCTAGCCCGAATTTCTTCACCGTGTTCTTCGCACACGTCTCCTAGGACATGAAAATACCGTCGTCGCTTTACTTAATCTGCAGGTCTAAGAAAAATGTTAGCACACCAATCATACTCATCTCGAAAGTAGAATTCATAGCATGTACGAATTGGTCTAATGGATTGAGAACTAGAGCCAAAAACAATATCATCTACATAAATCTGGGCAATCAAAGTATCTGAACCAACTCTTTTTACAAAAAGTGTTCGATCGGCTCACCTCACACGAACCCAAATTTAAGTAGGAACATATTCAACCTACCATACCAAGCTCGAGGTGCTTGCTTCAGGCCATACAGCGCTTTCTGCAACTTACTAACGTGGTTAGGAAAACGCGGATCCTCAAAACCCTTGGGTTGTTCAACATATATATCTTTATCAATATATCCATTCAAAAATGCACCCTTAACATCCATTTGGTGTAATGTAATATTGAGCCAACATGCAATAGCAAGCAGTTACCTAATCGATTCAAGTCTAGCAACGGGGGCAAATGTCTCATCAAAATAAATTCCCTCGACTCGTGTATAGTCCTGGGGCAACTAGGCGCGCTTTATTCCTAACTACTCTGCCATGCTCATCAGATTTATTCTTAAAAATCCACTTAGCGCCTATGACATTAATGTCTTTCGGCCGTGGAAGTAAGATCCATACTTGATTTTTCTCGAATTGCAACCATTCCTCTTGCATGGCATTGATCCAAAACTGTCCTTGAGAGGTTCAAGAACGTTTTTTGGCTCAGTTTCAGATACAAAACAGTTAAAGCCTACCTCGTTGTATACGGAGTTCATGCATACATTTCTTACCATCGACTTGCAGTCCTTTCGTGGCTTGTCCCTGGTTTTTCTACCTTCGTTCAGTTCTCCAATGATCAGGTCAGAGGGATAGTCCTTCTAGATTTTCGCTGGGGTATCTCTACGAACTTCGCTGGGTCCTTCATCAGTTGTCTGTTCAGTCGCAAATGTTGAGTCTGGTGTTGGGCAACATTTTCCTCCAGATTTGTCTCTGTCTCACTAACAGCTTAGATAGAGTATATATGCTAAGATCAGAAGAGTCATCAAATACTATATTTACAGATTCCTGAAAAGATTTCAGTCTCGGGTTGTAAACACGATATGCACGATTGTTCGAAGAATAACCCAAGAAGATGCACTTATCACTTTTCAAATCAAACTTAGTCAAGTATTCACGATCATTAAGCATATAGCAATAACACCCAAAAACATGGAAATACTTGACAGTCCGCTTTTTCCCTTTCAACAATTCATACGAAGTTTGCTTAGTGCCATGCCGGAATAAACACGATTCGAAATATGACATGCAGTATTCAAAGCTTCAGCCCAAAACCTTTTCGAAAGATTCTTAGTGTAACATCACAAGTGCCATCTCCTGTAGCGTTCTATTCTTCCTTTCGGCCACCCCATTTTGTTGGGTAGGAGAAGAGAACTCATGAATTATGTCCTTCTTATCACATAATCTTTAAGGGACTGATTTTCAAACTCCCTACCATGATCAGACCTAATGCGAAATATAGGAGCACAAATATTATTCTTAATCCTAGCACAGAATGTTTTGAAAAAGTCAACGATGCAGATTTTTCCTTATGAAAGAAAATCCATGCATATCTATGATAGTCATCGACGAGCACATAAGCATACTTTCTACCACCAATGCTATCTACTTCCATCGGACCCATCAAATCCATATGAATCAATTGGAAATAGTGGGCAGTTTTAAATTGTTAGACAGCATGTTGGTCAACATTATGGCTAGCATGCACTTGCTTACCCTTCAAACACGACTCACAAACAACGTTCCTATCAATCAGCATATCGAGAAGCAACACAATCTCCAATTCCGCGAAAGATGTTATGAATATATTTATTGACATTCATATCCAAACACCCCCAATTTCGATTCGGATCTTTTATTCCACGACAACATTTCACTACATGTTTCACATAGAAAATTTACAAAAAAATGATTCTTTTAAGGATCCAAAATATAAGATATGCATATCAATTTAATCATATGAAAGAGTGAATAAGTCAGATATGTTTATTTGTTTCTGTCATATAAATCACATGCAATAATGATACTTTTATGATTTGGTGGAATATGTATTTTAAAAGCTAAAGAATAATTAAATAAATAAATAAATTTTATCAACTACGGGATTTGACACATGTCAGCATTTGGTGAATGGAACATTAAAATGGAACAGAGATCCAAAGCGCCCAAATTTATCCCTACCTTTTCATTAATAAATCCATCAAAATGAGGATGCCATCCATAAATGGCACAGTCCATATAAAAATCAGTTGCAAAACGATACGGACATAAATTAATTGCAAAGCACCAACGGAAGAAGAGAAAAAACAACTAAAAATAAAATAATGGCTTTGAGGCATGCAACGTTATCAATGATAGTTACTACGATGATGATAGCTATGGTGCTCTCGGGGAATATTATTGGTAGAAGTAAAGATCGCGGAATTTTCAGATTCATGGGATATTGCTCCGTATACATTGAGAAATTCTCACCAAGATTTCGTAAGCCAGACGACAAGTGCTGTTATTATGCTCGCAAAGCTGATATAGTACAGTTTTGTAAGAGATATGTAAGAATAAAAGAGAGGATATACAGCTCAGCCAAAGTGGTTGATACTGCAAGACATTGTGGTAATCCTCTCCCAAGTGGTACAAGATGTGGAAGTAAGGCTCTTATAACTTCTATCCATCTATTTTTCATTTTCGTTATTTTCCGCCAACCATTAGAAAACACGATAATTCTATCTTATATCACATAAATGTCGTTGTTTAAACCATTTATTACTTGTATGTGTAGATTACACTGTTCCATAAAGGAGATCACAAGAATCCAAGAAGTAAATAATCGTGTTTGTATGTTTGTTACAACTCAACACATGACTTGTATATTCGGCGTGTGTGCTTTATTTCACAGCAATAAAATGTGAAGTGTGGAAGACGGCCTTATCATATCAAAGATGTCATTATTGTGGTGGTTCATGATTGCTTGTTAAGACACGTCTTGAATGTGCAATAAAGCACAAACTTGCGTATGGTATGCAGAGCGGATAAGCAAGAACAACAGCTATGAGTATCACGATGATGATGAGAATCTGTACAATTATTACCAAGTCCTTTTAGTTTAGAACAATGTTAACTCATTTTTTCGGACAAAATTTTAGGAGTACGGGCAGTCAAGGCGTAAACTTAATACACAGTCTAGAAGACGTTATTGTTCCGTATTTCCGTGTTGCTCATAAGTAGAGGCGTGTATTTAATACAAAGAATTATAGAATGCTCTGCGAGGTGGTGCGTAATGAATGAACTTTTCGGTTCGTAAAGGGTATATTTATAGATTTGGGGTGAATATACAATCAGACATAACCTTTGGGCATGGGTACCCTCTAACAACTTTTGGTTGTTTACTCTGATCTATCACATAAGAATCCAACGATAAATGTCGTATCCCATCCAATGCGACAGAATTTACTTGCGGTTGCCGTCGCTATTTGAAACTTTTTTGTAGTGGCCACAGTCGATGTGATCGAAAGAATACACAATTTTCATTTCGAAATAATGAGGCGGAAAATAGGTCGCTGCAGACGTCCCATGCATACGTCGGATAGGAGGGCGTTATTCTTCGTAGAATTCGCCCAGTATATTGAATTAAATAAGGTCAATCAAAATTGCAAACACGCCCGCTTTGCAATAACTATATTATTACGTTTTTCGTGTGAAGATGACGATCGGTTGGCGCCGTTGGGTATCAAATGTCGATATAATAACCTCGTTCGTTAGGGATTGGCTCACGGTGAGGTTTTGCCTATCGGCCTTTGAACCAACGACATTTGGTACTTTCCGTTGTACCTTGGGCCTCCAAATATATTAGTGATAGAGTTCATGAAGCGCTTTCGCCTGATGAATCACCAATATTTTTCGACATCTTAAAGGAAATTCTATTACCAAGAAAAGAGTTATGTGATTAAGAACTGTCTGTATTATACCTATATTTTGGGGGAAGATTTTGTGGCTATGTTCGATTTAGAAATTAGTGATGTTCTTCGGGGGCGGTGAGCATCGTCCTGATCACCAAGCGGGCGGTGCTCGTGCCGGCGATCACGTCTAAGTAATCCGCAATTCTTGCAGCCGTCTATTTCTTGGCATAATTTAGAAAATAAAATAAATATGAATATACTATATTGCATGATCTAAATATTGAAGATAATCGATAGTCATGCCTGCAACTTCGATTCGGGATGGCCTATGACCAACCCCGGGATTATGCCTCGTATGCCACCGTCGTCGATTTTTATCGTAGAGTATCTTCCTTTAGTCTTAGCGAAGATTGGAGATGAGAGAAAGCAAATAAAGTGACGATGATATTGAAAGCGACGAAGATGATAGCCCTTTATATGGGTTTTAAAAGATGATATATATAAATTCATGTTTTATTAAACTCGCAAACCAACGTATCAACATGTTATAACACACCAAGGCTAAAAATTTGTAAGCCGAACCAAACAAGGGCGAGATGATAAGGGAACAGGACACTGAGTGCATGTTTGGTTGGACGGTTTATATTCAGGAGCGTTTATATTATGGGTATAAAATAAATGTGTGTTTGGTTAATGAGTTTAGATAAACACATGCGAGTAGTTGTGTTTACTAAATCCGTAGGAATGGGTTTAAAGTAGGATTACATAAACTCATAGTTTACTTAAACACGTGAACCAACCACTTAAACTTGTCCTAACCCACATTTAAATAAGCTAAACCCATGAACCAAACAAGGTCTAAAGTACCGGTTGGAATGGCACCTGTTGATACTGTGAATGGGATGATGGGTCGAATTGCATTAGTGGATTGCCCCAATGCCCGTTTTAATCCTCATTTGATTGGTCAAGAAAGGTTGGGACATTTACCAACGGGAGAAGCGATACGATTTTCCCATTTTACTCGATTACGGTCTATATTTTGGGTATACAAAATTTAGTTCACAGTTGAGTTTGTGGTTAGGGAATGGAATGTCTTGTCCTAGGTCGTTCATAATCCATGTCGTTACTTCATTTGACTGCTAACAACAGTTGTGCAAAGCGAAAGGCTTCATCATTTATTGTTAGTTCAATTTCATTGTGAGGTTATGTTTTTAGGGTTCGATTCCATTGATATCTCAAGACATGTCGGGGTTAGGATATTTATTATATTCCAGATTATAAAGTTATCAGAAAATGAGGTTAACAAATAGAGAAGAAACATAAATATAATAATGAACATAAGAATCTACCTGGTTCTATCAAAATGATCTGCATCTAGAGGTATCGGAGGATGACCTTCTTTATGTTGGAAATTTTACTTGTATAGAACTGATGTTACGGAAGCAGTTGTGCTATTTGGGGATGAAATATAAGTTGGCATGGCGTATACGATGCTTTTTATTTTACTTCATGATTTTATGTTGAATTACATGCACTAATATATATAGTGCTTGAATATTGAAAATTCAACAAACATATAGCACACAAAAATAGACAAATCTTAGACTATATCACAAAGAAGAACACGCATGTATCAAAGCAAATCCTTTAATTGTCCAAATATGATTAGTCAAAGGTGGTAGCAAATTAGGGTTTCTTCTCTTCTTTTTCAAAGTTGATATTCAATCAAGGTGGCTAATTATCTTCATTCAACACCCCCTCGTAATTTGCAACATTGACTTGATTCTTGAACTTCTCGAACTTCTCGGTTGTTATCGCCTTGGTTAGCATGTCTGCTGGTTGGTCATTTGTATTGACGAATTCCATGCGAATTTCTCCTCGAGTCACCAACTCTCGAATGAAATGATGACAAAGCTCGATGTGCTTGCTTCTTGCATGAAACACGGGATTTTTCGTCATCGCGATAGCTGGCATATTATCACAGTGAATCGTGGTTGGTTCTTTCTGCTCAAACTTTAAATCTTTCAAAATTCTTCTAAGCCTGTTAGGAATTAATTATAGTGTCCTCTATTTATATGTGTTTTGGGTTAAAATTGAGATATTAATGTATTGTAGTAGGTTGGGGAGACAACTAGTATTTTGTAGAAGTTTTGGACTTGGGCTTTAATATACCAAAGAGTTTGTGGTATATAAAGCCCATTTCTACCCTTGTTAGGGTTCATCAAAAGAAAATTCCTTGAAGCAGTTCTCGATAAACACACACACAAACACACACTAAAAGGTAGGTCTTAATCTTTCTAATAATCTTTTGATCCTTGTTTGGTAACAAGTGGACCTACAAGTGGTATCAGAGCAAAACGTGGATCGATCTCATCAATTTGAATCCAGTTTTGTTCAATTCTGAAAAGATTTGAAAGAACCTTTGCTCAAAATCCATTTCAATTTTTCATTGATGTGCCTTTTAAATCGTTTTTTTTTTCATCTTTTGGTGAGGAAAATCGTCAATGAGTGCATTTCTGTTCTTTCACATATATTATAGTCAAGTTTGAGTTGTTTTGAAACCAGAAAATCGAGTCTGAAATTTATTTTTACTGGGTCTGTTCTTCACTTTCGGGTAGATTTTCGCACAGCTTCTTGAATTTTGAAGGATTCGATGGAGATGCTTTAATTTCGCAGGTCGCCCGATTCCTATCATATAGGGAAAATCGGTCGATTGCACCACAATCGTCCGATTTAAGCCTCGGCGATTTCCAGTCTCTAAGACTAAATCGCCCGATTTCCTTCCTTCCTGCAAGAGGAATCGTATGATTCCACAGAATCGCCCGATTTCACTGTAGCGAACTTCTCTTCAAAACACTAATTGGTAGTTTGAGTCAAATCGCACGATCTGATAAATCATCCGATTAATATTAACCTTGCACGATTTCGCTCAAATTGTCCGATTGACACATTCTTATCTTACCACAAATCGTCCGATTTAAATCTCTTAGTAATAAGTTTTAAATCGTCCGATTTCTCTTTTTTTTTTAACTAAAGTCATCCGAATCAAATCCTTTTAAGCCTCGCCCGAAACATATATCTCGTCCAATTTCAGTTTCCGACCCAACCTTTCCAAGTAAATTTGTTGAGTCGCCGATTTAAATCAACATCAAGTCACTCAATTTTCACAATTAGGATTTGTACTGTCCTATTCCAGCTCTTAACCTGTTCGATCAATTTAAAACTGAAATCGTCCGATTTATTTTCTTAACAAGAGTCGCAAGAACCAAAAGTTTTGAAGTAACGTCGACTATCTTGATTATTTTCTTTCTTGCAACAACCACCATATTATAAATAATAAAATAAGAATACTAAATATTATTCTTGTTTATTTCAAACTTGACTAAAATTGTTCGAGACTAACATTTCATTTCGCAGATCACTTCCACGTAACGATCACTACCAAACAACAAATGGATTCATTAGCCATGGGAAGCGACATTCGTGTTCCAGTTCTGAGGCGCGGAGACTTCGGAGTCTGGAGAAGCAGATTCCTGAACTTTCTTGAAATAAAGGACAATGGCGAAGACATCATCGATTCTCTTTAGAATGGACCACAACAATTCTGGGTCACAGTCCGTGGTGACAACACCGTCACCCCAGCAGTTCAAGAGAGCACAATACTCAAAACTCCAGCACAATACAATGATGCAGAAAAGAAACGAGCAAAAGCAGATCTTCTGGCAAGAAACTATTTGATGCAAGCCTTACCTAATGACATACTGATTCAAGTGGATAGCTTTCCAACCGCTAAAGCAATGTGGGATGAGATTGCAAAATTAATGCAAGGAACAGAGAGTGGACTAAGAGCCAAGAAAGCCAACACCCTTGCAGCATACGATTCATTCAAGGCTAAGCCTGATGAGCAAATCAGCGAGACCTACAACAGGTTCATGGTCCTCGTGAACGAATTAAGGAAGATAAACATCATAAAAGCTAACATGGAACTCAATGTCAAATTTCTTACCTCCCTACCTCCACAATGGAGAGAGTCACCACACACTTCAGGCTTAACAAGGACCTAGATCAGATTGATATTCACAGTGTTTACGAAAGTCTGGAGCAGCATAATGACGATGTTTATGAAGCGATCGGAGAGAAGAAAGGTAAAGCAATCATGGACACAATTGCCCTAGTGACAGATACTAATCTTAAGAAAAGTGCAAAAGCTGCAAAGAGTAAATCTGTTAAGTCCTCCAGTCCATTAGAAAGTGAAGACTCTGAGACAGAATCAGACCCTGAATTCAAAGATTTCGAGAAGCACGTGGCTTTTATAACGAAAAGATGGCAAAACAATATTTCAAAAAATCATCATCATCTGCCAATCGTCAGAGAGTCTCATCAAGTTCCAAGCAGCTGCCAAAGCCTTTTCAATAACCTGATACTAGGAATGACTCTGAGCCTAGCAAATGCTTCAATTGTGGAAAGCCTGGGCACTTCGCTAGAGACTGTTACCTTCCCAAGAAAAGGATGAAGAGTACTACACCAGAAAACTTCAACTGCTCAAGCAGAAGAAATCTGGAACCGCATTGATGGCTGAACAGGACCACTGGCTAGACGATACATCTGAAAGTGAGACGGAGAAGATAGCCCTGATGGCTCTGGTGGAAGAAGATGACTCTGAGCAAAAGAACATGGAAGCCAATGCTGATACTGAAGACAAGGAGCTGTCTTCCGGAAAGGAGGTAGAAACTCTTAACCTAAGACTGTATTCTGAACTTCAAGAAAAAACCATTATCCTTCAAAATGAACTTAATACCTCAGGTCAACAGAAGTGAAGTTATCTAACACATTAGAAATCCTAGACACGACCCGTGAAGAAGTATGTAGATTAGAAACTTGCTTAGTTGACTTGAGAGCTAACCTATCTGAATCTTAATCAAAGGTCAATGACTTACAGGCTCGGTTTGACAACAATTATGCATGCCTACTTAAGCAATTACGAGAGAATAGCCACCTAGAATGTCTGCTAGAAGTAGCACAGTCTAAAGTTGATAGTCGTGACTTAGAAATAGAAGGGTTGAAAACACAGATTAGTGAGCTAAAGGACAAATTGACAACTTGCAATGATGAGCGAATCAACAAAACATGCGAGTTCGATATCCTAAATAAAGAACGTGCAAAATTATATGTTAAGATTAAGAAGCTCGAAAGACTTACTTATTAGGAGAGGACAATCAGATAGAACGATCTTCATGATAAGCCTAGAGACATAGAATTCTATGACCCACATGAAGGATTAGGGTTCAATCCAAACTCTATAGTAAAGAGACCACTCCTCTTTATGATGTTAGTTTTCTCCGGGTTAAATCTGCCTTATCTATGCCTTTCACAAACTCATCTGCGCATGATGCACTAGAAAAGAAAAAGAGAAATAGAAGGATTGGCAGAAATCACTATTAATTATGAAGAACTGTATGATAGTTACAAGACTAGGGAAATACCATTATCTAACCTGATGACTACTTACTTATTATCCGCCTTCGTCTAATGAAGTAGGTATCGAAGAACCAAATATCTCTAATGCATATATACAAACTAAGTCAGAGTAATGTCTGACTTGCAATCAAACCTGGAATCTGAAAGGATAAAGTTCCAGATAGAGAATGGAATATTGCTTAGCATAATTTCCTCACTTGAAAAACAAATCGACAGCAGCAGAACTACAGTCTCAACTCTAGAGTCAGAAAGGATAACTCTCCAAATAGAGAATAAAATTCTATTAAGTATAATTCCCTCTCTAGAGACTCAAATCGACATCGGTATAGCTTCAGGATCTCTACAAGTTCCTTTAACCAAATGTCAAATGTCCATCCCCACCGACACTAGGAAGAAAAGAAAGCAGATTGCATCTGGCAAATCTAAGCTTACTAACCCATCCTTGCATGTGCTCATAGGCAATTCTCTAAATAAGAAAGGGAAGAAGAAAGCCACAGGTGACAGTCTACCAAAGAGCGATGTCGCTTATTCCTCTAAAAGGAAGCAGCCTGTCGATTTTGAAGTGTCTAGTTCAAATTTTTGTAATAGCCGTCAATTGTGTGCTAATAATTATCCTGCTGAACCATCGTCTATTCTTCTTAAGCCTGTAACGACTACTAAGAATCGTACCTACTATTCTAGCTATGATGATGCTTTTATCTTAAACGCTAATACCAATCTACCAATGTCAGTACTTCCAAGGAAACACCACCATCCTCTCTTAATCAAAGTACAAACCTGACAAAAGACAAGGACAAGCCAACGAAGTCAAAGCTATAGGAATGCGTAGCATGTGGGTTACAAAACACAACTCAGAGCATGACAAATCACTGTCATCCTCTTGGAATTAGAAAGATATGGGTCCCTAAGCAATCAATGGAGTTGTAGATAAATTTAATACTGGTTAGAAACAGACCCATAAGAAAGGCATACACAGACTATAAAACTAATAAGGGGGACCCGTCTTAAATGGGTACCTAAATCTCATTGATTATTTTTTGCAGATCCGTCATGTGTGGATACTTGATTCTGGTTGCTCTACACACATGACTGGAAGAAAAGAGCTTTTGAGTAACTACACCGAACAATTCGGTGGAAATGTGCGCTTTGGAAACACCACGCGGCTCCTATCTTAGGACATGGCGATCTAATTCATGATAACTGACATCAAGGGGGTTTCATATGTGAGGGTCTCAGTCATAATCTCTTCAGCATTGGTCAATTCTGCGACAGACAACTAAAGGTTCAATTCATGCTGAAGGTTGCAGTATTTTACCCTTTGGGTCTCGCAGCAAGTTATTTGACTTGCTGCACAAAACATCGTGTGTGTTCGTTTCGTTTATCACTAAGTTTCTATCATTTCCGCTGTGCTTTAAAAGTGAGTTCGAGTGTTAACCCCAACATCACGTCCAACATCAGTTTATCACTTAGCGATTTTTATCCATTGTGTAAGGGACCCGCCTTCAGCCGTCATATAGAAAGTCAAGTTGAGACCCTGTATCATTTAGTTACTAGAAACTTCCTTGGTAGCTAAATTATATAACATTAAAAAGTGATGCACTTTCTTCATGGGTTAACCTTTTAGAAAAAGTGATCTAACTGTCACTACTCAATGGATACTCTATTATAACATCGATAAACAGTGATACTCTATTTTGATAGTACACACTATTTGCAGCACTAAAATAGTAAAACATTTTTGATTATATTTAATAGTTTATGTATTAAATAATTAACATAAGAGTTAATTTTCTTTTGCTTATTGATTTTTTCTTTTAACTTTAATAAAACTGTAGTTAAAATGATATGCTACTTACAATTTAAATAATATTAATTATTAACAAATATAATGATTGAGTTTTTAAGAAATATAGATATAGTTAAATAAATAGAGAAAAAAATTAAACATAACTGCCTCAACATTATATGTGATTTTAGTTTTTCTTTGTATTGGTTTATTTTAATTTATTTCGTAAAAAGTAAATATGTTCATATAATTGTCGTTTATTCTATTTTTTTCAATTAGTAGGTTTAGTATAATTGATCTGGAATATAAATAATAAAGCATGTTATAGGTACAGTTTAAAATTAAAGTTACGTAATCTTTGTTTATATGAATTAATTTAATAGTGATAGATGAGAATATTTTTTTGTGTGGAAAATAGAGTTAACGAATTAGAGTGAAAATCAAGAGTAAAATGAGTCGGTGTGAATGCAATGTAGCGATTTGTATACAAACTTAACTGTATTTTATAGTACTCCGTTGGATATGGAGGTTTTATTTTTAATATATTAAGTTCACAAAGTTTGACCTGTAGTTTACGCGTGGTCACAACTGCAACATGCCGAGAAAAAATAGATTAATAATCTAATAAGGGCGAACGATATTTTTAGTCCCAATGTTTGAGGCATTGACATTTCTGGTTTCCTATGTTCCGATGTTACACTTTTAGTCCTCATTGTTATCAATTTTGGACAAAAGTATCACCATGGAATATGGGGAACGACAACGAGAAACGCCTATGCTTCATGGGACTAAAAATATTGTTCTCCCATCTAATAACAATGTCTCTAATCCATAGAAGCTGGTCGGTTCACAACGTAAGGAGATTTTTTTCATTGATAAGTGAAACATATATTTATGATAGATGGGGGTCTATTGCATATGTTTAAATAATAATAAAAAAAAGCCACCTTCCTAGAAATGTGAACCAAAGTTTGACCATGTTTTAGTACCCCGAAGTCTTGACTCGTAGTTTTTCCGTCACCAGTTAAAGCCCAAGTTCATTTAGTTGCTCTTCCCTATAAACATATTGAACTTCTCTTAAATCCAATTGAAAACTCATATCGAAAGACATAATTTAATAATTCTTTTACAATAGTTTAAAATGCAAATTACGATCCGAAAGATATTTTCAATTAGGTTTCAGATCCATGTCAGAAAATTTATAGTTTTAAGGACCCGATTTTTATGAAATTTAGAGATAAGGACCTAAAATTTTCGCAAGTGTTATACAGTGTACATGAAGTGGTACTGTAGATCTATGAAGTCGTACTGTAGACCCATGAAGTGGTACTGGTAACCAGTTAATTGGTAGTGTAGACCCATGAAGTGGTAATGATGAACAATGAAGTGGTACTGTAGACCAATGAAGTGGTACTGGTGAATAGAGAAGTGGTACAGCGAAACCCTTAAGTGTTTCTGCAGAAATCGGGTCCTTATTTTTTTTTTTCCAAACGATAGCTTGCATTGAAAACAAAGATACATGACTGTATAGCCCAAGGGGACTCACCGGTACATCGTCAACCGGGAGAACAAAGGCACACATAAGAGCACACAGTCCCACAATGGGAAACAAACGCTCCCAGAAAGGGAGAAAAGGGTCCATAAAGGACAAAAAAACGGACAGAAAATAAACACCATTATCTATGACCAAGAACTAAAGAAACTATAACAGAAAAAGCGATTAGGCTAAATCTACGATACTCTTAACTTTAACCTGGTCTTCGACTTTTGGGTTTTATCTTCATCGGACTGATGGCTCCACAAGGGAGAAAAGGCTCCCGACCGAGGGTCGAGAGAGACGAGGTTCCACGGTGGGAGGCTCGAGGCTGAGAGGCGAGGGGACTGCGGCAAGGTCGTCCACAGGCGGCAGTCAGAAATGCAGGGGCGGCGGAGGCAGTGACAGGCGACGGCAGGCGGGACGGCGGCGGCCGACGGAGATGAAGGGCGAAGGCAGGGACAGGCGACGGGGCGGCCGGCGGAGGTGGGCGACGGGGCGGCCGGCAGAGGCAGGGACAGGCGACAAGGCGGCCGACGGATATCCTGGTGCGAGGGAGGCTGGAGGTAGGGCGGCCGACAAGGCGTCCTCTTTTTTTTTTATGAAAAGACAAGAAAAACAAGACAAAAACGTAAAATCGAGCTCCCCCAACCTCCGTCGGAAGTTGGGGGAGGAGGAATGCCGTAGAGAGAGAGGGTAGAAAGAAGAGAAGGGGGAAGGAGGGGTGAGGGAGGGGGCGGCGGCGACTGGTTAGAAGGTTAGGGTTTTTTTTTTGTTAGAGAGAAGGCAGAGGATAATTGTAGAGAGAGGATCCTTCAAGGCTCTAGTAGAGAAATCGAGTCCTTAAACTATGAATTTTCTGAACTTTAAAAGCACCTAGTTAAAACTCATTTTGAAACTCAAAATAATAGTTTTGATATATTTTTTCTTTCACACAAGTTCTTACAAATACTATACTATTTTTGATTTTACAACTTTACAAAGTAGACAACGTTATTATTTTAAATTCAACTGAGAATATTTAATAAATTTATAATCTGTAGGTTTGTTTATTTTCCATGGGTTTTGATGTAACTTTATTTTGATACTTGTATTTTAGCTTAATACTTTTTTCAACGGCAAAGTTTTTATAGTTATAATGCTCCTAGTATTTTCTGCACACTTTATGCATGTGCTTACACCTCAATTTTATCTCAATTTCAATTTTCATTATTTGAAGAATGTAAATAAACAATTTTTAAGATATAAATGATTAATCAAGTATAAAATTTATTTTTACATACCCATCGAGATGATACCATTCCAGCTTGACCACGGTCATCGATTGATAGACATGGCAAAAACAAGTATATTTATTATGATAAAAAGCAGTTCTCACAACATGTCTGGTTTTTTAAAATTACGATGGACATCGTTTTCTAATATATTTTTAATTTTAATAATTATATATGTACATGAAATCTGATTGGTTAATTGGCATATTGATTTATAGTTTTTATTCGTCTTCTAGTCTAGTTTATAAAAGAGTATAGATAACTCAATGGTATATAAATTTAATAATAAATAAAATAATAATAATATAATAATAATAGTAATAGAAATAACTAGTACTTTCCCATGTTTGTCCTTAAAATATAATTATTTAGTGTTACTATTTGAGATTTATAATTTTTATTGTTTAGTAGATTTTAAACATAATGTGCAGGGATATAAGTTGACAAACAAATAATTTATAACTAATATGATAATTATTTAATTAATTAAATTCTAATAGATGGATTAAATCACAAATAAGATGACCAAATGTGGCAGTTTATAGACACCTTTCACACTTAATGTAATTTGATAGAGATGTCTTTTGACTATAAAACTAAACAAATTTATATAAAGAAATATGACACAAGTAGGAATATAAAAACAATTATGGAAAAAAAATTATAAACATTTGACTTGAGACCCCAATTATTGTTTAGGCAGAGAGAAAAGCACCACATATTTTGTGGGTTTCATTTTGCAATATGGTTGGAAACAAATTTGGGTACAAAATTGATATTTTGGTGCCGGTTCGGAGATGTCTTTATCTGATTTTTGGATTTGATTTGATTGATATAACACACTTTTGCTATTAGTAAGAGACCCCAATTGTTGTTTATGTCATAGAATCCGATCAGGTAAGGATTAATGAAAGGGCCGTTTCTATATCAGGCCCCCTCATAAGTTTCCTTTGGGATCAGGCCACCTTCAGATTATATATAGTTTTAAGGACCAAGTGTAAAAAATATTCAAAGTAAAGGACATAAACAATGATTTGACGAAAATGCCCCTTGTATGTGTTATATAAAGAGGTACGAATTGCTATAATTATGTTACCAGATGTTATTCAAATGGTATCAATAAAAAAAACTATTACAACTATCGATTTGCCCTAATTCTCGAGTATACTGGGCAGAAAATCAATTTTGATGTGTAATTGACGATATCAATGGTATTTACGTCGTCATATCTAAGATCGTGGGGGAATAATTTGTAGAAATTCATTTACGCAAAATAAGATAAATCGAGCATGTTGGTCGAAATTAAACCTAATATGCATAAATTCGAGAGACCCATAGCTTGAAAATTACGTCGTGCCTTAGTATTGAGTCAATCGTTCGTCCACGAAGATGAACGAACTGAAAGTGAAATCGCAAGAGAAAATTAGTTTAAATGTTCGTTATGTGGTATCAGAAAGGCTTAAGTGGTACAGTTCCCGGACGTTTAGGTAAAATAGTGGCATAAAGTGGTATAGTTACGATAAGAAGCGTTACTCGAACTGGTATGAGATATTATTCTAATTTGGTATTAATTTCATATGATGTGGTATATAAGAGCCGTAACGTGGTATAGTAACGATAAGAATCGTTACTCGAACTGGTACGAGATTACTTTCTCTCATTTGGTATTATTTTTTTAATATGTGGTACAGGAGAAGCGTTAAGTGGTATAAGAGAGGCTTAAAGTGGTATTAGAAAGTGAAATCGCCAGAAAAAATAGTTTCAATGAGTGTTCATTATGTGTTATCAGAAAGGCGTAAGAGGTATAATTTCCATAATGTTCGGTACAATAGTGGCATAAAGTGGTATAGTTTCGTTACGAAGCGTAAACGAACTGGTACGAGATATTATTCTAATTTGGTATTGATTTTATATAATGCGGTACTAGGACAGCGTAAAGTGGTATAACTACCATAAGAAGTGATTTCCAGATGTTGTGCAAATGGTATCAATGGAAAAAACTATTTCAACGAACGATTTGTCGTAAATTTTTTAGCATACTGGGCACAAAATCAATTTGATGTGTACTCGACAATCTCAATGATATTTATGCCGTCAGATTTAAGATCTGTGAGGAATAATTTTAGAAATTAAATCGAGAACAAGATAAATCGAGCATGTTTTTGGTCGAAATTAAAGCTACTATGCATAAATTCGAGAGACCCATAGCTTGGAAATTACGTCGCGCCTTAGTGGTCCCTCAATCGTTCGTCCATCAAGATTAACGAAATGAAAGTGAAATCGCCAGTAGTTTAGATGAGTGTTCGTTACGTAGTATCAGAAAGGCATAAGTGGTATAGTTTCCATAAGGTTCGGTACAGTAGTGGCGTAAAGTGGTATAGTTACGATAAGAAGCATTACTCAAACTGGTACGAGATATTATTCTAATTTGATATTAATTTTATATAATGAGGTACTAAAACAAAGTAAAATGGTATAATAGAAGCGTAAAGTGGTATAGCAACGATAAGAAGCGTTACTCACTCGAACTGGTACGATATATTACTTATTCTCATTTTGGTAATAATTTTATAAGATGTAGTACAAAAATAGCGTCAAGTGGTATAATAGAGGCGTAAAGTGGTATAGCGACGATAACTATTACTTATTCCCATTTGGTATTAGTTTTATAAGACGTGGTACTAAAACAGAGTAAAGTGGTATAATAGAGGCGTAAACTGGTATAGCAAGTCATGCTGTTTTGGGCGGGAAAGCTGAATCTCAGTATTATTTTGCGCGGGACTTTTATGTAGTATATATTCATGTAATAATGTGGTACCAGAAATGTAAGATGTGTTACATATTACTGTTTACGAGAATATATGTCATTTGGAAGGTTGTGGAATATTCTTCATTTCGGCAGGTTGTGGTACCCGTTGGGGAGGAAGTGGTACAATTTGGGGAGGATCTGGTACCATTTGGGGAGGAACTGGTACCATTTGGGGAGTAAGTGGTACGATTTGGAGAGGTAGTGGTACTGTTTAACCAAGTCACGCTGTTTTGGGCGGGAAAGCTGAATCTGTGTATTATTTTGGGCGGGAACTTTTATGTAGTATATATTAATGTAATAATGTGGTACCAGAAACACTTTATGTGTTACAGATTGCGGTTTACGCGCTAGGGTTTCCAATTTTTTGGTTTAGAGTATCGGATCTTAGGGTAAACTGTTTCGGGGTTACGATTAAAGGTTTATTGTGGTAAGATTTGTTCTATGATTGAGTATAATGTTGTTTAGGATACATTCTTCATAATGGTAAATATCATGTGATGTAAATATAGTTGTCTATGATTTGCATTGGTATACATTTCACATGATCAAAACATCATTACTTGACTACTTATATCATATTTGCATAAAACGTAACAAAATCTAGGAACTTCGTGGATTATACATCAAATCATATATTTCCATATTTTTATTCCTCCACAACCGAAAAAACAACTTTTATTTACGAAATTATTCGATCCATTAATATAGTACTACATAACATATTATCTAGTATCAGTACGACTTAATGTGGTATCGTTTCGTAATGTATTGTTACCAGGATAGTATAAATGGTACGACATTACTCTGAAGTGGTATGTTTTACATGTGTTTTGGTATGGTACAAATATTGATCCATATTCATTGACGAATCACATGAAGCTTCTGGAATGTTCTTTATTTTCTGTTATGAATGGCGTGCAAATTGGTACGACATTACTCTGAAGTGGTATGTTTTACATGTGTTTGGTATGGTACAAATATTGATCCATATTCATTGATGGATCATGAAGCTTCTGGAATGTTCTTTATTTTATTGTTATGAATGGAGTATAAATTGGTACCAGATTACGCTGAAGTGTTATAATTTACATATGTTTTGGTATGGTATAAATATGATCCATATTCATTGACGGATCATGAAGCTTCTGGAATGTTCTTTATTTTCTGTTATGAATGGCGTATCAATTGGTACGGATGTAGTATAAAGTGGTATAACTTACATGAGTTTTGGTATGGTATAAATATGACGAAACATGTTTGATGGAGCATGAAGCTTCTGGAATGATCTTTTATTTTTGTATGAATGGAGTATGAAGTGGTACAAAACTATGCTGAAGTGGTATAACTTACATGAGGTTTGGTATGGTATAAATATGACGAAACATGTTCTTATTTTTTGTTACGAATTGAGTATAAATCGGTACCAAAATATATTAAGTGGTATAAGTTACATGTAATGTGATATTGTATAAAGATGGATATGTTAATAGGCCTATAAAGCTTCTGAAATGTTCCTATTTCTGTTATGAGTTGATTATAAATTGGTACCAGACTATACTTAAGTGGTATAATTTACATGTGATGTGTTATTTTATAAAGAGGGAGATGGTAATAGGCCCATGGAGCTTCTGGAATGTTCTTATTTTTGTTACGAGTGGAGTATAAATTGGTACGAAACTATACGTAAGTGGTATAATTTACATGTGATGTGGTATTGTATAAAGATGGAGACGATAATAAGCCCATGAAGCTTTTGGAATGTTCCTATTTTCTGTTACAAGTGGAGTATAAATTGGTACCATGACTATACTTAATTGGTATAATTTATATGTAATGTGGTATTTTATAAAGATGGAGACAGTAATAGGCCCATGGAGCTTCTGGAATGTTCTTATTTTTTGTTACGAATGGAGTATAAATTGGTACCAAACTATACTTAAGTGGTATAATTTACATGTGATGTGGTATTGTATAAAAATGGAAACGGTAATAGGACCAAGAAGCTTCTGCAACGTTCTTATTTTTTGTTACAAATGGAGTATAAATTGTTACTAGAATATTATTAAGTGGTATAATTTACATGTGATGTGGTATGAAAATAGAACTAGTTCAAAATACGTGTTAGTTGTTTTTCCTGCGAACTTTGTGTTTTATGACAGTACAGAAGTGGTATGATAATGGCATAAAGTGATATCGACTATCAAATATTTCAATATTAGGAAATTTGATTTCGAAATTTTCATGTCGATTTGCCGAAATGTATGGTTAGTATTAAGACCCAGTATGAAATTGAGTCGAATTTCATCTTATTTGATCATCAACGTATAGATTTTACTCGATTTTTGGATTTTGGTTTCGTAATTTTCGATGATTAACATCCATTATTCTCACTTTATCATTTTGACCCACGACAAAGTACATCGTTTTCACCTAATTCGCCCCTTAATAACCGAATTTCATCGGTTATCTGACATGATTTTCGGTTCGAGATCATGGGTTTGACGTGTTATTTCTCAGTTCTCAATAGCAATTGCTTCAGTGAAGGGTAATGGCATATTTGATGTAATTTTCGGAAAAATAAGGGTAAAAAAAGTCATTTGAGTGGGAATGGGTCCTTATCCCTAGCATAAACATTACTTGGGTCCTTATAACTATTTAAAATCTGTATGGGGCCTGATTTCTATTGAAACTTGTTAAGGGGGCCTGATATCTAATTAGCCCTTAATAAACTTATAACAACAATCATATGATGTGATGAGAGTCAGCAAGTTGCACTTGCATGAGCCGCTCTGTCCCGATGAGTTTGCTACGACACTCAACACGCCGTGCGCCATTTGCGAAATATATCACCCGCAAAGCAGCCGCTGCCAAAGCACTGATGGTACTCGTTGACACCACGCAGGCCGAGAGTGGCAATGAACCCCGACAAACTTTACCAGGATAAACTTTGATGAGGCGGCTATCGGCGTAGTTGCATGTGTGGAATGGCTTACGAGCTTCTATGAAGGTACATTTGTTTGAGAAGGTGAATGAATTAAATGAAAAGGTATATAGGAAAAGGGTGCAACTTTGAGTCCAAAAAGGCATAATATGAAAAGGTGGTTTTTTAATTATGGGATGCATTTTATATCAATTGACACCTCTAAAAAGCTAATAGGAATATTTTTAGAAGTGTCCAAAATATTTATTATAAGTCTTCTTATTTCATTATGTGTATTAATATATGTTTTGTATTTAGTTGGGTTGTGAGTTGTAATGGGCTTGTTAGCGATCAATGGGCTTAATACCTTTCCAAGGTATTAAACTCTAAACCCTAACCTTTGTTAATCCTAAGTTTCCATTTCACAACTTCACGCATTCAATGTTTCAAAGCCTCCAAGCTATTCATATCTATCGAATGTTTTAATCTGTTGAAGCAATAAAGTGTTCTTGGATAATCTGGAATTATAAGTGGTATCAGAACAAGCGTGTGGGTGAGGAAACTTTATTTCAAGCAAGATTGAATCGAGTTTTTGAGCATTTTACATATTTTTCAACTTTCGAAAATAGCACAAAATTTCCATATCCAGGCTTGTTAGTTTTTCTGGGTCTTTGAAGCTTATTTCAGCATTTCTATCAGTTTTGCTTATTACCCTGTCAGTTTTTGTCGATTTTGAGCAAGTTTTCTGGGAAAAATCTCGTGTCGCGGAGTGAAGAACTGCTCTGTTCTTCATCTATTCTTGATTCGCGAACGGTGTTTGATTCGGGTTATGTTCACAGGCTGCTTTGTCAAGTTCGCGAATTAGGTTCACGTGTTCATTTTGGCGACTTCTTCAGCTTCACGAATCAGGTTTTCTCTTCATCAAGCTTCACGAAGTAGATTCCATGAATCAGTTGAAGGTGCGGAGTTTCACGAATCAATATTACTTCACGAATCCAACTTCTCAAGATAGTTCGCGAGGTCCCAGACCAATTCGCGATCCAATCAGTTCGTGAATCCAGTCATTTCGTGATCCAATCATTTCACGAATCCAGGCACATTTCGCGAACTAAAGGCTTCACGACTTCTCATGCCAGTTCGTGAGTTCTCAGACCAATTCACGAACTAATCACTTCACGAATCCAGTCATCTTTTGCGAATCAAATTCAACATCACGACTTCGCGAACTACACGAACAATTCTACTTCGCGAATCGTATCTCAGACTAATTCACGATTCAAACCGTTCGCGAATCACGCACTCAAATCAATTCGCGAATCAAGATTTATTCTAATTCGTGAACTGAACGACTTCGCGAATCATAGCTCGTTTCGCGACACAAGCCATACCTCACTTCGCGGATTCAGGTCTTTGTTAAATTTGCGAATCAAACCCTTAAGTATCCAAGTCAAATCTCAAAACTCAGTTTTGACTCAAAATTTTCGATCCAAAATTTTATTTTTCTCACATTACACGTCAACGATCACATCCAAAAATACAAGAAATGGACACCCTAAGCATGGGAAATGATATGTGACCTCCCGGCATTAGGCATGGCGAGTATGGGGTCTGGAAGAAAAGGTTCATCAACTTCATCTAAAGCAAGGACAATTCTGAAAACTTGCTGGAATCAATTTATAACGGACCTGCTCAATTCTGGACCATAATTCCAACCACAACTACCACCACTCCTGCAAGAGAAGAACAACTCATCCTGAAGACTCTCGACCAAATTCAGATGACGAGAAACTGCGACATAAGGCCGATCAAATCGCAAAGCCATACCTAATGCAGGCCATCCCAAATGATATCATTATGCAGCTCGAATGCTGCAAAAGCGCTAAAGAAATTTGCGGCGCTGTAAGGATCATGATGCAGGGAACATGGGTGAACACCATGGCAAGGATGGCTAATACTCTCATTTCTTACGACCGTTTCAGGCAAACAAGGGAGAAAGTCTTCAAGAAACATTCCATCGATTCCTCATCCTTCTAAATGAGTTGAAAATGAATGGAGTAATGAAAAATATAATGGAGATCAACATCAAGTTCCTCGGCTCGCTTCACCCAAATGTGAAGCGACGGCAATCATGATGAGACATATGAACGACTTGACGAAGAGCAACATCCACACATTATTTGTTGCCTCAATCAACACTCAACTACATGGAGAAAAGCAGGGACGAAGCTAGACCAGCTGGAAGTGAGACACTTGCACTAATATCTGAACGACAACCCAGATAGCTCAAAGTACAATGAGATTACGCAATCATCACAAATTTCAGAAGGAGAAAACTCAGACTCTAATGAGGAAAAATAGTTCACAAAACAAGGGGAAATAAAGGAGCTACCAAAACAACTTGCATTGATCTCAAACTTTTGCAGAATAAATACTAGAAGAAGCCTGGATCCTCATCCAATCGGCAGAGAACTTCTTCTAACAGTAAGGGAAAGCCTTGATAGCTGAACAGGATCATTGGCTTGGGGACACTTCCGACAGCGAGGAAGAGTACATGGCACTGATGGCTAGACTGGATGACGAGGAGGATGGAACTGAAGCTATTGAAAGCAATTCCGAAAGGGAAACCTCCAGCAACTCATACATGGTTGAGGTAAGCAAAGCTGACTATGACTCGTTACATAAATTGAAAAATGAATTCTTAACCCTATACAACATGAACAAACATAACAAAAAGAAAAAATTAAAGAATTAGAAGCAAACCTACAAAATAATCTAGAAGTTTTAGATAAATTTAGGTGTGCTTATGCATGTGAGAAAAATCGAGTAGTAGTCAGGGTTTTGAAGACCGGACCGGACCGTCGGACCGGAAAACGCGAACCGGTCGAAAATCCGGTTCAGTTCCAGACCGGTCTTTGTTTTTTTAAAAAAAAAGAAAAAAATCAAATTCGAATAAGTGAAAACAAAAAGAAACAAATTAACAAATTAACGGGTTGGTCCAGTGGTGAAGTTGTCGAATTACAGCTTGTTGGGCCTGGGTTCGAATTCCATACACCACTTTAAGTTTTATTTTATAATTATCTTATTACCCAATATTTTATTTCTATTCAATTTTGACCCCAAATTGATGGATTTAATAATTTTACAGCCCATGGTATAATTAATTTTTAATCACCAACACAATTTACTTTATGTCATTGTTCGCTTTAATTGTATCAATGAAAAATTCATAAAAAATATGTATGTTTTCTATATTATTTGACTGACTCATTTATAATTATATATTTATATATTTAAGATACCAGTTTTAATCCGCTTTGATTCCGGTTCTATACCGGTTAAACCACTAAACTTGAACCACCAAAATTTCCGATCAGGTTTGAAACCCGGTTTCAGAACCTTGGTAGTAGTAGCTAATGAGCAAGTAGCAAAGGTAGAAGCTCAGATGCTAAAATCCGAGGCTAAAGCCAAGGATTGAGCTAAAGAAATGAGGTCACATAGAGAAAAGCGATGGATGTGTTAGGCCCTACGATTAACAACTCTAAGATCATAGGCAAGAATTCAAAGCAATTCGACGATAATGATAATCAATTAGAATCGATCGAAAAACTCGAATCGAGAGAGAGAATTCGAGTAGAGTGAGAAAGTTACTGTTGTTTCTCTCTCTAGAATTGAATTGCAAGCCTTTCGGATCAATTTTCAAAACTTTTTCTATTCAGCTCAATTGCTTTACATGTATTTATACCAAACAAGCTTGGTGTAAATATCAATAGTCCTAATCTAAGGACTACTATACAAAACGCCCCAAATTACAAGAACGACTAATAAAATCAAGCACAATTAGAAATGGTAATCTACATTCTCCCCCTTTGTGCTTGACTCCGCGCTGTTCGTCCTTGTCGGGCGTAGTACGATTTGCGCAAGCCCAACGCATACTCATAATCTCTAACCGTTTCCCTTAGCTTCAGGCGCTCCTCGATGTCATCCAGTAATTCCATCAGGAGCGGCTGTTCTCTCACGAACCGGTGGATCCTCAGCATAGTGTCTCGATTGATTTCTTCCAACCTCTGCTCGATGTTCCTCATGACGACCTTGAGCATTCCGTCGCAAAACTTATGAATCTCTGTCTTCAGCATCATCCTAGTCTTCGTGGCAATTGGATTGTTGTAGGTGATGCCTAGGACCGAGCTGATGTGCACATGATTGCTTGGAAGCCATTCGATCTCAGGTCCTTTGTTGAGTAGTTCGGTCATGTTGACCTTCTTCATGTTGCTCTCCAAAGCCATCTGAAGGTCGTGCGCGGCGAAGTATTTGACTTGTCGCATCATGAACCGGTAGAGCCCTTCGAGGCCTTCTTTCTTGACGAAGCCTTGAGGACCTTTGTACTTCTCCACGTACAGCTGATAGAGGTTGTATACCTCGTCGGCAGGGAGATACGGAAGGTCACTCTCTCTTAGTTCCTCTCGGGTTCTGTCCACTCGCTCAATAACGTAGTGAGCTGTTGGAAGTACTCCTTTTGCACAGTAGACACTGAGGAGTTGGCATATCGGGGAGAGTTCCTTGAAATGACTCTTCAGTCGTTCCTTTGGAATCCCCAGTCTTACGTCTGGTCCTAGTTGGGTCAGCATCCATAAATAAGTCATCCTCTTCTGCTGATCCCAGTGAGAGATCCCTCTCAGCTCGAACTCATCCGGCTTCTTTACTTTATCCGGTGACCTCCAAATATTTTCCTTGACTTCTTCAAGGAAGGGTATCTCTATTCGAATGTTTTCCACGGCGTGTCGATCCGAACGGTCCCTGGCATCTACCTGGTGGGGGACACCGCTCGTTGTACGATCAACTCTGGTGGCCTTGGGGTGTCTCTTTGGTAGTCCTCACCTTTCAGAAGTTCGTCGTCTTCTATGATAACGAGGTCCATGGATGCTTGTTGTAAGAAGTGTCGGACGTCCTGAAGCCGTTGTCTCTGATGCTCCTCGGGCATGGAATGGGTCATCCACTGTCCTTCGAAGATGTGTTTATCTAGGACCTCGTGTGGATTGACGCCTTGTCCTGAGGGGCCCGGTTGGTCTGGAGCGACTGAGGGAGTAGCTTGGGTAGCGCTAGGGCCACAAGCATTGCTGCACTTGCTTCTTCTTCCGGAAGCAAGGGGCTTGAGTAGATCGACGGTGTGGGCGGAGGCATCCGTAGGGTAAAGGTTGGTGGGTCGATATTTGGTAGAGTGGTTGTGCGGTGCGTGGTGTGGGTGGTTTGTGTTTGGGTTTGGGTTTGGGTTTCACCAGCTCCAGCGCTTGTCTGCATAGCGCCCGAGCCTTGTCCTTGGCCACTTGTGGATGTCCTCGGCCTCTTCTCCCCCTCATGATGGTCCTGATCGTCAGGATCGTCATGTCTGCGCCGTGAGTGGGAGCTTTGCCCTCGACAAGTGTTCGTCGGTGGCTCAGGGTGATCCACCAATCGCTGATAAAGGGATTCTTCTTGCGGCGATCGGATGGAAAGGACGATCAAGCGGACGAGAAGTATGTCGTGGAGCTCGGTTATAGGTACAGTGTATGGGTTGATAAGGATGGAGGAAGTGGCTAAAGGGTCGGTGGGTGTGGGTTGTGGAGGTGTGGGATTGGTTTGTGACGAAGGGCCTTCTGAGACAGGTGCTTTCCCGGTATCTCTTCGGGATGTCTCAATTGCTTGTAGTACTCTCCCTGTGATTTTGTCTTCCATGGACTGTACAGCAGCAGAGAGAGCGGCCTTGCTCGTTCGTCACAAAGGATGCGGACGCCTCCGTGGATGGGCCAGGACAACTGATGTCGCCTGTTATCAACCTCCCGACTCTTCAGGTTGGCTCACAGTCACTTGAGGTTGTGACTGTATGAGACTTCCACCCAATCCTCGAGTCGAATCCAGATGATTCGCCTCTATGGGTGTTATGGCAGGCTCAGGTTGCGCCTGCGAACCAGACACCACGAGAGTTGGTTGCGGCTCAAGATTGAGCGATGAAGTGTCAGCAACACTAGTAGATTTGGTCAGCATAGTGTCTGGTGCGGTGGTGACGGCCGGGTAGAGCGACTCCAACTGAATGTTAAGTCTTCTGGGAGTCCTCCTTATCAGGCTAATTTTCTCGTCAGACGGGGTGGCGGTGTGAGGAGTAAGGTCTCGATCGACGTTCTCCAATGCCTTATTCGTCACCAGTGGAAGAGAGCTTTGCCCCATTTCGACCTCGGAGTGTGCTACTGGTTGAAGAACCTCCTCAATGGTTTCTTCGAGCACGCCTACATGTATGGGCACTTCCACTTGATATTCATGTGCAGGAGCCTCGAGCGCCATCTCGGTAGCCACGACGTCTATCAAGGTATCATCTACGTCGGGCATTGGCTCTTCGACCAGAGGAGACTCCTGTTGAAGCTCCTGAGCGACAACATCTATCATCGCGTCGTCAGGGCTTGGTTGGTGTTCCAGTTGGGGAGGGCTCATATGTACATCTGCCGGGGGCCTTCTGATCATTTGCTCCGTTAAATTGTGTTCCCAGCAGAATCTCTGATACTCAGCTCCCGCGGGGTCGGCGAGCCTGAGTAGGTTGAGTGGAATCGGCATCGACGGTTGGTCCAAGTCCGTGAGCCGTGGGTTATGGAAAAACTTTAGCCTTGGCGGCTGATAGCTTCCTCCGAGAGGTACTGAGGGATGTTCTCCGCATGTAACTCCATGAACTCCCTGATGATCACGTTGAACCATCGAGCATAGGGCACGTTCTTTGATATTCGATTCTCCTTCAGCCAAATCTGTTCGGCCAGATCATTCGAGATTAGCTGTGCGAAATCGTAGTTTCTGGAGAAAGCGAGACCGTGGAAGATCCGCAGTATATTGCCGTTGCCTTTGTCGAAGCCGGCATGCTTGGGTGATAGACACTTGTTCACTATCCCGAACAATGTCTTCCAGGGGTGAGGGATACCGCTGCTCTGGACCTGAGCTAACTTGGTGAGCTGCGGTTGATATCCCATTTGTATGAAGTCGTGGACCATTTCTACGTCAGACGGGAGCGGGTCGTAGTTGTCACTGTGTGGCAAGTCCAGTATCATCCCGATGGCTCTTGCTCATATGAAGATGCCGCGTCCCGATTCTTGTTGTGAAGGAGAATGCCCCATTCGCTACAGCTCCTTGTATATATCCCCAGAATTGCTGGAGATAGACCATCGGCACCGAGGCGGTGACCGTCAATGCGTGCCAGATGTGGTGGCCTCGCAGGATAGATACGATGATCTCTTCCGGGCACCGAAATGTGCTCAGATCGAGCTGGAAATTCGTATCCTGGACTTCAAATACAGGTTGTGGTCATATATGTGATTGTATCGAGGGTAGCGATCCATCTGAAAAGAAATAAAGAGATATAAAAGTTCATTAGTTCATTTTTTTATTATAGTCGAAAATGCATTTAATTTCATCAAACTATAATATTGTATCAAGTCATGACATGTTTGATGAATTTTGAATTGAAATCATATGATATGCATATATGATACTTGATTTTGAAAAAATGTAATGGCATGATCGTAATTTTGAATTAAACACTTAACGCGTGAAAAATAGTTCGAAAGTTTTCTAAGTGTTTAATCGCGGGTAAGGTCACTGTTCATGCCGAGAAATATTTCGCTCGATAAAATTGGTTTTCAAATTGATTTCCTATGCATTGATTTCAATTGTAATGTCTCCGTGTAATTTTTCGATCGAGAAAATTTTATTCGTTAATGTTCGCTACAGTGTAAGAGACTTAGAGAAAAATTTTCTAAGTGTTGAAGTTGAAATCGAGACAGTAGTCGATCAATTTTATGATCGAGAAAAATTCGTGTAAATTTACGATAAAGAAATTATTTCTCCGGTAAATTTACTGTCGAGAAATTTTTTTCGATTGAATAAAATTTTTCGATTTGAAATTTGTCGAGCGGTGTGTGATTTTTGATTGGAAGTCAAAGTTTTCGCTGCGATAAATTTCTATCGAGAAATTAGTTAACGACAGACTAAGTCAATCGTCGAGAAATTTTTCGATCAATTAAGTCCTATGCGGCGAATTTACGATCGAAAAATTAAGCGTTGAGAAATTAATTTTTCACTGTTTAATTTTTGCGACCAAATTGAGATTAGATCGAAAATTCTATTTTGCGATAGTAAGTTTTACGCTCGATAAAATTTTCATCTGAATTGTCTACTCAGTGCTTAAGTTTTCGATCACAAAAATCCTAATTAGATTTATCGATGGTAAATAATTTTCGGTCAGAATCTTCTATTTTAGCGACTAAATCAGATTTTTATCGATCGAAAAACTAATTCGATACAAAGAGTATCTCAATTAAATTGGAATTCAATTAAGACTGTTCGCGATCGACAAAGTTCTTCGATGGCTTCAGACATTCAAAAGCCCAGTTTTATCCAGATTAAATTTCAGTTGAAGATTCAGATTTTCCGATGATTCGTTCTACCAGATTCATAGAGAATATAGAAACCATCTTAAGTGCAGGCATTACACTCAGATAAAACTCAAAATCAAGCCTCAAACACTATAAAATAGTTACGGTTTTTCTCAGTTTTGAAGAACAGTCGACAATCTAAGTCTAAACATGCGGAAAACTTGAAAATGAAAATGCTAATGAAGGTAAATCACACTGTGAAAGTTGCTCGCGAGAGAGATTTTTTGCGATTAGGGTTGCGTGAGAAAAAGTTTTTTGACTGACAAAAAGTGTACTTTTAATAACTCACCGTAAATCAATATTGGGTTTGCGATTGGACGTTTTGCGATTAAATGGATCAGGCCCATTACTATTTGCGCTCGAGAAACTTTTGATTCGAAAATTGCTTCTCAATTCAAATTTTTCGATCGCAAATTATAGTGGCCAATCAAAATCGTTTCCAACACTGTTTACGATCGAGAAACTTATGATCGTGAATTAAGTCTTCTATCTAGTTTCTCAATTGTGAGTATTTCTAAAATTTTCAGATTGACCCCTATTTCAATTAAAATCACATTGTAAGGCTTCCCCTTAGAATTAAAATAAATGCATTTAATTCCCTGTATTTTCCGTGTAGTAACATCTTGATTCCCTGGCAGAAATTAAAATTTTCTACCACTTAGAAGGAAGATGTTAGAAATAATGGAGTTAATCAACAATTATTTTAGGCATGAAATAATTGGTCTGTGACTAGCTCCTTTCCTTGTAGTGTCGACGTCTTGCTCCGTAATCTTGTTTGAAGGAATCTGAAACGCTTAGAGAAAACGTCAAGAATATTTGGAGCTAATGCACGATTTTTATATTTGCTCCCCCTCAAATAATGCACAAGAATTGACTAAGTATGCAAGCATATGAAATCGATTCAAGTCGCGAGGATATAACACACAAATTTACTCATTAAGCACATATACATGGTCCCCGAAAACATGTACTTATAATATTGTGTGAGAATAAGAGCAATGAAAAATTAATCGCATTTAAACAATTCAGTACCAATGCAATTTTAAAATTACATTTAGAATGTGCGACACACTAAAGAAATTCACATTTTTTCAATTCAACGCATACGAAACATAACATTTCATGTCAAAATGTGCGAATTATATATATATATGTGTGTGTGTGTGTGTGTGTGTGTGTGTATTTTTTTATTTACCTACATATATATATTTTAAGTTTATTAATTATTTATTATTTTTTTTGTCAATTTTTCGTATTTTTACTATTATTATAGTATGGGGTCAGATTATTTTGCTTCGATCAATCGTCACACCTAAAATTTTACGAGACATTTGAAAGAAGAAACTGCCGTCAAGTCATGTCGTCAAACTAAAGTCCTAAGTTCATAGACTGGTCAATTTCGCCAACTCTCACTAGGTTCACTCTTGCACTCAATAATTTCTAACTTGGAATTTTTATATTTATATCTCTCAAGTCAACACAAGCAATTTTAAGTCAATTTACCTGTGATCGGGGCATTTTTTAATCATTTCACCCAAGCGAGAGACCGTCGATTGGAATCAGAGGGGTGTAAGAGTTTTAGTTTGGCTAGGACTTAGAAGGGAAGGAATTTAGGGGAAAGTGGGCTTATCTCTTCGTCATCTTCCATTTCTACGTCCGTCTCCCCTTTTTTTTCGGCGTCTTTCTGCTTTTCAATCTTTCCTCCCTCTTTTTCTTTTAAGAACTATCCCTTTCTTTTTTTTTATGTTATGCTCAAGCTGAAGCTCCGCTTCTCCAAGAGGCTATGGGAGATTATCGTAGGTGAAGTTCTTCTTGTTGGTTCTCGGGCCGATACCGTGCTCCTCTTCTCTTAATCCTTATAGAGGGGTCAGAGTTTATCTATTTGGAAAAGTTCACGGTTATGGAACTCGTACCCGAGGCTGCGCTCCTCTTCTCGTTTCCCGATATCCGGATTATCGTTGGAGAAGTTCACTTCGTGGTGCTCCTCTTCCAGCCGTTCTAACGAGCGTACGAGATTATCGTTGGAGAAGTTCACAGCAGGAACCATGCCACTTTCTACAAGATAGTTGGAAGGCATGTTCCTTTGGTCTGATTTTTGCCCGTTGAGCAATACCTTCTTTTGTCATCATCCCCTTTTTATTTTGTTTTCTCCCCCTCCTTTTCTCGTTTGAACAACCATCCGAAGAGTATAGAAATCGATTGAAGGCTTGGAATGGGTTTCAAAGGAAGAAAAGGACATCAGAGAAGGCTCAAAGTGGATGACTAAGGGCTAATGTGAGGGAAAAATTATATAAGGCCGAATGAGGAATATCCTAAGCGCCCTTATCATTTTCCCAATGATCTAAAGCAAGGTGAGTATGAAACCAAGTATCACTAGGTAAGACAAGTTATTGATGTGTGACTCACTCGAGAATTAGATCCAAAGAAAGAAAACAAGGTTTGAATCTTCACATATGTAAAGTGACTTTGTGTCTAGTGTAGCAACCTAATGACCTTTTAGACACAAGAATGCGACTTAGACTGACAAAATTAAGTAATTAAATCGATCGCATGTCGGTGTAAAATTCTATGTGACTTTAGATCAAAGCATCCTAAAGGATTTCGCCATACCCCTTTATATTATATTTTTTATTTTATATATATATATATATTATTTTTTTTGATATCACGCAAGATAAAGAAAAATAAGCATGGAAAACACATAGAATAGAGCATGTGATAGCATAGAAGATCAGGTAATGCACATATTACGGGAGATTCAACATGCCTAATTTTCCGAAAAGGAATTGGAATCGTTTCTCATCCAAAGCCTTGGTGAAAATGTCGGCTAGTTGGAATTCCGTGTTCACAAAATACATATCTATGGTGCATTTTTCTACGTGATCTTTGATAAAGATATCTTATATCTATGTGTTTTGTGCGTGAGTGATGAACAGGATTGAAAGTAATAGCGATGGCACTTTGACTATCACTATATATGGGTATATTATTTAAATTGTACCCATAGTCGCGAAGCTGTGTCCACATCCACAGCATCTGGGAGCCACGTATTCCGCTTCGGCCGTCGAAGTTGACACACAATTCTGCTTTTTGGATGACCAGCAGACCAGCTTTTCGCCTAGAAATTGAGCTCCACCAGACGTGCTTTTCCTGTCCATTCGGCAACCTGCATAATCAGCGTCAGTGTAGCCAATAAGGTTGAAATCCGTACCCTTTGGATACCATAGTCCAAGCGTAGAAGTGCCCTTAAGGTAACGCAGGATCCTTTTGACCGCGAGCATATGGGATTCTTTGGGGTCGGCTTGAAACGGGCACATAAGCTGGTGGCAAACATGATGTCCGGCCGGCTCGAAGTGAGGTAGAAGAGATCCAATTATGCTGCGATACAGTGTGATGTCGACCGACTTGCCAGAGGGATCGGCATCCAACTTGCAGCTTGGTGACATAGGAGTGCTGAGAGGCTTGCTCTGATCTTGATGGAATTTCTTCAGAATATCCTTGATGTATTTTGTCTGACTGATGAAAATCCCATCTTCGAGTTGCCTGATTTGTAGTCCTAAAAAGAACTGCATCTCTCCCATGTGACTCATCTCGAACTTGCTTTTCATTAGATCTCCGAACTTCGTGCAAAGCCGTGGATTAGTTGATCCGAAGATGATGTCGTCGACGTATACTTGAACGACCATCAGATCTTTGTCTTGCCATGTGATGAAGAGGGTTGTGTCTATCGTTCCTCGTATGAATCCAGACTTCACGAGGAATTCACTCAGGACATCGTACCAAGCACGTGGGGCTTATTTTAGTCCATAGAGAGCTTTATCCAGGTGATAGACGTGATCAGGATGTTCTTGATCAACGAAGCCTTCTGGCTGAGCGACGTAGACTTCTTCTTTTAACACGCCGTTAAGAAATGCGGTCTTAACATCCATCTGATAAACTTTGAAGTCTTTGTGAGCCGCATAAGCCTGGAGAAGGCGGATAGCTTCGATTCGGGCAACAGGAGCATATGTCTCGTCATAGTCGATGCCTTCCTGTTGATTGTATCCCTTCGCAACTAGCCTTGCTTTGTTCCGGATCACTTCACCATCTTCATTTTTCTTGTTTTTGAATACCCATTTAGTTTCGACTATTGTTTTCCCATGTGGACGGGGTACCAAGCTCCACACTTGAAGACGTTCGAATTGGTTGATCTCCTCTTGCATCGCAATTGGCCAATCCGGGTCTCGTAGTGCGTCTGCTACCTTAGTAGGCTCGTTTTGGCTCAGGAAGCACTGAAAAGACTGTGTTGATGACGTGTCCTCACTCCATCCGAAGGATCGCCAATTATCTGATCAACCGGGTGACCTCTAGTCCACTTGCGCATGAGGCAAGGCTGAAGTCGATGAGTCAGCCATCTGTGGGTCTAGATTTCCTATAGTCTCCGATTGATCATTTGTTTGAGGAAGTTCCAATACTGCACTTGGATCGATCGTCTCTGATGATACTTCCTCGATGACCACTGTAGGTTCTTCGTTATTCTGTGGCAATTCTGAATCGGGTGGGGTAGAGATATGAGAAGAACTTGGTACGTCGGTCTCATCGGGTGGAGAATCCACTGTAGGTATAGCAGTGCATGACTGATATACTGGTTCAAAGAGAGAATCCAAATCGTCTAATACAAGTCTCGTTGCTTCTGCTGACGTTGAATTCGGGGTTGTTGCCATCTTCTGTTGGTTTTGTGCCAACACACCAGTGATTATGGGTTCTGAGATGTTGTCTTCAGAAACCAACGGGTTAGGTTAGGCACGGGTCCTGGACTGAGTTGACCAGAAGCCATATCTGTCACTTCGTGGAAAGTGACATTATAGCTTTCCTTAATTGTTCGGTTGGACTTGATGTAAACTCGGTACGCTTTTGATGTTGAAGAATACCCGATGAAAGTTGCTTCGAATGCTTTAGGGTCGAACTTAGCACGATGCTCTCTGTCGTTCGCCACAAAGCACCTGCGCCCGAAGACTTTAAGGAATGAGATGTTGGGCACTCTATTATTCACAATCTCGTACATAGTCTTGTTGAGCTGTTTGTGAACCACCGTCCTGTTTTGGATAAAACAAGCGGTATTGACTGCTTCAGCCCATAGAAAATATGGAAGTCTTGAATGGATCTGCATTGTACGAGCTGCTTCCACTAGTGTTAGTTTTTTCCTTTCAACAACCCATTTTGGTGAGGTGTTTTGGCGGCTGAAAATTGTTGACTTATTCCAAGTTTCTGATAAAACTTCACTGAGGTAGTTGTTTTTGAACTCAGTGCCGTTGTCTGTTCGAATAACTTGAATAGTCTGTTGCAGCAGATTTTGAGTTGTGTTCACAAAGTTGATAATCAAGTCACCGGTCTCATCTTTGGTTCGGAGGAACTTTGTCCACGTGTAGCGAGAGTAGTCATCAACGATCACTAGCACATGCTTTCTTCCATTGATACTCTGAGTCTGCATCGGCCCACAGAGATCCATGTGTATTAGTTCCAATGGTCGAGAAGTAGACGCAATTTGTTTGACGTAATGAGACGCTCGCTTCATTTTTCCTAATTGACATGCCGAACACTGATGCTCTCTTTGTAGTAGTATAGTTGGAAGACCATGAACCAACTTTTTCGTAGAAAGACGTTGGAGAGTTTTCATATTCAGATGAGACAGTCGTTGATGCCATAGGCTATTCCTCTGTAAGTCAATCTGAGAGATGAGGCATACAGCTGTCGAGGGCCGCACAGGTTGATCGTGGAAAGATTGGATTTCTGAAGTCCTTGAAGGAGTTATGTGTCATGACTATCCAAAATTCTGCACCGGTCAGCATGAAAGACCACCTGGAACCCTTTGTCACAGAACTGGCATATGCTGAACAAGTTATGGCGGAGGCCTTCGACATACGAGACATCTTTTATTGTCAGATTCTCCAGAATGATATCTCCAAATACAAGAATTGGAGCTGAGTCATTATTTCGGAATCTGACTTTGCCGTTTGGTCGGTCCTTGTAGTTGATCAGCAGCTCTTGTTTACCAGTCATGTGTGTGGAGCAACCAGAGTCGAGGTACCACACATGATGGATCTGCAAAAACAAATTAGAGAGCTTTAGGTACCCACTTAAACATGGGTCCTCTCAAATTAGCAGATTTAGTGTTGGGTTCAGATATGATTCCTAAATTTTTATTCGGAGGAGTTTTAATAACCCATTCCACTTTCAGAGAAGTGGGTTTGTGTTTTGCCTCTATAGGAGACTTGGCCTTTTTGGCTTTTGTCGTCCTAGGCGGAGATTTAGGAACCCATTTGGGTTGAACCTTGCAGGGAAGGTTAATTTCAGCACGCACAAATGCTTTGGAAGGTTTGATCGAGGAAAAGATCTTTTTCTTTCGATAATCTCCTAAGGTGCTTGGGGGACTCAATCTTTACGGGATACCTTAGGTGAGTACAGGCATGTACAGCACCATAAGCTTTCTTTATGGCTGGATCTTGTTTCCTACGGGTCTTCCTTGTAGCATTCGTTTCAGAATGATTATTGGTAATTTTTGAGGTAGAGCCTATTTCGAAATTGTCGCTTCTAAAGGTGATAGGCTGAAGTGAACGAGTAGAAGCAATTATTTTGAACGTAGAAATGTCTCTTTTATTACTACGAGTGTCGTTTATTGTAACAGAAGGAGTAACATTTTAGAACCATTCAAATCTACTGGCTCCTTCTTTATCTTAGAACTAGACACTCTCGCCTTCGTTTTCAGTGCTGGCGCTACGCTCCCTGTGGACGGAGGTGAAATAGAATTAGTCTTAGTACTTCTAATAGAAGTATTAATACTCTTTTGATCTTTCGAAGGCGATTTTTCGATTTTCACGCTTTTTATAATAGCGTGAGAGGTAGCTTGGGAGGATGAGGAAGCCTTGAGATCTTCCATCTCCTTAAAGAATTTTTTTTCAACTTCGAAATTCTCTCGTTCTTTATCTAATTTTGCCTGTGACTCCTCTATCTGTTTTATGATAGGGGTTTATAGAGAGAATTTTGATAATTAACCTTTTTGACTTCCTCGTAGTGTGTTTCAGAGTCAGAAGGTAGAACTTGAACTAAATCACTGACAGGTGTTAAGGATGGTTTCGAATTTTTGTCTCTTTTATTTAGTTCATTGTAGTCAAAGGGGATCTCAGGCCCATGTGAGGCTTGTTTACTAGATGAATCGAAAGCATTTTCATATGTCGATTCCGTAATGTTTCTAAGTGAGGTTGCAGCTAAACCCATGTGCTTAATATCATATATTTCTCTTCCGTAAAACTTGTGGGTTAGTGTACCCTATGCCTTCTATTGGATTATAGAATTCTATATCCTTGGGCTTATTTAACAATATCGTCTGCTCAGAATGTCCCCTACGCGTAAGAAGATCATCTATTTTTTTAATTTTTGCATATAACTAGTTAGTAGAGCATAATTATTTTCTACCGTTAATTTAGCGGCTTGACAGGCATCTAGTTCCTTACTAAGCTCACTAACCTTAGTATTTGAAATTTCTAATTGAGCTTCTAAGTTAGTGATCGTAGAGGTAGCTTCGGTTATCCTACAATTTAAGGTGGCTTTCTCGTTGAGATTCCTAACCAAACAATTGTAGTTATTTGCTAGCCTATCTTCTAACTCCTTAATCTTTTCACTATGCTATCCTAATTGAGGTTGACTAGTCTCTCTAGAATGTAGGCTCTTAGTAAGTTCTTCTATTTTCGCATTAGAGCTCCTAAGTTCTGATTCGAGACTATCTATCTTCTCCTGAGATCTCTCAATTTTATTCTCTACTTCCTTTATACTTTTCTTCTTACGTTTCATGTTAGCATATTGTGTTTGATATGATTCTAACATGGTCAATCATGTGGAAGAAGAGACTACCTCTTTTGACGAAGTGGATGCGTTGTCGTCGTCCGTATGATTTGATGTTTCGGCGTCTGATTCATTGTCGAGACGGGCCATGAGAGCTAAATTCTCTTCTTCAGAGCGCGATGTATCCTCAAGCCACTAGTCCTGTTCGGCCATGAGAGCTACTCCAGCTTCCTTCTGTTTCGTCAGTTGGAGCTTCCTGGTGTAGTAGTTGGCATATCTCTTCTTCGGAAGAGTGCACTCTCTGGCGAAGTAACCTGGCTTGCCACAATTGAAGAATTTGTTAGCCTCCTTAGGATTCTTGACTTCGGAGCTCTCTGGTGCACGTTCTTTGTTTTTGGAGCTTGTAGTCCGAAGTCTGTTGGCTGAGGTTGAAGACTTCTTCTTGAAGTACTTCTTGCTCATCATTTGTCCTATGAGAGCTAACTGCTTTCCTAGAGCTTTCAAATTTGGCTCAATGAAGTCTGACTCTTCTTCCGACTCTGAAGTTGAAGGAGGCCTAACGATCTTTTCCTTTCTTGATCTTGAGCTCCTCTTCTCCGAGACTAAGGCAACAGTGTCTTCGGTCTGCTTGCCTTTCTGCTCTTTGAGAATCTCGCTGATATCATCCTCATGCTGTGCGAGATTGTCAAACACGGCATGGACATCCAACTCCTCTAGATCTTTATTTTGTCGAATCTGAGTGGATATTTTCTTCCATTCCGCGGGCAGTGAAGATAGAAATATGATGTTCATCTCCATATTTGTCTTCGTTATTTCTATCTTCCTCATCTCATTGAGATGAGGTACCTTTGGTAGATCTCGTATAGACTCTCCTCCGGTTTGCTTTGAAGGAGTCGTAAGCAGTGAGAATGTTCGCCTTTTTGGCCTTTATGCCAACTTCTGTCCTCTGCATCATCCTATGCAGTTCATCCCACATTCCTTTAGCCGATGAAAGGCTGTCAATTTGTCTGTATATGTCGTTGGGGATGCCCTGCATGAGGGTATCATGGCTACTAGATCAACCTTAGCCCGAGCTCTTTCCTCTAGAGAGTATTCCCTAGGCTCCTTTAGTCGCCTAGAAGGTGGAATTGGAGGAGTAGCTGATTCGTCACCGAGTACATGGACTAGAATTGTGCCGGTCCCTCTTCAAGAGACTGCAGTAGATTTTCAGCTTGATCTTTCAGAGCTATGAAATTTAGGAAGCGGCTTCTCCACACGGTATATTCGCCTCGTTGCAAAATCGACGGACGGTTGTCATTTCCGAGCGAGTAAGCATCCATTTTGTATTGTAGTCGAGTTGTTGAAGGATCTTCGTTAATTGTTTTGAAGGTTGAAGATGATGTAGTGTGCTTCACAAGTGGCAAAATTCGTTAGTAGCGTTTGATTCGGAAAATTAGTTCGAGAATTATTTTCAATTCAATCTCTTAAGTTTGATTGAAAATAATTTCGTCGAGATAGAATATATTGTGTACTCTTCCCGTGCGAGAAAGATTGTCAGCGAAATATTTGACGAGCGAAATAAATTGCCCAAAATCGTTCGGTCGAGAAAATTTTTCTTGATCGTGAATTTATTTCGATCGTAAAGAAACAGTACGTTAGTAAGTTTCTCGACAAGTCAAAATAAATCTGTTGACTAGAAAAGTTTCTCGCGTGTAAATGATTTTCGCCTGGTCAAACGTTAAAGGTTTGACCGAAAAAGTTTTTCGGGAGAAAGTTTTTACGCGTGCAAAGTCAAAATTGGTCTCTCTCGAAAAAGTTTTTCGCTGAATAATGCTCGAGAAATATTTCTAACTAAAATTGTTTCTGGTGATGACGATTCTAGCGCTGACTTCGTATTCTGACCGAGAAAAATTCTCGCGCCAAGTTTTTCGATCGAGAAACTAATCCGATCGTAAGCCTAGCGAGAAAAATTAGAACGATCGAGAAAAATTCACAGAATACGATTAACACAGATTCGAGCAAAAATAAGGAATTAGACAGTGAAATTTCAGGTAATTGCTCGCAATCAATTGATAACTACGCACGGACAAGCAATTAAACACATTATGAAGCAAAATATGTCGAATTTGAGCAAAATCAGAACGTGTTCTTCATGTTCTTCGCAAACAGTAACTCACAGATTCGATTTAATCCTAAATCCGAAGTTCCAACAGCTATGAATTTGATCGAAATCAACGTTTAGCACTTAACCGAGCACAGAAACATAATATTCAAGTCAATTAAGCACATAATTATGCTATTGGATCGAACTTAAGTTTCGCGCCAAACTGTTCTTCGATGAACAATATCCAGAATATGATTTTCCATCTAATTCTAACAATTTTTTATTCAAAACAGGACGAATCTGCTATGATACCAATTGTTAGGCCCTACAATTAACAACTCTAAGATCCTAAGCAAGAATGCAAAGCAATTAGACGATAATGATAATCAATTAGAATCGATCGAAAAACTCGAATGAAGATCGAGAGAGAGTATTCGAGTAGAGTGAGAAAGTTACTGTTGTTTCTCTCTCTAGAAATTGAATTGCAAGCCTTTCCGATCAATTTCCAAAGCTTTCTCTATTCAGCTCAATTGCTTTACATGTATTTATACCAAACAAGCTTGGTATAAAGATCAAACTAGTCCTAATCTAAGGACTACTATACAAAACGCCCCAAATTACAAGAACGACTAATAAAATCAAGCACAATTAAAAATGGTATTCTACAGGATGGCACAACGAAATATGACTTACTCTATAAGGAGCGGGAAAAACTGTACTCCAAGATAAAATAAAATTGAAAGACCTCTTAACCCGACGAGAACAGACTGAACAACCATTTTCTTAAACAAACCTGCAGATATTGATTTCTATAATCCACATAAGGGACTTGGTTTTGAAAACCCAGGTTTGTTAAGGCAAGGTCTTACCAATTATCCTTATCTATATGATCTTAAATACATGCAGATAGGTTGTATGACAAATCTCATGCCTTTTGTCAGTGAATGAGAAACCGTACAAGGTGAAGATGAGACACCGGCACACAAAAAAGTTGAAAAATCACTTGATTACACATAATTGTATGATAGCTATAGAGAATAAAATGTTCTACAGCAACTGAATTTGAATCAAATATTCCTCGTCCAAGCGAAGGAGATACCTCAGAAGAATCAACGAGCGAGACACCGATGATTGCATATGCAACAGGAAATATGCCTGAATGCATAGAGAAATCAGTGATCTACACTCCACTCTCGAAAGAGAGAAAGTCCTTTGATATTGAAAGGCAGAAACTTCTCGAGGAAATCTCCATACTTAAAGAAAAATTAAGACTACACTCACTTGTGTTAGGATATTTAATAGATTGGTCATTAGTTTAAGTCTTGGGTTATCTATGGTAATTATCCTTTTAGCTTGGGCTTTGGACTAGATTGTAACTAATTAATCTTTAGTGTTTGGGCCTAATATACCAAGGGTTTAATGTGGTATATAAGGTATTACCATCACTATATTCAAAGTAATCAAAGATCATAAGGCTAACCCTACTTTTCACACAATACACACACTTGAAGGTGAGAACCTCTCCCTTTTCCATTCCATCCAAGCCTCTTCGATTCCTTGTTTGGTGCAATCGGGACCAACAAGTGGTATCAGAGCAAACGTGGATCGATCTACATTGATTTGAATCCCGTTTCGTTCGATTCCGAGAAAGATCAAAGGTGTTTTGGGCAAAAATCACTTTCGGGTATCTTGGATTCGTTTCGGGGTTTTAATGCTTCGTTTTTGTGTATAAAACCTTCCCCCCAGATCGATTCTATGCCTAAAATGTTTTTCGACCACTTTTGGATCAGTTTTAACGAGTTTTGAGCAAGATCGAAGCAAAAATCTTCAGAAAAAGTCATCTCGACCATTTTCTTTTGGTCGAGTTGATCCGTTTTTTTGTTGTTTTTAGCTCACAAGTCGGTCGAATAGGTGTTTAGGGAAGAATTTCTGAAATTTTGGATCAAGTTTGAGTGATTTTGGTTGAGATTTGAGTGAAAACCGGACGATTTTCTGGTAAAACTCGCGACAAGCAATGGAACAGCGACTTAATGTTCTTGGCCGCGAAATTTCTTGTTGCGTTGTTCAAGTCCGCGAAATTTTTATATCCGAGAAATTTCATTCCGGGAATCTTTCTAAAACCGCGAAAATTTCTCTGTTTCACTTTATTTTTTTCTCAACTCCTCACTTTCAAAATCCGAGAAATTTTATAACCGAGAAAGTCTATTCCGAGAATATATCTAAACCGCGAAAATTTCTCTGTTCCACCTTTTTTTTTCTCAGCTGCTCACTTTCAAAATCCGAGAAATTTTATAACCGAGAAAGTCTATTCCGAGAATTTATCTGAGCCGCGAAAATTTTCGAAAACTGAGAAATATTTCTAAGTCGAGAAACTTTTTAAAACCGAGAAAGTTTTCAAATCCGCGAAAATTCTTTGAAACTAAGAAAGTTTGTCAAATTCAAGAAATTTTCAGCCGAGAAAGTTGCTTTCTTCCGAGAAAATTTTTCAAAACCACGACTTTTCAAATCCGAGAAACTTTCTAAAACCACACTTCAGCCCGGGATACTTCTTCCAAACTGAAATTTTTAACCTGAAAATTCTCAAACTGAGAAACTTTCTCACATGCAAAATTTTAAAATCCGAGAAAATAATTTTCAACTGAGAATTTTTTTCTGTCCGAGAATTTCTCTTTAAACTCACGCAAACACTGAAATTTCTCAACCAATAATTTCTCGGCTAATTTATCTTGTAATCACGAACCATTTAGAAACGTTTTTTTTCTTAAACCACAAAATTTTTCTCGTGTTAAATTTTTTTCTCTCTTTCCTCTCGTGTTAAAATTTTTTCTCGAACTCTTTCAAGTCTTGATCCTTTACACTTTAGTCATATCCCCCTAGACCACTTTTGACAAAAATTGACTCTTCCAATCTCGTTTTTAAATTTCTCGAACTACTCCGAATTTCAAGATATATCTCCACTTCATACGTTTTCGACCATCACACACGTTCACTTAGTTCTAAGAAATTCATTAAACAATTTTCTCAAACTCTACTCGTTAAATTCATATTTCTCATCTCGTTCGTTACTAACCCTCTTATCTATACAAGATCAAAACCACGGACGATTCGACTGCACCAACCATGTCTACCACAAATGACATCTCAACAGTGGGCTCCGACACCAGGCCTCCGATGCTGCGACAAGGCGATTACAGCATATGGACAAACAGGTTCCTCACGTTCATCAGGAACAAAGGCGCACCACTCTCTCAATACTTACTGGACTCCATCTTCAACGGTCCAGCACAGTTCTGGACAATCATCCCTGCTCAACCAGACGCGAACCCTCCCATGGATGAACGCCGCACTCCAAGAGGTCCCACTAATGAGGATGAAGAGGCTCGCCAGGCTGATGAGACTGCCAAAGGATACCTCTTCCAGGCTACGGGCAACGAAGTCTACCCACACATCGAGTGCTGCACAACTGCCAAGGAAATTTGGGATGAACTCGTGGAAATTATGGCAGGCACAACAGAAAGTGCTCAGGGGAGGAAATCAGCCTGTCTCTCGCAGTATGAACACTTCCAGGCCTATGAAGGAGAGGAGCTGCGTGACACGTACTCCGATACTTGAAGGTCATCAATGAACTCAAGAAAGCCAAGATCTCGAGGGACAAATTCGATATCAACAACCGCTTCCTTGGTAGCCTCAAACCACATTGGGGCAATGCAACCGTGATGATGATTCATAGTAAGGACCTCTCCAACACCTCCATCCATGCTCTCTTCGACAGCCTGTCTGCCTATGCTCCTTACGTGCAACCTCAGTCCACCAACACTCGAGTTGACCCGCTAGCTCTCCTTTCGAACAAGACCACTGAACGATCTTTCACCTCTAAGACCAAACAGAATAAAGGGAAGCTACCAGCTGCTGTATCTGACACCTCTTCAGGATCCGAAGCTGATACAGAATCTGATGAAGATGTTCGTGACCTACGCAAGCAACTGGCAATGCTCACAAAGATGGTCTCAAAGAAGATCGGGACAAAATCGTCATCCTCCTCCAATCATCAAAGAACCTTTAGCGGCACCAAAAAGACCACCCCTACGGAGGAAGCTAAGCCGATGAAGAAAGAGGAGGAATCCGCACCTCAAAAGTCTGTGAAGTGCTTTCGGTGTCGAAAGATAGGCCACTTTGCCAAGGAATGCCACGCCCCACGCGTGAAGGACTCTGGCTACTACGACCGTAAGGCCAGAATGACCCGCAAAATGTTAAGTGGGAAAGTTCTTCTCACCGAAGAAGCTGAGTAGATGAACGACACTTCCGATGACGAGGAGCCTAAGGATGAAGATTGCTGCATGGCAAGGCTGATCAAACATGACGAGGACGAGGAGATGGTTAACACCAGTGAGAACTCTGCTAAGACCCCTACCAACGCAGAGTCTGAGGTACGAATTTCACAACTCGATGATGTGTTTAATCACCGTCACACCATTAAGAAACCCACCTTAGACCCTAGGGATTATGATGAACTTAAACTAAAATTTGAAAAAAACTATGCCTTACTTAGTTTAAAAGTAGAAGAGCTCGCTGATAAACGTATCGTAGTACGTTTATCATAGTATTTCATTGGCTCATAATAGAGTTTTCGTAGTCATTTTATGCACTTATTAACCCTATTTCTGCTTGTTTTGGTATTATAAGGCTTTAGGACAAGTTTCGGGCGAAAAGGAGCGAAAACGAGGCAAAACGGCGCGAAAACGATGAAAACTGGTGAAGGTCACGGCCGTGACACATGTTGCAGCTGGCCGTGACACTTGGCAGAGAGTTAGACTGAAGGTGGTCACGGCCGTGACACTTCTTGCACCAGGCCGTGACCCGTAGCAGCAGCAGCATTAGAAAATCCATATCTCTCAATCCAGACCTCGGATTTCCTTTGGTCAGAATCAAGATTAGCAAGTCTTCTATCTATGGTTAAAATTTCAGGTCAATCGGACATCGTTTACCCCTCCATCCGAGAGCAAATATGAAACTGCCGCAAAGCTGTTGAGGGGGTCACGGCCGTGACACTACTGCACCAGGCCGTGACGAGCGGCAGTGAGCTCAATTTTTGCCCCTAGAGTGTCACGGCCGTGACCTGTCTTGTCCCAGGCCGTGACAGTGTCGAATTTCACTATAAAAAGCCCAAATTCGACCCAGAAAGGAGAGAACCGACCAGAGATCAACCCTAATCCCTCTAGAGACGAAAAATAGCACATAAGAACGCAGAATCGCGTCCCGGAGCGCAAGAGACGGATCATCGACGAAATCACGCCCAATTGAACGAAGAACGAAGAATCCTCGACGCTTCCATCGCAGATCATCCGGATATCAAGAATATGAATTCTTCGCCTTTATTCCTTATATCTTTCGTTGTTTTCCCATCTATTATGCGTAGCTAATTCCCCTTTGTGGTTGGGATTAGATGAACGCTAGGATGTTTCGTAGTTAAGATTTATAATTATCGTGACTATGTGTTTTGACTATTTATCATTCTATGAATTTGTTTCGTTGCTTTAATATGTCTATGTGTTAAAGTAGTCGTATGGAAAAACGTTTAGGGCGAAAGCTAAACAACGTTTAGGCCGTTCGTAGAAGATAGAAATCGAGTATAGGGCGAAAGCAAATACTCGATCCTCGCCGTTAGCAATTACTGAATCTTAGATCCCCGCGAGCGTTTAGGGCGACAGCAAACTCGCGAGCGGGTATGATAATTACTGCGATCTAGTCAAGATCACGTAGGAACGATTCTATTGTCTTAGTCGATAACACCTAGCGGGATTCGAATCCCGAGCACATCTTTATTATCTGAAGCTTCGTATCAGTTTTAAGCGTGTTTTGAATCTCTAGTTGAGTTAGAAGTAATCTGTTAGGTTAAGTCATAAAACAATCTGCGTATTTTGTTTAGGCTAAATATCGAGTCGATGGGTCACTACTAGTACTTGATTTATTCCTTGTGTTCGATACTCGTTTACTCACTTTACTGCACTACAAACGATAGGTCCACTGCCTATCGCACGTCGGTGATAGTAATTAGGTATTCGTTTTAATTATACTTGTCGCACTTTTCATTCACACACCACGTGTCGATCACTCGCTTGCACAAACGACGACTAATTGCCTCAGAAGCGTTAGTCAAACGTCTACAAAACAAGAGCAAACAAAGTGAGACTAAGGTTAAGAAAACCACACTGGCCATCAGTTCATGTGAAACATCTCGTCTCTTGACAGCTGCACAATATGAACTGCTTACTAAATAAAGAATTAGGCTGTACCGAATGGTGAAAGAACTTGAAGAGCAACTTCACCTTAGAAACAAAAATGCACGCATCTTATGCCTATTGAACCAACCAGCTGAAACAGAATTCTACGACGACCGGATGGGAATTGGCCTGGCCAGCAACTACGACCCAACACCAATAAGGTATAACATGTATAGCACTAGGTTCCTGCAAATAAGGAAGGGGACTCCCTCACAGCTCATGCCATTTGTAAGATCCTCCTGCGTTGTCCTTTCGGAAGAAAAGAGGGAACAGAACATTCTTTGGGCGGAAATCGCATATGACTACACAGAATTGAATGCTAGTAGTAAGACTAAAAAATCTTCACTCTCTGAGGACATCAAGACTCTATTTCCAACCGAAGAACAGGAAATTGCTTTCCGAGAAGTGCTTTCTCGCATATATATCCCAGAAAAACTTCTGGTCATAGCAGAACTAGAACGAACCCTAGAACTAGAGCGGAAAGCCTTCGCGAAGGAGCGAGATGAGCTACTTAGCAAAATCTCTACCCTAGAGCAATTTCACAATACGAACAAACCCTCTACGTCGAGTCAAGTACCCTATTCTCAAACATGTAAATGTAAGAAATCAGCGAAGATGACTCCTGAAGTTGAAACATGTTCAACCACCAACTCTCTAATACCTATGGATACAGGGAATGTGAGTCCGGCGTCTTTGGAAGGGAGCTCGTTTGAAATAAAGGAGAATCCGCTCTTCGATGATAAGAAGAAAAGACCATCCTATATTCATCTGTCCTCGCTGTGTAATGAATCTCAATATCTTAAGGACTTAGATAATTATGGTGCCAGAAGTTATCTTCCTTTTACCAAGCTTATGTCTATGTGTTGCTGCAATGACTTTGTTCTCCCACGCTTTCATGAATATGATACACATGAACACGCAACACTTCGTCCACCAAGGCGAACCTCGTCTACAATGCCTTTGCACTCTCCCACTTCGCCTAAACATACGGTTAAGCGAAAACGCCTTTCGTCGTCAAACGCAAAGTCACCTACTACTCGGAACCAAAGTTCCCTACGCCAATTCATGCATAAAGCACCTTACATGCTAGCACAAGTTAGACAAATATGGGTTAGAAAAACTATAATCCCGCCACCTCAAACAAATCACAAAGGGAAACCGAAACAAGATCCAACACAACCTGATTTAGACCCCACATTTCCCGTTAAACGCACGAAAATTTTACTTGTATCACAAGAAGGTCCCGTCCGTGAACGGGGACCCAACGTTTGTTGATGATTGCAGGTCTGTCATGTGTGGTATCTAGACTCAGGTTGCTCCACACACATGACAGGGAACAAGGAGCTGTTGAGCAACTTCTCCGAGCGCTATCTCGGAAGGGTCTCCTTCGGAAACAGTCAAATGGCGCCAATTCTCGGAACTGGCGATCTCGTCCATGACAAACTGACGATCAAGGGCATCTCTTACGTCGAGGGTTTGAGCTACAATCTCTTCAGCATTGGTCGTTTCTGCGACAAAGGATACAAGGTTCTCTTCGAATCTGACCTCTGCAGCATTATCGATGCCTCGGGACAGCCTTTCTTTCTGGAACACGTACGTCTCACCTCTACGTACTCAACCTTACGACCTCTCGTCCAATGTGCCTTCTCTCTCGTGCTACACCCAAGTTGAACGATCTATGGCACCGACGTCTTTCACATCTCAATTTCAAGACTCTCAACAAACTGCGTCAGAATAAACTTGTCGACGGTCTACCTCAGCTGTCCTATCATAAGGAGCATCTCTGCTTTGCCTGTGAATTAGGGAGATGAAGCGTTCGTCTCACATCTCCAAGGAAACGCCGTCCTCTAAGCTCATCCTCGAGCTCTTACACATGGATCTATGTGGCCCAATGCCTACGGCCACACTCGGAGGAAAACGGTATATTCTTGTGATTGTCGACGATTTCTCACGCTACACGTGGACGAAACTTGTTCGCACAAAGGATGAAGTTCCTGATTTAATCATCGAGTTTGTTGTTACGTCCCAAAATCTTCATCAACAGAAGGTTTGGATTATCAGAACTGACAACGGAACTGAGTTTAAGTACAAGAATCTCAGTGTTTTCTATGCCACTCAAGGCATCACCCAGCAGTTCTCAGCTTTGAAGACCCCGGAACAGAATGGTGTCGTTGAGCGTAAGAATAAGACACTAGTTGACTCTCCTCATCCAATCCAGCCTTCCTCACTCTCTTTGGGTCGAAGCTATTCAAACCGCTTGCTACACGCAGAACCGGGCTTCCATCCACAAGAGATTCAACCGCACCCCATACGAGATGCTGAATAACTGTCGTATCCCAGATATATCTTATCTAAGGGTCTTTGGTTGCCGATGTTTTGTTGCCATTGATCGCCAACATCGTGGGAAGCTCAATCCAAAAGTACTTGAAGGCATCTTTGTTGGATAATCGCTGAACTCGAAGGCATACAGAGTCTATCTTAAGGAGAAACGATCAGTCATCGAGAGCACAAATGTCACCTTTGACGAAAGCGAAGGCGACCACATGGCTTCTGCTCACATCAGCCCAGAACCAGGTCTTCTACAGTCGTTGACAAAAGGTCAACATTCATCGATGGATACTTCCTCATCTGAGGGCAACTCTGGCGAACTGGATCTCGATCTGCTCTTCGAGTATTTCTATCCAGTCCCCAAGACTCCGGTCGCCACCACTCAACCTACCTCTGCACCCACCCCACCTACACCACCGGCTATCGGCGATGATGTCGTCCCTCCAAACTTGAATGATCTCAATCTCAATGAAGATGACATTTTACCCAACCATGGGAACATTGCTGATCCTGATGCCGAACCCTCTCAATCTACTACAGTTGAGATCTCATCCTCGGACATCGTACTCCAATCCGATGAGCCTCCGATCGACACAAATGCAGCTAGCTCTTCACAGACTAATGTACCACTATGGGCTCGCTCTCATCCTACGGATCAGATTATTGGGGATCCCACATCCAGTGTTTCGACGCGTTCGGCTACGATGAATGAAGGCCTACTCGCTTGCTATCTCAGTCAAGCCGAACCATCACGAGTAGCTGAAGCTCTCAACGATCCTGATTGGCTGATTGCAATGCAGGAGGAAATAAATCAGTTCGAACGTTTACAAGTTTGGGAACTCGTACCACGCCCTCACAACAGATCCATTATCGGCACAAAGTGGATCTTCAAGAACAAAAAGGATGAAGACGGTGTTGTCATTCGCAATAAAGCAAGACTTGTGGCTAAGGGGTACAATCAACAAGAAGGCATCGACTACGATGAAACTTTTGCCCCCGTTTCCAAGATCGAAGCTATACGAATCTTTCTTGCCTTTGCTGCTCACAAGAACTTCAAAGTCTACCAAATGGACGTGAAGACTGCATTTCTGAATGGATTTCTCAAAGAAAAGTATACGTTGATCAACCTGAAGGGTTCTTGAGCGAAGAGTTTCCTCATCACGTATATCGACTCTACAAGGCTCTCTACGGACTAAAACAGGCTCCCCGAGCTTGGTATGACGTCCTTCCAGACTTTCTCATTCAGTCTAGATTCAAGAAAGGATCTCTGGATACAACTCTCTTCACCAAGCGGAATGGCCCGGACATCATGATTGTACAGATTTATGTCGATGACATCATTTTTGGATCGACTAAACCACAACTGTGTGAAGAATTCGCAGAATTAATGAAGGAGAAATTCGAAATGAGTATGATGGGCGAGCTGAATTTCTTTCTTGGTCTTCAAGTAAAGCAACTCCCCGACGGAATCTTCATCAACCAGTCCAAATACATCCATGACATCCTCGAGAAATATGGAATGAAGGATGCTAAGACTGCCGCTACACCTATGTCACCCTCTGGCCGACCCGACGCGGACCCATCTGGTGCTCCCGTCGAACAAACCGTCTATCGTGGGATAATAGGCTCTCTTCTGTACCTCACTGCTAGTCGACCGGATATCGTTCTCTCGACAGGAATCTGCGCTCGTTTTCAGGCTACACCTAAGGAATCCCATTTCACTGCTGTCAAAAGGATTCTCGGCTATCTCAAAGGAACACCCAATCTGGGTTTGTGGTACCCCACTCGATCAAACTTCAAACTGGTTGGATTCTCTGACTCAGATTACGCATGATGCAAGATGGATCGGAAAAGCACCTCTGGAGCTGCATACTTCTTGGGCGGTAAACTCGTGAGTTGGTCTTCTCGAAAACAAAACTATGTCTCAACTTCGTCGACGGAGGCAGAATACGTCGCCGCCGCTAGTTGTTGTTCACAGCTTTTGTGGATGAGAACCCAACTACGAGATTTTAATTTTCATGTTGATAAAATTCCCATTTATTGTGACTCGAAGAGTGCGATTGCGATGACAAGTAATCCAATACATCACTCGAGAACGAAACACATAGATATTAGTCAGCACTTCATCAAAGAACATGTCGAACAAGGGACGATTGAATTGCACTACGTCACTACCGAAGATCAACTGGTCGACATTTTCACAAAATCGTTGGATGTCAAACGATTCCAACACCTTGTGACTATGTTTGGCATGTTGAATCTTCAGTTGTGATCAATCAATCCTACATGAACTTTGATAAAGTGTACATAGTTCTCTTCACTTTACTCCATTTTCTATATGTCTTCTGAATTATGTCTCTTTTTAAGGGGGAGTTTCTGCTTTTTCTTTATATAAAAAGGGGGTTTTCGATTAAGGGGGAGTTTTCTGATTTTGCCTATTCAAAAAAAAGGGGGGGAGGTGAAATTTTAAATTTTCGTCAAAGTCAAAATTGGACCAATTGAATTTTGGGTTGAAATTTTAATTTTTGGTCAAACGGAGTCAAAATTGGACCAATTGAACACCAATTGGACCCAATTTTTACCAAGCCCGCGAAATTTGGCCCAGGAACCAATTTTGACCAAGCCCGCGAATTTCGGCCCATTTACTCAAAATCTCGCATGAACAGTCACAAAACCCCCAAAACACTTAACTCTTTTCACAATCTTTCCAAATTCTCGAGAAAAATTCAAAAAATTTCGCACCCTCCTCTTCGAAAATTTCTCAACCTCTCGCAATCATCGTCTTTTTCAAATCCGCCTTCAAAATCAGTTTTTCTGCTCCGTCGTCAAAATCAGCTTTTCGGTATGAATACATCGCAAATAAACCAATTCTCGTTCGTTTTACTCTGTGTTTGCCCCGTTTTAGGTTTAAAATTAAATTTTCTCGGCTTTAATTCGGACGCATGTTAGGATTTTGGTGTTTAAAACCCCCAAATATGTATTGCCCGTCCAATTTCGAGTCGAATGAGTCCAGTTTATTGCATTTTGGTTAAGATTTGAGTGGTTCTAAGGCAAAAATAATAGCGTCGTTTCGTACGTTTTCGCACAGTGTTCTTCACCGAGAAACAGAGAAAATGCTTTAACGATAGATTTTCGCTGCTACAGTGACTGAGGTCCCGCGAAAGTTTTAATCCGAGAAATGTCTTGCGATTAAAATCTTCGCTGCTACAGTGAAGTCATGCCCCGCGAAATTTTTATACACCTCACTTCATATTACATATTTTCGCGTCCTCACTATTTCGCAACAACAGTGACCCAAAAATTTCTCAATCCATAAACTTAAATTTTTCTCGGATTCATGCTGATCAATTCTTTCGCATCTACAGTGGTTCAATAATTTCTCAAACCTTACATACATCATCTTTTCGCGGATCACGAAACTTTCTCAATTTGAGAAAATTATCAATCCGAGAAATTTCTTTTCACTTGTCAAAACTGAGAAATTCCAACCCGAGAAATTTTATCACTTAAACAGATTTTCTTCAAAACTTTATCACTCCGCGAAACTTTCATATGACTTGAGAAAATTCAAAACTTGCGATTTTTTTGCTAACTTGAAAACTTTTCTACTTGCGAAAATTTAATACCTTTTGAGAAAATATTTTAACCGCGAAAATTTTTGGATAACTTGTGAAATTCCATAACTTGCGAAAATTTTTCCCTACATGCAAAATTTTACACTAATGCGAATTTTTTTTTTCCGGCTTGCTCATGTACCAAAATTTTCTCATATCACATGAACACTTTCAATCCTGAAAATTTTCTAAGTGTTGGAAAACTTTCTAAATTCCGAAAATTGTCGAAACACGCCATCACATGACCATCATTCAATCTTAACCACTTTATTTCAAAATGACTCTAAGTTAGCTTTCATTTTAATTTTATTTTTATTTTTATTTTTATCTTTACGATTTTGGGCACTTTTATGTTTCGTTTTATTGTTTTACCCACGACTTACTTATGTCCATGTTCTCGCGATTTAATCCGTACTAATCATGTTTCAATTACTGTCGAGCACATATATGACCAACAAATATCAAGATACACTTGAGACACTTGAGGCTGCAGCATTCCAAAGGGACATCGCTCGCATCGAGCTCAACACGCTAACCTATGTTCCACCGATCGAGCAGGTCTTCCCAACAAGTCGATGGGTTGCCCTGATACCAAAAAATCACATGGTGGACTTGGACAACTTTCGGTGCGATGCCCCCATCATCATAGAGATCCTCAAAGGACATCCCCTCCGACATGCCCTCACTCATGGCGAGCCAGAAGCGCAAGTCTATCTCCAGCAGTTCTGGCACACATTGCAGATTGCTGGACCACACTACCTCGCTAAAACAACGACCATCGAAATCGATCAGGAAACAGTAGTCCTCACTCGCAAGATTGTCCAAGAAGTACTTCAACTCCTTGTCTATTCACCTTACGAACCACTACCGACGCACGAACAACTCATCGAAGACATCGATAGATTGGGCTATCAACCTGAAAACAAGAAGAAGAAAAGCCCACTCGTTCTCAGCGAAGTCACCACACGCAACTTACCTCAACCCTGGCGAACACTGTACCTTCTACAGAACAAATGCATGTCAGGGAAGCATGCTGGCCAGGACCGCGGGAACCACCAAATCCTTACCATCCTAACCGGCAACGCACACAACCGCAAGTACAACTACACTGAGATCATCTGGATGGATCTCGTCTCCATGATTCAACGTCGCAATCGGGAAGTCGCCAAGGACGTCAAGAACCGCTTCGTAATTTACATGCGATGGCTCCCAGCGCTCATCAAACACTTCCGCCTGTTCTCCACCAACATCCGCATCCGCCCGGCGAGTGAACACTTCGTAATCCCCATTGTCAAGAAGTTCGCCAAGAAAAACACTCCGGCGAAAGATCGACATGCTATGATAATCCCGGACGAAGTTCTAGCCTATGCAGACCCGACAAATCTGCACGTTCGAGAATATTGCGCCTCCACCGCTTCATTCCGCGAGAGTCCCCGTCCACTATCCACTGTCCCTACGGAGCAGACCAACCCCGCTGCTCCTAACCCCGGGACTAGCCAAAATTCATCGAGTCACGTAGCATCCTCTTCCACCCGCGTGCCAAAAAAATAGTCGCGCCAGGATGACGTAAATCGCACCACGGAGCGTCGATCAAAACAGAAACACGATCGACCTCCTCAACCACAAACAAGCCGAGTCCAACCCATAGGTGCAGGGGGTGATGTGTTCACCTCCCGAGTAGAAGACGTGGCACTTGGCTCAACCACGCAAATGACCCCACCAATCCACTTATCTTCCTCTCTACAGGAAGATACTTCATTCCACGAGGAGCTACGTATGCCATCGACATCCCACTTGGAGATAGTCGATGTTGAAACAAGCAGTCCTCCGCCTCAAACTACATCCTCTTCAATCACATCGAGTATAGTGCCCTCACTCCCCATAATTTCATATGTTTCTAGGACACATACACCTTCTACTGCACTACAGAGTCTTCGTGATTCTGTCAGAACGCTCGGTGATGTCTCTGTGACTGAGAGCGGAAGCCCTAGCACGGCCAACATCACCACAACCGTGAGCCTAGGCCATCATTCGTTTGAGTCTGTCTCATCGATGATGCCAACAGGAAGTCTTAGTGGCCCCGTCTTTTCCCGTCCTGTGCAAATGGGCGGCCGATCGGCTCTCTTCTCCGACTCGGTGTCAGTTGGAATTCTCCGTGAATCCAACTTGTTAGATTTACCCTCCTTCGTCACCGAGACCGCACTAGAGGCTCGCCTTCAAGAGTTTGCAAAGACTCTTGAGGCATCCATCATGGATAAAGTCTATGCGAGTCTCGAGACGTTCTCCCGCGACAAAGGCAAAGGTGTGGCCCCGGAGACGCCACCACCAACGCCACCTGTGGACGTCGAAGCTGTTCTCGCCTCCATTCCCGCAAATGAGCTCTTCTACATCCTCCGAGCCCGATTTGAAACAATGACGGTACTAGACGAGGAGGAACAGCGAATGAAGGCCATCATGACTCAGCCGATGACTTGCCGCGCTCAAGGAGAGTCTAGCGGGATCAGACGCGACGCTCAAGACGATGATCATGATCGACACGAGGGGGAGAATAGGCAGCAAGGGCAATCTCAAGGACGTGAATCGACGCCGCCTTCCTCCTCTGCACCTGAAACGCGCTCGCGACTGAAACCTCACACCCCACCAACCAAAAATCCCATCCTATTAACCCCGAGTCACTAGCCAAATCACCCTCATCACCACCTACTGTAACCGTCTCCAAAACTCTAATCGTCACATCGACGTTAGAGACCACAACCGCACCTTCTCCACCCACCTTTTCGGAACCTCTAACTGTCACATCGACATTAGAGGCCACCACCACATCTACGCCACCCGACACCCAAATCATCCTCGCCAAAACCATCACCTCAACCGAGCCCTCAGAATCTCCACCACAACCATCCCCACAGTCCACAACCTCATCCGACGCAACACCCTCGCCGCTACACATGTCTCCCCCTCTTAATACCGACCCCAACGTAGCTCCCGTGGACTTCTACTGCGCGCAGAACGAGATCGAGGCCTACATCTTCAACGATGAATGGCTTTACACACCCGCCGATGCAGTAGCAGCCAGGAAATTGGTGGAGAATGCTCGACGTCTGCTAAAGGAAGCATCGCTTATGCTGATCAACACTGCAGACGACGAGAACGGAGAGGAGTACGACGCTGAACCCGCCGAGCTCGAGAGCATCCTACACTTTCAAGCGCAGCAAGCTGAGGCTCCTGCTGCTCAACCGGATGTGCCCACGGCGGATAAACCAGAAGCACCGTGGGAAAACAAGAAGATCACCACACCATTCCAAGAAGAGATCAGGAAGAGGATCTGGCGGCACAAGGAGCGGATCATCTCGGTCTTTGATGAATACGAGCTGATGGGTATCCAAAACTGGAGCGAGGAGAAGAAGATGCTCTACTGATGGAGTCTCCTTGCCACAAGCGCACAAAGCAGACGCTGTCCGATGAGGAAAACATCGCTCTTGAAATGAATCGGGCTCCCATCTGCAAAGTCACTGACATTCGCCAAGAGTCGAAAGGACGTGTCCACTATCCAGTGTTCACAGAATAATGAGGCAGGATGAGAGCTACAGTGAAGTGAGCGAGGCGGACTTCAAGTTTCTGCGCCTGGGTGATCTATACAGCATGCTGGAATCCATGAAGCATGCTGAACCGGTCACCATGGCCTACGTGGCTCTCAAGCGGCACATGCTCTGAGATTTTTCGCCTCCCACGATCTGCAGATGGCGGTGGAGCACAACCTAAAGAAGGTAAACCTGACTCGCCCATCTTTCAAGAACGCAGACGACTATCGAGAGGGCGATGTGATCGACGGAGATGATCCGGCGGTCGCCTACTCGAACTATAAGGGAAAGATGAGGCTACTACGCTGCTCCGAAGTGGCAAAGGTCTCGGATGGGACACTCACCCTCATTCAAGACAAGCTCATGAGGATTTGCCGCATCCTTTCGGAAGAAGACCCACTTTGCCGATCCAAATTCGCGAAGTTCATTGACGCTATAGCTGATCGAATCGTTCTTCGAAGGAATCTCTGCGCCTTCTAGTTCAAGCTAGGCCTTCGCGAAATACACACTCGCTAATTCACCATTTCCACGCACAAGATCCAGGACTCCCAACAATTGACACAAAGGGGGAGATTGTTAGGATATTTAATAGATTGTGTCATTAGTTTAAGTCTTGGGTTATCTATGGTAATTATCCTTTTAGCTTGGGCTTTGGACTAGATTGTAATTAATTAATCTTTATGTTTGGGCCTTAATATACCAAGGGTTTAATGTGGTATATAAGGTATCACCATCACTATATTCAAAGTAATCAAAGATCATAAGGCTAACCCTACTTTTCACACAATACACACACTTGAAGGTGAGAACCTCTCCCTTTTTCATTCCATCCAAGCCTCTTTGATTCCTTGTTTGGTGCAATCGGGACCAACAACTTGCATATACCTTGATTTTGCATCTTGTACTAATACTTCAAAATTTTCAGGACCCACAAAAGGATCACTGAAAGGAAAAGTGCGGGTTAGAAAGGAAGATCTTTTGAAGGAGACCAATGATTTTAAAAAAAATTGTTATTGATTGTTTTCCTTCAAAAACTTTGGTATCGTCTTCTCTTAACCCTGTATCAAAGAATTCATCTTTACATTTGAAAAATCATTTTCCCTAGCATGATCATTTCTACAAGCAAGCTTCCAAAAACGATTTCAAAAAACGCTTTCCAAGAAAAGGAAACAATCGAAAACAAAAACTACCAAGGAACCTGCAAAACCCGAAAAGACTCAAAAACCATTTCTAAGTATAAGACAAAGATAACTCCAATGTTACAAAAATGGGTCCCAAAGCTTAAGACTGAGGAAACCCAAACCCAAGCCCTAGAAACCGTTAGTGACTCTGCCCTAATATTAAGTCTTCTATTGACAGTAATAAATCTAGATAGAGACTTTATACGGACTGACAAGCACAACAGAGGTGGACTCATTCTCAAATGGGTACCTAAAACCCTCTAGTCTATTTTTACAGGCCCCGCATGTGTGGTATTTAGATTCAGGTTGCTCCACACACATAACCAGGAAGAAGAGACTGTTTAGCAACTTCGTTATTGGCCAAGTGGACTGCTGCACTTTGGGAATAGCAATGGAGCAAGTATTATTCGTTATGGAGATCTAATATGCAATCGACTCACAATCAATGAAGTTTCTCATGTTGAAGGGCTGACACACAACCTCTTACCAATGGGACAGCAAGCGACATAGGACTCCAAGTACTGTTTCGAAAGAGGACGTGCAAAATCCTCTATGTCGATGGTGAAGAACTTCTCACGGGAATTCGCAAAACAAATCTTTATATCGTCGACATTAGGACCGTCAGACCAAAAACAACCATTTTCTTGATGTCCAAAGCAGCCTCAATTCAGAATAATCTATGGCACCAGGGGCTATGTCATCTTAATTTCAAGACTCTCAACATGCTGTCAAACGACAAACTAGCTCTTGGACGTCCGACACTAAAGTACCAAAAAGAACATCTGTGCTCAGCTTGTGAGAGAGGTAAAATGAAAAGGGCGTCTTACCCTACAAAACACACAACAGCCACTCGACATCCAATGGAGTTACTAATGTCGATCTCTGCGGCCCAATGCAAACGGATAGCACTAGTGGAAAGCGATATCGGCTGGTTTTTGTAGATGATTACGCGCTACTCTTGGGTCCGCTTCTTAAGGACAAAATCAGAGACAGTTGAACATATTCCAAATCTTATTAAGACAACACAGAACTTGCTACAATGTAGTTTTAAAAGTCATTCTAATGGACAAAATTCAAGAATCAACAACTCAATGAATCCTGCAAATCACTAGGGATTACTCAACAATTCTCTATTGTTCATACTACTCAACAGAGGGTGGGTTGTAGAAAGACGAAACCGGAAGCTCGTAGAAGCCGCCCGAACTGATACAATCAGCACTACCTCATTTTCTTTGGGCGGAAGCAATGAACACTGCTGCTACACTCAGAATCGAACAACCATCCACCTAAGATTTGGAAATACGCCTTATGAATTAATGAACGAAAGATTAATGAACATTGCCCACCTGAGGATTTTTGGGTGCAAATGCTTCGTAGCCAATGACCGAGAAGACACATCTAAGCTAGACCAAAAGGCTACTGAAGGAATTTTTGTGGGCTACTCTGCGGCAATCTAAGGTGTACAGGGTATATCTCCATGAGAGTAGAATAATCATCGAAAGTGTCAATGTGACTTTCGATGAGCATCTAAAAATTACTCCTAGGCAAAGCAGTTGATGACTGGAGCCTACACCAGACGCTTCTGCACAAGTCCGTATGGAACTAGGAAAAGCCTCAGACAAAGCTTCTGGACACGATCGTTCACAACCGGGATCAGACAAAGGGAAGTTGGGCAAAGACCAACAACATGCAGCTGAAGATATAAGAAACTGCAGACCAACATGTCTCAGCCAACAAACTCAAAAGGAATGGATCTGGACCAACTCTTCGAGAATCTATTTCTCCATCAACAGAAGTAAGACAACTGTTGATCCCTTTCCTGAACCCATTCCTAGTCCGTACCTACAGTGACTGAAGCACAGATAGAGAACTCACAAGCTTCTGCAAGCCATAATGCTGCTCCTGAGAACGAGTACCCGCTCGTCAAGAAAACATAAATGGATGAATCTACACTACCTCACGAAAAGAAATGGACTTGTAGTCATCCTACATGTCAAATTATAGGAGACCCCACTGCAGGAGTACAGACCAGGGGTTCGAAATCAAATGAGTGCAACTTTACTTGTTTCTTGAGCCAAATTGAACCCACCAGAGTTCTTGACGCTCTACGAGACCCGGACTGGATAATAGCTATGCAAGAAGAAATAAATCGGCTTGAGCGTCTCAAGGTCTAGAACTTGGTTCCCAATCCGAAAGGGAAGACTGTGATCGGAACAAAATGGGTTTACACAAAAACAAGAAAGACGAAAATGGTGTTGTAATTCGTAACAAGGCCAGACTTGCAGCTAAGGGGTACAATCAGCACGAAGGCATCGACTATGACGAGACTTTTGCCCTGTAGCCAGAATCAAAGCTATCAGTTGTTTCTAGCATACGTAGCACACAAAGACTTTAATGTCTATCAAATGGACGTAAAAATTTCCTTCCTAAATGGGATTTTGAAGAAAGAAGTGTATGTCTCGCAGACAGACGGATCCGTAAGTGAAGAACATCCGGACTTCGTATATAATCTCGACAAGGCACTATACGGACTCAAGCAAGCTCCACGGGCCCAGTACGAGGTTTTATCTGGCTTCCCTATCAACTCAGGCTTCACAAAAGGGAAAACCGACACCACACTGTTCGTCAAGAAAAATGGTTCCGATATAATGGTCGTACAGATCTACGTGGATTACATCATATTCGGCTCGACCAACCCAGATCTCTGTGTCGAATTCAGTAACTTGATGAAAGCATAGCTCGGAATGAGCATTATGGGAGAAATGTCTTTCTTCCTTGGACTGCAAATTAAGCAACTTCAAGATGGGATCTTCATTAATCTGTCCAAGTACATCCATGATCGTCTCAGAAAGAACGGCATCGATAAGAGCAAATCTTCCATCACCCCTATGTCAACCACATGCAAACTTGACGCTGATCACTTGGGTGACCTGAAGATGTTACCCACTACAGAGGACTTATTGGGTCCCGGCTCCAGCCAGCCGACCAGATATTTTATAATCCACATGCCTATGTGCAAGATTCCAAGCTAGACCAAGGAGTCGCATCTAAACGCTGTCAAGAGGATTTTGAAGTATCTGAAAGGCACACCGGATCTCGGACTGGTATCCTAAGCACTTAGGTATGAAACTAATTGGGTACTCTAATGCAGATTTTGCAGGCTCCAGGTTGGACAAAACAAGCACATCATGCAACATCCAATTCCTTGGAGATAAACTCGTATGTTGGGCTTCTACGAAACAAAATTGTCTGTCCTTCTACGGGAGAAGCAGAATATGTTGCTGCCGCAAGTTGTTGCTCACAAATTTTGTGCATAAGAACCCAGCTGCGAGGTTACGAGTTTGAATTTAATAAAATTCCTATTTATTGCGATTCCAAAAGTGTCATAGAAATTACATGCAATCCTGTTCACCATTCACGCACTAAGCACATAGACCTAAGATATTATTTCATAAAGGACCAAGTAGAAAGAGGCATAATTGAATTGTACTTCATCAATACAGAGATTCAACTAGACGACTTATTTACAAAAGCGTTGGATGAGAAAAGATTCCAATTCTTAGTTGCTAAGTTGGGCATGTTGAATCTCAACCTCTAATTCACTTACGCTTCCCTACAGTTTATTAATTGTCTATGTGTTCTGCATTTAAAATTTTCGATTTTGTGCGTGTCTGTTAGTTTGTTAATTTTTTGTTCTATGTTTTAGCGTATTTGTTTCTGAATAGAACGTTTTCTATTTCAAATAAGTCAATGTAGAGCCAATCTGATGGCACTACATCGAGGGGGAGAAATGTTATATTCATGCATCGAGGGGGAGTAAATCATTTATTATCAAAATTTTAAGATTCTCGATAGACTTTTTATTTAGAGGGGGTTTAATTCCAAAAATGCAAATATTAAGGGGGAGTAGTTGACTAATTTATATTTATCCGTGTTCCTTTCCAAATGCGAAACACTTTCACAACGTGAAGTGAAAACGACTATCAAAATACAAAAAACACTCTCAAAAGCTAATAAGCCTTGTGATGACCCAATACAATAGCTAGTAAAGCAGTGAATAAGCACAAAAGAAGCGAAAGCTCGAGCGTCAGCCTATCCAAATTGCATTTAAAATTACGTCTTAACTCCGCATGTTCTTCCATCTCATTATCATGATCTTGCTGCTGCAACCAGTTCATCAGTTCTTAGCGAGAATGCTGAAAATGAGATCATACAAGATGAGTAAGTTTTAGATTAATGGTTTTGTGGTGTTGTTCGAGTCACTATTTATAGGCATGAATTCAACAACAACATTTTTGTTCCGACAAACATAATCAATGTTACAGACGAATTTTTTACTTGAGGTTTCAGCGCCGCGAAAGAAAGAGATGCTTTCTTCGTCGATTATCGGATTTTGCCTAGCAAATTGATTTTGAAAAACTCGTCGATTAGGTATTTATGTTATTGTTTGATCGAGTCAAATTGATGTTATGAGGCTAATAATTGAGTTCCGTGTTATTGATTAGTAGAAAACTTCGCATATGTTTGTATCTAATTTTATGTTTAAAAAGTAAGTCTTTCTTACAAGAAAATTTCCGCAATATTGAGGGGGAGTATTTGTTTTTGAAAGCCAAGCAGTGTAAATTTATTTTAGCAAAGTACTCCAACCCAATTTCTTAGACGGATTTAAAATTTCAGTTTTTCTCTTTCACGAACCCATAGTTATCTCTTGCGATCTCTAAGTTCGCGAATTGAACTGAAATTCCTTTGCAAAAATTGACTCGTCAATTCATACTTTAGTTTGCGAATCCACATTTCAACTTTCAAAGTCTTTGATTTGCGAGCTCTAACTTCCCGAACTCACTTTTAACTCAAATTCGTGAATCCTCAAATTGGACTCGTCAAATTATCAACGTTCACTTTGCGAACCAAAACTTCAAATCTTCAAAACATCTAGTTCGCGAACTCAATTTCACGAAGTCGCTTTTAAATCAATATGCGAATCCGAGTGGGCCTAGTTTATAATAAAAACTTCACGGCCCAAATCTGGAAGTCTAAACTTGTCCAGGCCCGCGAACTAAGCAAGTATAACTTCTTCAGATTCGCGAAAGAACACACTTCACGCATTCGAAATCTTTAAAATTCCTAATTCGCAAAACAACTCTTCACCTTCAAAAATTTCATCCGTCGATTAGTTTTTCTGTTTCTCTCCAATCAACCCCACACTCATGAACTTATCTGTGGTAAGGAACACCTCATTTAACCGTACTTATAGGTTTCCGATTTGCAGGTGTATCTGCGGAAGAACAGGGTTTTAGAGTTAAATTTCTGGAATAGTTGGTCAAATTTTTCAATAGGGAGTTCGATTTTGAAGGTTTTTCTTGGAAATGGGTCATTTTCCTTCAAAATGGACTTTAAAATCTGCGATTTCCATTGAAAGCATTCGTATTAGGGTTCGAGAAGTTTTTTAAGAAAAAGCACTTTTTGATATATCAAACCCTGTTCACGGGTCCAAAAATTGTTTTCACGAATCCAGTCTAATTTTGACGTAGTCAATTCGCGAACCAATTTTGTTTTGGCTTCTTCAAAAAGTTCGCCAAAATTCTTAAACTTTTAAACATTATGATTTTGTGAGTTTCACTGATTGACTTCGCAGTTCGCGAATTCGAATTCTCGAATCTCAGCGTTCACGAATTGCAATTCGCGAACTAATTTTTCACGTTGACATATTTGACCTGCTCAATTCGCAAACCTCCGCTTTCTTAGACCCGTGGTCTAGACTTAGTAAAATTTCTGAATATCTTTTCAAACCCAGCTTCGCGAATCTCAATTCACAAAATGCAATTTGAAAACCATTAACATTACACTTTTACCTGTTAAGTCAGTTGATTCGCGAACTTCTGTTTACACAAACCCGCGATCCACACTTAGGAAAGTTTCTGAAATCCCTTCAAACGCAATTGGGCTGAACAGTTTTGGGCCGAGATTGTTTTTAAACGAACTCTAATTAAGCCCACACTATTTACAACACAAAGTTTTCATTTGTTATGTTATATCCTAATATCGTTTACTTTCATATTGAAGTTTCGGCATACGTTCCCGGTGTCCAACAAAAAAAAGAGGGCATAATAAAAAAAATGAGAGAAAAGAAAAAAAAGGAAAGAAGGAAAGCCCAAATTAAAAAAAAAAATTGACGACACCTACGATGAATACCCGACCTCAAAATGGATCGCAACCAAAGACAATAACTTCCAACTCGACCTGCACACCTTCAAGTGCCAGGTCGAGATCATCCTGTCCATTTTAAGGAACCATCATGGTACGCTTTCTCAGGTTCGGTCCAAGTCCCTACAGTCTACCTACAACAATTCTGGGGGACAATGAAGACCAAAGTTGCTCCCGACAACAGCATCTACTACGAGGCCCAAATTGCGAGCAAGACAGTCGGCATCACCAGGGAACTCATTCGACACGTCCTTCAGCTACCACGCCAACCCCAATATCAACATGAGGCATCCGAGGGTGAACTGATCGTGGACATGAAGAAGCTGGGATACTACACACCTATCAAATTCATCTCCCAAATCCAGCAGTTGATGATTCCACATCCCCGGCTAACTATCTTCGCACTCGTCAACAAGTGCTTCTTACCAAAGCACTCAGACCACGACCGATGCAACATAACAATCATGCGCATCTTCCATGTGATCGCCTTCGGAAAAAATTATGACTACGCCAAACTAGTCATATTGGACCTGGACGATCAAGTAATGCAGCGGACGAAGTCGAAGAAGACACAGAACGTGCCCTATCCCCAGTGGTTCTAACTGATGATCCATCACTTTATGTCTACAACACTGGGCATACCAGCACGGCGAGAAGAGAAAAACCACACCCCACCCAAACTAAGATATCTTCAGAAAGGGAATAAAGAAGAAAAGTACTTGAGACGAGCCATGACACTTCCACGCGCGTTGTTAGCACTAGTCAGCCCGGACGATGTCGAATCATACTGCTAGGGCTACATTTAAACCCATGACTCGGGAAAACCAACTCGAGTCTAACCCAGGGGTTAGCGAGAGAGAGAGAGAGAGAGAGAGAGAGAGAGAGAGAGAGAACAAGACCCACCGACAGCCCCACAACAAGACCAACTGTTCCCTCAACAAGCCATCCCTGAACAAATAAGATCATCCACAGGCAACGAAGCGGATGAGGAAGATCACGAGACGGTGATACCATGCGGGCAACGAGAACAAGTCGAGCGGATTGCACAACAGCAAATAGTCATCTCCGAGGTAACAATGACCGAGCTCCATAGTCAAAAATAGCCGGGTCAAACCATAGGTTAGAAACGTCGAACCTGACCCAACGGCGCAAGAACCGACAAATCCCGACCATTCAATTCTCTCCCAACAGACAAGTGTCTGACTGAAGAACCCCCCCCCCCCCCAAATCACACAAACCGAGTCTCAGTCTGTCGTACATGCCACAACGTCCATAGAAACGCCCATGATTGAGGCCCTTCAAAGATTGGACGAAAGCCTCACGGATGATGTGACCTCAGCAGCTCACCATCCGAGAGTCACCGTACAAGACCTAGTCCTGGATACGAGCTAACGGGAGCGGTCCCGGTGAAAGCTCCACACAAGCCCGTCTATGTGACATGGGCGAAATGACCCGAGCACCATCTCCTCCAGATGTGTCGCAAGGAGAGGTTGGAAGACCCACGGAAACTATAGTCCACCGGACATCGACTGACGAGGGCCGCCCAGACTCAGTAAGGGTGATAACGGATGCCCCTAGCAACACCAGAACTACTCCAAGACAAAGGAAAGGCACCCATGATTGAACAGTCGTCGTTACAACCTCATACACTTTCATTACCACAAAGAACAACCAACCGCACTAACCTATATACCATGCCATTACTTGAGCTCTCCGAAATCTTGATATCGCGTCTAGTTAATCTCGAACAGCGAACTCCAGAAAAAGAAGACCTCTACCGAAGGCCGTTCGAGGGTCGTGAAATGCCTCAACGGACTACCTGCCGCCAAGATGGCGCCAGTCAGAAACATCGTCATGACGATACTGACGACCAGGATCGTCCTGAGAGGGAGAACAAGAGGCAGTCGCAGACGAGGATGTGGAGTGCAGATTTATGAAGATGGTTCCTCCCGATCATCCAATCCACCACCACCATCAAGATCCTCCAGAGTCAGATGAGCTATGTTAGGGCCGAACCAGACAACTTCCTTGGTAAAGTCGAGTCTGGCCCCGCGGAGACCTCCACCCAAACAGTCCAAACAACCACAACCCCTCGTCCCAACGATCCTCAGGTCTACACTAATAAATACATCCTAGAAGAGGAGCGGCTGACGAGAACAGAGATGGAAGAAGAGTCCCACTCAAGGATTGAAAGCATCAGAAGCTTCTTAAAAGTGGCAGCGTCAAATTTTGCTTCATCGAGCGAGAGGAAGAGGAGCAAGGACAAGACCTTGAAGCAGACCTCCCAGAGCTTCCAGATCTCCTTCAATATCGAGTGCTCGAGCCACCGACACCGGGTTACACGTGAGACTCCTTGGGACAACGACAAGATCAAGACATCTTACCTTGAAGACTGTTATCCTAGGATCTGGTGGAAGGCGTAAGAAATAAAGCGAGTCAATGGACTAAAACTTCGAGGTCTTGAGCATTCAAAAGGGACACCCAAGGGTCTTCGTCATCAGACCATGCTCTGGAAATCGTTGAATAGAGGAATGACTAAAGAGCACTACAGAAGATCTCTCAAAGCTCAAAAGTCTATCTGTGACATCCAACGCATAGAGTGTGGGATTGGAAGATATGTAGGCCCTGTGTGTTGTGATTGAGAGGTACGATCAGCCGTCGAAAGATATACAGAAGTCGATCACCCCTACTTTCCATTGGGCGAATTAAACAAGCTTTTCGACTTATATTGCAAATCCTCAACACTCATGCAAGAAGACAAGGATTCAGGCGATCAAGGAATGCATGCTGAGGAAAATCCAGTTCTACGCTACTCATGACTTAGGCTCTGGAGAGCAATATGAGGAAATTCAACCTGACACGGCCTCAAAATAGGTACAATGAGATAGCTAATCACGACGAGAATTTCATCTTCTTATAACCTGAGTTTGCAATCACTTACCTTCAACAAGAGGACAATCAGATGTTTTAAGTATCAGAAACTGTCAAGTTCTCTGATGAAACGATGAAGATAATCTTAAACCGCCTGAAGTCAAGACTGGAGACACCTTCTGACGATCTAATACTTAAGGCACAGAACTCGAAGAACGACCTATTCTGAATCAAATTATCGGAGCAATACGAGAACGAATCATCCTCAGAAATGACATCAGATATTTCGAGATTGCTCCAAGATTCAAGAAGTCGTACTTAGGCCAAAAGGAACCTTCACCTCGTCACACGAAGAAGAAGAAAAAGAAAAGAGACTTAGAGGATAGGCTTGTTGTAATTTGGACACTTAGGGGGAGAACGTTAACAATATTGTTAGATGTGTCCTAAATATTTATTATAAGTCTTTCTGTTTGATTATGTGTATTTAATATGTTGTTTTGTGTTTAGTTGGGTTGTGAGTTGTAATGGGCTTGTTAGGGCCCAATGGGCTTAATACATTTCCAAGTTATTAGACCCTAAACCCTAACGTTTGTTAAGCCTAAGTTTCCATTTATCAACTTCATGTATTCAACGTTTCAAAGCCTTCAAGCACTATTCATATCTATCGAAGGTTTTAATCTGTTGAAGTAATAAGGTGCCTTTTTTTCGCATTTGGAAAGGTTCACGGATACAAATTTAAAATCAGTCAAGTACTCCCCCTCAATATTGGCATTTTTGGAATTGAACTCCCCTAAATAAAAAGCTATCGAGAATTCAAAAATTTTTGATAATAAATTATTTACTCCCCCTCGATGCATGAATATAGCATTTCTCCCCCTCAATGTAGTGCCATCAGCACTGGCTCTACATCAACTTATTTGAAACGGCAAAAAAATTATTTCTAAACTAAACTAAAATAGATTTCATGTAGATTTAATGTCAAAATTTAGCGTCCACAAAGACGCAGATACTACCAAAACCAACAACATTTACGGTGGATTTCATCGAAGCAATTGCTACATATAGAGCCTTGCTCCTGGGAAAGGAAAGAAACTTGTAGTGTGCCTTCGGCGAAGGGAACTGTCAAAGGAAAATAATCCACAAGCTGGGAAAAGAAGGGAACTGACTCGTCTACAATGGGAGCCATACTTGAAGAGCGCGTCCCTATGCAGTTCGTTCACTTCTATTACGTTCTCTTTTGTGAAGTAGACCATTTTCTGTTGAAGTGCTCCAATCATTTTTGTTGAAGATATCGTTCCTCTAATCAAGGGATGATTTCCTCTAATCAAGGGATGATTTGGATAAAGATAAAAGATATGATTTCTATAATCAAGGAGTTAATATCGTAGAGAATATTTACTTAATATATTATCTTTAGAAGCTCTATAAATACCTACCATATTTGTATCTCTGCAATTCAGAATATAAAAAGATTACTTCTTTTTCATACTTTTTTTCTTACATGGTATCAGAGCCTCGGCTCTATAACCTTTCTTGCTCATGAATTATCGAGCAGCGATGACTGGATCTTTGAATTCATCATCATCCTCAGAGCTTAATCAACCCGTTCAATCTACAGACCCTTCCACTTTAAATATTCCATCTCTCCAAATAACTGTTCACAGATTAAATGGCTCGAATTATCTTGAATGGGCTCAATCGGTGAAGTTAGCTATCGATGGCGGAGGCAAACTAGGCCATCTTACAGGTGACACAAAGCAACCAGAAGCTACACATCCTGGGTTGAAGAAATGGCGTTCGGAGAATTCTCTAATTATCGCTTGGTTGATCAACTCTATGGAACCAGTGATTGGAAAACCCCATTTATTTTTGCCCACGGCCAAAGATGTGTGGGACGCTGTTCGAGATATGTACTCCGACGTTGAGAATTCATCTCAGATTTTCGAGCTCAAAACGAAGCTGTAGAATTCAAAACAGGGAGATCGAGATGTTACCACCTACTTTAATTATATGGTAACTTTATGGCAGGAATTAGATCTTTGTTATGAAGATACATGGGACTGCCCCGCAGACAGTGTTCGATATAAGAAAAGAGAAGAAAATGACAGAGTTTATATCTTTCTTGCCGGGCTCAATCAAGACCTTGATGAAGTGCGAGGTCGTATCCTGGGAAAGAACCCCTTCCCACTATTCGTGAGGTATTTGGCGAGGTTCGACGAGAAGAATCAAGGCGGAACGTAAGGTTAAAGAAATCTGAATACAAGGTTGATTCTACGGCAGATACTTCCGCATTAGTCTCTAAAGGGATAGATCTAAAGGGATAGATCGAGATGGAAATAGGAAGAAGCCCTGGTGTGAACATTGCAAGAAGCCATGGCATACAAAGGATACTTGCTGGAAATTACATGGGAAACCAGAAAATTTTAAGAAGAAGAATGGAGGGGACAGTAGGGCGTTGCAGACCGTGAATGAGGATTCTCTAACGCAACCAATCAACTCTGAGATTCCAGCCTTCACAAAGGAACAACTGAGCCAACTGTACAATCTTTTTAAATCTTCAAAGTTCACAGTCACCGAGCCGACATCCTTCACTTCATCCAGTTCATTTGGTAAAAATGGTAAACGTTTTGTTGCTGATCTTTCACATAAATCACCAAGTTCATGTAGCCATCTGGTTACATGGATTCTTGATTCCGGGGCCAATAATCATATGACCAACTCTTCAAAGTTATTTTCATTCTATAGCCCATGTGCAGGCAATAAAAAGGTCAGAATCGCTGACGGGTCATTATCAATAATTGCTGGCACAGGATCTATTGTTGTCTCTCCTACTTTAACACTCCATAAAGTCCTTCATGTTCCAAATTTATCGTGCAATTTGATCTCAATAAACAAGCTAACAACTGACCTCAAATGCCGTGTAAATTTTTTCCCTTCATTCTGTGAGTTTCAGGATCTGACCACAGGGAAGATGATTGGATGTGCTAGAGAAAATGGGGGACTTTACTTACTTGATGGAAGCTCGAACAAGACAACGCAAGTTCAGAAGACGTGCTACGGGTCTGTTTCTCTCGGTATCGATAAACAATTATGTTATGGCATTTTAGATTAGGACATCCTAGTTTTTATTATTTAAAACATTTGAAACCTGATCTATTTAAGAATAAAGATCCATCTGTTTTTCAATGTGAAATTTGCGAGTTGGCTAAACTTCGTCGTTCTACGTTTTCCATACAACCTTATCAACCCTCAAAACCATTTTCTTTAATACATACTGATGTGTGGGGCCCTTCTAGAGTTTTAACTCAATCTGGAAAAAAATGGTTTGTCACATTTATTGACGATCATACGAGAGTTTGTTGGGTGTATCTATTGAAAGATAAGTCAGAGGTCGAACATGTTTTGAAAAATTTTTACGTCATGGTTGAAACACAGTTTCAAGAAAAAATTAAAATTGTTCGAAGTGATAATGGAAAGGAATATTTTAACAAAAGTTTGGGAATTTTTTTTTGTGGAGAAAGGTATTGTACATCAAAGCTCTTGTAGCAATACCCCACAACAAAATGGAATCGCCGAACGAAAAAATAAGCATCTTTTAGAGGTGGCAAGATCTTTAATTTTTTCACGAAATGTTTCAAAATATCTATGGGGTGAAGCAGTTTTAACTGCCACATTTCTTATAAATAGAATGCCTTCAAGAATTTTGAAATTTCAAACACCTATGAATGTTTTTAAAACCTTTTATCCTTCATCTAGATTGACAAACGAAATTTCATTGAAGGTTTTTGGGTGTGTGGCTTTTGTTTATAACCATGAAAGTGGTCGAGGTAAGCTCGATCCTCGGGCTCGAAAATGTATTTTTGTCGGATATGCTCCCACACAAAAAGGGTATAAATGTTTTGACCCAATTTCCAAAAAAATGTTTAGAACTATGGATACTGTGTTTTTTGAAGATAAACCTTTTTTTGAGAATAGTATTCAACACGATGATGATATTTTTAAAATTCAGAATCCTAATCAAAATTTCATTGACAAGAGCAGCAATATTACTGATGTTTTGGACCATTTTCCTCAGATGGATTCTTTTCAAGATAATATAGAAAAAACAGATTTTTCAGAATCTCAAGTTGAGAATAATATACAATCTGATCATTTGCATTTAGAAGAAAACTTTGTCACTGAGAATGACAGAAACGTAGCCGAAAAGCCCTTTCAAATATATGTGAGAAGAAACCATCAGGATAAAGAAAAAGTTCCCAAGGCTCAGCACAACCATGAATCTGAACCACGGTTGGAACCTGGTATTTCTTCTAACTCACATCTTGATCAGTTAGACCAGCCTATAGCATACCGAAAAGGAGTTCGATCTTGTACCACCAAACATCCTATGTCCAATTATGTCTCTTACAAAATGCTTTCTCCTAGTTCTTCATACTTCACTTCTCGCTTTCGTCTGTGGAAATACCAAAAAGTGTACAGGAAGCTTTACGAGTTCCAGAGTGGAGAAATGCCATCGAAGAGGAGATGGGTGCTCTTGAGAAAAATCAAACATGGAAAGTAACAAGTCTACCAGAAGGTAACAAAACAGTAGGATGCAAGTGGGTCTTTACCATCAAGTATGATTCTAATGGGTCTCTAGAACGTTACAAAGCTCGGTTAGTGGCGAAAGGATTCACTCAAACCTACGGCATCGATTATCTTGAAACTTTTGCTCCAGTGGCAAAATTAAATACAATCAGGGTACTTCTCTCAATGGCCGTCAACCTCAATTGGCCACTGCAACAACTTGATGTGAAGAATGCATTCCTAAACGGAGATCTAGAAGAAGAGGTGTACATGGATTGTCCCCCAGGTTTTGAGGAAAAATTCAAATCAGGCGTGTGCAAGCTAAAAAAATCATTGTATGGCCTAAAGCAATCTCCTAGGGCTTGGTTCAAGAAATTTACTAGGGCTGTAAAAGATCAAGATTACAAGCAAGCTCAAAGTGATCACACCATGTTTATTAAGCACTCCAAAGACGGGAAGATATCCGTACTTATTGTATACGTGGATGACATCATTCTTACTGGAGATGACTTGCTGGAGATGGAGCGATTAAAGAAAAGCCTTGCAACCAACTTTGAAATCAAAGATTTAGGAAAACTACGGTATTTCCTCGGCATGGAGGTTACTCGATCGAAGAAAGGATTAGCTGTATCACAACAGAAGTATGTATTGGATCTTCTGAAAGAAACCGGAATGATTGGATGTCGACCTGCAGACACCCCCATGGATTCGAGTCATAAGCTAGCCAATGTGAAAGGAGGCAAACCTGTGGATACTAGTCGATACCAGAAGCTAGTTGGTGAGCTAATCTACTTGGCTCATACTCGCCTTGACATAGCTTTTTCAGTAAGTGTTGTGAGCCAGTTCATGCACTCCCCATATGAGCAACACCTTGATGCTGTATATCGAATATTGAGGTACTTAAAGGGTCGTCCTGGACAAGGATTATTCTTCAAAAAGGGAGATCAAAAGACCATTGAAGTTTACACAGATGCTGATTGGGCAGGATCTATGTCAGATAGACGATCAACTTCAGGTTATTGTACCTTTGTATGGGGAAATTTAGTTACTTGGAGAAGTAAGAAACAAAGTGTTGTGGCTCGAAGTAGCGCGGAGGCAGAATTTAGAGCTATGGCTCTTGGTTTATGCGAGATATTATGGCTGAAGAGAGTTTTAGATGAGCTGAAAGCGCCTATTGAGATTCCGATGAAGCTGTACTGTGATAACAAAGCAGCCATCAGCATAGCTCATAATCCTGTTCAGCATGATCGAACAAAACATATTGAGATTGACCGACATTTCATTAAGGAGAAACTTGAAAGTGGAGCTATCTGCATGCCTTTTGTTCCATCATCTCAACAGATAGCTGACATTCTCACCAACGGATTATCCAAATCAACCTTCGAATTTCTTACAAGCAAGTTGGGCATGACGGACATTTACGCACCAACTTGAGGGGGGTGTTGAAGATATCGTTCCTCTAATCAAGGGATGATTTCCTCTAATCAAGGGATGATTTGGATAAAGATAAAAGATATGATTTCTATAATCAAGGAGTTAATATCGTAGAGAATATTTACTTAATATATTATCTTTAGAAGCTCTATAAATACCTACCATATTTGTATCTCTGCAATTCAGAATAATAAAAAGATTACTTCTTTTTCATACTTCTTTTCCTACAATTTTGCAACTTTTCTCAATGGCAATAATGTTTTTCCAAGAGACATGCGAAGCAAGACGATAGTCAACGATGTCCTGGAAGTGAACGGCTTAGGTTCTGGGCAATAAGTAAATTTGCATTATTCGATCATTAGAGCTATAAATACCCTTGACTTTATATACTTTATGCTACTTCTCATGTTTTATATGTATGACGGCAAAAAGGCGATTCCGCCCAACTCCAGAAAGACCACGGCCTTGAGTACGTAAGCAAGAGGCCGTATAAGGTGGCCATGGAAGCCCTTGCACGTGGCCGTGGGCAGCTTCGCAAGGCAAAAAGTTTAAGTTCCGTAGGTCCCACGATCGTGGGCCCCCTTGCAAGAGGCCGTGGGTAAAACATATCTTCTATTATTGGCACCATTTCTCTTTATTTTTTGGCCAAATTGTTTGAGGTAATAGGGGGATTTGATATCTTTCGCTAGTAAATAGGGACTAATGAATACTTAAAAGGAGACTTTTGACAGCCAAGAAGAATAGCTAAACCAAAGAAGACAATTTGGAAGGTCTCAGAGGTGTTTATCCATCGTTCACACGGCCGGGGCGATGCGTGATGACTCGAGCATCATGAGAAATGAATTAACTTTTATTCAATGTGTTGACCTTTTTGGTCCATACATGTTAGAGAGTTTTGATGAACGATGTAATTGTAATGACATTAGGTCTATAAATTAAGCAATTCGAATTGTGATCAATATATTGTCTAAGAATATGAAAATATTCGACCATGCGTTGATTATGAGCTATAAATCTGTTTGAATATTTGATTCGCATATGATTCTGTGATTTGTTGATGTGACTATGTGATCGCATGTTATAGACAGCCCATGTGATAGGATATATCGTTCTGTGCCATGTATGGAAATTACGCATGAGATATCATGTTGATCTATACATGGAAAATATGTTGTTCATATATGAAAAGTGATATATCCGTCGATATTTGATCATTCCTGGACGAAAATCACATATACGATTTGTGAATGTCTTCCACTGCGTTTAATGTGCAATATTAAATTAATATCTTTCCTTATGCTGATTGGAATAATATATTTAGGAAAGATTGGATTTGATTGACTTTGTGGATAATATATTTAGGAAAGATTGGATTTGAATCCCCGCTCAATTCTCCTTCCAAATCACCGGAACAAGCCTCAGCCTCATCGCCCTCTGCTCGCAAAACCCGTTCCAAAGCGAAAACTATTGAAAAGACCTCTACTCCGGCCAAACCTGTCAAGAAGAAAAAGACCACGAGATCCAGTCACACTTCTCGTTCCCCTGCTAAATCCCCTGAGCCTGAAAAGTCTGCCTTGAGCCAAGAGATTACTGAAGAAGTTCCTGAAGAAACCCATAAATCGCCATCTCCAAGCCCAACTCCTAAAGAAACCCAGAAATCTCTTTCGCCACTTGAAAAAGCCTCTCCGTCTCCACAGCCGATCCCAAAATCTTCTGACATCCCGACTATTGATCTGTCAAAACCTAATGAGATCCCAGTTGAAATCCTTTTTCTGGAAGAAAGTAACCGCACCACCTACAAAAGATTCAGCAAAAGAGATATCGCTCGCGGTCGCGGAGTTGCCTTCGATCAGTTACCTCCTGGAAACGTTATCACATGGCTCAAGGATTTTGGATGGGAGCAGTTCCTCAGTACAACACGCCCTACTATCCTGAAGTCGTCAAACTGTTCTATGCCAACTTCGACTACAAAGAGTTCGAAGGGCATATCACCATCCGCTCCTATGTTCTTGGCCACAAAATCGAGTGGACCACTGAGAAAATGAACGCCATGCTGGGGGTTGCTGATGAGGCCCTATGTCATTACGACATGAGCGACTGGTGTCATGCTTATGAGTTTGACCTCCGTGATGTTTTCGTACACTCTGGAATACCCGCACAAAACCCCGATTTTCTGACGGAGAAGCCCTGAACCAGCTCCCTGTCGATTTCTTCTTCCTGCACAAACTGCTCAACGTGACCTTCTGGAGTGCAAAAATAGGCAGTGGCGGCCACTCGACGACCATGAACTTCATGAGCACCTTCGCGGTCTACATGATATCCCAGAACCGCAGATTTAACCTAGGATATATCGTCATGAAGCACATGATTCAGGCCACCGAGAGCAAGGACAAGGCGCTGCCCTATGGAATGCTGCTCACTCACCTGTTCAAGTGTGAGGGCATTATCCTGCCACCGGCTTGGGAAGATAAGGTTGTCCATGTTGTGGACCTTGTGACCCTAAAGCGCATGGAAATTCATCACTCCAAGAGCCAAGGTTGGTTCAAGGCAAAGGAGAACTGGTCAGTCGATAGTGCCCAGAAACGGTCTGCTGCGAAGGGAAAAGCAAAGGTCAAAAGCGACGAGGACGAGCTCAGCGTAGGGAAGGCAGGAATCTCCTTGTTGCGCCGCGACATCTCCGATATCAAGGCTGATAATCAGAAGCGCTTCCGCAAGCTCAAAGAACAATATACCGACCTGCCGCTGAAACTGTCCAAGCTCTCCAAACTGGTCAAGAAGTCCCTTCCTACCCCCGGTTCTGAAACATCTTCAAGCCAGTAGGCTGCCCCTCATATTCCATTCTGCTCTTAGTTGCTATTAGGATATTCCGCTCTGCTAGTATCGTTTTAGTTCTTAAGTGTCCCTCCCTCCTTTTTGATAATGAAGGGGGAGTAGTCGTAGGTAAGTGTTAGGCGTTAAGCGTCTACGTGTTTTGGTTTTTAGCTGGTAGTTGGTGTTTAGGGAAGTTCGTTGAACCCTAATATATATACTATTTGCTTTTATGATATATCTCTGATGCTTCTATGCGTTCTTAATATTTTGCTCTGATCTCTGGATATATCTGTGCTGATCTTATACTGCGTTATCTAATTTTATGCTCTGATACAGTGATACTCAGATACTTAACTGTGCAAATTGACTTGTGTGATATTTCTTGAAAAATGCTAAGTGCCTGCTGCAATGATTATCTGATTGCTTGAATCATGCTTGGAAAATGCGCACTTAGGCAGGGGGAGCACACTCACGGGTAAACGTCAAAATTTTTGCACTCGCGATATAACATTGTAAATGACATGATATATCCGCACTTAGACAGGGGGAGAAAATTCACTCAAGATATATCGTTGCATGTCATATAGAAAACTGCACTTAGGCAGGGGGAGCAAATATGTGTCACGTGTGATTAGGAAATATCGTATGCTCTACTTTGTGAGTATGGGACACTTAGACATATGCACTAGGACTTGCATGATCGAATATGCTTACATGCTTTCGTGCTGCATCAATTACATGTCATCATCAAAAAGGGGGAGAATGTTGACCTTTTTGGTCCATACATGTTAGAGAGTTTTGATGAACGATTATTTGTAATGACATTAGGTCTATAAATTAAGCAATTCGATTTGTGATCAATATAATGTATAAGAACATGAAAATATTCGACCATGCGTTGATTATAAGCTATAAATCGTTAAAGTGTTTGAATATTGATTCGCATATGATTCTGTGATTTGCTGATGTGACTATGTGATCGCATGTTATATACAGCCCATGTGATAGGATATATCGTTCTGTGCTATATATGGAAATTACGCATGAGATATCCTGTTGATCTACATATGGAAAATATGCTGTTCATATATGGAAAGTGATATACCCGTTGACACTTGATCATTCCTGGACGAAAATCACATATACGATTTTGCATGTCTTCCACTGCGTTTAATGTGCAATATTAGATTAATGTCTTTCCTTATGCTGATTGGAATAATATATTTAGGAAAGATTGGATTTGATTGAATTTGTTGATAAGGTGCTATTTTATGGTATGTGCTATAAACGGGTGTGATCTCTGAAATAAGCAAAGTTCCGCCATGATTTGATAAATCGAATTAAGTGTGTTCTGATCAGATTTGCGTGCTAAACAAGGTAATTGTATTGATCTAATACTATGAGTTGTACATGAAAACGTGCTGGTATGATGCTGTCTTGTGTGCTATATTTGGAAAGTTGATTTGGATCGATTTACACTAGAAACAGATAGCAGAGAATCACTTATGGAAAGTCCTGATATGGTAAATATATGCGAAGTGATTGAATATGCATGAGAACGAATTTGAGTCCTTATATGGAATATATTCATGCTTAAATGAGCTCTTATATAGAAAATAATCATGCTTTAATGTGCTATGACCGTTGTGATGATTTATTAAAAAGCATGATTTTATATGGCATGTTGACTTCGAAACTTACATGGAAACTATGCTTGATTGTGTGATTATTATATGATATGATTTTCCATGTGAAGTGCTGATTGAAAAGGTTTATATACATGCTACACTTCATAATCTCGAGAACGAAGAATTTGTGAACCTACTACAACGAGAGTCTTAAGCAGAAAGATACAGAGATATTCCTGAGCCTTCCATTTACGATAGCTTTCTACCTTACTGAGCGTTAACTTGTGATTCCATCACTGAGCGAGTGATTCATCCGATATTCCATCATCCCCTCCATATATTTTGTCTTCGGACGTGTTGTCTTCGGACGTGAGCAATACCAAGGAGGCAAGGTCGACGTTTACGCACACGTGAAGGGAAGGACGAGTTCCGGGGGCCCTTTGGTAGCGAACTGTGTCTGTCGGGATCAAGGAGATTCCGAGGAACGAAACTCGACGTGCGGTAACCTAGTAGTGGCTAGTGTATGACTTGTTTCGGTTGTGTATTGGGCAACCAATTAGTTTTGTAACCAGCTACGGTGCATTATAGTGATTGGTTAAACTCTTGGGAAGCAAATCCCAAGGAGAGGAGTAAACCCCAGTTGGGGATATAACCTCTATAAAAATCCTGTCTCGCATTTACTTTACAGTTATTTCTGTATCGCTGTGAGACAGACCCGACACATAGACATGCCCAATTATAACCGTAACCGGCGGTTGAACCTTGTAACCGCCGGTTACGGAACCGCCGGTTACGGTTATAAACCGTAACCGGCAACAACCGTAACCGGCCACCGCGAACGGCCGGTTACGGGACGGTTGGTCGATTTGACCAACCGCAAACCGCCGGTTATCAACCGCCGGTTAGGCGGTTAACCGGCGGTTGACCAATTAAAAAAAAAAAATTCAAATTTCAAAATTTGAATTTGCCGCCTACGGTTTATTTTTAAAAAAAAAAAAATTTTAGCCGTGTAACCGGCGGTTTGTCGGTCAGCCGGCGGTTAACCGGCCAAACCGCCGGTTACAACGGCTAGAATTTTTTTTTATTAAATATATGTCTCTCTCTCACTCTCTCTCAGTTCTCTCTCACTCTCGTCTCTTATCTCTCTCTCTCGCACTCTCTCTCTCTGTCTGAATCTCTCTCTCTCTCTCTCGCTGTCTCACACCTCTCTCTCGCCTCTCTCTCTCACGTCTCGCCTCTCTCTCTCGCTCTCTCTCCCGCCGACCACCACCCGCCGCGCCGCCATCCGCCGACCACCTCCCGCCGCCGACCACCTCCCGCAGCCGCGACGCGCCGCCGCCGGCCACCTCCCGCAGCCGCGAGCCCCCACCACCGGCGACGCCACCGCACCACCTCACCACCACCGCCGCACCACCACCGCCCCACCACCGCCCCACCACCACAGCGCCGCCGCTGCAGCCACCGCCCCACCACCGCCGGCGTCCCGCACCACCACCGCCGCACCTCACCACCACCGCCGGAACACCGCGCCGCCGCTGCATCCACGCGCCGCCGCCGCCGTGCCGCACCACCGCCGCCGTGCCGCACCACCACCGCCGCACCTCACCACCACCGCCGCCGTGCCGCACCACCGCGCCGCCGCTGCAGCCACGCGCCGCCGCCGCCGCCGCCGTGCCGCACCACCACCGCCTCGGCCCTGACTCTTGGTATCCTCTTGTGGTCCTTTTTAGTTTTTTATCTAACCGTATTTTTCCCGTGTGTAGATTTTTTTTAGATGGATCGTGGTGGTGGCCGACGTGGTTCTCGTGAATCGAGGGCCAGCAAAGGGAAGCAAGTCGTTGGTAGTTCATCGCAAGATGACTACCAACAATATGACCCGAACGAGTTCTTGGATTTGGATATCGCCGACGTGCTCGGCGACGACTTAAACGAGGAGCAGGCCCAGTTCGAACCATCACCGGGAGCAAGCTCGCATGCCGCGCAGGGGCAACATACGGAGGCGGAGGAGGAAGCGCCTACGCAAACCGGCGACGGCGCCGCCCGACGGTTACAGTCGGACATCTTCGCGGTACACTACAGGAAGGTACCTACTAGTATAGTTAATCAATTTAAAGCTATTTGTAATTACTGTGGTAAGGAGTATAATTTTAGAAAGGGGGGCGGATATGGGTCAATGACTTCCCATCTCCGTTCGAAACACCCGACTAAGTTAGGGGTAGCACAAAACCAACAGCAAATGTTCGGCGGAACGGACTCGTCCGCGTCGGGACCGGCGGTCGGGAGCGGAAGCGCAACGTCGTTGTTTCATTACAACGAGGACGTTGCGCGACGGGAGCTTGCCAAGTTCGTAGCCGCGAAGCACCTTCCATTTCGATTTGCCGACGATCCGATCTACGAGCATTGGATCAAGACCGCGTACAACCCTCAGGCGAAGAAGATTTCGAGGAGCACCCTGACGCGGGATACTAGGAAGACAGTACTTGCGCTTAAGCGCGACTTAGTAGCTTTATTAGGTAGTTTAGGAACTTCCGTGTCGATTTGCTCCGATATATGGAGCGATCATTGGCAACGTTCATCTTACATGGGCGTGACATGCCATTGGGTCGATGATTCGTGGACGATACAAAAGCGCTTGATCGCATATAGGGAGTTCGATGAAGCGCACACGGCCCAAAACATTGCGATCAAGCTTAGGACGATCTTATCAGAGTATAGGATAGTCAACAAAGTATTTTCAGTATCGTTCGACAATGCGAGCGCAAACAACGCGAGCATTGAACGGTTGATCGAGTATTGTCAGCCGTCAGTCGGAGGGACGGTTTTTCCACGTGCGTTGTTTTTGCCACATACTTAACCTCTGTGTGCAAGACGCGCTAGCTAGTTTAAAGGACCAGGTGCAGCCGATACGCTACGCAATCTCCTACCTGATGCGACACCCGTCTTTGTGGAAGAAGTGGAAGCGTTTCTGCGCTAGAGAGGATGTAGCAGCCAAGAAGTTTAGTTTAGACGTACCCACCAGGTGGAATTCCACCTACAAGTTGCTGTACAGTTCTATGGAGTATCGACAGCATCTGTGCGACTTTTTCGCCGAAAACAGTGTTGTCGTACATTTTAGTTCCGGAGATGTGGGACCCGTGCAACAGTTTATGTGAGATACTTCAAGTATTTCACGACGCCACCGAGGCGATGTCGGGTTCATATTACCCGACTTCCATACTAGCGTTAGATCATTGCGTTAAAGTCGCAATTATACTCGACGGGCTAAGGTTTGATGCAGTAGTCGGCGAGGCCGTTGGGAACATGTCGACCAAGTGGCTCAAATATTTTTTTGAGTTACCGGATGTCTTCATTATAGCGAAGATATTGGATCCGAGATGGCGTTTAGAGGGTACGGGTAGACTACTAGAATGTTACTATACGAAGGTATCGTCGGGTAGGGTAGTCGATAGCATTTATTGGCAGAGCGTACTCGATCGAGCGCATAGCTCTTTAAAGGATCTCTTTAAAGAGTATAAGCCCGATTTCGGCCACGACTCGTCCCGATCGGGATCGGGGCGCGGTCAATCTAGCTCTACTAGTAGTCGATCTTCTTCACGATTAGCTGACTACTATGACATTCTCAACGCAAACAAGCGTCCAAGGTCCTCCCAAAACCCCTACATAGAACTCGATAACTTCATGTCGACGACTTTCGAGTTCGAGGACGAAGATGAGTTCAACGTCCTTAGATGGTGGTCGAGGGTGTCGCCAACGTATCCAACGTTGGCGAGGATCGCTCGGGAGATCCTTGCCGTCCCGGTATCGACCGTCGCGGTGGAGCATGCTTTTAGCATGGGCGGTTTGACCTTGAGCGAGAAGCGTTCGAACTTGAGTGTCGACAACCTCGAGTACCAATGTCTTCTCGACGATTGGACTCGAGCCGAGTATCGCACCCAAGACGAGCGTGCCAGCGACTCGCCTGACGACCTTTTGGAGGACACCACCGGCACGGAGACGAGCGGCAACGGCGGTGGCGACGGTGATGATTATTAGAGGCATTCGGCGAGGCGTGGACTCCACATCAACCAACAAGCCCGAAAAAAGATAAGTATCCAACTATTATATTTTATTTTTTCCGTACAAATATTTATTATGTCTTCATTTATTGCTAACTAATGAATTGTTATTTTCAGGTGCTAATTTATTTACACAAGCCTATTACGACGACGAAGCCCGAAAAAGATAAGTATCCAATCCAACAACTTATTTTTTTTGTACAAATATTTATATGCGTTTATATGGCACACTAATGAATTGTTATTTTCAGGTACTAATTAATTTGAACAAGGCTATTGCGACGAGTCACGACTCACGACGAAGCCCGAAAAAAGATAAGTAAATAATATTTCTATAATTGCATATTGTACTTCTTTTAAAATTATATAATGTAACTCATGCATGTTTATGCATTTTTTTTATAGGGAAGAAGATTACGAAGAATAGGGGTTTCCGCGAGTGCAGTGCAAGTAAGTTAGCAACGTGTGATCTCCGGATGCTTTAACGGATCATAATTGACAGTTGATTCGTTAAAGCTCCTGAGATCATTCGTGCTTTCTCCCATGCACTGCACCTGCACTGCTGTAAATTGGCACAAGTGCAATCAAGTTAGCAACGTGTGATTTCAGGATACGTTGACGGATCGTACTTGATAGTTGATTCGTCAGCGTTCTTGAAATCATTCGCTGCTTCCCCACATGCACTTGCCGATACTTCAAGATTTGCGAAGATTTGCAAATGTGGCTTAGCACGTGATGGGCTTCAACAAGTCCAGTCGCCCAGCTAGGCGATTGGACTTGTTGAAGTCTTTCTCGTACAAAGCGACTTCAAATTTGCGTAGATGTATTGTATTGTATTGTAAATGTGTAATTTGTTATTTAAAATTTTGTCTACATATTGTGTTGTACAAGTACAAGTTCGTTATAAAATGTTGTAGATTTTTTTAATTGTCGTACAAATTATATAGTAGATTACAGGATTTCGATACATAATTCGATCAAATAATATACTAAACCTAACTTTATTAAAACATTAAATAAAATAATAAAAAAAAATAAAAAAATCGGCGGTTGGAACCGCCGGTTAACCTTAACCGGCGGTTAACCAACCGCCGATTAACCTTAACCGGCGGTTAACCAACCGCCGGTTACTCTAACCGTCAACCGGGTGCGGCTAACCGGCAACCGCCCCCGGCCGGTTAGACGGCGGTTAGTCCACCGCTAACCGCCGGTTACGGTTAACCGGCGGTTGGGCATGTCTACCGACACACATCCGACGGTACCAAGATATTTCAGGCATACTCGTCACAAACATTAGTAGGCATATGTAAGTTATTACACTTGGGATTTGTGAAAAGAAGCATAAAATTTTTATAAGCCTAATTCACCCCTCCCCCTCTTAGGCGCATTTATATCTTCACAATGTTTTCAATTATGTTTCCTTTAGATTCGTCGTTGTTTTCGTTAATTATTATGTTAGCTAAATTCCTTCTGTAACAATGGCCGTATCAGCTGGATTATGATTATGAATTACGTTTTTCATATTATATTTAATCATTTGAGTCAAGTTATGTATTCTTTACTTGTGCTTCATGCGTGCGTGCAATTAGGCTCCCTACATATGATTCTTGATTGGTTTATGAGTTGCATAAATGATTAAACCGATTAAAACGAAACATTGAATACCATTACGCAAAACTGGTCAGAGATGGAGTTCGATTTTGTATGTCCGATTTCCAAGACCTTAGGTACCAAAAGTGCCTAAACCGGAGAATTTCATAAATATCGAATGCATCATGCATATAGACATAGTTGATTGGTTCTTTATTCACGTAGAGTTGTTATTGTAGGACAAACAAGTAGAACTTACTTTGAAAAATGCCACATTGACCATGTTCATTTTGATTAGATAGAAGTGAATGCATGAAATCGTATGATTTATATGTGTCGAGCGTGTGCCTTGGTCACTCGTTATCAATTATCTTTACCTCATTATTCTATCTGTGTTCACTTATATATGCATTTTTATCTCAATCTCAAAAAAAAGAAAAATCATCTTAGTCTATATTAGAATTAGGAATATATCTTAGAATTAATCGAGCTGTCTTCGTGTATCGATACTCTGATTTCGTCCGTTTTACTACTTGCACGACCTAGTACAATTGCTATTATTCGAGTGTGTCAAGAATTTGGTGCCACTGCAGTGGACGGTATATTAGTTCTGAAAGTTATGCTATGATTTAGTTTAGACCTTTTATTTGTTTTCCTTTATTTTTTTGTTCTCTTATTTCTACTACTTGATTCACTTAATTTGATCTTTTCTCTTTTGTAGGAATTTAGGTTGGTGCATGACCCGTAACTCACGCAACAACTGTAATCAAAGACCAAACATTTACGAGGAAGAAGACCCATTGAAATACCTCTCTCGAAATCTCCAGAGCAGATGAAGTGTAAGCGACGCCAGCCTAAATATGAAAGCATATTTAAATGTTATTAAAGGCTCGCCAAAACAATTATGAAAACCCAATTACCGATACTACAGTCAAAGCCCACTAACTTTTTTATTTTATTGATTTGATTATTGAAAGTGAAACTTTGTTTGAGAAGGATCCTACTACTCAAACACGGTAGTGCTCTTAGAAGAGATTTTCAAAGATAGGCATATGAACTCACTTATCAAGCTTTATATAAATATATGCAGCACCTTGATAAGCCAAACCATCAATAAAGCTGTATAGCTTGATAAGCCATACCATCAGTAGTCCTTGACAAAGAAATAACATGTATAAGCTATGTGTACATAAAACTATCAAAATATAAGGTGAGAAACAAACATATTAAAACAAACAAAAAGGTCACATTAGCAACGTTAATCTCCAAGAAAATCGCTTGGAAAAAATTTAGCATCAGGCCATGTAACACATTAATTATCACCCACCATAAATTAACAACAAAACATTAACAAATCTCCAACATAGACACCCAATCAGACACCTCAGAGCTCTTTCTTCAAGAAACTGATACTTAGTTAATGTTTGAACGAACGTGGGTCGTATGTTGAAGAAGACCAGGCAAATACTCTATTTTGCATTGTCCGAATTGGCGTGTGCGTCGTACGAAGCTGCTCGAAGATGCATATTTCAAGGCAATCTGAGATCTCCTCCTCGGGAAGCGCAATGCTTACCGTGCCCATTCTCTCTTCTAGCACTAATAATTCATGCCAAAGAACGAAATGAACTTAAAACATAGTTTTGCAACCAGCAAATGTCCAGTCTCATGTATCGGTGCTGATCATGGAGGTTGGAAACTTGCTACGTATATTGAAGAATGAAAGATGACATTCAAAAAAATCAGTGGAAAGTAAAAATAAGAAGAACGAAGGACCAACTATGTCTACCATACATTAAAAGATCATCAGAAAGCCACTAATGTTTTATTTTCAATTTCACTGGTCACTTATGAAGCAATGCACAACCAAACCCTTATTAACTAAATGAGTGTGGTCGACAACGACATCACCTGAAAAAGATGCATATGACTTAGAGTTAGGCTTATTAACTCCCGCGGACTAATTAGGAACAATAATACAAAAAGTGGAAATCAGTCACAACATATCATTACCTTACTCTTTGATTCATCATCAGTTGCCCACAATGGCCCAAAACTTTGCAAGAACTGCCTTTTTATTTGATTCATCATTAGCGGTGCCAAAACGCTTGAACCCAAACAGGACGAACCTCCGCAAAATTTCAACGGCTCAACAAACTAATCAACGAACACGAACCTTTATGATTTGCCTTCTTCATCCATCTGTAATTGATTTTAGCACTAGTACCAAACCTTCATAATCAAATTTTTTATTAGTGTTTGTCAATGCTATAAGGCATGAGATTCTTACGTTTATAAAGACAATAACTTTGATTTTGAAAATCGCCATGACAATACAAAAAAAAAAGTAAATATAGCCACGTGAACACACAGCTCATTAAACACAATAAAAATCGGACACCGAATAGCCATCAATTACAAAATTAAAACTTAATCCTTGCCCAGGTTCTCCTATTAGAACCCCAAACTTCACAAGCAAACACCGTCGCAAAACCCCACAAACATCAAAACATAACCATAGCAAATTGGAATGATATGTTCACCTCTCGGTGCGAGAAGCGTGCATATATTGCTCGAACAAAAGAACCGGACACCATATCTCTCTGTCGTCTTCTCTGACTGTCAAATTTATTATTCTTCTTCCCGCTTGATGATAGCGATGGCAGTGGACCAGTGATGCCAGTGGACCGTCGTTGGTGTTTGAAGGCCTTCAGTTGATATTGGTAGGATTTTTTAATTTTTGAAGAAGGCGTTGCCATCGGGATGAGTGAAATAGAGATAAACGCAAATAATAAGGATGACGTGGCAGAACAAAGCGGTTTACGATGTGGATGGAGAGATGAACGATGGTGACAACGGTGAAACGGCGAAGATTGTGGGCTCTCACTCAGAACTCATTGTGAGAGGTCCTGAAGAGGGAGAGAGTTTCTCTCTCGTGTGGGACTTTGGATGAGTATTCTTTATATTATTATTAAACGAAAAATGGGTATTATTGGACACGTCTTCGAATAGATTTTTGCAGTTAACAATTAGTCTTTGTTAGTGGATGGTTATGACGTTATTTGTGTTTGATAGTGCGGATAAGATATTTTACATTTAATATAAAAAGGACATGTGTCATCCTTATATATACTAACAAAAGCTTTTTGCTTGTCAATCCAACGTAATCATCCCTCTGAGATCAACAATTACAATATTGAATTTAATAGACGTGAAGTTAGAAATTTAAAATTGAAACTTTTTTTATTTTAATGGAAATTTTCTAAAGCACAGAAAAAAAAAATGTTTTACAAAAAATTTTACTTTAACTTTTTTTGGGTAAATTCGTTTATAACTAATTAAAAATGGGGGTGTGATTGATTAAAAGACATATAAAAATAAACCACTAAAAGGTATGAGCTGAATAAAAAAAATGAAAATGAAAGTGAAAGCGGAAAAGTGATAAGGTAAAAGGAAAAACGTGAGAAAAAGGCTAATTTAGTTAAGTATGTATTATAATATTGGACCTCAAAGTCTTTGGAGGGGTGTTCGACTCTCCCCGACGACCAGATACTTTATGTTGAGCCTGTCACAAATGAACATATCCTAGTGTGGTAAATTGATTGGCGTGGTTTAATAGCTATCACGTCAACCTCGGGGTTCACTAGGTCCAAGATCAAGGTTTTTCGGGTTACTCAAAAAAAATGATTGAGGCCTCAAATTATTATGCCTAATTATGATTTGTCCATAACTACATTACTAAATTAGGGTTACGGGGCCCTAAAAAGATCGGGAGCCTAAGCCCTTGCTTTAGTTGTCTTACCCAAATGTTGGTCCTAATTGAACAAATAACAAACATTTAACTTATCCTCGAATTTGGATGAAAGTGAAATAAAATGTAACGTCCCGTTTTCTTTTACTTTATTTGCGCAGCTATTATATTTTCCACATAAAATTTTTCGCCTTTCTACAACCATACCTTTATACATAAACGGGCGTACATCTGGTCTCGTCACTTTCATGCATATTATACATATATATATGCACGTATCATATTTCTTATACATGATATGAAAGACACTAATGGTTCTTATACTACATGCACACGATGAACTTAGGGGAGTAGGTGAGAGCGTAGCTGGCCAACCTTGAATCCATGCTTTCGTATGAAGATGCACTCTAAGTTGCCTGCTAAATATCTACAGCAACTGTGGAAACAATTATTCAGAGTATGATCGCAACATGTTATTCCATTATACGAACAATAAACAAGTAGCAGAGAATTCATTTCTCCTTTCGTTTGCTTACATAGACATTTCTAAAGAATATACCACTGTTCGTAGAATCCGTAGATTCATAACACTCGTACTGTAAACACTTTAACTCACATAATCATCACTTAAACAATCATCGAAGTTTGTCATATAACCATAGTCCATAGACTCATTCATATAATCCATAAACCAATGCAATTCTATATGATCATTTATTTCTGATACTTCCGTTATGGCCTTGCTAGACTTGTACTATTGACCCTGTAGGGGCCCATGCATGGGACTCTGTAACCGTAGGTATATTTTCGTTTGCATGTACAGGACTCTGTAATTCTCCGATTTGTAGTGATGTAATTTTAGCTGTGTATCAAGTCATCCGATGTCGTAGCAGTCATAACGGTTTCTCTTTTCTTTATTATCCGTATACATTGCTTTACTTTCACCTTATATGCCATATAAATTCCATAGACTATCAAATCATATCACACAGTAGCACGTTATGGCCACATAATTCACATTCATTTCCAATAATACATTTATAAGAAAATCATCAGTCATTTAATTCACATAAAGCACATAAAACAGAACACATGTTGCATATCATACTCACAGTATGGCTTAAAGCCTCACTCGACTTTGTCCTTGCCTTTTCCTGAATCTTGACCTATAAAATTATTTTTATCTGTAAATAAAACAAAATCCTATAATGACATGCGTGCTTGATATGCATGATTTATTATGCATGATCGTTCCTTAGCCTTTATCAGAAACCCTAACTTATTTTATATCAAAACCCTAATTTCTACATAAATATATATTGTTCTATTGTAAATATTTTATTATTTGATATCGATTTCCTTCAAACCTCTTCATCAAAATTCATATTCCATGTTAATTATTAATTTAAATCCTAGGATAAGATTTTGATATATATATATATTGATATATATATATATATATATATATATGCATATCATACAAGATTTCAACATATATTTCAAAAACAATCTCGACATTATAACACCATTCGACATTTTATGTAAATCAATCTTTAGATCTCGACATCAACATAACTCGACATTCTATTTAGAACACGACATTTCATCTCGAGATTGTAGAGGATGTCAAAATGAATTATTAGAAGCTTTCGAAACATATCACGGCATCATCCAAACTATTCTGACACATCTCGACATTTCCATTTAATTTCTAATCTTCATAGATTTTCGACTTTTGCTTCAAGGTTTCCAAGATTTCGATATGCACCGTAGCTTTTCTCGACATTTGATACATATTGACATCTTTATACTCGAAGTAACTCGACATCACGAAATAACTCGACATCATGTGTCGAGATCTTTTTTTTTAATTAGAGTTCTAAATTTTTGTATTGTCTCGAGATTTATCTAGTTGATCTCGAGATTTATACCTCGACATCTCATGTCATACTCGAATTTCTAACTTAGTTCCTCTCGATATTTCATGTCGAAATTCCTCTCAATACCTGAAACTTCATACTGCTCATATATATCAAAACTATTCAAACAATATGAATGAACTCTTTCAGAAAACTGAAAAACCCTAATATAATTACGGAAACTTTAAAGTATCTACTATCGAAGACTTAATCATATAAACACCACCATATATATTCTACATAACTAATTAATTTTAGAATTTAATTCTATTACATAACTGCGAAACATCAGATTTAATTAAGGTACGAATAAATACAAAAATTCATGCATGTCAGTACTTGAACTAGTTAAATCCTAACTTAAACTATAAAGATCATGGTAAGATTTATACCTCTCCTTGAGCCTAGTTTTTATTGCTATGAGAGTTCGCTGTTTCCTCGTTCTTGATCTTCTTGTAAGTCCTTAACTAATGAATATGTTTCTACTCCTTTCAATTCTTATCCTAATTTGACGTGGTTGTAATAAACAAATCATATCTACTCCCCTTTATTAATACTTTTCATAACTTCACCTAATACATATTATTCTATTATTAAATCAATTCCAAGTGATAGGTATCAAAAGTCTTAATCTCTCCCATTTACTACACGTTTTAAATCAAGAACTCAAGTTCTCGTGATCTCTATGTTATTAAATCTCAAGTTTTTGATTGAAGACTTTCGAAGTCTTCATTAAGTGTCTCGACATCTTTGAGGGAAAAAGTCGAAATCTTTATTGAATGAATCTCGACATTATATTTGGTTTTCGAAATTCTTCTTTAACCATAATTTAATATTATTTAAATATTTCTTCCAACTTGTTTAATAATTTTAATTACACACATGAAATTTTCCAAACCTAAGAAAACCTTAGATAATTAATACTTAGAGAAATTCAAATACTATGACATTTACTTCTTCACCACTTATCTCTTAGAGAACCTAGAACTATAATACTTTAAATACCTTATTCTATCTATACTTGTGTTTTAAAGTGACATATGAATGCATGAATTTTTGTAAATGCATAAAATTATGATATGAAATTTCGGTTCCTGACAGCTTTAATGATAACTAAGTGTTGTGCACAAGTAATACTAACACCTGTGCTTGTCCTTAGTTAATAATAATCATTATTTTATTATAAACTAATTTTTCCTTTTTGACCAATTTCCATACTAAGTTACAAAACTTTTTTTTTCCACCTAATCCATTCAACTTTATTAACGTTATATATATATTTATTTTGCACTCCCAAGACTTTATTTATGGTTGTCTAAAACTCAATGAACCACGAGAACCTTATACAACTGAGTCACAAAAACTTTGTAGTACTCATCTTTAATTAATAATCACAAGAGCTTAATGTAGAATTAAGAATTTTTTTTTCAAATTAGCAATATCTTTTCGATATCTTCCTTGTTGATTTCGAGTTATATATATTTCGACATTTCCAAATCATTTTCCAAATCCATCTCGACATTCTCTAACCAGTTTCAACACCTATCGACATTTTCCTTACCAATTTTTACACCTTATGTCGATATCTTCAATTGGTATCGAGATTTTTGAATTTCAATGTACAACGCATATCGACATCTTCCCAGCTAATTTCGACATATCTCGAGATCAACCTTTCAAAATAATGTTCAAACTCATTAATCTCGAGATGTTCTAAATGTCGAGGTCATGCTCGAAATCTGTACCTATCGAAATCTTATTTACATATCAACATCTTAATAATATATGTCGAGATCTTCAATTGAATATCGAGATTTTTGAATTTCACATGAACAATGTATTTCGACATCTATCTGATTAAATTTCTAAAATCTCGAATCATAACTCAACATCACCGCACGTCCTAATTTACTAATAAATGAAGTTTCTCAAAACCTGAGAAAACCCTAGAAATTTCTAACTTCCGTAACATTCACTTCTATCTCTTTGAGGACCTAATACTATAACACTTTATTCAACCTTAGTCTATCTATACTTAAAGTGAAATATGAATGCATGAATTTATATAAATGCATAAAATTATGATATAAAATTTCGGTTCCTAACAATTCTTCCCCCCTTTAAAAATTTCGACCTCGAAATTTCGTAGCGTTATTAGGAAATAGCCATGAGTATTGTGTCTTCATGTTTTCCGTTGTTTCCCAAGTAGCTTCCCGCGTTGAGTGATTTTTCCATCGTATATTTACCATCGGAATTGTTTTATTCCGTAATTGCTTATCGGCATATTCAAGAATTTCTGCCGGTTCCTCTACATAACTAAGATCTTCATAAACATTTACCGGTTCATCCTGTAGAATATGTGAAGGATCCATCTATACCGTCGCAACATGCTGACATGAAGAACGTTATGTATTTGCGACAATTCTGGTGGTAACGTTAGTCGATATGCTAACGGTCCAATTTTTTTCAAGTATTTCATAAGGTTAACGTGGACTTAACTTTCATTTCTTTCCAAATCTTAGAACACCCTTCCACGGCGATACTCGTAGAAATACTTTCTCTCCAACTTTATATTCCATTTCCCGTCGATGTTGATCACTGTAACTCTTTTGTCGATCTTGAGCTGCTTTAAGCCGACTTTTAACAACTTTAATCTTTTCCATTGTATCTTGAATCAAATCTGGCCCTTCTAATACCCGTTCACCTTCCATGTCCCAACATATTGGATTTCGGCACTTTCGACCATATAAAGCTTCGTATGGTGCCATACCAATACTTGAGTGATATTGATTATTATAGGCGAATTCCATCAACGCTATATAATCATCCCATGATCCTTTGAGTTCGATTACACACACTCGAAGCATTTCTTCCAGGGTCTGTATTGTCCTTTCTGACTGTCCGTCTGTCTGCGGATGAAACGCCGTACTAAAATGCAATTTAGTTCCGAGCGCTTCCTGTAAACTTCCCCAAAATCTGGAAGTGAACCTAGGATCTCGATCAGATACAATAGATATAGGTACTCCATGTAGCCGAACTATTTCATTGACGTATCTTTTTGCCAAATATTCCAATGTAGAACCCCATTTAAATGGCAAAAAGTGAGCTGACTTCGTAAGTCTATCAACAATTACCCAAACAGCATCATTTTTCTTAGCCGTTGGAGGCAGAACATAGAGAAAATCCATCGTTATTCGTTCTCATTTCCAAACTGGTATGGGTAACGGATGTAATTTACCCGCAGGTGCTTGATGTTGGGCTTTAATCTGTTGACAAGTTAAACACTTTAACACGTATTCAGCCACATCTCATTCTCGGCCACCAATAATGAGATTTAATAGTTTGATACACTTTTGTACTGCCCAGATGCATAGCATAAGGGGCAGTATGCGCTTCATCTATTATTTCCTGTCGAATGTTGTCAATATTGGGGACACATAATCGACTATTGATCGTCATAACACCACTTTCATTTATTACAAACGACTTCGTCAACCCTTCTTTTACTTTTTCTGCAATACTTGCCAATTTCTCGTCCTTAAGCTGAGCGTGCTTTATTCGATCCAACATAATAGGATGAATTACCATTGCAGCACATACAACACCTACATCATTCTCTTCTATTTCTGTATTCATCTTCCTTAGACTGATCAGATTCGATAATGAATATGATTTTCGACTTAATGCGTCTGCTACAACATTTGCTTTTCCTGGATGATACTCTATAGTGCAATCATAATCCTTTAACAGCTCAATCCATCGCCTTTGTCTCATATTCAATTGTTTCTAACTCAGCAGATACTTCAGACTTTTATGATCGGTGAAAATCTGAAATTTCGTACCATATAAGTAATGTCGCCATATCTTTAATGCGAACACTACTGCCGCTAATTCCAAGTCATGTGTTGGATAAGATACTTCATACGGCTTCAACTGCCGTGACGCATATGCCACTACTTTTCCATGTTGCATTAAAACACATCCCAATCCTTGATGAGATGCGTCACTGTAAATCACAAATCCATCTGTACCTGATGGAATTGTTAACACCGGAGCTGTTGTTAATTGCTTCTTAAATTCTTCAAAACTCTTCTGGCACTCTTCAGTCCATTTGAATATCGTCCCTTTTCGTAATAATTTTGTCATTGGAGCGGCTATCAAAGAAAAATTCTCTACAAACCGTCTATAATATCCAGCCAAACCTAGAAAACTACGAACTTCTGCCACGTTCTTAGGACTTTCCCATTTGATTACTGCTTCAATTTTTTTAGGGTCCACTTGAATTCCTTCGCCAGATACCACGTGGCCCAAAAATACTACTTGATCCAACCAGAATTCGCATTTTGATAATTTTGCATATAGCTTCTTTTCTCGTAAAGTTTGAAGAACAATTCTTAAATGTTGTTCATGTTCTTCTTTTGACCTAGAATATACCAATATATCGTCTATGAATACAATCACGAACTGGTCCAAATAGGGTCGAAAAACATCATTCATTAATGCCATAAAGACTGCAGGGGCATTCATCAGTCCAAACGGCATAACCAAGAATTCGTAATGCCCATATCTTGTTCTAAAGGCCGTCTTTGGAATATCATCCTTTGCAATCTTTATTTGATGGTACCCCGATCTTAGGTCAATCTTTGAGAAGACCTTAGACCCTTGTAGTTGGTCAAACAAATCGTCAATTTGAGGCAACGGATACTTGTTTTTCACCGTCACTTTGTTCAACTGTCTATAGTCGATACATAATCTGAGCGTACCATCCTTCTTTTTAACAAAGAGAAGGGGCGCTCCCCATGGTGATACACTTGGCCGTATATATCCTTTATCTAATAATTCTTTCAACTGTACTTTTAACTCGTTCAGCTCTATTGGTGCCATTCGATACGGTGGAATAGAAATTGGTGCCGTGCCAGGTTGTAGTTCAATCGTAAACTCTGTATCTCGATCTGGTGGTAATCCAGACAAATCTTCCAGAAAAACATCAAGGTATTCATTTACCACGGCAATATCTTCCACCTTTAATCCACACAATCGTGTATCTATAATATACGCCATATAACATTGACACCCTTTTCTTATCAATTTGGATGCTTGTAAACTAGAGATCTGACATGCCGTCCATACGTTCTTTTCTCCTTTAAACACTATATATGTTTGATCGGAAGGAAACAATTCAATTTCCTTTTTAAAACAATCTAGTTTTGCTCGATATCGAGACAGCCAATCCATGCATAATATTACGTCGAAATCCGTTAAGGGTAAAACTAATAAGGTCGTCTGCATCTCTACCCCATCACTGACAATTTTACATTGCGGGTATACTGTACTTATTATGACCATCTCACCCGTTGGAAGTCTAACATTTACTTTATTTTCTACGGTTTCGGGTTTATCATGTAATAATGATGCAAATGTTCGTGACATGAATGAGTGCGTTGCGCCTGGATCAAATAAAACATATGCATCAATATCACATATAGATAGCTTACCCGTGATTATACGTGACCCCTCTTTGGCTTCTTCACGAGTCATTGTGAAAATCCGACCATGTGCTGACCGTCCATAAGCTTCTCCTCCAGACTCTCCTTTTCCTGCACCACTGTTATAAGATCCTCGACCCCTTCCCCTTCCACGATTAGTGGAGGGTCCACTAACTCTTGATTGCTCCACTGTAGGTTGCGTTTGCGACATTGGACAATTTCTAGCCAAATGTCCACGTTGACCACATTTGACGCATTCGCTAGTGAGCCATCTACAAACACCCGTATGATTCTTTCCACAATGTTCACACACTGGAATTGTTTGAGGAATTCCGATCCCTCGTCCAACAGTTCTTGTTCCACCCATACTGCTTCTGGCAGGACCACTTGGTGTGTTCATCGATCTCGATGGATTACCAATCTTCTTCAATTTTCCGCTCGATGATTCTTCACCTGCCCTTCTTTTACTACTTTGATAGTTTTTCGATTCTGTTTCTAACTTTTCAGCACGAATAGCTGCTGCCCTTAGTCTACCATAGGATTCCATATCAGAGGGGGTGATTCGATTTCGAATCGTATATCGAAGTCCTGCTTCGAATCTTCGGCATTTGTTTCTTTCAGTGGCAACCATATGAGGAGCATAGCGAGACAGCTGATTAAACAACACCTCATATTCACCTACAGATTTATTTCCTTGCTTAAGTTCCAAGAACTCCTTTTCCTTCTGATCCTTATAAACTTCTGGCATATAGGTGTCGTTGAATTCTCTTAAGAAATCCTCCCAAGTTAGCACTTGAGGTTGTGCCATACTATCTGGAACTGTTTCCCACCATTCATATGCATGCCCTTGTAAAAGTGTAGTGCATAATCAAACTTCTCCTCTGGTGTACACTGCATCATATTAAAAGCCCTTTCTGTTCTTTTTAGCCACGTTTCTGCCTCAGCAGGATCCGTTGTTCCCATAAAATCCACAGCACCCAGTTTCCTAAGCTTATCATATCGCCTTTCACATGGAATTGACAGGGGATTTTCACGCTCGTTACGCATAAGCGTATGAGATGAATTAGATTCAGGTACATCCGATCTTCCTCCTCCCCCTATCGTAGGTTCATCGTGTTCTACATGCAATGGTTCACTTACTGCCCTTCTCCTAAATATGCAAAAAGAATCTCAGGGCAGACCATAAAAATGCACATACCATGCAAATGTCTACAGAACCTAAGACCTGGCTCTGATACCATACATGTAACGTCCCGTTTTCTTTTACTTTATTTGCGCAGCTATTATATTTTCCACATAAAATTTTTCGCCTTTCTACAACCATACCTTTATACATAAACGGGCGTACATCTGGTCTAGTCACTTTCATGCATATTATACATATATATGCACGTATCATATTTCTTATACATCATATGAAAGACAGTAATGGTTCTTATACTACATGCACACGATGAACTTAGGGGAGTAGGTGAGAGCGTAGCTGGCCAACCTTGAATCCATGCTTTCGTATGAAGATACACTCTAAGTTGCCTGCTAAATATCTACAACAACTGTGGAAACAATTATTCAGAGTATGATCGCAACATGTTATTCCATTATACGAACAATAAACAAAACTGTAGCAGAAAATTAATTTCTTCCTTTCGTTTGCTTACATAGACATTTCTAAAGAATATACCACTGTTCGTAGAATCCGTAGATTCATAATACTCGTACTGTAAACACTTCAACTCACATAAACATCACTTAATTAATCACCGAAGTTTGTCATATAACCATAGTCCATAAAATCGTTCATTAATCCATAGACCAATGCAATTCTACATGATCATTTTTTTTTCTGATACTTCCGTTATGACCTGCTAGACTCGTACTATTGACCCCGGAGGGGCCCATGCATGGGACTCTGTAACCGTAAATATATTTTTGTTTGCATGTACAGGACTCTGTAATCCCCCGATTTGTAGGGATGTAACTATAGCTGTGTATCAAGTCGTCCGATGTCGTAGCAGTCATAACGGTTTCTCTTTTCTTTATTATCCGTATGCATTGCTTTACTTTCACCTTATATGACATATAAATTCCATACACCATCAAATCACACATATCACACAGTAGCACATTATGGCCATATAATTCACGTTCATTTCGAGTAATACGTTTATAAGAAAATCATCAATCATTTAATTCACATAAAGCACATACAAACAGAACACATGTTGCATATCATACTCACAGTATGGCTTAAATCCTCACTCGACTTTGTCCTTGCCTTTCCTGAATCCTGACCAATAAAATTATTTTTCTCCGTAAATAAAAAAAATTCCTATAATGACATGCGTGCGTGATATGCGTGATTTATTATGCATGATCGTTCCTATCCGTAGCGTTTACCTTTCTGTTCGTTACTTATAATATATTAAACTCTTGGCTTAGAAGTTATATTTTTAATCAATATCGAAACCTACACTTTAAAAAAATGATAATTATGCTGTTGAAAAAAAATGTTATCGCAACTCTAGTTCTTATCATATAAAAAAAACCCTAATTCTTACATATATATTGTATTATTATAAGTATTTTATTATTAGATAAGATCCTATGATAAGAGATTTCGACATATTAAAGAATTCCACATATCCAAGAATTTCGACATGTTTCATAAAGGATTTCCATATATATATCATATGAGATCTCGACATTATGGATCTCGACATCATAACCTAGCTCAACATTATAATTCGAAATCTTTCTAATCGTATTTCAGAATGTCAAAATCATGACTCGAGCTTCTCTAACAAATTTGAAACACATCTCGATATTCCATCTAGCTCTCGATATTCCTATGAATCTCGACATTTAATTTCTGATTTACATAAGTTGTCGACATGTGATTCAAGGTTTCCTAGATTTCGATATTCACCATAACTTCTCGAAATTATATCTCAACATTTCATCCAATTAGATTTCAAAGTTTCGACATCCTATCTACTTAGATTTCAATAATCTCGACATTATGATACAATTCGACGTTTCATTTCTCTTGACTCGACATTCTATGTAAATCAATATTTAGATCTCGACATAAACATAACTCGACATTGTAATTTCTCTCTACATCCTATCTAATTAGTTTTCAAAAGTCTCGACTTCTATTTAGAACCCGACATTTCATCAAATTCCTTTCGAGATTCATAAGTTAATTCCTCCGAAACTTTGGAAGCTTTCGATCAAACCCTAATTCTCAAGAACATCATCTAACTTCATAATTTCAAGAACACATTCAATATCATAAAAACCTTACACATGCTCAAACCTTAGAAATCAAAATCACTATATAACATGGATGATGAAACTTTTCGTGTTTTCAAATACATAATAAACCATGATTAAAATGCAAGCTTAAAGTGAAGATTCATACCCCTTCCTAAAGTTTATTCATGATCTGTTCCAGTTCTTCGTTTCCTCTCGTTGCTTTAATGATAATTAAGTGTTGATCTTATCTTTATTTGATTTACGTGTGATTGTAGACAAGTAATACTAACACCTGTGCTTGTCCTTAGTTAATAATAATCATTATTTTAATATAAACTAATTTTTCCTTTTTGACCAATTTCCATACTAAGTTACTTTTTTTTCCACCTAATCCATTCAACTTTATTAACGTTATATATATATTTATTTTGCACTCCCAAGACTTTATTTATGGTTGTCTAAAACTCAATGAACCACCAGAACCTTATACAACTGAGTCACAAAAACTTTGTAGTACTCATCTTTAATTAATAGTCACAAGAGCTTAATGTAGAATTAAGAATTTTTTTTCAAATTAGCAATATCTTTTCGATATCTTCCTTGTTGATTTCGAGTTATATATATTTCGACATTTCCAAATCATTTTCCAAATCCATCTCAACATTCTCAAACCAGTTTCAACACCTATCGACATTTTCCTTATCAATTTTTACACCTTATGTCGATATCTTCAATTGGTATCGAGATTTTTGAATTTCAATGTACAACGCATATCGACATCTTCCCGGCTAATTTCGACATATCTCGAGATCAACCTTTCAAAATCATGTTCAAACTCATTAATCTCGAGATGTTCTAAATGTCGAGGTCATGCTCGAAATCTGTACCTATCGAAATCTTATTTATATATCAACATCTTAATAATATATGTCAAGATCTTCAATTGAATATCGAGATTTTTGAATTTCACATGAACAATGTATTTCGACATCTATCTGATTAAATTTCTAAAATCTCGAATCATAACTCAACATCACCGCACGTCCTAATTTACTAATAAATGAAGTTTCTCAAAACCTGAGAAAACCCTAGAAATTTCTAACTTCCGTAACATTCACTTCTATCTCTTTGAGGACCTAATACTATAACACTTTATTCAACCTTAGTCTATCTATACTTAAAGTGAAATGCATGAATTTATATAAATGCATAAAATTATGATATAAAATTTCGGTTCCTAACATAAAAAGCCACTCGGTTCTCAAGTGGATGATTTGCAAGAAATTCGAATTTCGAAAACCGGGTCCAGACAAACTCTTTGACTATGTTCCGTGTGTGGATTTGAGATGAGATATGTAACCACGAGGATTAGTCTCGCTTGCTCATAGTTAGGGGTGGCAAAATTCCCACGGTGAACCATCCCCGTTGGGACCCGATGCTATTGGGACGGGGAATCCCCGATCAAAATGGGGATGGGGAGTTGACGGTGATTCCCCGTTGATGAAAGAGCGGGGACGGAATGGGGATGGTAATCATGTTTCTCACCCATCCCCCGCCCCGAACCCGGCCCCGTTTGAATCGAAGTCCTGAAGTTCTTTATAACGTTGTAAAGTTTGCTTAACTCACCATTCCCCGATTCGATTTATTAATAAATACTATGAAAAACTAATTTGGATCAAGAATTCTGAAAGACCATCCTTTTTTTATATTCAGGATCGTATTTAAAAGAAAAAAAATTCTACTTCCAATATATATTCTTCACGATACACGAATATTTCAATTACATATTATTTTCGGTTTTTTATACTCTAATTTTACATATTAATTTGTCTATACTAGCTATACTAGCTTTTTGCCCGTGCAATGCACGGGTATTAATATAATATTTAATTTAATTAATTATTACAATTAGTTATATGTTAATACAAAAAATGGCACATATACTTGTCGATTATAAACAATATAATCGTAAACTGCATAAGAAAACGTTATTTAAATCACTATGATCTAATCAGAAAAATAACAAGAAATAGCTAATGACATCGTACTCTTCGATTGAAGAATAAATAATTATACTCCTCCTCCAAATCGACTCTAAAAACATGTGAAACCTTTACTTCATCATCGATTGATTTTGGCGCCCTCAGTATAAATACAAATTTCGACATCAGGCGATTATTCACGTAATCTTCAAGTAAGAATGGCCCATCATCTCCACCCTTTAATATAGTACAAAAAATAAATTTAAGACCCGTGAAAAAATTGAATCATGACAACATTTGTACCTCAATGAAAATCTGCTCTAATTCCGTTGCTGGTATGCCTAATATGATGTTCGCATGATCATTCCAGCATGTAATCTGTTTGGAACCAGATTTGTCACTAATTGTTGTCTTTAATCTATATCTGCAGGCCAGACAATAAATTAAGAATTAAAATTACGAAAATATAATTTTAATTTAATCACATAAATGCATTATATTCGATCGAAGTGATTACCTCGGGATAGTGTGTGTAACCAACCTATTGCAAGTTACGCAATAACCATCCGTGATCTTGTTTACCTTACAGAGCGAATACGATTCGTACCAAATTGTCTCCATTTCTATGTGAGCTATGCATGCACGTACACGGAAGCACCGAACCTGCATAAAAAATAATATATTATATCTTTAACATGGTATAACCAATGCTTCATTTGCGGGAAAAGTAAGAGAATAATACGTTTTCATCGACACGGTAGTCAGTTAAGTTGATTGGAACAGCATCAAGCAAGCTGTGTACTTGATGTAGAGTGTTTCCCCGTTTTCGACTCAATAAAATATGGTTTCGTCCAATATTATCCCAATCATACCTGACAGACAATGATGTTTAGTTAAATGATATGCAAAGGGAATAAATAAGAAAGGTTAATAGGAAATAACATACCACAAACGTATCTTTCGAGTCTCGTCAATGTCTGGGCCAACAAACACTCTGCTAAATCTAGTGGTGTTTAGATACGCACCTAAAGCGTTCCTCAAATTAAACATACGTAGCAGAACGAAAATTAATTTGTGTATAATTAACATGCCAAAAATATAATAAACTATATAAATTTGTACTAACCATCAAAATGCTTTACTTCAACTCTCGACACTGCCAGAATCTGAATCTTTGTTGCATCAAATAAAAGTTTATAATCTTCAGATGTGGCAAAGTTTCCCCATAGTGAAATTTTCATTACATTCGTGCTGAAAAAGAAATTAGCAAGAAATTAGATAGATGGTAACAATATTATATAGGGATGTTCGAGTATTATAGGAGTACCTCGTGTCACAAATTAGGACGTTTCGAACATGAGTTTCGACAAGCGTGCCATTTTTTTTCTTGAAAGTAACATTTGCCAAATCGCCAACATAAACCACAACGCCATTCGCATCTGCAGTGAATGTTGAAAGGCAGCATAATTAATAATGTTTAATGAATAATGGAAAAATAAAATGACGATTACTCACCGACTAAGTGGTCATTGCGAGTGGCATACTGATGAATTGCACTTAGTTGCTCAAATCGAAAGTTGTGTAGGGGAATATCATCATCAGACTGATGCTGATAATCTACGATTTTGGTTGTCCGTGCAAATTCCAACTTATAATCATTCCGAATGGGCCAATCGAAATTTGATGCACGGTCAACACTTAAATTGTCAATATAATAAACTTTCCCTACTTTGATATCTCTAAAAATATCAACATCATTGTTTTGTAGGGTTACTTGTATTTCTGTACCCTGAAACAAAAATATTAATATTAAATATTACATAATGAGATAACTTAACAAATGATATGTTGAATGATTTAACACGTAGCGATAAGGATTTTCATACCTCGACATCAATAAAAATCAGATCTTGCGCCCGATACTCAGTATTTGATCGTATTGCGCTTTGAAGATCGTACCGCCACATTAAACGTCCTCTCAGATTCCAAGTATAATTATGAGGGAGTATTTGTCTAAATGGTTTGTATCTTAAATGATCCATCTGCATTAACCCATTCAAGAAGATATAAGGTAATGCAAAATATAAAAGACAGCAAGGTAAATGCGAAATTAAAGAGACAACTATAGAGAATCAAGGTAAATGCGAAACTACAAAAAATAAAAATAACTAAAATTTAATGCGAAAATAAATAAAATACGAAAAATATTATCACTATATATTGGATAGAACTTCACTATACACAACATTCTTTGTAACGTTTCTAGGTAAATCATTCTTGTTGCGTATCAGAATCTTGAGCCCATTCGGTGATGTGACACGGGAGATAGCAACATAAAGTTGTCCGTGACTGAAGACAGGATTGGGAAGATATAAACCAACTAACTTCAATGTTCGGCCCTAACTTTTATTAATTGTCATCGCAAAGGCCAATTTAAGAGGAAATTGTCTCCTTCTTATGAAAAAGCCCGCCTCTTGATTGGAGGGTGATAAATCGATCCGTGGAATGAGAACATTGTCACCGGTCCTCGGCCCTGAGATTACCCTCGCTTCAATCACCTTATCTCCATGCTTGTAAATAACCAATCGTGTCCCATTACACAATCCAATTGATTGGTTCATGTTGCGCAATAAAATGACTGGTGCTCCTACTTTTAGTTCGAGACAATGGTTGGGAAGACCGACATAATTTGTGGAATGTAGCAACTCAATCGGATTCATTTCTTCCATTGATTCACCAGCTTCCGACGAACATATTCTATCCGAACTCAAGTAACTTCGAGAAATTCCAGGAAGCATCAATAATATTTTTGAATTGAGAATGTCAACGTCACTATTAGTTGGTGCTAGTATTGCTCGTTCCTTAAGATAAAGTAAATCAGAATACCGTGCCGTTAGGTCTTCATAAGTTGAAGCAATTAACTGATCAAGTTCATGTGCATCGTCAGTTATCAGGAAATCCATCGGAATATCAATCCAATTTGGTTCACTGCTGCTTGTTAGAGATCTTCCAGGCAATCTCCCATCCCCTATATCTAAGATCCATTTGCCGAATTGTGTAAGTTTTTGTAATTCTTCACTCGAAAAATCGTTACCGCGAAGTCGCATGTTTATTTGTAGCCTCATTAGTTGACAGTGACTCCAAAAAGTAGAACGGTGCAAAGTAGATGCGACAATTGCTTCTCGACCACCATTTGCGACAGCTGGTAATATTTGTCTGAAGTCACCTCCTAATACAAATAATTTTCCTCCAAAAGGAAATGCATTGTCACAAATATCCCTGAAATGACGGTCGACTGCCTCAAATGCGAGTCTGTTAGTCATAGGAGCCTCATCCCAAATTATCAACGACGCTGATCGAATTAGTTCAGCCCGTGATGACGATTTATCGAACGAACACACAGAATTTTCAGCAGGATTTAGCGGTATCTTAAACGTGGAGTGAGCAGTTTTTCCACCAGGCAGTAATAAGGCAGCAATTCCTGAAGATGCGATGAGAGAACGATATATCGTTCTGACCTAAATTTAGATACTAATGTATTCCACAGGTAGGTCTTTCCAGTTCCGCCACTACCATAAACAAAGAATATTCCACCTCTGTTTTGATCATGAGCTCTCATGATTGCAGAAAATACTCTATATTGGTCAGAATTAAATCCCCGAGCAAGATTTTCGTAATTCTCCAACTCTAACGATGCATCGTAATCAAGTTCGTCCATTATCAATCGATTGGTGGCGCGGTGCGCATCCTCTAATGACGGTTGTGGCATTTGTGGATAATCTTTCAATGACCTCCCATTTTTGTTGAGGATGTGCTCAATCTCAAGGATACCTAAATTACGACGTTCTTCATCTCTAAGGCGTAATTCAAAATTACTCGATCGACGTTGAACCATATATTCAAGATCATCAGTCATGTTTTTCCAATGTGTTTCCCATAGTCTCGTTTGATCGTCTACTTCGGCGAACATCAATATGGAGCAAAACATATTTCTTAGTTGTGCACCTGTAGCCCATGTCGATGCTTCTCTTAAAGCATCGTTCCATTCATTATTGTCGTCCAGCAATCCTAATTCAAGACACGCTGCATGAAATGTCGGTTGAATCCCTTACCGTTCTTATGTCCTCATACGACATTGCACCACGAACCTTCGTAAGGAGCATCCTTAGATAGTAACGCTCACCAGAATTGGATGCGCAAAAGGCAGTCTCCCAATAGAAATTCTTTGTTGACGCTTTCTCCATGTTTTACTTTGACGGTTCCATAACCATTCCGTTGGAAAATCTGAATATGTTAAAGTTCGAGCTTCATGAGACCGTCTGTTTGTTTCGAACCACATTGTCAACATTGTGTTTTGTGGCTGATTAACTACTTCATGTAGATCATCGTTGTCATGAAAGACAATGTTTTGGTCGCCCGGTAAATGAAACTGCATTCTCTCAACTGACGGGTATTGATGTTGTAGGGCGAAATCAAAAATCCTCCAGCACGCTTCTATAGCAGAGACGTAACGACAGTCCAAATACTGCTTTAGCTCATCAACACAATGTGGTTGTGCCGCATTAATGTTATTCTGAGGTTGAACATCTTCAATGACAAACGTTGCTCGATCATGACCTTTGTGGATGTACTTGTATAGATACTTAATCACGCTTCGAACTGCTACACGTTCAACATTAATGTGAGCATCATATTTGACACACAAATCCCTGTTGTAGGGTACTATCCACCTATTATCAACTTCTCGACCATTGGCTAAAGTTGTTGCGGTTGTTCTTCTGCGCATGTAATGCACAAAGCTTCGATCATCAACAATGGTCTCATGATAAAATTTCTTCGGATATCGCTTTGAGCATTTTCCATCAACTAAACATGGACCACATGGTCCATGAATCATGAACTTAGTTACTGTTTCATACGCAAGTGGGTCATCGTCTTTATCAGGAATCTCAGCACTGATGAATTTGTCAACATCCTCTGGACATGCAGGCTTATCATTTGGGGTCACAGTAAGAAGTATATGTGCATGCGGAAGTCCACGTTTTTGGAATTCAACGACATATAAATCTGCAGTTATTTAGCTTGGGTTAGCTAAAGAAAAAATTAATTTGAAGTATTAAACTTATCTAAAATTACCAGCAACGACCGTTCCAAACATCCGTTTGTCCTTCAAATCACGAAGTAATTCTTTCATTTTTAATTTGAAAACTCGAGCGACAATATCCGGACGATCTCCAACTCGGATTACACGTGAAAGTGATGAAATAATCAGGAGGGCCCATTTTACGACATATTGCGACTGCATCCTGATAATGTTGAATGACATTGCGTGGGCCACCTGTAAATGATGATGGCAATATATACTTTCTTCCAACGGAAATTGCATTAACATCTCCACTTAATACAGCATCCTGAATCCCTCTATACAATTCGGTGCGCAAACGGCCTTGGTTATATTTGACGTACATAAGACGGTTTTGCTCAATAGCACAATATACGTCGACAATAAATTGTTGGTACAGGGACCACCTCGAATCAAGCTATCACCATCATCTTCCCTATCTTGCATTCGATAGGCATAAAATTGTCTCATCGTAACTCTATCCCTTGAGGTACTGGAAGAGTTTATTGGTATGTTGACTGACCAACCATCTGTTCCATAAGGAAACAACAATGGATATTGGAGAGGGATATAAGATGGATGAGTTTCATTTATCCTTTGTAAAGTCCCATTCAATGTCTCTAAAATGACGTCTCTATTCCCCAAATCTTCAGTGCAATCACCAATAAAGCAGCTACTTCACTTGACGTTGGTCGGGTGTATTGTCTACCTTCTCTTGCTTGAATGATACGAATACGTAAATTTATATTGTTTTCTTGTCGTGCCAACATATCGCGAGCGCTTCGGAAAACTGAAACATATGGGTTTACTTGATCAAGCATATGTTGTAGGCCGCGGAGAATATCACTGTTTATGTCCGTAGAGCTCGATGATCTCATGGCATTTATACGATTGAAAACCTCATTTTCGGTATCGTAAATGTATAGTTGCGCAAATTTCGGTCCATTACCCGGTTCGGGAAGCAATGACCCAATTCGATGGTAGTTGCTTCCACTAATTCGAAACACATAAGGTCCCCTACCATCATTAACACTGTTGTCGATCCGTCCTCCCATTGAAGTGAATGCCATTAATGAATTGTACATTTGGATCTTGTCTTTGAAGACTGACTGTGATAGCAGTGACTGAAGGAACGGTGGTGATATAGGAATATTTGGTAGACTAACTTGACTATTCCCGCAACATAATTGGAATCTTGGACTCCTTAAGCTACTATCTCGAACTTTTTCAGTAACCCACATGAGGGCATTACAACTGGGGCATCTTATCTTTCTCGCTCCAATATCTAAGCGTTGGGGGATAAGACGTCTTCTATTTGCAGTCGATGTTTCTACAAATATATTATAAGGAACGATTAAATATTGACGGGTTTACGACTCACTGACATATACGTAAATTGGTATAAGATGTTACCAGGTTGATCGCGAGTGGGCTGACTATTTCTAAAATGTCTTGAACTATTACTGCGGAGATTTGTAATCCGCACAGATCGAGCTTCCCGTTGTAATGGCAGTTGGCGCATATTTCTCGTTTGCATGTTTTGATTTGAAGGGAAATTGGATCCACAATTATGTGCGTCCATAGTTATGTTAAAGTGACAGATGATGTATGATACCTAAAATAGTATGTTTAATAGTAGAAAATACGTTGAGTGTTATTTTTTGAGGGAATTGTTTTTGTAAACCAATTAAAATTCGAAATAACAACATATTAATAAATAAAACGTAGGTAATCGCAAACATATCGCATGGTATAGAATCAAGACTAATGCAAATCTTCAGAAGAAAACAAATATATGTCCTACAACAAATATATCTTTTGTGCAATCAATGGCATCATTTTAACAACCATACACAAAAATGATGTACGAAAACATCTCATAATATAGTCACGCAACAAAAGCAAAAAAAATTGACATGTACGAACATATATTTCATTTATTTTAAAATAGTATAGTAAAACTCATAAAAAACACAGTTGATGTAAAATAAACTCCTAAAAAGCGTAAATACTTTAACAATTCATTCCATGTCTATTAAACAATTTAGTACAGTGAAAAAAATTAGAAGGTACTAACCGGTCGAGCTCCTTTTAAGCACCTATTGGCAAAGTCTCAAGTGGGATTCTCTTAATAGATTCCAAAGCTCTGTCCATTCCACGTCAAGTAAACAACTTAGATAATTAAAAAAAAAAGAAATTAGAAGTTACTAACCATATACTTAAAAGAAAACAATTAACAATTCAGTCATTATTCTTTTTTATCAGAAACTTAAAAGAAAACAATTAAGAATAGCATAAGCCTCGTCGTTATTATCATCAATATCCTCATCATCGTATCGGGAAATTAAACTGTGTAAAACTAATTTATAAGTATATATGAATGAATTTAAGTCAATTATAAATTATATGATTAGCAATAAAAATAAACATTATAGGAAAGAAGTGAAGTACAAACACTGGGAGCAAAAAAAAATTCGAACCTGGAAGAGATATCGAATTCTTTAGGGCTCGACACACTGATTAAGGACCCAAAAACAGTCCCCTAGTCTAATCAATATTCGCTGCATATGATGAAATTTTACTCGTGTAAGTATTAAACTTGGACAAAGTCAATCGATCCATATTCCATCATAGGAATCAAGTATTTATCCATATTTGGCAATCAAATAACAATCTCATCGAAGGTTTATACACACATGATAGAAAAATTAGATACAACTTTAGAATCACATAGATGTAAAATAAAAGCAACATAAGTCCCCAACCCTAATTTATGGTTCTATTTTTACTGTGAAATTCCTAAAAAGCGTAGGACTACTGGCAATTCAGTTGATGTAAAATAAATTCCTAAAAAGCGTAAATACTTAGCAATTAATTCCATGTATATTAAACAATCTAGTACAGTGAAAAAAAATTAGGAGGTACTAACCAGTCGAGCTCCTTTTAAGCACCTATTGGCAAATTCTCAAGTGAAATTCTCTTAATAGATTCCAAATCTCTGTCCTAAGGAATATTTTTTTAACGATAATGAACATATGAAAATAGCTCTAATAATTCAACAAAAAAACTCTTTAACTCAAAAAATAAATTAAGATATGTTCGACATGTGAAACTACAAAAATTATTATTTATATAAAGGTACGAAAATAGAATAGTATAATGATAACTGAGTAAGATAGTTCCCGAAATTAATAAATATGGTTAACAAACTAACTTATGGTATTGAAATGATGTTGTTTCAGATATCGGATGTCAATATAATTATGTTTGACATGAGATAACCACCATCTTAGTATTGCGTCAATTGTTCATCAAAAAATGAAAAGATATTTATGCTCAACATGTAAAGGAAATTCTGATCGTCGTTTTAATATGGAAAGCTTCAGCATAATAAACGTAGTATCATAATAAGTATATAAATGAGATATTTAAAGGTAATAGTTGATTATTATGAAAGGAAAAAAAAACGTATACATGTATATTTCACATACAAATTGAATAATGAGTAGAAACCAAAAAAAAAGACATTATACCTTTACGTTAGAAGTGGGATTGGTAGATGTAGGAGTGACAACTATTGGCAGTGACTGTGGTGATGTCAGTATGCTTCCATTTTGGCAGTGACTCATTGTAAATGAAATCAATTCAATAAATTTAGGGGAGTCGGTGAACGTTATGTGTTGATAAATCAAATAATTAAATAAAGTACACTTACAATTTGCAGAGTGAAGAATGGGCAATGAATCGAATAATAAGAAATATACAGTGAATATAGAGTGAATGTCATATAAGATGCTGAAGAAGAACGTAACTCACCGAAACAAACATGCCGATTTTTTTGTTGTGTAGTTTTGATAACTTGCGTAATATGCAAGGGATGTGTTAGTGGGAAGTTACAGAACTTACGTTATCCAGGGAATATAAATTATAATTAATTTGAAAAGGTAAATGGATATTGTTTTAGTGGGAAGCTGTGGAGAAACACGTGTTTGTATTTAGTAACTAAATATAGCAACTTAAACAAAGACGCTAAGGACATAATAGACTTTATATTGAGGGACACGTGTCGTTTGTACAACAAAACCACATTTAATTGTATATATAGGATTACTTAGTTTATATTTTGTATTGCAAAAAGAAATTAATTTATTGGATACACATGAATATGGGGAACCCGAATCTCCCACGGGGAACCCGATTCCCGAACGGTGATTACCCATTCCCGAACCAATTCATCACAAGCGGTGAATTAGTGGGGATGGTATTAAGCACGAGAATTTGGTATGGGGTCGGTATGTCCATTATCAGCCCCGAACCCGCACATTGCCATCCCTACTCATAGTGAAGTATGCGTTCGATTCAAATTGAACTTAGGTACTTTTTTAGATCATAATGACAATGTATGGAGATTACATCGTGATAAACAATGTCTAATGTTTTTTTTCAAATATTTTAAAATGAATAAAATAGAAATTGGTTGAATACTGGTAGAAGCTATATTAGCTATTTTAATTTCACTTATATTTTTATCTTTATTCATTAAAAGATAATTTTTTATATCTTTAATATAAAAAGATATTTCTTCTATATTTTTCTTTAATAAAGAAATTTGTTCTCCTAAAACAATAACATACATATTCGTATAATTTTGTTGTTTTAAAAGACTATTAATATGATTAATAGTTATTGTAATCGTATCATTTTCAAATAATTTTTGAAAAGCATTAAAATATCTAATTTCATTTTCTTTTTCCATTTGGAAACTAGTTTGAGGAGGATAAATAGAATTTAATTTTTTTCCTGATGAAAGTTTATAATTTCTTTCAAGTACAGAAATCATATTTTTAAAATATTTTGTCAAAAACCAAGGAATAAAAGGTAATTTTTCATTTCTTTTTGACAAATCGGTATAAAATTTATTTTGGATAATAATTTTATCTTCGTTATTAAAACTTTCAAAAAACCATTTTCGAAAGAGTTCCCATTTGGGTAAATTAAATTCTTGTTGAATTTCTTTTCTTGCCGGAGAACCCGGACTAAAATCAATTTTTTGTTTTAAATCCATTAAACATAAAAATTCATTTCTGACTCGGTTATTTCCTCGTCTTTATCTTTAGAAACTCCATGAACTATATTATCTGAATTAATTCTTAATTCTTCTACCCTATTTTGTAAATAATCATTAGAGGTTGATTCTCTAACTTGAGAAGTCGAAGCTCTAGAGGGAGAATTTATCATATAATCAAATGGAGATATATGATAATGAGAAGAGGCTGATCTAGTCATTCTAGATCTAGGAGTTCTAAAATCAATAGATTTACGACTTTGATCAAACTGTATTTGAACAGTTCCATCAGTAGATTGTATTATTTGAGTGGGATTATGTTGTATTTTGGGCTGAAGAGGCATGGCTCTTTCAATTGTCCAGTTTTCTGGAAATTGTATTTCTTCCCATTTTATAGATCTACGAGTTGTAATATTAGATCTACTAAAATTGGTTTCTATTAGAACAGTTTCGTTGATCGGTTTATCAACGATTTTACACTGTGGATTAAGAGTATATAGAGGCTTATAATAAATTCTATAACAGATACATATTACTTCCGATCCCGGAGCGTAATTATATCCGTGAGTTTTGACATTTAATGTCCAAGTATCCAATATATTGACATCAGTCAATGATAATTGGAGATTTGGATAAACATTAAAATAAACTGGTCCATGTGCCAGACTAGATTGAATTATTCCCATAAGGGATTGTTTTCAGTCGAGATTTCTACCATCTCTAAGAGCTGCTATAAAGCTCTCTGGTAAACCTTCTAAAGTTAATGGCTTAAAAGCTACCTGTACTAATCCAATATGAATAAACTTCTTTGTTATCGAAGTTACCTTTAAATCCATATTCATTAATATTTTGAATAGGAAATATTTTCCTAAGGAACGGAGTACCAAGAATTACTTGGTTTGTAATATTCTTGACAAGCAAGAATGAAGTAGGAATACAGACCTTATTTTTACAAATAAAGGCCTTGGGAATTTTATAGCTTATTTGCAACTTTTCTCCGCTCGCAGAGCTTAGAGAATGAGTTGTTTTATGAAAATATTGGGTAGGAATTATTCCTTCCTGGATACAATTTAAATCTGCTCCACTATCAATTAGTGCAATCAGATTCTTTTGGAAATTTCCGTCAATGAGTAGTGAGATTTTCACTAACCATTTTTGAGAAGTAATAACTTGTAATGTTGAAAGAAAATTATCTTCTTGAATATTTTCAGAAGTACTAGCAAATTCTTCATTAGTTTCTAATTCTTTAATTATTTCTTTCCCTTTTTTCTAATTTAGAAAATCTTCTTTCTAAATCTATATGGCTTAACTTTAAATTTTTTATTTCATTTTTTAAATTTGAAATTTCAATTGTTAAATCTTTAATATTAACAATTGATTCATTTTTGTTTAATTGATTCTTATTACGAAGTAATCTCATTACTTCGGCCATACTATAAGGTTCAGATTTAATAATTTTAGGAATAACTTCTTTTGTAGTTTCTTCTTCTTTTTGTATTATTTTTTTAATGATTAGATTTTTTAAATCTGAATCTTCTGTTTGTTTTAATATTTCGAGAAGATTATTATCAAGAACATTTAATTCTTGAAATTGAGATATCATTTGATATAAATTATCTTCTGGTTCAGATTCTGAACTTTTATTTTTGGAGCAAGACTGACCTATTTGACAGTTTTGACATTCTTCGGATTCTGAAGATGATATGTCTTCTTCAATATTATTATTTTCGTCTTCTGAAGAGGATTCTGACTCGCTATTAGATTCTAATAGAATTTTTGATAATGTCTCTTTTAATTCATTATCAATTTCTAAATTATTAATTTTCTTTTTAGTCCAGCAAGTTTTTGCTTTATGACCAATCTTTCCGCATTTTCTGCAAACTATCGGAGGAAATTTATTTCTGTATTGATAATTTTTATTATCTTTTGAGAATTTTTGTTCTCTTCGTTTAGATATTCGATATTTTCTTTTTTCATATTGCTTAGGAGAGTATTTTTTAGGTTTATACTCTTTACGAGGTTTGCTCGTAGAAGGGTTTTCTAAACCAAATTGACTACAAAATTCTCCTAATTGTTTTTTCTCATCAAGAGAATGTCTTTTTAGTTGTTTATTAAGCTTTATTTCGTTACATAAAGCTAAACCTTCTTGTATACAGGTTCCTATTAATCTTCCGTAAGTATAGGAATTATAATCTATACTAGATTCTCCATTTCTAAGAGTTTTCTTAACTCTTTCGGCAAATAAGAAAGGAAGACCATCAATGAATTTGGATTTCCAATGAGTGCTATTTGACTCAGGAAGTTCCATAACTCTGCTAAGGAAAGTATCCTTATACCATCTAAATGATGTAAGGGTTTTACACCTAAGGTTTTGGAGTAAAGTCCTAACATTTTCGGAATTATCAGACCATCGGCCTGTAAAATGTTCTACAATGTTTATTCATAAAGTATAAACAGCATTTTCAATAATATCATTATTTTCCTCTTTTACTGTAAGGAAAATACTTTCACGGTCTACTTGAGATAAAAATTATCCCACCAACCTTTCAGCTGACCAGTAAAGCCAGCGACAAGCATTTGAGCTATAGTTTTGTCTGTATTTCCTTGAGTTTTACAGACTGTACTATACATCATCATCCTATGAACCATACCGAAAGTTTGTCTTTCCGTATAGCCATCTAAATTCCATTCGTAAATACAATGACCATTATAAGAATTATTAATAGTAAGATCATGTTCTTCTATTAGAACATCTTGAGGGGTTGGTCTTGGGTAATAATATTTAGTTTGAATTGGTTTACTAGTAAATTTTGAAGAATTCCTTAATTTATTAATTTCTTCATTAAAAGTATTATGAAAATTATCAGAATTTTCAAGTTGATTTTCAAAATCTTCACTTAAAGTGTTAAACTTTAAATTTTTAAGCTTGTTTTCAATCAAATCTTCAATTTGAGTACTCGATTTTAATTTAAAATCAATAATCTCAGGAGGAGGTTGAATACTGGTAGAAGCTATATTAGCTATTTTAATTTCACTTATATTTTTATCTTTATTCATTAAAAGATAATTTTTTATATCTTTAATAGAAAAAGATATTTCTTCTATATTTTTCTTTAATAAGAATTGAATCCTTAATTTCACTAAGAATTCTAGTAAAAGGTTCGGTTATGAATTCAAAATAAACTTCAATGAATAAAATAGAAATTCCAATGTATGGTTCAAATATAAAAATCTAGCATCAACTCACTTACTTCCCCAAGTTTTTTAATAAAATAGCAGTTTTTATTATTTGTCCACAATCGGTATAAGTATTTATGGTGTAATCGATTTTTCCGCTTAATTTGCAATTAACTGAAAATCTAAATTGATCTGAAAAGGCTGACGTGGCGTCTCATTTTCCCTTCGACGAATTTCGCCGCCTTCCGTTGTTATCGCTCAACTCTAGCCACTTGTTACCATTTCTGATTAACAAATACAAAACCAGGAAATAAATTACTGATCTTCCCAATTAATAATAAAAGACTCAATTGCTTATTGAAAGAAATCGATCGAGAAAGCAATTGCATAAGGAGATTTTTCTAGAAAACCAATTCGAATGGAGACGACGCCAGTGAATTGGGAAGCGCTCGATGCTCTCGCGATGGACTTTGCCAAGTCGGATCGGTTAATCGAGGACGACGACAAGTGCTCGTCGTCGTACCGATGGCGTCTTTTGATTCGTCAGACGAGGCGCTCGATCGAACTCGGTGACATTGACTCGGCGATCAGATTGTTGCACGAGCATGAGCCTGGCGTACTCGATGACCACCGCCTTTTGTTTCGTCTGCAGAAACAGGTTTCACGCTTTCTCTCGCTCGGTCTGATTATTTGAGCTCAGACTGCTTGATTTTTCGAAGAAGGTGATGTTTTTCTTTGTCCTTATTGTTGGTGGTGGCTGTAGAAATTTATTGAGTTGTTGCGGAGAGGGACTAACGAGGATCGAAATTCCGCCATAGAATGTGCGCGGACTTCACTTGCGCCATGTGCGCTTGATGCCTATCCGGTATGTGGTGTTCATTTCAGTTTTCTTCTTCTTCCTCTTCAACGAAAATCTGAATGTGAGCCCGAGATGACAGTATTGGATTAGCAGTTGTCTGTTTGGATGTGCAATTAATTAATTATTTATATCGACTTATATGGGGATTGGTGATTTGTGCGCATCTATTAATTTCGAAACTTACCTTGATGTCAGTTTATAGTTGCTATTTCTCATAGGTTCAGGTTTGATGCGAGAATTTTTGTGCTGTGTGTGTGACAGAGAGAGTTAGAGAGAGATACTCTTTTTTGTCTTATTTGTATGCATTTAAGAACTTGCTAGTTCTATTTTTCGTTCCCACTTTTCACACTGCTTTTCGAGGAATATGGTTTGTTTCTTAATTGGTAGTTTGTTAACCCAAGTGTTATTTACAAGTGGATTATTCACTTCTTCTTTTTTTCTTGTGAGTGAAGGAAGCATATGAGGAATTTAAGCATGTTCTGCTGGCCTTAATTTATAACAAAGATGATCAGACTTCGCCAGTTGTAAATGAGGTATGTGAAGAATGTATATATGTCGGTGTATGTTGAATTGAGTCATTAGTCCACCACTTCGTTTGATATCGGTTGTTTACGTTGAATAATGAGTTTGTTGAAATTTGGTTTTTAACGTGTTGGGGATACATTATAGTTGTCTCAATGTTCCAACATAATATATTTTGGAGCCAGAAGTGTGTTTTTTTCTTGTAATTCTCATATTGTTTTTTTACAAGTCCACATCGTCTTCATATCTTGTTGAAGACTTTTACATTCCTGAGTTTGACTCGTGTATCTTATAGGCGGTAAAGCTCACAACCATTTCTGAAATAAATTATCTAATAAAGATATCATTTACACCTTATCGAGGTTGCAGAATGTTTATACCCTCTAATACTTTTGCAGTGGTCTGAGAAGAGAAGGTCTGAGATTGCGGGTCTACTATCTTCTGTTTTACGAGCCCATCTACGTGCATATGATCCTATTCTTTCCATGATGTTACGATATTTAATAAGGTAGCACTCATATTTTCTTTCTTGATTATTTGTTTGCATTCGGCCTCTTTTATAATGAGTTGGACCTTTTGACCGTCTTTTCTCAAAAAACATAATGTTTAACAACTACATTTAATAAACATGGATACACAGCATACACAAGGGGTTTTGCCTTCGTCAAGGAGTTCCATCATCCATTGAAAACATTACCAAGACGTTGCTATTTGAAGACCGCGACCCCCCTGCACCATTACAAGAGTGTTTATATGAACTACCTTCTTTTGATGAGGTGTGCCTATGTTACCCACAGGAATATTTACATCAATATATTGGACAGCTGGCAGCTCTGAAAGTTGGTCACTTTATAGCAATAAACTTGAATTTTTGTGTAGGTGGACATACAAGCCCTTGCTCATGCTGTGGATCTCCCAAGGCAGAGTGCGGTTGAGAGCTTGAAGTTTGCCAAGGGTGACACGAACGCAGCATTTCAGGTCGGGTTACATAAGTTTAATTTGTTTGAAGTTTTGATTTTTATTCTCCTCCGTGTGATATCAATGTATTCGTGAACTTTCCTTTATCCCATGATTTGAGTGCTCTGCATGCAGTCTTGTCTTTCAATGCTACTGCTGGCAGTATATTACATAATCATAATTCTTTACTAGAATTAATGCAATCTGAAGTTTCCTCCATATTATAACCTGATTTGCCTCTATTCTCCTTGGTAGCCGAGTTAAAGAGCATAAATTTTAAGTCTATGGATTATGTTAGTTTATTTCCCTTAAGTACTTAAAAAATTTTAATTTTTTAGGCAGTCTTACTTTCCTGTTTAAACTGCCTTTCTTGGTTTATGCAGAATGAACTTTGCCGAATGAGACTAGACATGTCTCTGCTTGATGAAATGGTTCATGAGTATTGCATTTACAGGGGCATTGTGGACCCAATCTCTTCATTCTGTGGTGAAGGTGACTCCCTAAAGTAGCCATGAATCTTTAAATTTACCGATGTTTGACCTGTAATTTTAATTTCTCCATCTTCAATTGACTCATCAGACTCGCAAGCCACGTCTGGAATTACAACTTCTGACCAACTGGAGGCAGCCTTTAGTTTATCTGGAAATTATTCAGTTGGTTCTGACAGTTGTATTTCAGTAAGCACTACACACGCACAAGATTCTATAGAAAGTAAAACAGATATGTTCAACTCAACAAACACTGACATGGATCTGGATGTACGTTGTCCACGCAACACTATCAATCTTAATGAAGACTGTAGCACCAGTGGCATTTTGCAACAAGAAGACAGCAAAATTACTCAATTAGCCAGAAGTTGTAGGACTAGTGAAAGAGGAAAACGAAAGCGATGGAGGAGCAGAGATGATAACTTTGACAATTTCTCCGACTCCATCACAAGAAGCTGGAAGTTTGAGACTAGTGAATCCTTTGATGATGCCACCAACACTATAAAAGAGGTATATAATCTTAGTTTCTGATGCTTTCAGTCTTGAAACATTTATCGAACTATTGAGCTTCACAGGATCATAAAAGATCACCCTCGACACCAATGCCTAAGAATAGGGTTGAGAAGTATGAGCTGATCCTGGGGGTGAAGGATTTAACGAGCATAGGGATGGCCGATGAGGTTGTTGGAGAGATCTCTACCTTCTTTCCAGACTTCTTTGCTGAAAACCCTATCCTACTCTTTCAGCTGAAGCAGGTTCTCTTTTCTGTTAGCCTACTTGAGCTCAACAGATACTGATGGTTTGTGTTATTCAAGTTCTTCACAATTTTAACCATATGTTGGTGATTCCAGGTTGAATTCTTTAAGCTTGTAGCTGCGGGTGATTATTCCAGTGCTCTGAAAGTTGCTACGTCTTATTTAGGACCCTTGGCGGCTAAAGACCAAGCTTTGGTTAAGCCATTGAAGGAGACTTTGTTTGCTTTACTCAGACCTCAGGAAGAAGCGATAGTTAAACAAGTGCCGTTAGATGCCCTCTCAACTTCACTACAGGTAAGACATGTTCCATATAAAACTATTTTCCTGGCTAACTATTCATTCTCCCTTCGTCTACCATTTATCGCAAAATTTGCATGTGCCTTTTTGTTTTTATTAAATTAAGCCTAGCTGCTCTATCTCTCTCTCTCTCTCTCTCCCTCTCTCCCTCCATGTAGGTTTATAGGTTTTGGTTTATATCTCGTAAGTGAAGTTCTTGTAGATCACATATCTGACTCTATTTCTGATGAACTATGATACTTGAGATTCATTCTGAGGGAGTTATTACTCTTAAAATGTTTGTAGGTTGCTGTTGGGAGGAGGTTGGGTATCGAGGAACCGCAGCTGATGAAGATCATCAGGGCGACTCTCCACACTCACACGGAATGGTTCAAAATCCAAATGTGCAAAGATCAGTTCGAAGGGCTTCTGCGTATAAACTCTCTTAAAGAAGTTGGCAGCCCTTTACTCGGAGATTCCGACGTTCATAGATCCACCTCTAATGCAGATAGTTGCACCCAAGGCTCGCTCAAAACAACAATTTCCCACGAAGATGGGAGCATCAGCCCGAGTCAAATATCGGCGAGTGGTGATGCAGCTACAGCCGGGGTGTGCGATGAGAATGCAATCCTCAAAGTTATGGTAAAAATTGCTGATCTTTTTTTTTGTTTTTCTTATTTATGTTATTATAATGCTGTGGAAAGTTGGATTTGCATTTATTTATTTATTTGTTGTTACTACTGTTTTGCAGGAATTTCTTGCTCTGCCCAGAGCAGATGCTATTCATCTCCTTGCACAGTACAATGGGAATGCAGAAACTGTCATCCAGCAATTATTTGCGTAGGTGCCTTGCAAGTAAAACTCGTTGGCTATGTTAGTTCTCTTTTTTTTTTCCTTTTTTTTTTTCTAATTTAATTTTGTGTTTGGTTTTCCACTAGATATTATTCCCACGTATTGAAGAGATGTTAGCGAATAACATGTACAGCTAGAGCTAAGTTACTCCTGAATTGATTTTATTAGCTTTAATTATTTCGGTGATCCAAAATGTCATTCACTTGCACTATCCTAAAGGACATTTATGATTGAGCGGAATATGTCAACGTGCTCAAACTTCATGATCGTTGATTTTAGGTAGATTTGGGACATTATCGACATGGTTCGGGTAAGTCCCATTGTTCGGAGTGTGATTTTCTGGCATAAGAGTAAAAATTTAATGCATAATACGTCTAGCTTTAATGAAGACATGTGTAGGAAATAAATATGATCAGAATAAAAATTAAACAATATGTCACCGATCGACAAGAAGAATCTTTAGGCACCCCCGTGCGTGCCTTAATGGGTACGCTGCCTCCTCCAAGTTTTAATCGTAGAAACATTTATCATCGCCATACAAATTAAATGGACTTAACTTAGACCACAAGAACGGGTTATTGTGACAGTAGGTAACAGTCCCCAAGACAAGGTTCACATATGTTTATCTTCGCATACTTATTATCGAACCAAATTCCTCAGATAGCAATATATTAAATGACATTAAAATAATAATAGGATTAGCTCTCATTAATTAGTGACTAACCACCTCATCATCTCTACAAAGTAGTCTTCTTAATTATTATATATATATTACCCAACCAAACACTCGCTATGTGTGTTGTGTGAAAATCTTCCAGAGAAGTCAAAATGAAAAACTAAGAACCGAGGAATGAATTGAATCTCTCTCACCAAAATGACCAAATCTATTAAACAAAAACACAATCAATCACGCGCTCTAAAAAGTTCAGTAAGACAGTCAACAGCTTTACGACGACTCTCTTTACTGTCTTCGTTCTTAACGAGGTGAGTTGCTTCCTGCGCTCTCAACTCAAGACCTCTGCTGCCGACTCGCATGAATCGAAGACTCGTTTTTAGTATTATTTTTTGCTCTTGGCATTGTGTGCGGAGGTACTTGTGCTTATTTAAAAGCCCTCTTGGGCGTTGATAGGCAGCGACTGAAGAAAGACGTAGAAGGAATCTGAGCTGTTTTTGAAAATTTTGCCATTTGGAATTTTAGTTCTTTAGCAATATGGCTGAAGATATTTGTGTCTTCACCAAGGTGAGCTCATCTTTTCCAACTGTACTTTGTTGCCTTCCTTTGTTTCTATTTGGTATCGTGCTACTATCATTACTACCTCTGTGTGTCGTTGTTCCCGTGATCGTGTTCTTTTAAGGCTTACTGATTATATATGAGTCAAATATTTGAAACATGACTCTGTATTTTGCCCATTTCTTCCTCTAAAAGCTCGATTTCATGCTTGAAATTCGAAACATTTTGGTGGGCTGCTGTGAATTTGGGGATGAATGTATTTCCTTACATGGATGTTTAGGGTGAGAGAGTACATGATTATAGTATTAGGATTTTGTTTCTGAATCTGGAAATGAAATGTTTGTTTTTTTTGCTGCTCCTCTTACATCCTTCTTTCCTCTTTTAACTTTTGTTGTATTTCTATCTTTGCTGTTGCTGGGGTATCAGTTATATGCTTGTTTTCTTTCTCATTACATAAGCTAATTGGCATCTCTTTTGTTGGTTAAATTAATAGGATTCATTGATTATAAAACCTCCCAAGAAATCGCCAGCTTCGTTGAGAAAATTAGTCTTAGTATTCTCTATGGCCTGCGGCGTTTACATCTGTTGGATCTGCCTAAAGCAAACGAGCGAGCAGAATGGTAATGGAAAAAGTTTCTTGAACATTGAAGTTAATTACACTCAGCACTGCAACAGCAGTATCATTACAGATAACTCCCGAGCACCATACTTACACTACCCAATGCCCGTCACCTTTCACAGGTAAACGAAAAACCGAAATCACCCACTTATCGACATTTCTTGAGAGGATTAAAAATTGAATCTTTTTCTTATTTGTGTATGCAAAGGGCTGAATGCGCTTGTAGCCCTGTACTGCCCTTCACCATCATGTCTATGCAAAGGTCTGGGAGTGGATGGTTCGAGACATTGCTGAATAGCCATACAAATGTGAGCTCTAACGGAGAGATATTCTCTCTCAGAGAGAGGAGGGAGAGCATTACTTCGATATTTTCTACCCTCGATAGGGTTTACAATTTGGATATTCGAACGAGCGCCTCCAAGAACGAGTGCTCAGCTGCAGTTGGCTTCAAGTGGATGCTTAATCAGGTTTTATAAGGATTTTGGTTTTGCTATATATGTTAGAATGGAATGTAGATTTTCATTACACCATATGATCAATGTATGTGTTTGGGCAACTTAGGGATTGATGGAGCACTGCAGGGAAATTGTTGATTATCTGAACGACAAGGGCGTCTCTGTAATATTCCTATTTCGGAGGAATCTTCTACGTCGAATGGTTTCAGTGCTTGCCAACTCTTACGATAGGCAGGCAAAGCTCTTGAATGGAACTCACAAGTCCCATGCTCACTCAAAGGAAGAGGTAATAAAACGCATCTTAAGTAAATTGAAAAAACACGCATACACAGAGTGAATTGAGAGCTTATAAACATAAATATCTGATCTTTTTTTTTTTTTCCAATATGTGGCTTTTGTGTAGGCTGATATGCTTTCGAGATATAAGCCAACGATCAATGCATCGTCTCTGATAACAGATCTAAAGCTCATGGAAAAGACCGTAAAAGATGTGTTGGAGTATTTTCACAGCACGAGGCACATCGTTCTCTATTACGAAGACCTTATACAGAATCGAACTGTAGGTCTTCTGTTCCAATATTTTTTTTTTCGTCCATCTCTATATAGGGCATTCGTAAATAAACCAGAAATGGACATTATAAAAATTGGACCTTTTTTTATTACAGAAATTATGGGATGTTCTAAACTTTCTGGGATTGCCCAAAATGGAGCTCACCAGTCGGCAAGTTAAGATACACAAAGGATCGGTAACGGAACATATCAAGAACTGGGAAGATGTGAACAGAACCCTTAGGGGGACGAACTACGAGAGCTTTCTTTACTCTGATTACACTAACTAGAAGAAAAGGGGAAGATGAATATTAGATGTTTTTAACTTAACTAGAAGTAGTTCTGAGTTTTTGCAAGAAAATCCAGAAAAGAAGAAAGAACAAGAAGAAAAAAAATTGGTCTTCCTTTGTGTCGCCAATCCTACTAATCGCCTTTTTTTTAAATTGTGTATTTGGTTTAGCTTTGCAAGAATTTGTATAGCTTTTCCCTCTTCAATGTATAGATATTTGAGTGTGTTTGGTTTAATAATATGTTAGAGTTAAGACCCGCACTAACGAATTATATAAAAGAACGACGTTCGATGAGCTGGAAATTGGCGATTTGCTGAAGAATGAACCCAGAATTATTTATTAAAGCAAAGAGTGAAGGAAAATACAAGACACCAACTATAACTCACGAGTCAAGCTCGTCCCCTTATTCCCACATCATTTTCCATAATCTTCTACACCTCCAAGTCATGCCATTTTATTCTAACCCTTACCTAATTACCTCACATGATTCACCGTCCTTAATGAAGACACAACAAAACATAATAAAACACAATAAAAGCAATTAAAAACAATATCCCAATCTTCAAGCTAAATCTTATTCCGAATAAGGTTCCTTCAAGTAACAGCTTCTTCCAATGGGCCAAAAACTCGTCCTTGATTAGTCGGCCCAGCACTATCCCATCGCCCATTGCTGGACCATGGTCTGCTACTTTCGAACTGGTTCGTCGCTCGTAAACCCGCTCGATACTAGGCCTACATTACCACGCCCCTGAAAAATAGCCTTGTCCTCAAGGCGGAAGTTTGGAAACTGTGATCGAATTTCGCCCTCCGTGAACCAGTGCATCCATATTGCGATCGGCCCATTGTAACAGATATTGCCGCACTGCAGTATCACCTTCCATAATAAGTCGACTATCAATTACATCAATTGGAACAAGCCCAAAAGCCAAGGGATCTGTCATGTGAGCTGGTAAGGATGATTCGATAGGGTGGTCCCCCACAACCTTCTTGAGCTGTGACACATGAAAGACTGGGTGAATGCGAGAACCACTTGGGAGTTGTAAGCGGTAAGCCGCCGGTCCAATGCATTCTGTTATTGAAAACGGTCCATAAAAACGAGCGGCAAGCTTCTGATTAGTACATCGAGTAACCGAAGATTGGCGATATGGGCGAAGTTTAAGAAAGATGGGGTCACCCTCTTTGAACTCCACCTCTCGACGATGCACATTAGCTGCCTTGATCATACGGTTTTGCGCGCCTTGAAGATTAAATTTCAACTCACGAAGTATGGTGTCGCGGTCTTGTAATTCAGCAGTAACAACCGCTACGTGGGACTCGCCGGGCATAAATTGCATCTGTGTCGGTGGTGTGCGCCCATATACGATATGAAATGGAGCCGCAGAAACCTGAAATGTTGTGTTGTACCAATACTCGGCCCAAGGTATCCATCTCGACCACCCCTTTGGCTGTGCACCAATAAAACAACGTATATGCTTCCAACGTGCGATTGAGGACTTCTGTCTGACAGTCTATTTGTAAATGATAAGAAGAACTCATTTTTATTGTCGTCCCTTGCAAACAACTCCTTCCAAAATTGGCTCAAAAAAAGCGAATCTCAGTCGCGCACTATACTGCGAGGAAAGCCATGTAATCGAACCACATTTTCCACAAAATGGGCAGCCACATCTTGAGCTGTAAATGGATGGCGCAGTAGAATGAAGTGGCCGTATTTGGAGAGTCTGTCTACGACCAAAAGTATGCTATCAAACCCACGAGATTTAGGCAAACATGTGATAAAATCCATCGCGATGTCTTCCCAAATTTGGTCGCGTATAGGCAGCGGTGCGAGCAGTCCTGCTGGTTATAGCGCCTCATATTTAGCTCGTTGACAGACAAGACAGGATGCCACAAATTCAGATACATGCTTCATTATGCACGCCAATACAAGGATGCAGCAAGTCTCCGATATGTATGAAATGCTCCTGAATGCCCACCGGGCGGCATGGAGTGGAATTCGTTGAGAAGACGGGGAATCCAATTTGAGGATTCAGGAATGGTGAGACGTCCCTTATAGGAATGGTGAGACGTTGAAATGGTGGACGACACATAGGCTGCTGATGCAGTTGTTCGATGATTGGGCCAAGGAATGAATTGCGTGATATGTCGCCTAGGTTTTCTGCCCCATCGAGCCATTGAGGAACGTTAATGGCAGATAATTTTGTCGTTTCAGGCCTCCGAGATAATGCATCAGCTGCTGTGCTTGTGGCGCCGGCTTTATATTCGACCTCGAATGAATACCCTAGAAGCTTGGCGACCCATACTTGTTGAGTTGGCGTAGTAATCTTTTGCTGAAGTAGGATGCGAAGACTACGTGATTGGTGCGGACCGTAAAATGACGACCCAAGAGGTAAGGCCGCCGATGTTGCATCGATAACACAAGAGCCATCAGTTTGCGCTCGTAAGTGGACTTTGAACTTGTATTTTCCCCCTAGCGATTGCTGAAATAAGCCACCGAATATTTGTCTTGCATCAAAACTGCTCCGATCCCCGACCCTGATGCCTCGCATTCAATGATGAAGGTTGTTCAAAATTTGGCATCGTTAACACGGGGGCTGCAAACGCCAACTCTGCTGATAGTGGCCATGTGAATTTAGAGGTTTCTGACTTCTTGAGTAATGATGTCAACGGGCGATCTGACCATAGTTGTAATGAAGCGACGGTAGTATCCAGTAAGGCACAAAAACCGCGGATGCCCTTTACTGATGTGGGAGTCGGCAATCGCACCACCGAAGCAATTTTTTGAGGATCCATGGCAACTGTTCCTGCAGAAACAATATGACCGAGATATTCTAGTTGGCGCCGATCAAAGTGACACTTTTCTGAATTAACACAGAACTGATGTTGAGCGAGGGTGCCGAGAACAGTATGAATGTGCTCGAGGTGAGAAGACCATGTGGTGCTGTAAATGATAATATCGTCAAAGAACACTAGTACGTACTTCCGTAGTAGAGAATGAAATATGTCGTTCATGTTTGCTTGAAATGTGGCTGGAGCATTTGACAAAGCCAAAAGGCATTACTAAGAACTCGTAATGGTCGTCATGAGTGCGAAAAGCCGTCTTAGGAACGTCTTCGCTTCGAACTCTAATCTGATGGTAACACGATTGGAGGTCTAACTTTGTGAAATACACGGCTCCCCACAATTCATCAAGAAGTTCTTGTATGACCGGAATTGAAAACTCAAAATGCCAACTTCCATCCTTCTTGCGAACGAGTAGAACTGGGCTGAAAGGCTAGCACTTGGTTGAATTACCCCAGCTGCTAACATCTCCGAGGAGAGTCGTTCGATTTCATCCTTTTGCACATGGCCGTACCTATATGGTCGGACAGAAACTGCCGCCGTTCCAGGAAGCAATGTGATGCGATGATCAGATGCACGTTCTGGTTGGGAGGTTGCAGTGCTGAAAACCGTAGGAAACCCTCTTGTATGTCGAGTTGTTGTGGCTCGCGTAAGGCAGCATGTGTCGTATCCGAAGAAGCCTCAAGTGAGTCGAGTATGAGTACCATGTCGAGATCTTCGTCGGCTTTTTTACAAAGAGATCGAAAACTGATCGGGGCTCGTAAGAATGCTGCGTCACCTCGCAAGTGATGAGTCTGGCCATCCCATTCAAATTGCATTGTCGAGCGTTCCCTATTCAGTCTCACGTCACCCAATTTTCGTAACCAATCCACTCCGAGAATTACATCGTCGCCCCCCAATGCAAATACAACGATATCTCCAGTGACACAACACGAGTTCAACTGAAGTTGGAGAGCACGACAAGTACCATGTGTAGAAGCGGTACTACCATCGCCTAAACGTACCTAAAAATTGTGGTCTGTTGTTCGGGGCAATGAAAGATGACCAACTAGGCGAGTGGAGACGAAATTTTGGCTAGCACTATTGTCGATCATGACAATAACCGTTTGGCCTTCTACTTTCCCGAGCATCTTCAACGTGTGTGGACCTGAGAGCTCGCTGATGGCGTACAGCGGTATCTCAATTAAGTTGAGTTCTTGGGTATGGTTGGTGGCATCTTTGAGGAGGTCATCGGTCTCCTCGCAATGTTGTTGATCATTTTCAAAAAATATCTCATCTTCTCCCCCCAACAAGCATGCGAAGTTCCTTACGAGGACAAATATGTCCGCAGCCAAAAGGTTGACGACATCGGAAACATAAATTCTTATCATGCAGTTCTTGACAATCTCGATCTGTTAGATGCTGAAAGGGGCGAGGTCGTGAAGCGGGTGGCCTAGCTGGTGGAGGTACATAGCGATCAATGGGACTAACAGGGTCTCGAGGCACTGTTGCGGCTGTCGGAACGACAACACCGTGTGACTGTTGCGGGGTTCGTCTGAAAGCCGGGTCGCTGGGCAGAACGTGGTGATTCTGATGCACGAGAAATCACATTTGTGTAGTCTCCATTCCTTCCATTAAAAAGACGTCTCTCTAAATCTCGAGCTAGTTCAAAAGCATTTGCAACTGAGTATGGTTTGTGGATAACAACTTCATCGTACAACGCTAGGTGCATTCCAAGAAGAAAAAACTCGAGATGTTGGCGACGAGGGATCTTCGTGAGATTGGTGATCATATCGATGAACGCATGAAAGTATTCTTTAACGTATCCTGATTGACGAATACTTGAAAGACGAGCAACGGGGCTGCCGCAATGCCTATCGTCAAATGTCTCAATTATGTTCTTTTTCAAGACTTCCCATGTGATTGTCGGATCATCATCGAGCATCCAACGAAACCATGATTGGGCAATACCCGCCGTACACACAAAGGCACATGACACCCTTTGAGAACTCGGTGTTGGATTGAGAAGAAAATAATGCTCGGCTCGTGAAATCCAGCCCTGCGGATCAGTCCCGTCAAAAGTTGGAAGTTCGACACGACGTTGAATTTGTGTCGGCAAGGGATACCTCCCTCAACGTTAGTAACCTTCGGGGCCACATTTATCGATGTGAGTACCCATGGTCGACTTCCATGCGATTGCTGAGAGTGTCGATCGATGAGCGCAGCTCGGTGGACAAACTCTCCACGGTCTTCTCTAACATGTCAGCAGGTTGATCCATTTGAGAACGCGTAATAGTCATCGAGCGGCAGGTCGGACCAATTTGTTAGAGTTAAGACCCGCACTAACTAATAATATAAAAGCACGACATTCGATGAGCTTGGAAGTTGGCGATTTGCTGAAGAATGAACCCAAAATTATTTATTAAAGCAAAGAGTGAAGGAAAACACAAGACACCACCTATAACCCACGAGTCAAGCTCGTCCCGTTATTCCCACATCATTTTCCATAATCGTCTATACCTCCAAGTCATGCCCTTTTATTTCTAACCTTTACCTAATTACCTCCAATGATTCACGTCCTTAATGAAGACAATAAAACATAATATAACACAATAAAAGCAATTAAAACAATATCCCAATCTTCAAGCTAAATCTTCTTCCGGATAAGGTTCCTTCAAGTAACAGCGGCCAAAAACTCGTCCTTGAATAGTCGGCCCAGCACCTTCCGCATCGCCCATTGCTGGACCATGGTTTCTACTTTCGAACGGTTCGCCGCTCGTAAACCGCTCGCCACTAGGTCTAACATAATAGCAGCTAGGAAAGGAAAAGAAATGAAAATTTTAAACCGTTTTTATGAAGTGTTAATTAACTTTTTCCATCTTCCATCTGTTTAGTAAACCAAAGATATCGTTGAATAGCTATTTTGCTTCAATTTTGTCTTTGTTTATTTCAACATAAGTAAAAATGAAAGATTTAGTTACGATTAGAAATCGACTTTGTATCTTCAACCATAGATCATTAACTCCTAATTAAAGAAGTTGGAAGTCTTAATCCAATTTGAAATATTTGTTGGCAATTGTGTTTTGTTGATTGGTGAAATGGGTGATGGGAAGAAAAGAAAAGAAAACTTAAATTAACTTTAAAGCAAGAATTGAGAGCCATTTTTCTCACTATTTGGTGAGGATAATCTACTCAAATTTGTTTTCTCTCTAGTTTTCTGTTCCCCGTCTTTTTCCTCTGTCCAAATACACCCTTAGTGAGATAATTTATTTTCATGGTATTAGTTATATTATATGCTGGAATATTTTTTTTCTCAGGATACATGAAAATCGATTTACGAGCCACTTGTTGATAAGATGGACTAAGCTAACTCATCTGAAATGCAAATTATATTTTTTTCCTAAGGTCCAAACTATCTGACCTGACATATAAGATCACCCGACCATTATTAGCTCATCAAATTGAGACTCGCCAGTGGCAGAGCCACCCTTGGGCCAGTGGGGTGCATGGACCTCACATGAATTTATTTTCCTGTATAATTTTCTAATAAAAATTTATTTACATAATTGATATAATATAAGGAAATGGACCCCACTAAAATAAATCATTTATAAATAAAAGGAGAAATGAAATTCTAATATACTAATTGGACCCAGTTGTCCAAACTCTCTAGCTCCGCCACTGAACATCGCTATGTAATTCTCGAATATCTTCGATGCTATTTACTGAGTCGTTTAGCTACGAACTAACCGCTTAGACCATCTCTGATAAAAAAAAAATTCATTCTCAAACAGAAACTCATTCTTAAATTCAAAACGCAGTAATTTTTTTCCATCCAACAAACAAATTCTCAAAATCAAAAGACCATTATTGTAATATTCTTTTTCTACCGCTTTAAATATTACCTATGTAATTTACAACTTTACAAATCAGATCACACTATTATTTTAAATTCGATTGGAAAAAATAACTACTAATAACAGGAGTCCTTTTATATATTTTATTTATTTTTTGTACGAGTGCTTTAATAATTAAAATAAAAAGAATATAAATAGTAATTTTTAAGACATCAAACGCATCTTTTGGGATATCTCATTCCTAAAAGCACGTTTACAACATAAGAACATCTCCAACCGAACACCGAAAGCGAAAATTTGAGGTAAATTCACTCCAACCGACCCCAAAAATTAATACCAAAATGCATTTAATATTTCTCTCACCTAGTTTGGACGGATCTTTGCGTTTTGAACAGTTGGAATGAGATGTATCTTTTTTATTTGTACAGAAGTCATTAATTTTCTTTTTTCTCTCCCATATACCTGTATGTGTCAGTAATTCTTTCTCTCCCATATATGTGTCAGAAAAAGCTTACCAAGGGCACATCAAGAAAATAGAAAAGACGCAGTTGAGTATGATCTTGTATTTTCTTGAATATTTCTCTCACCTAATTAGTTCAGTTGATGTCACGGATTTGCCCGTGGTTGAGTTTCTATTTGGGATGATCCTTGTTTTTAATAAACATATATAAATATATTTTATTATTAACCTTCTTAAATTTTATGATTAAATCTAAAATATATTTGAAGTCTAATTTGTAAAGGTATAAAATATTACGGTAGTATTGAAATTTATAAAAATTTGTGTGGATGTGAATATTACAAAATAGTCTATTGAGTTTGAGGATGAGTTGATTGGTTGGAGAAGAATTACTGCATTTTGAGTTTGGGAATGCATTTGAGTTTGAGAATGAGTTTGTCGGTTGGAGATTGTCTAAGAGAGAGATGAAAACGCATTTTGAGTTTGCGTTTGGTATACAGTTGGAGAACTTTTAGTATTTATTATGAGTTTTTGGATATCGATTGGAGATGCTCTTAACACGTCCACGACAACTCATTATTTTAAGTTCATGCCTTTTAAGTTTCAGCTTCGCGTTTTTTTTTTGCTGTTTAATGGCCTTATCGAATATATGGATATAAATATGTAAGTGTATTATTATTTTTCATTCTAGAAAATGTATGTACAGTAGGGCTATTAAAAATCGATCCGACCCGCCAACCCGACACGAACCGCACCCAAAAATAGCAGGTTGGGGTTATCATTTTTGACCTGTTTACGTAAATGGGTAAACCCGAACCCAACCCAATTATAAGCAGGTCAGGTTAGGGTTCGGATTTTCAACCCGAAATCAACCTGAAATTCGAATACAACCCGTTTATCAACCCATTTAACCCGAATAATATATATTATTAAAATATTATTAATATAAAGAAACTAAAATGATTAACCGTAATTCTCTATCCACTCTCGCGCTCACACATGCTCCCAAGCCACCTGGGTTCTTCATCGTCGACTATAACGTCTCCAGAAAGGTAGAAATCACTCCTTGATTGATCGATATCTTCGTTGTTTTATATAATAATCTGCTCGGTAGCTCAGGCTTCGTTGATTGTGTTGTGGTTCGTGCGAAGATGTCATGAGCATAAGGGTGGGAGATCGAATGGAAGAGAGCATTGTTGAGAGTTCGAGTTAAATATGGCTTCGGTTAATACTTGATGATCATGAAATAATTTGCTTGGTATTTAATTATTGAGATATTTGTTATTGGGAACTTTAATTGTTTCTTAATTATGTGATGATGTTTTTAGAAAAAAACTGCATGAGTTCTCCTTTTTTTTTGTTTAATTGGAATTTATAATTCTGTCTATTTTGTTATTTTCTTTTTTTGTTTTTTAAATTTTAAACGGGTTGGCGGGTTGTTAGGGTTAAAGCAGGTTGGGTTTGGGTTTGATTTCAACCTGCTTAAGTAAACAGGCCAGGTCAGGGTTGAAGTTTTGAACCCGTTTATTAAACGGGTTGAACCCGAAGGTGACCCAACTCGACCTGTTTACCACCCCTAATGTACAGTAATCATTCTTACCTTAAAACTTTCCAAAACCTCTAGCATGCTGAATAAGAGAGAATCACTTACGAATTCATCCGTTTGTAAAGGTTTGACTGATTAATGCGGACCATTGATAATATTATTTAAGACCAAATAAAGGACATTAAAAGGCGAGAGAAGCATTTCTATATTTAACATGATCATTGATTCTTGATATTATATAAATAATGCCTGTAAATCAAGCATTTGTAAGTAATATGTGTGTAAGTCACGGAGCATGTTATAAGAAATATATATTTATGCATCAATTTGTTCTCTTCATCAGCAATAGTCGATGGTGATTATTATTGTACTAGTGCATCATGCACGTCCAGTTCTTCCCAATAGGCAATTAATTCTTCTGTTGTGTCATAGAATTATCGGTTTAACATTGCCGTACAGATTATAAATTGAGATTGCTTATGGTGCACACGGTGCTTGCTCAAGGTAAGTGGGCACCATAGCAAATCTCTCTCTGTATATATATACACACACACACACATATATATATATATATATATGTTCGAATTATTTTTGTCTGATACGCCTTATTTTTGAAGTGAAGGGTCTAGCAAACAAAAGTATTGTCCATTATAAAGAAATTGTTAGGATCGATAGATGCATTTAGAGGGGGTGAATAAACGCTTAACGCTTTTAGGTAGTTAACCGATTATGACTAATACCAGTTCTTGATACTTTTCGGTAGTTAACCGATTATGGCTAATACCAGTTCTTGATATTTTTCTGTCTGTGATTTGTGCGGAAGCAAGTCGGTCGGTTTTGAAACAAGACCGATGATAGGTGTGATGTGTTAGTGTGTGTGTGTGTGCCAGGAAGACAACAGTTTGTTTCTGGAAGTTCGGAGTTAAATCTCCTACGTCTCCCCTTCTTCCCCGCAAGGAAGGTTCACTAGACTTCAGTTATACACTCAGTGTACAACCTACCCAGCTGCCCTCAGCTTTATCTAGTGAATCCCTAGGCAGTTGTATAATACAATCCACCTACTTCAACACCTTTTTACTGTCCGACGGAAATAACTCTAACTCACTTACTAAACCAAACTGGTCTACGTACAGTGAGGACAACACTTTCTAATTTCTTCACTTAGAGAGATTTGAATCTTGGGTTTGATTTTTCGTTGTCGAGTGTCGTGGTAGCATGTTGTATCTCCTCAGTCCTTCTTCTCTGCTATATATAGCTGATATTTGTTGAAGAAGTCCATTGAGAGATAGTTCTCTGTACCGGTCAGTGCATTAAATGCATTTTACCCAAAATGGGTATTGTCCGGTCTTCATAGCAGTTGGTGCTGTGCCATTGCTTTATTCCTCTTTTAGCTCTGGCTTGACTTCAACTTGGCTCTCCTTCAGCCTTTCATTAAATGTGTGTGTCAGAAGTCTTCAAGTTGCCGCGCCATGAATAATTTGAATCTTGGTTATGTGGCACATCCGGTTTCTGTACTCTGCAGGTCCGGTATCTGTACTCCGGTACAGGCACTTTACGTCCGGTTTCTGGCGCGCTTGTGAACTGCTGACTGGTACCCAATGTTGAGTCTTTGTCTAACCGGTATACTCAGTCAAGTTTGGACAATCACCAAAACTGTTTAATCTGAATTCTTCGATTCATGATTTCCAACAATTTTCCCCTTTTTGGTGATTGTCAAAACTCAACGAAGCAGAAGGGTAGTTATTATAAACGAATTTGATACATAATCTATCGATCTATTACAACCGTTACTGTCAGTCTATCTAGTCCTAGACTTGACCAGTTCTTCGATCTTCCGGTTGATGGCTTCTTCCGGTCTGACTGGTACGTCCCAGTTCTTCGATCTTCCAGTTTCAGCCATGCCAGAACTGCCCTTTCTCCTCAACTAGCAGTACTGGCTTCCTGCTTTGTCAGTACTGCCATCTGCCCTTTCTCCTGAATTGGCAGTACTCTTCTTTCCCCTTTTGACAATCACATGTCCGGTATGAGGGAAGGTAGTCATTGTGCAGGAGAGTCATCATTACAGTTGTCCTCTCCTTATAAAGCACAATGAGACCGATAGCTCTGCTGTTGTACTGGCGATCCGTAACAGAAGATCGCTCAGCTTCGACGAGACTCTCAAAAGTCTGAAGAAATCTTCTTCTGACCCGCTCCATCTTAGCAGCTCTTCGAGCTACGGTAATCCCTGAACCCACGCCTTGCCGAGGGTTTCTTCGGGGAATCAGTGATTGCGACAAGGAGATCCTTCACTAGTTTCCTCCTTGGAAAGTGCAACGAAACTGATAGGAATGGAGAGATACCGTCTAGCATGGCATTCAATTACCGGTATCTGCTCTCCTACTCCAGTCCCGTTTCTTGGTGGGTTCTCAGCCTTTTCTCCACCAAGATACTGGTAGGAGCGGTACCATCCTCCGTGGCTTCTCAACCGCTCGACTACCGTGCCGTTTCTCGGTGGGTCCTCAGACTTGTCGATGTCCTCCAAGAAATTGGACGGGCGCCATCTTCACCTTTGGGTCCTTGTAGTGCCTGGATGGCTTGCTCGGTCCATCGAGAAGCTTCCCAGAGCTAGCCTGGTGTGCCGTCAGACTTGTTTTAGAAGCCCTGCTAGTCCAAAGCAGCGTCTTTGCATCTTTGTTGGACCGCCAAGAGGTCTTTGAATACCCTAATGGGTCGGTCTGCATCCAGTGCGGTGTCAATACCGTCTTGAAGTGATTGGATAAGAATACTGGATTAGGACTTGTTAGGCTTTTTCTGGTTGTGAGGCTCTGACTAAGGGTGGTGGATGTTTTGGAGGTTTGGTCATTTTGCACTTAGTCGATTGTGAGCTGATGAATTTTGAAGAAGGGGGTGAGGTCCTTAAATACTGGATGAGTTTCTATTGTGTTGTGTCACGGGTATACAGTAGTCCAGCTTATCCTTATCTCTTTTTCAGTGCGTCAGAACTTTATGTCTTGTTCGGTGGGAGAGATTCGTCGTTGACAAGACTGTTCACGCACTCAGATAACCTGCAAGCCCACAGCTAGCTATACCGAGACATATGATATGTGCATTGACGAAGCACGATAATCGAGAAAGTGCGGTCTTTACCCGGCCAGTGAGGATTAGGGGTGGTTCGGTACGGTATACCGTACCGAAACTGTGATACCGTATACCGTACCGAAATTTCGGTATCCAAAAAAATCATACCAATGTCATACCAAAATTTCGGTATACCTTAAATTTCGATACGGTATCATACCGAAATTTCGATATGGTATCGGTATCATACCTTCTATACCATTCACACGGAGGGTTTTTACCATGCATGTCTCGTAACTCGTTAATTCGATGTGTTGGAATTTTTAATCAATTCAAACTCCTTAGGCCCCAATAAGATAGATTATTAATACCAAAATTTTCTAAATAAAAAGATTTTTAACCTTAAATAATTTACATATTTTAGCCAGTCTCTTAGTAAGACAAAAAACTTTACATAACCACAAAATACAACTTTATATACAGATTAATTAGAACGAAGCGGTTATATTTAAAAAATTAGTGAAGATTAACAAAAAGTAATTGCATTGCATCTTCACGCTTTCAAAATCATGAAAAAAAGGCAAAAATTAAACGTTACTTGAGTTACATAAGTAATATGGTGGGCCTAATATTAGAAAGTTGTGTATAAGTTAATAATTTATTGACTAAATAAGTTTGAGAAGATCCTTAATTTTTCATTTTATATTTTTTGAAATAATATAATATATATAGGTGTGTGTATATATATATATAAAATATATTAAAAAATTTTAGTATTTCGGTATTTCGGTATTTCGGTATAATCGGTATACCTTATTTTTAAAATTTTCATACCATTACCGTACCGAAAATTTTCGGTACGGTATCATACCTTACCAAAAACTTCGGTATACCAAAATTTTCGATATTTTCGATACGATTCGATACGATAAGGACGGTATTTCGGTATTTCGGTATTTTTTCCAGCCCTAGTGAGGATTATATGTATATCCATTGTTTAAAGAATAATTTCGGTTTCAGAAGGAATCCGGTATCATACTTGTATAGCTCTCGCGATATGGAACTCATATTTTTATATCTTTCAGTGTATACTGACTAGTGTCGATTTTAGATGAAACTGACTGAGATAAGTGTATGAGCCGGTATTATGAAGAATTGACCGTTTAAAATGGAATGGCTTTGCGCTCAAATTATCTATATGCACCGATTTTTGTAATGTCTAGAACTTATTATATCAACTAGTTTGATATAACTTTGTTCCCCCTGAGTTCATGCTAGGACCCTTAAAGTAAGTCAGTAAGTCCTAAAAGCACTTAGGGAGTGAGTGGACTTAGCTTTGAGGAGTGGTTTCATGTAGATGTCTGTTGCTTGCCGGTTTGTCGAGCTATCTCCCCGTTATCCTTCCTGGTTGCGCGATTTCTGACTGTCTTTGAAACGAATACTAGGCTTGTGATATTCAATTCCTTCATTTCATTACCCTCTAGTCAGAGTTGAGTGTTCACCATGTCATCGTATGTAAGACTTGCAGCAGCTAGACTCATAGACGAGCGAAAGGGTATAGGACTTGCTGACCGGCCCTTTTTCCTGACCGGTTCCTCCTTTAAAAAGGCAGCTCGTTCGTCAAAGTTTGGATGAGGATCTACCACTGAAGGCGATCGTAATGATATAAGTCTCGCCGATCTGTAGGATCTGCTGGTGCTTAGTCTTGTTGGAGGTAACGGGATTTCTTCAAATCTTGATGGACTCATCAATGTTGGTGCCTCTGATCAGTCATCCATTCATCTATTCTTCAGATTGTTCCTTGCCTGCATCCATCGTGTGCTATACTTGAACTGGATGACCTTAGTCCTTGTGTCTGGTGTGAAGGTTTCTCCGTTGATTTCCTCCATCTCTTGACATCCCTTGAGTGGTCAATTTCACCTTGTCTTTAAGCACATGTGTTGTGCTGACCACTATTTGGCCCGATTTTGGACTAGACTTCCAAACTCAGCTGATATCAGAACCGGTTCAGTTCATTCATGTTTTTCGTCCAATTATCCTCCAGTCCCTTGACCCTTGATGATTGTGTTTGAAACTGAGGTTCGAGCGAGCATCTTGACTGGCGCTTTGAGCCTTAACTTCGCTCAGAAATCTCCGATGGCTTCCATAATATGGTGGAACTTAGTTCAGTTTCTCCTGATTAATTTCCTTTCTGGCTGCACCTCGTCTGGAGCTATCTTGTATCATTCATCTGGAGCTCCAGTTAGTTGCTAAGCCAGTTGCCCTTTTTACACATGATTTCTTTGACTTTGGAGAATCTTCTACTGGGTTCCTTGCATTGTGCCTCCTGTATATAGTTCTGCTTTGCATAATCAAATTTGGAGCGTTCCCCCTCAGTTAATTCCTCTGATGAGAGTGCCGATTTCCTCTTCTTCGGCTGATTCTTTAATTGACTGATGTGGCTTGGAGTTCGGTCTTTGGTTTTGCTCCATCAGTTGTCCGGTTTCTTTCTTAGCTGAACCTGAGCCTGTCCTGGCCCTGCCAGTAGATGACTCATGGCATACACCATGGTCCACAAAACATGATATGGAAGCAGAGTTAAGTAGTTCAATTTCCACCTAGTTCCCCCTAAGCTTACTATTAATAATAGTTGGTGAAGGTAGTTGAAGAACTAGATTACTCCTAAACGAGTACGAGACAACTTGATTTTTAGGTGATCCAATCTTTTTGTGTCATAGTCATTCCTTGGACTCACCGATCACCCAACATATCTGGAATAGAAGCTCTTGCTTGTACCATTATGGTGTTGGTGTTGTCGATTCCTTGTCCGGTATCTGTTTTTAGTAGAACAGTTATCAATTTTACCCCGGTCATTATCCCATAGGTAATGATGATCTTGGCACGTGGTTTAATGCCCACGAGAAGTCTTCTTTCCCCGGTCATGTGCCGACAGTATTTGCTATCTAGAGGTTGGTAAGACCGGTTGTGCTCCTACAAGCATTCCTGCAAGAACACACAAAGTCTTTGGTACCCTTATTGTTTCGGGTCCGGTTGGGGATCAGATCCTTTGGTATCCAGACTTGGATTACCCTGACTTGTCTACCAGTCATAGAATCAATAAGATGTTTATATTTATATTTATTGTTCCTGTTTTGAGACCGGTATCTAGGTCTTCTGTGACCTTGTGCTTCCGGTTTTGGATTGTATACGTTCCCCCTAGGTTTGTTGAGGTCTTTCTCGTCGTGGGTTGTTGTTTACACCGGTATTCCCCCTTAGTTGTTGTGGTCTTCCCTTTCGTGGGTTGTTGCTTACATAGGTATTCCCCCTTAGTTGTTGGGGTCTTTCTTTTCGTGGATTGTTGTTGACGCCTGTATTCCCCCTTGGTTGAGGTCTTCCCTTATGTGGGATGTTATTGTACTCCTTCTCCTTCCGAGGTAATGTGCTTTTGTTGGGAACCGAGGCCTTGATGCTATATCCCAACTCGGTTCTTCTAGACCTGTTTGTAGGGGAGACGGGAACTGAGTTATAATATGAAGGATGAACGAAATTGATTATTCGTGAGGGAATCGGTTGATAGGATGTCGTCGCTTCTTCCGTGCTGAGCAGTTCATTGTATCCTAGCCCTGTCCGGTCATTGGTGTCCTTCATTGTTTCTTGAAGAAGTGTCTTGGATGAATTCGCCCAAGACTGAACTATCGTGGACAGTTTTTGAATCTCCGAGTTCTTTAGCTCGGTGATTTCTCTTCGTCTGCTGTTTTCTTCTTCCAACTGTGTGATCCTCTCGATCAGAGGTCCGGTATTCTCTTGTACAGGTGTCTTTCCCTTTTCTGGAACCTTCAGTTTTTCATTCAGTTTCCAGTATTCGTCTGCCATATTCTGAAGTGCGTCCAAGACTTCTTCATAGGTAAACTTTCTTCATGATCTGGTTGATCTTCAACTAGACAGACAAGCTCTTTCTCACTTTCATATTTGTTCACTTCGTCTTCAGAGCTGGACTCTTCCGAGTCTGAGTCATCCCATCTGTGAGAGTTCCTTTTTGCTGCTTAGCTTGTGGTCTCTCTTGCTAGTGAACTGGTCTAACTCTGGAGCCGCTATTGACGTTGTGTCCAGTCCTGTCATAGTTAAGGCAAGTGTTAGTATTCTCATTTTGTTCACCTACCTTGTGACGTATTTGAAGATTCTGCGCCTCCCAGTGCTTTTACTGGTTGAGCCTCAAGCTTGTTGTCTTCTACGTTTTCGCCGAGTTGGCATAACTTGGTCCATATTTCTTTAGCTGTCTTGTCTGTCATGACTTGTCTGAATATTTTGAAGTCCAAGGTTTTGAACATGATGTTCTTGGCAATATTGTCGAGGTTTGCCTTTCGTCTTTCTTGCGCTTACAGCTCGTGTCTTTCCTTGGGAACTCTCTTGGTTCGTTAGGATGCACGACGTGTCGTACGTTTACTTTGTTGAACACGAATGGTCCAGTCTCTAACACATCAACCATCTCGTCATCTTGTGCGTAGAGATGGGTCATTAGCCTTATCTCCCACTCTAGGAAGTTTACCCTGCTAAACATAGTAAGCTGGTCTGATAAAGTCATGGTTAGTATAAGAAAAATATCAAGAAACCCGCTCTGATACCACTTGTTAGGATCGATAGATGCATTTAGAGGGGGTGAATAAACGCTTAACGCTTTTCGGTAGTTAACCGATTATGGCTAATACCAGTTCTTGATATTTTTCTGTCTGGTGATTTGTGCGGAAGCAAGTCGGCCGGTTTTGAAACAAGACCGATGATAGGTGTGATGTGTTAGTGTGTGTGTGTGCCAGGAAGACAACGGTTTGTTTCTGGAAGTTCGGAGTTAAATCTCCTACGTCTCCCCTTCTTCCCCCGCAAGGAAGGTTCACTAGACTTCAGTTATACACTCATTGTACAATCTACCCAGCTGCCCTCAGCTTTATCTAGTGAATCCCTAGGCAGTTGTATAATGCAATCCACATACTTCAACAGCTTTTTACAGTCCGTCGGAAATAACTCTAACTCACTTACTAAACCGAACTGGTCTACGTACAGTGAGGACAACACTTTTTTTTCACTTAGAGAGATTTCAATCTTGGGTTTGATTTTTCGTTGTCGAGTGTCGTGGTAGCGTGTTGTATCTCCTCAGTCCTTCTTCTCTGCCATATATAGCTGATCTTTGTTGAAGAAGTCCGTTGAGAGATAGTTCTCCGTACCGGTTTGTGCATTAAATGCATTGATCGACACGTGGTGTGCTAATATGATTTGCAAGTGCGACAAGTGATAATATAAAACGAATACCTAATTAATATCACCAACATGCGATAGGCAGTGGACCTATCGTTTGTAGTGCAGTAAAGTGAGTAAACGAGTATCGAACACAAGGAATAAACTGAGTACTAGTAGTGACCTATCGACTCGATATCTAGCCTAAATAAAATACGCAGATTGTTTACGAATTAACCTAACAGATTGCTCCTAACTCAACTAGAGATTCAAAGAACACGCCTAAACGGATGTGAGAACTTTCAGATAATAGAGATGTGCTCGGGATTCGAATCCCGCTAGGTACTATCGGCTAAGACAAATTATCGCTCCTACGCGATTCTGACTAGATCGCAGTAATTTCCTACCGGCTCACGAGTTTGCTGTCGCCCTAAACGCTCACGGGGATCTAACATTCAGTAATTACCAACAGCGAGGATTGAGTATTTGCTGTCGCCCTATACTCGAGTCCTATCATCTATGAACGGCCTAATCGTTGTTTAGCTGTCGCCCTAAACGATTTTCCACATATTCACTTTAACACATAGACATATTAAAGCAAAGAAATACTTTCATAGATAGATAAATTGTCAGGATACACGAGACACGATAAATATGTCTTAATCACGAATCAACCTAGCGTTCATCTACTCCCAAATACAGAGGGAATTTAGCTACTCATAATCAACGGAAAAGCAACGAAAGAGATAGAGAACAAGGGCGGTGCTATGGTGTGCTAATATGATTTGCAAGTGCGACAAGTGATAATATAAAACGAATACCTAATTACTATCACCAACATGCGATAGGCAGTGGACCTATCGTTTGTAGTGCAGTAAAGTGAGTAAACGAGTATCGAACACAAGGAATAAACTGAGTACTAGTAGTGACCTATCGACTGGATATCTAGCCTAAATAAAATACGCAGATTGTTTTACGAAGTAACCTAACAGATCGCTCCTAACTCAACTAGAGATTCAAAGAACACGCCTAAACGGATGTGAGAACTTTCAGATAATAGAGATGTGCTCGGGATTCGAATCCCGCTAGGTACTATCGGCTAAGACAATGAATTATCGCTCCTACGTGATTCTGACTAGATCGCAGTAATTTCCTATCGGCTCACGAGTTTGCTGTCGCCCTAAACGCTCGCGGGGATCTAAAATTCACTAATTACTAACAGCGAGGATTGAGTATTTGCTGTCGCCCTATACTCGAGTCCTACATCTATGAACGGCCTAATCGTTGTTTAGCTGTCACCCTAAACGATTTTTCACATATTCACTTTAACACATAGACATATTAAAGCGAAGAAATACTTTCATAGATAGATAAATTGTAAGGATACACGAGTCACGATAAATATGTCTTAATCACGAATCAACCTAGCGTTCATCTACTCCCAAATACAGAGAGAATTTAGCTACTCATAATCAATGGAAAAGCAACGAAAGAGATAGAGAACAAGGGCAGAGGACTCATAATCTTCCCTTCTGATTGATCTGGGATGATCTCGTGGAAGAGTCTTCATTCTTTGTTCAATTCAGCGTGAATTCGACGTTGATCTGTCTCTTGCACTCCGGGACGTAATTCCGTGTTCTTGATGGATCTTTTTCGTCTATAGATGATTTAGGGTTGATATCTGGTCGGTTTCCCCTCTTTTTCGGTCGAATTTGGGCTTTTATAATGAGTTTTGCTATTGTCACGGCCTGGGACATGTCCGTCACGGCCGTGACACTGTCGGGGCACAAAATGGAGCTCACTGTCGTGCGTCACAGCCTCGTGCAGAGGTGTCACGGCCGTGACAGCCTTGCGACAGTTTCGTATTTCTCTCAGATGGAGGGGTAAATGATGTCCGATTGACCTAAAATTTTAACCATGGATAGAAGACTTGCCAGTCTTGATTCTGACCAAAGGGATTCTCAATCCGAGATCTGGATAGAGAGATATGAATTTTCTAATATTGCTGCTGCTATGGGTCACGGCCTGGTGCAAGAAGTGTCATGGCCGTGACTTCTGGTAGTGTAGTCTTCTGTCTCCTGTCACGGCCTGATGCACTAGGTATCACGGCCGTGACACATGACTGTTTCCGTCTAGCCTCATTTTCGCTCCTTTTCGTCCGAAAGTCGTCCTAAGCTCCTTCAATATAAAAATATGTGTAAATAGGGCGAATAAACGCATAAAATAATTGTTAGAGCTCTATTATAACCCAATTAAATACTACGATAAATGTATTGAAGTACGTTTATCAAACCTCCACACAGTTAAGCATTTGCTTGTCCTCAAGTAAATTAGAAGTCAGATAAGGTATCAAACTAAGATAACGGCACGATTGTTCGCAGCTTATCACCCTAGCTAGAAAGCACAAAATGGAATCAAGCAAACAATCATGAATAATGCACTAACGATCGGCACCTATCAACCTAAACTTCCTTACCACTTCTAAATCAAGAATCATACTTCACAAGGATTCGCTCAAGTCACTCAGTGTATAGGCTAGTATATAGTGAATCGCTCAAATCGTGCACTAATCTGACCCCTACCATAAGCTTGCAAGCTAATCGCATCTCTACTACTTATAGTGGCAAGCATAAACCTGAGGGTCTTTTCGGGTCGAAACGGTCAAATAATAATGAAGTGATAAGCATATATACTAAACACGTAGTCTTAAAACTAGGACACATAAGCGAAAATTCAAAGAATATAGCATGATCGAATTAACAGTCACATGCCCCAACATACGACTCAACATTCTCGCTCTGAAATCCTAGACTTTTCTGCCCGACCCTCTCAACTCAGTTCCCTTTCATTTTCTGCCCTTTCACCTTAGTTATGCTCTACTTTTGTGCACTGCCCTTATTCCCTAAAAACATCAAGGTTTGGCTTTTGTCGGAAAGAATACATCGTCACAGCGAATGCCGTACCTAGGGATACTTATTCCCAAAACCTATATCTTGCAAAAGGATTATGGGCAGGCTTATGCAAGGGATCGGGTCATTTCAGGGAACGGTCAAGCAGGTTCGAGTCATTTCACGAATAGCAGAGAAGAACATTAAATCAGACACTGAAACAGTAACTCTCAAGTTCGACTTCTGCTCTATTCTAATCAGCTCAGGTTCATATAATCTCTGGAGGCTTATTCGGGTCAGTGGCTTCTATAATATACGAGGAAAGCAAACGGATAGGCTCATGCTCAAAGTGGCTAACTAAGGGGGTTAGTCATGATAGGTAATTTTGGCCATGGACTTAATTCCTAATGCCCTAATCATTTTCATACTGACGCACCAGCAATAGTTTCAACATGCATCAGACTGGTAAGTTCTAGAGAGATATAGACTAGGCACGTCACACAACCAAGAAAATGAGCATAAGCTCGTCAGGCTCAACTCTCACAACGGAAAAGGTTTATGTGTACGAATCTCTCAAAGCAGCGCTATATCTATTCAAGCAGACACGATTCAATCAATCATGCATATCCTAATTGCTCACAAAATTTTATGTCATGCAAACCAGCTTGAGATAAGCGCAAATAATCATGCCTGGTTTCAATATTCATGCTATCTTAACGAAATTAGTAGTTCACGGACACGTCATAGAAAACAATTTCACGTAAATTCTCAACCTAAATTCCCCTCCACACACTTAAGACCTACGTTGTCCTCAATATAAAATGAATAAAGAAAGGGAAAAGAAGGTTAAAAAGAACGGGACTCCCCTGACTAATGGTTGGCGTGGTCGTGACTGGACGCGTGAAGGTCGTGGATCGTTACTCGTGATATCATGACATAACTAAAAAGAAAATGAAACGTAAAAAGGAACTAGACATAGTTGATAATAATAGTAGTAGTAGATTTCATATGCATCATAATCATAGGTAAATAAAAGAAAGTACTAGATAGATAAAACTTGGGTTGCCTCCCAAGTAGCGCTTACTTTACCGTCTTCAGCCGGACATGCTTTCGTTCGCTTAGGGTGGCTGGAAGTCTAGTGGCAGTCGCTCCTCGACTGGCTCTTATCCTTAAGTTCTTTGCTGTTTTTGTCGATGGTCATCGTGGGCTTGTCGACTTCCTCCTTGCTCAAAACCTGTGATAAACCTTGCACAGAAGACGAGAGATCGTAAAAGCATCTAAGTAATAACACTTATCATCATGCTCAGTACTCATTTTCATCGAATCAGACATATTAAACGTAACCTTTTCACCATCTACCGTCAAAGTTAACGTCCCATTCCTAACATCTATCATGGTCTTGCCTGTAGCTAGGAATGGTCTACCCAGAATCAATGGAACATTGTCATCCTTGTCCATCTCTATTTGAAGCCCTCGTGGAATCGGTTGATCTGGCTTGCCTTTGACATCCCGTGCTGTGGGCACCTCTTTAGTAGCGCCTTCTAGCGCTCCCACACCTCGTACAGGTTTTCTGAGTCCTTTTGGTGGACAAGAGATATCTCCGTCTTCAACCTTAGCACCTTTGATAGTGGGAAGTAGTGGTTGATGAAGGCGGCTCGCATATCCTCCCAGGTAGTGATCGATCTGGGCGGCAACATATCTAACCAGTCTTTCTCCCTAAACTTGAGCGAGAACGGGAACAACATCAACTTAATTGCATCACCTGAGACCCCGTGATCTTGATGGTGTCAGTCACCGTCAAGAAAGCCTTCAGACGGGAATAGGGATCGTCGTCGGGATTGCCCTCAAACTGGGCCGTTTTGGAAGATCATTTGAAGCCAAGAGTGCTTCAGCTCAAAATTGTTGTTCTCGATCGGCGGGATGACAATCGCCGACTCAGTACCGCCTAGCGCGTCATTCTTGAGGAGATCCTCTAGTGATGGCTCCTCCTCGTGGACGGGCACGCTATGGGCCGCTATCTACTTTTGTGTATGAACTATCTACGATTGCCTCTACACGTGAGTTTTGGATTGATTCCTGCGAACTGTCCTCTGAATAGCTAACTAGATGGTCCTGAGAGCTAGTGAAAGCTCCTTCGGTGTCGAACTTGAGTTTCCATCGTAACTTTCGCTTGAAATCTGGGTCTACGTCAACGATGGGACCCGATGGGTGGCTTCGGGTCATTCACCGCTGAGTCGTACCTTCAAGAAGCGAAATAGGAGATTAGCAAAGATATAAATGAATACGCCGAAAAGAATACGAGACTAATAATGACGTACGAAAACAAATAACGCAAATAACACAAATAGGGCAAATAGTAAAAGCAAAGAAAACGTCAAATGAAAGTGGCTAAAGTACCGAACTACGGTGTTCCTAATATCAATTTATTCCCCAGCAACGGCATCCAAAAATTGATCGACATGTGGTGTGCTAATATGATTTGCAAGTGCGACAAGTGATAATATAAAACGAATACCTAATTACTATCACCAACATGCGATAGGCAGTGGACCTATCGTTTGTAGTGCAGTAAAGTGAGTAAACGAGTATCGAACACAAGGAATAACCTGAGTACTAGTAGTGACCTATCGACTGGATATCTAGCCTAAATAAAATACTCAGATTGTTTTACGAAGTAACCTAACAGATCGCTCCTAACTCAACTAGAGATTCAAAGAACACGCCTAAACGGATGTGAGAACTTTCAGATAATAGAGATGTGCTCGGGATTCGAATCCCGCTAGGTACTATCGGCTAAGACAATTAATTATCGCTCCTACGTGATTTTGACTAGATCGCAGTAATTTCCTATCGGCTCACGAGTTTGCTGTCGCCCTAAACGCTCGCGGGGATCTAAAATTCACTAATTACTAACAGCGAGGATTGAGTAATTGTTGTCGCCCTATACTCGAGTCCTACATCTATGAACGGCATAATCGTTGTTTAGCTGTCACCCTAAACGATTTTTCACATATTCACTTTAACACATAGACATATTAAAGCGAAGAAATACTTTCATAGATAGATAAATTGTCAGGATACACGAGTCACGATAAATATGTCTTAATCACGAATCAACCTAGCGTTCATCTACTCCCAAATACAGAGAGAATTTAGCTACTCATAATCAATGGAAAAGCAACGAAAGAGATAGAGAACAAGGGCAGAGGACTCATAATCTTCCCTTCTGATTGATCTGGGATGATCTCGTGGAAGAGTCTTCGTTCTTCGTTCAATTCAGCGTGAATTCGACGTTGATCTGTCTCTTGCGCTTCGGGACGTAATTCCGTGTTCTTGATGGCTCTTTTTCGTCTATAGATGATTAGGGTTGATATCTGGTCGGTTCCCCCTCCTTTTGGGTCGAATTTGGGCTTTTATAATGACTTTCGCTACTGTCACGGTCCGGGACATGTCCGTCACGGCCGTGACACTGTCGGGGCACAAAATGGAGCTCACTGCCGTGCGTCACGGCCTCGTGCAGAAGTGTCACGGCCGTGACACTTTCCAGCCTTGCGATAGTTTCGTATTTCTCTCAGATGGAGGGATAAACGATGTCCGATTGACCTGAAATTTTAATCATAGATAGAAGACTTGCCCATCTTGATTCCGAGCAAAGGGATTCTCAATTCGAGATCTGGAATGAGAGACATAAATTTTCTAATATTGCTGCTACTATGGGTCACGGCCTGGTGCAAGAAGTGTCACGGGCGTGACTTCCGGCAGTGTAGTCTTCTGTCTCCTGTCACAGCCTGATGCACTGGGTATCACGGCCGCGACACATGATTGTTTCCGTCGTTTTTGCTCCGTTTTGCCTCGTTTTCGCTCATTTTCGTCCGAAAGTCGTCCTAAGCTCCTTCATTTCAAAATATGTGTAAATATGACGAATAAACGCATAAAATTATTGCTAAAGCTCCATTATAACCCAATTAAATACTACGATAAATGTATTGAAATACGTTTATCATGCATTTTATCCAAAATGGGTATTGTCCGGCTTCATAGCAGTTCGTGTTGTGCCATTGCTTTATTCCTCTTTTAGCTCTGGCTTGACTTCTACTTGGCTCTCCTTTAGCCTTTCATTAAATGTGTGTGTCACAAGTCTTCAACTTGCCGCGCCATGAATAATTTGAATCTTGGTTACGTGGCACATCCGATTTCTGTACTCTGCAGGTCCTGTATCTGTATTCCGGTACAGGCACTTTACGTCCGGTTTCTGGCGCGCTTGTGAACTGCTGACTGGTACCCAGTCTTAAGTCTTTGTCTAACCGGTATACTCAGTCAAGTTTGGACAATCACCAAAACTGTTTAATCTGAATTCTTCGATTCATGATTTCCAACAGAAATAAAATAATATAGTCATAGACATTGTTTATATTATACTCATTGGTGAAGTACTGGTTTCATTGAGTCCATATTTTATAACAAGAAAAGAAAATACCCTTATGGCTGGTTGCTTTCGCGCGACCCACCGGGTCCTTTTTATTTTCTTGGGCATGTATTGTTTCTTTCTTTCTTGGTAGTACAAGTCCAAGATATTAAAGTGAGACCATATTTGAATTTCGGAGGCCTTATTATTTTATTTTGCATATAATCGCTTTGTTTAGGCCAGTTTCCAGTTAAGGAGAAACTTCTATTATATTACGAATACGTCAATAATCTTTTAGGCCGAAATATATGAAAACCTTGTCCCGATTGGACTTCAATCACACCCTATGTCACGATTGAATGAATTGTAGGCAATTCCATGATTTCTTCAGTCGCAAAAGAAAAAAAAAATGTGTTGGCACAATATGAGCCATGCATTAATTTTCGGAAGAGTTGCAAACACTATATCTAATTTCTTTTTACATAAAAAATCCAAATCTAGCACATCCTAATTGGGATCAAACTCCAGATCTACATCAAAATCCCCAACCTTTATCTGCGTCTTATCGTGGCAACGGAAATGAGCTAAAAATAAGAAAAGTAAAATACGTACAACCGTGTTAGAAGTCAAATGAAGTAACTTTCAATTGATTATGAACGAACAAGGACAAAGCCAAGCCCATTCCCAAGACAAGACGCAGAAGAATTCACTCGTTTACTAAAACATTTCCACATTCGCTAGAAAATTCAGACCACGCAACGTGGAACTTGATCCGATCGACGATTGACTATTATAATCTTCTTACAATAAAAGATATAAGAAATTTGGAAAATCTTATCATTCCTTCTCTCTTCAACAATAACCGCCCCATAACGGGCATCGGGTCAACCCATGAAGCGACCCCGACCCATACTCTCAGCAGGCGCCATCCATAACCGAATACCACTATAAATAGGCATGGGAACTTCCATAATATCTCGGCACAAGAGTTGCACTATTTCTTCCCCTATCATCTCTTACAATCAATAAAAAAATTTTAAAAAAAATGAAGAAAAGGGCTCCCACCATCTTCTTCGCTCTCAACATTATCACCACATTATGCTTTCTATGGTCTCCAATATCTGCTCAGACAAAAGGAAGATACGCTACGATCTTAAGCATCGACGGCGGCGGCGTACGGGGAATTATCCCGGGAGCCATTTTAGCCCATCTCGAATCGAAGCTTCAGGCAATCCATCTCCCGATTTTCATCATATCACTTTTGAATACATATATATTAAATTTTCTTAATTCCAAAAAATGCGACAGGAATTAGACGGTCCTAACGCAAGAATCGCGGATTATTTCGACGTGATCGCGGGCACGAGCACGGGCGGTTTGGTCACGACGATGCTCACCGCCCCCGACGGCAATAACCGCCCTTTGTACGCGGCGAGGAACATCACTAGTTTCTACATCGAACATAGCCCCAAAATCTTCCCCGAGAATAGGTATGTACTTATTTTGGACTCACATTTGCTTGGTAATAAACTTTCGTGTAAGAAACGTAATTTTGAAAAAATACGTCCATTTTATCAGGCGAAACAGCTTCGTGGACTCCATCACGAACGTCTTTGGGGGCCCGAAGTACGACGGGAAGTACCTAACGTCGTTGGTTCGTGGACTGTTGGGAAACCTTACGGTGAGCCAGACCATGACGAATGTAGTTATCCCGACGTTCGATATCAAGCGCCTTCAACCGATTATCTTCACCACAAAAGACGTAATAATAATAATAATAATAATAATAATAATATTAGTAATAATAATAATAATAATAATAATAATAATTTATTATTATTTTATTATTATTATCATTGCAATAACGTGGTTCGTATAGTGATAAGTGATCGATCGTATGTTTAATTCGATGTATTTTTCTGTATGATTGTATGCAGGGGAAATCTAACACTACGAAGAACGCTCTTTTGTCCGACGTGTGCCTGGGAACGTCGGCAGCTCCGACCTATTTGCCACCATATTATTTTGAGACGAAAAGTGAACAAGGGCAAGTGCATTCCTTCGACCTCATCGACGGCGGCGTCGCTGCAAATAATCCCGTGAGTATCTTGTCTATTGCATATGCATAGAATGTGCTTAAATATTATTATATATAGAGAGAGATAGATTATTATGGTGTTCACTTTATGTGGCACATCTTATATGTTTCTTCTTGGTGTTATATTAACGTGACATTTCAACGTAACACGACGAGTCAATCAATTCCACGTTAAAAGGTGTCAATCAAGTTATTCGTCCTAATCATCATCTTATGCCCCATTGATGAGGAGACCTTGTGTGATTATTGTCTTTGTTCAGACAATGATGGCGATAACGCACGTGAACAAAGAGATATTACACGGGAAGTTCGAGGTGACGGACATGGAGCCGATGAACGGAAAGAGGATGCTCGTCCTGTCGTTGGGCACGGGCTTGTCCAAGCTCGAGGAAAAGTACAACGCTAGGGAAGCATCAAAGTGGGGCTTGCTCGGATGGGTTTATAACGACGGCTCGAGCCCTTTGATCGCCGTCTATGGGGATGCTAGCTCGGACATGGTCGATATTCACGTCTCCACCCTCTTTCAGTCGCTCCAAAGCGAGCAAAACTACCTTCGAATTCAGGTTTTATTTGCGTCTTAATTTTTTGCGGTCGAATGCGCCCGATGGAATTTCTTTTTTACACTTTTTTTTTCCGTAAAATTTATTAGGAGGATGCGTTGGCTGGGGATGCATCCTCGGTCGATGTTTCGTCGGTGAAGAACATGCAGATGTTGGTTCAAATAGGTAACGATCTCTTGAAAAAGCCCGTTTCGAGGGTTAATTTGGACACGGGTCGACCCGAACCGGTTCAAGGTGGGGGCACCAATGCGGATGCTTTGGCCCGGTTCGCCGGTATCTTGTCTGAAGAGAGAAAGTTCCGTATGGCAAATTGAGTTATGCAAGGAGGAGTGCCTAGTGGATTTTTATTATTATTCTTTTACATAGATGGATTAAAACCAATAGAGGTTAATAATTATTAATGTATGGATTACACGTCGTCATAACGTATACGTCTTAGACTTGGGACTTCAAAATATTTTGGTGAAAAATCAAGCTTCGTGCCTTTCCGACTAACTCACAAAAAATTTATTCTGGCTTACTCGATTCTCGTTATTGCTGAAGCGTCTATTATTCGACCTGTTTTTAAAGCTTTAACGAGCTAAGCCAAGTATCGATATTAATAATTGGGATCCGCGTCCAATGAGAAGTTAATATTATTCATGAATAGTTATAATGAAAAACCTAACCTGCAAAATCATTGGTGATAACCTTTTCTACTGTACATCGTCATACAGCCGAATAGATCCAATCATTTTACAAAGTTTTCCTTAAACCCCCTCGAGGTTTCACAAACATAGAATTTATTTTCATTTAATTGTAGCTACAATATTCAAGGAGTCCAAACAGAATAGAGCCTGTTGAATATGACGTTTTTTTAACACTATGACACCCATTCATTAAACGTAGGATTTGGAAACTAGAATTTTTGCGCCGTGATTTCTTATACAGCGCATGATCTTTGCTCTCGAGAAGAAGCATTTAATTTGTGTTGTAACTTATGAGAAATGCCTATGAATAAGAATCGATGAAGGTAGAGATAATAAACACCACAACACGGTCTTCAGCATTTTCCGATCAATTCCCTTTCAACTTTCTTGATTAGATTCGAGCTCAAAATGTTTTTTTATACGATAGTCACTGTAGCTACTTTTCAACATCTTGTTACGATGTGTACATATCTGTAATTATCTCCACAGAGTAAAGTGTTGAATGAAGATAATTAGTCACCTGAATATCAACTTTGAAAAAGAAGAGAAGAAACCCTAATTTGCTACCACCTTTGACTAATCGTATTTGGACAGTTGAAGGATTTGCTTTGATACATGCGCGATCTTCTTTGTGATATAGTCTAAGATTTGTCTATTTTGTGTGCTATATGTTTGTTGAATTTTCAATATTCAAGCACTATATATATTAGTGCATGTAATTCAACATAAAATCATGAAGTAAAATAAAAAGCATCGTATATGCCATGCCAACTTATATTTCATCCCCAAATAGCACAACTGCTTCCGTAACATCAGTTCTATACAAGTAAAATTTCCAACAAGTTTGGTATCAGAGCCACGATGACTTCAATACCATCGTTATTTCAATATTCTCCGAGTCAAGTGCCGATCTTCGAAGGAGAGCACTATGATTATTGGAGTAGCCAAATGCAAACCTTCTTTATCTCGTTGGATCTTTGGGAAGTGATCAACAACGAAGAACCAACCCAAGACGAGAGCGAGTCGACGAAGAAGATGAGGTTGAAACCGCCAAAACCGCCAAAATCACCAAAGAAGACGACGCTGAAACCATCCAAGCACAAAAGGAGTTTAATAAGAAGGATGCCATGGTGCTACGATATTCAACAATGCGTTGGAAGATCCATTTTTCCTCGTATCTTTGGTGTTAAAAAGGCGAAAGATGCGTGGAATATTTTGAAGCAAGAATTTCAAGGAACTAAAAAAACAATCACCTTGTGCTACAATCTCTATGGCGAGATTTTGACAATCTCAAGATGGACGAAAGAGAGACCGTTCGTGATTTCTCATCTCGAACCACAGAGATCGTAAACCAAATCAAAAGTTGTGGCGACAAGATCCCAGACAAAAGAGTCGTGGAGAAGGTGTTGCGATGTCTTCCTCCAAAGTTTGATCATGTGGCTGCCGCCATTGAGGAGTCGAAGGACTTATCCAAGATGACCATATACCGAATCTTTCACACAACCTTCTCAGCGTTGGCCAACTCATTCAGAAGGATTTCTCGGTGCACTTTAATAACGGGAAATGCCAAATTGTCGAGAAGAAGAAAAACATGGTCATCGCAAACATCAAATGAAGAATAAAATATTTCCTCTTGCGATGCCGCTCAACCACAACCATGCGCTTAAAGCAGAAAATTCAGATTTGTCACGATTATGGCACTTACGGTACGGTCATCTAAATGAGGAGGCGCTTCATCTCTTGAAGGCGAAAAACATGGTTATAGGACTTCCTAATATTCAGAAGTCGACCATGTGTGTGAAGGTTGCGTCTACGGGAAAATGCACAAGCTTCCCTTTCCGAAGACTTCTTGGCGAGCCAAAGCTCCGTTGGAGCTAATTCACTCGGATATATGTGGTCCGATGCAAACGCCCACACCGGGAAACAAGAGGTACTTTATTCTCTTCATTGATGATTATACGCGGATGATATGGATTTATTTTCTCGGTCAAAAGTCTGAGGCGTTCTCTACCTTCCTCCGGTTCAAGGCACTTGTCGAAAGACAAAGTGGTTTTCTTATAAAGGCGCTAAAGACAGACCGAGGAGGAGAATATCTCTACAATCCATTCTTGGAATATTGTAAAGAAAAAGGAATCAAAAGACAACTCACGGTGAGTCGAACGCCACAACAAAATGGTGTCGCCGAAAGAAAAAACCGAACAACTGTTGAAATGGCCAGGAGCATGTTGAAAGGGAAGGGCGTCAATTGGGCCGAAGCAGTCTACTCGGCTACCCACATTCTCAACCGATCACCTACGAAAGCTGTCCAAGATAAAACTCCGTATGAGGCGTGGTACAAACAAAAGCCGAGAGTTGATCATCTTCGAGTCTTCGGCAGTGTGGCTTTCGCTCATATTCCTTCTCGGGGCCGCGGTAAGTTTGATGAGAAAGGTCAGAAGCTTCTCTTTATCGGCTATAGTGATGAGTCCAAAGGATATCGTCTACTGAACCAACAACAAATAAAATTATATTGTCGCGAGATGTTATTTTTGATGAAAATGCAGCCTGGGACTGGAAAGTAAAATCGGTGGATCAAATAACTTATCTTAATCCATCATCATCTCAAACTTCTCTGGCAGATCAGAATGTCGAGGAAAACTCGAATCCCTTTTTAAGTCAAGAAGACGACGACGACGACGAAAGCCCTCCAAGGAAAACATGCTCGATTCGAGAACTTTACAGAACCACTGAAGTGGTGCTATTTTCCAGCGAGCCTCAAACATTTGAAGAAGCATCGAATGAAGAATGCTGGACAAAAGCGATGGACGAGGAAATCTCTACCATCGAAAAGAACAAAACATGGGAGCTCGTCGACCTACCGAAAGGAAAGAAAACCATTGGGCTGAAATAGATCTACAAGATCAAGTATAACGAGAAAGGCGCAATCCAAAAATATAAAGCTCGGCTCGTTGCTAAAGGCTACTCTCAAAAGCGTGGAGTCGACTTCACCGAAACATTTGCGCCGGTGGCCCGGATCGAGACTATTCGAACCGTTCTTGCCTTAGCCGCCCAACTCGAGGTAAATGTTTATCAACTTGATGTAAAATCAGCGTTTCTAAATGGTGAAATCAAGGAGGAGGTATTTGTCGAGCAACCCGAAGGATATAAAGTTGAAGGCCACGAAGCGAAGGTCTATCGATTGAAAAAAGGCCTTATACGGGTTAAAACAAGCACCACGCGCTTGGAATAGCAAAATAAATGGCTATTTTATTGAATTAGGTTTCAACCAGAGCCCTAGTGAATCATCGCTTTATGTGAAAAATTCAGGTGATGACTTTCTTGTTATTTGCCTTTATGTTGATGACTTGATTTATTTTGGGACAAATCAAACCATGGTGGATGAATTCAAGAAGGAAATGATGAAGAACTATGAAATGACGGACTTAGGGAAAATGCAATATTTTCTTGGGATTCAAGTGAAGCAAAGGCCGGGAAGAATTTTTCTATCTCAAGAAAAATACATCGACGATCTTCTCAAGAAATTCCGCATGAGCGACTGCAAGCTGCTGTCAACCCCGATGGCTCTAAACGAGAAACTTCAAATTCATGATGATGCTGAAAAGGCTAATGAGAATCTTTATCGGAAGTTGATCGGTTCGTTGCTCTATCTCAACACTAGATCGGACATCACTTATTCGGTTAGTCTCCTATCTCGTTTCATGAACGAACCAAGTAAAATTCATTTCGTTGCCGCAAAACATATATTGAGGTACTTAAAAGCAACCAAAAGTCTTGGCATCGAATTTAAAAAGGAAGAAAATTTTCATCTGATCGGTTATAGCGATAGTGATTGGGCCGGTTCGGTGGATGATCGAAAAAGTACGTCCGGCTATATTTTCTGTCTTGGTTCTAATATAATATCATGGAGCTCAAGAAAGCAAAAATCAGTTGCGCTATCTTCTTCGAGGCCGAATATATTGCTGCTACCGACGCCGCTTGTGAAGCAGTTTGGCTTTGTAGGTCCACTTGTTACCAAACAAGGATCAAAAGATTATTAGAAAGATTAAGACCGCAAGAAGCACCTTTTAGTGTGTGTTTGTGTGTGTGTTTATCGAGAACTGCTTCAAGGAATTTTCTTTTGATGAACCCTAACAAGGGTAGAAATGGGCTTTATATACCACAAACTCTTTGGTATATTAAAGCCCAAGTCCAAAACTTCTACGAAATACTAGTTGTCTCCCCAACCTACTACAATACATTAATATCTCAATTTTAACCCAAAACACATATAAATAGAGGACACTATAATTAATTCCTAACAATCTCCCCCTTAGTGTCCTCGTCCTCTTGTTGATGTCTTCTGCGTCTTCCTTTTCTTGGTGCTCGCTAGCTCGTATGGTGATTTCCAAAGTCCTAAGATGTGTTCATATGACCTTAAAACACTTCGAAATGATATTCTCTCAGATATGGTCTCGATCAGCTTCTTGTACTTTACTTGGACTTCGTGTTCTTCATTTTTCAGCTGCTCGAGAATGCTTCTAAGCTTGTTGCGAATAATTCGAAGTGTACCGTCGCTGAACTTGTTGATCTCTGATGTCTTCATCAGCCTTTTATCTCCCTTGTAGTTGATGTAAACGACTGATGGATCATCAACTTCATTGGTTATGTGTCCTTCGCCAAAACTTGTGTCAGGAACTTCGAAGGACGGTTTTGTAAGGTATACCCTCTTCATATTGCTTTCCACTGCCATTTGGAGATCATGAGTCGCGTTGAACTTGACTTGGCGCATCAAGAATCGCTTGAGAGCGACATATCCAACCTTGAGGTCTGGATTCTGAAGCGTACCAAGAAATCTGTAGCTTCCAACCATCCGAACAATGTCCTCACCTCTTAAGTAGGAGAGATCGCCTTCAGTCATTTCTTCGACTGTTCCATCTTCTCGCCGTATCTTGTAGATGGGAAATTCGTAGAAGTCGAGTCGAGCTCGTCGTACTCCGATGATTGCCCTAATTCTGGCTCGTTCCTTCTCTTCACTTCGAAGAGTCTCAACATCAGCTCCTTTTCCTTTCATCCTAAGTCCTCGACGGAGAGAAAGCAGGTACCGAATGGCAGTTGGTCTTGAAAGATGGGTTAACCCTATGAGTTCCAGTTCATCCAGCTGCTTAATCCTATCTTCTTTTCTCCAGATTTTCCGTCGTATCTCTTCTTGATAGGGAGCAACTACTTTGGCATTCTCCCATGGTAGATTAAGCTCTTCTCTTATCTTTGACTTCAGGGGAGGGCATTCTTCATCAACGACGTGGTGTTCGAGAAGCTCGGAAAGTTCTGGAATTGCGGTTTCGTAGTCTTCACCTTCCTCAACCTCGTCATCGTCGATTAGGGCAAGGCTTACGTTGGCTTTCATCAGAAAGTATCTGGCATTCTCCATTAAGCCCTTAGCTATGGCTGGGTCCATTGGTTTTGTTGTCCAATCCTCGTTGAAAATGTACTTTTCAACAGTGGTGTGAGGATTGTGTAACTCTTCGAGGGATAGGGTAGGCTCATTGGTAGGAGATGAGGGAGATATTGGAGGGCTTCTTAGATAGTGTGTGTCTGGTGATGTGGCTTGTTGGGTTGTTTTGGTAGTAGGTCGGGTAGATTTTTTGGTTTGTGAGGGAGTAGGTGTTTTGGTAGTTCGAGTGACTTGCTGTTGTTGAGGTTGTGGCTCTGGCTGCTTCTCCCCCTCGGGACGACCCTCACCCTCCGGGTCGTCACGCGGCTGATTCGAAGTCTGAGCCTCACCTCGGCACGTGAACGGAAGCTCAAGGCGTCTAAGAACCTCTGCTTCATATTCGTTGCGCTTCGTTGCAGTGCGGAGTCTGGCGATGACGACATCAATCAGTTCCGTCACAGGAACATTCCACAGACCGTCATCAGGGGCAGTAGGGGGATCGGCTTGAAACGGTGCTTGTTCGGGGACGGAGGCTTTGCCCTTGTCTCGGGAAGAACTCCCAATCACGTTGTACACTTGGGTCATTGTGGAGGCTTGGAGGTCTTTGGCGAAGTCAGCTAGGCGAGCATTGAGTGTGGCCTCCGTCACGAACGGGGAAAATAACGGGACGGAGTCTCGAAGACGTTCCGTCGTCACAACATCAGTAGAAGGTACTGATGTGCCGCCTGTTTGCACAAGACTGAATGAACCGAAGCCACTAAGGCAAATCGTTGACATCGATGCTGAGACGGGCTCAGATCGATGGCCCAAATTAGCAGCTGGAGTGGTGTTGACCACTGTGGGACTGTCCCAGACTAGTAGCTAGTACAGAGACATCGAAGAGCGTTCCGGACAGGTCACCAAGACCTGACAGTGCAAAAAGAGGTGTATGTGTCCTAGTAAAAGAAGAAAATATAGGTGATGAGGTTACTAGACTCGTTGTGGACACTGAAAGTGCAGTGTGAGGCGGAGGACTGCGTATTTCAACATCGACCCCCTCGGAGCGAGGAGGAGATGGCTGACGTGGTTCCTCGTGAGAAAGTGAAACAATCGTCTGTTGAGAGCCGATTGAGTGGACAGGTGGGGTACTTTGCGCGATTGGACCAGATGTCGCGACTTCTACTCGGGGGAGGACAAGGTCATGCCCTGAACCTATGGGATCGGTCCGGATTATTTGCTGACTAGAGGATGGAGGAGGATGATCGTGCTTTTGTTTAGTACGTCGTTCCTTCTTGCTGCTGTTGGCATCCCCTTTCGATTTTCTCTTTCGTTTTTGTTTTGGAGATGCAGGGCGTCCTAGACCTATACTCGGTTGTCGGGGTTGGCTAGTCCCGGGGTTAGATTCAACTGGGTTCTGTTGAATCGTGGGGATTTCTTCTAGATTTTTGGCTCGCAGGTAGGCTTGCAGCATGGGATCTGCTTTGTCGAGGAGTTGAAGGAGGTGTTCCCCCAATAGCATGGCTTCTTCATTGAATTTTGACTTTGTCTTTGTGGATTGTATTTTGCCGAGCTTGGGTATATCATAGCCTTCCAGTTGGGGACGACGTTCGATTTCTGGGTGAAGGTCGATGAAGTGTTGAACTAGGATGGGAAACCATCTTACGTAAGGGAGGACTCTTGTGGAGCTGAATTTTCGTCTTCGCAGTTGATCAACAAGGTCAGACCATATTAGTTCGGCGATGTCGTAGTTTTTGTTGAAGACTATGCCGTGGAAGATCAACATGATATGGCGGTTGCAGCGGTCTGATCCGGTGTGCTTAGATGATAGGCACTTGTTGACGATTAAGAATAGCGTCCGCCAGGGTCGAGGTATGTCTTTGGCGCAAAAGTCTGGGAGATGAATGGATCCCTGGCCATTGGGCTTGTATCCCATAATGAGGAAGTCGGCAATCAACTGATCAGAAGTCGGATGTTTATCATAAATGAGTGAGGCTGGTAGGTTTAGTTGGGAGCGTATTATAGCGGGGGTCAGGACGACAATGGTGTTGTCAATTTGGGCAGAGAGACGGATTGGTTGTGGGTTGTCGGTTGGATTTTGGAGCGAGGACCAAAATTGTTGTACGTAGACTTCGGGGACACGCTCGATTTTACAAAAGGCATTGTTGAGAGGATGGTTTTGAAGAATTTTGAGGATGATAGGATTGGGGCATTGGGTATTTTCAAAATCCAACTGGACGTTATTGGGAAGCCTTTGAGCCCAGTCTTTAGATGAGAAAACTTCGTCAATATTGCGCACCATAGTGATCAATCTGTAGAGATAAGATGCAAACATTAGTAAGATAAATTTTTTTTTTGTTATTAAATGTTCACAAGACTTAGAAATTAAAGATTTCTAAGTTCGGCAAAGTTATGGAAATCAGTTATTGAACTGACGATGAGACAGATTTAAAGTGATGAGAGGTAATCGCACTATTGAGATGTGGGACTTGGATAATGTTAGCCATAAAATTTGGTTGAAAGTTGAATGATTAAATTTCAATCAGGTAACTTTTTGTGAAAAATCGCACAATTATGTTTGCGGGACTTAGAAAATTTCAAGATCTTGTCTTGTATGATAATCAGACGATTTAATGATTAAGTGAAGCATTCAATCAGACAAATTCAATCTCAATGATGTAGTGGCAGAATCGGGCGATGGAAATCGGGCGATTGAGAGTAGTATAGGCTGATTGAAGATGCAATCGGGCGATTTAAGATTGACATTTGAAATCGGGCAATTTAGAGTCGATTGAGAGTAAAATCGAGCGATTTAGTCAAATTGGGCGATTGAGTTAAATCGGGTGATTAAAATCGGGCGATTGTAAGTAGACACATGCAATTGCAATTGAAATTGAAATTGAACTTGTAAGTAGAAAATCAATTTTCGGGCGATTGTGGGACAGCTGTGAGAAAGAATACATACGAAATCGGCCGATTAAAACAAATCGGGCGATTTAGGAAGGAATTAGACTTTTGAATTTGGGTGTAAAATCGAGCGATTAAAGATAGTTTATCCTAAACAGCTGAGAACCGAAAATCAGGCGAAATGAGTTTGAAATGCAAGAGCGACTGTGAGCCCGAAGTAATCAGAAATCACAAAAGCAAGCTAAGCAAAACAGATACGTGATATTAAGATCATCTCAGTAACCACATAGAATAGAAATTTGCATATTCAAAGCAATGAACTGAATGTTACATATGGACGAACTCGTAAACCCTAAACTAACAGCTCTGAGAAAAAAAGTAGAAATCGAACCAATACTTGCAGATGCAGTGATTGCGCTTACGTAGATAGGTCGGAATTTCCAGAAAGATACAAAGAGAGGGATTTGTGAGCTTGAGCGATGTAGGTATTTCAAAATTTGAGGGAGATCTAACAGCGTTAATCGCGTAAATTTGGGGAAAATATTGAGAAATCGGGCAATTTTAAATTTATATGAAGGAAGGTTACTGTAGCGGAGTGGCCGATACAGAAATCGGGCGAATAGCAAATCGCCAATATTAATCCGTAGCTGAATCTGAATGGCACAGTTAGAAAAATCGGACGATATTGAGAAATCGGGAGAATAACAAATCGCCAAATGAACATTTAGAAATCGGGCGAATAACAAATCGCCAAATGACAAATCGGGTGATGTCAGGAAATTCTGTTGCGTCAGCCAATTTTAGAAGAACGGACGATTCTTATGCATTGCATAAATTAGCTTTGAAGAATATCAAGGATATCAAAATGTTCAATTAATCTATGATACTAGGCACCAAAATTTAATATCAAATCACCGAGTTTTCCAAGATCGATTTCTGTGAGACAGAATCCGATAAACGACAAAGAAAGCTTCGCTTTCGTTCGCGGCGCTAAGCCCTCAAGTCAAAAGTTCATCTGTATCATTGATTAGGTCCTCTGGACGAACGATTTTGTTGTTGGATTTGTGCCTATAAATAGACCCGATTGAAGAAACATGATAAGATCGTAAATCATTCAATCGAACGAATCGAGTTCCTAAAGATGAATTGGAATCAGCAGCGAGACCAAGAAGAGAACAGGGAGCACGCAGAGTTAGTGCGTCGCTTCAATCACAATCTGGATATGTTAGTACTGGAGATTGCACTTCTTATGTGCTTGTTCATCGTTTTTATGGCGATTCTGTTTTGGGTTTTAACACAGCGTACTGGCTTTTGAGACCTTGTTACGCATTTCAAGTGATTTTCATAGTTTCCCTTGCTGGAGTAATTTGGTGTTTTGAAGATGTTGTGCGTATTTGAGTTGTAATATCGTTTTTCGCCTATTGAAGGGTGTACGAATCATTAAAAATTAGTTTGTGAAACCATCTACTCCCCTTCAATCTGTGTATATCGTTAAAACGCTCCCCTAGATTCGAGTAATTCCTGCAAAAACTCCCCCTCAAACAAAGCATATATGCATATAATTAAGCGCCCCCTCAAACTATAATATTTTATTTTATTTTATATGTTTTTTTTAATTAATTTTTTTAATTATATTTTTTTTAATTATTTTTTTAATTATTAAATAAGAAGAACAAGTATGTGCACTCTTACAAAAGACGTCGTGGAGGTAGATCACCTAAGGTTCACGATTCAGCATTCCTAACTCAGATACAAGGAAATGGAATCGTGTTTCATCCAAGGCCTTGGTAAATAAGTCGGCCAACTGAACCTCCGTATTTACGAAGTACATGGCAATTGTGCCCTTCTCCACATGGTCTTTTATAAAGTGATACCTAAGATCTATGTGCTTTGTGCGAGAATGGCGAACAGGGTTACAAGTAATGGCTATGGCGCTCTTTGAGTCGCTATATATAGGAATATTGTTGAAATCAAACCCGTAATCCTGTAATTGCATTCGCAATCACAGAATTTGAGAGCAGCAACTCGCCTCGGCAGTGGATGTGGATACACAGTTTTGCTTCTTAGATGACCAACTTACTAGTTTGTCACCTAAGAATTGTAGTCCTCCTGATGTACTTTTCCTGTCCATCTTACATCCTGCAAAATCCGCGTCAGTATAACCAAGTAATTGAAAATTTGAGTTCTTAGGATACCATAGTCCAAGTGTTGGGGTTCCTTTGAGATACTTCATTATTCTCTTCACAGCTAGCATGTGTGACTCCTTTGGATTGACTTGGAACCGAGCGCATAGACATGTGGCGAAAACAATGTCAGGTCTGCTGGCTGTGAGATACATGAGTGATCCGATAATTCCCCGATATGTGGTTGGATTTACTGGCTTTCCATCTGAGTCTGAGTCAAGCTTACAGGAAGGAGACATGGGGTGTTCTTCGTAGTTGAATTCTCCAAGTTGTACTTCTTGAGTATGTCGAGGATGTACTTTGATTGGTTAATAAAGATGCCTTCTGAAAGTTGTTTAACTTGAAGTCCAAGAAAAAAATTGAGTTCTCCCATCATGCTCATTCCGAATTTCGTCTTCATCAAATCGCCAAATTCTTTGCACAATTTGGATTTGGGGTCCCAAAGATAATATCATCAACATATATTTGAACGAGGAGAATCCCTGATTTATGTCTTTTAATGAAGAGTGTTGTGTCAATCTTTCCTTTCGTGAACCCTGATTTAATCAAAAAATCTGAGAGTGCCACGTACCAAGCACGTGGGGCTTGTTTTAGTCCATATAGAGCTTTCTCTAGAAAGTACACATGGTCAGGATGAGTTTCACTCACAAAGCCTGCAGGTTGAGCTACGTAGACTTCTTCTTTAAGTACCCCGTTGAGGAAGGCTGTCTTGACGTCCATCTGGTAAACAGTAAAGTTTTTGTGAGCAGCATACGCCAGAAATAGTCGGATGGCCTCAATTCGAGCAACTGGAGCAAATGTTTCGTCGTAGTCAATTCCTTCTTGTTGATTGTAGCCTTTTGCCACTAATCGGGCCTTGTTCCGAATGACGATTCCATCTTCATCTCTTTTGTTTTTGAAGACCCACTTGGTTCCTATAATTGTTTTGCCTTGTGGTCTTGGGACTAATTTCCACACTTGGAGTCGCTCAAATTGATTGATTTCTTCCTGCATAGCTTGTATCCAGTCTGGATCAGCTAATGCATCTTCGATCTTATTTGGTTCGCTTTGACTTAGAAAGCATGCATATAAATTCTCGTTTATTGTTGAGGAGCGTGTGCTTATTCCTTGATTTGGATCTCCGATAATTTGAGACGTCGGGTGAGCTCTAGTCCATTTCCTTGTGTGAGGAAGTGGTTGACTCAATTCCTCATGGTCAAGTTCCTCACTAGGTTCAGCTTCGCTGGTACTATAGATTTCAATAGGAGTTTGATCTTCGTTACCTGAATTATCCGATGGGACATTCTCTGCATCTTCATTGTGGATTTGCTGAGGTGGGATACTTAAAGTCATCTCATCAGCCTCTGTTGAAGTGTGTATAGACGGAACTGTTGTATCAGTTCGTTGTGGGCGAGGGCATATATATAGCTGATCAAACAGGAGATTCAGTTCGTCTTCATCAAATGTCTGTGAAGTAGATGATCCTTCTTCGGTTGAAGAGTTATGTTGATCTTCAGTCAATGCTCTTAAGACTCCAGGTTGTGGACTTATCTGTTCAGCAGCAATAGATGGCGTTTCATCGAACGTAACATTTGCACTTTCCATGACGGTTCGTTTTTGTGGCAGGTAGACTCTGTATGCCTTGGACTCAGCAGAGTATCCAATGAATATCCCTTCGATTGCTTTAGGATCGAATTTTCCTCGGTCTTCTCTATCATTTAGAACGAAGCAGTTGCAGCCAAATACTCGAAGAAACTTGATGTTTGGTATTCTTTTGTTGATGAGCTCGTAAGGAGTTTTTCCGAATCTTTTATGAATGCTAGTTCTGTTCTGAGTGAAACAGGCTGTGTTCACCGCTTCGGCCCAGAGAAAATGAGGAAGTTTCGATTGTATTAGCATTGTACGAGCTGCTTCAACTAGACTACGATTTCTTCTTTCCACAACCCCATTCTGTTGGGGTGTCCTCACTGCTGCGAATTGCTGAGCGATTCCTAGTGATGAATAGAAATTGTCAAGCAATTGATTCTTGAATTCAGTGCCATTGTCAGTTCGAATCACTTGAACATTGCATTCTAGTGAGTTCTGAGTCTTCCTCACAAAATCTATGATCAAGTCGGGCGTCTCATCTTTCGTCCTAAGGTATCTGGTCCACGTATATCGAGAGAAATCATCCACTATTACCAGAATGTATTTTCGTCCGTTGATGCTTTGTACTCTCATAGGTCCACACAGATCCATGTGCAGTAGTTCTAGTGGTCGGGACGTTGAAGCTACGAGCTTTGCCTTATGTGATGCTCTTCTCATTTTCCCCATTTCGCACGCACTGCAGAGATGTTCCTTGTGATATTTTAAGGCTGGTAATCCACTCACTAGTTTGTCGGTGTGTAGTCTATTCAACGTTTTGATGTTGAGGTGGGATAGTCTTTGATGCCAAAGGTCACTTTGTTGAATTGAGTTCTTCGTCATGAGACACAGTTTGGACGAGTGTTGAGTAGTTTTCAAATCGATGGTATAAAGATTTGTCTTCCTCGTTCCAGTTAGAAGGTCTCGACCACTCTTATCAGTAATACTGCAACCTTCAGCATGAAATTGAACCTTTAGTTGTCTGTCGCAGAATTGACCAATGCTGAAGAGATTATGACTGAGACCCTCAACATATGAAACCCCCTTGATCGTCAGGTTATCATGAATTAGATCGCCATGTCCTAAGATAGGAGCCGCGTGGTTGTTTCCAAAGCGCACATTTCCACCGAATTGTTCGGTGTAGTTACTCAAAAGCTCTTTTCTTCCAGTCATGTGTGTAGAGCAACCAGAATCAAGTATCCACACATGACGGATCTGCAAAAAATAATCAATGAGATTTAGGTACCCATTTAAGACGGGTCCTCCCTTATTAGTTTTATAGTCTGTGTATGCCTTTCTTATGGGTCTGTTTCTAAGGTCAGTATTAAATTTATCTACAACTCCAGTTGATTGCTTAGGGACCCATATCTTTCTAATTCCAAGAGGATGACAGTGATTTGTCCATGCTCTGAGTTGTTGTTTTGTAACCCATATGCTACGCATTCCTATAGCTTTGACTTCGTTGGCTTGTCCTTGTCTTTTGTCAGGTTTGTACTTTGATTTAAGAGAGGATGGTGGTGTTTCCTTGGAAGTACTGACATTGGTAGATTGGTATTTAGCGTTTAAGATAAAAGCATCATCATAGCTAGAATAGTAGGTACGATTCTTAGTAGTCGTTACAGGCTTAAGAAGAATAGACGATGGTTCAGCAGGATAATTATTAGCACACAATTGACGGCTATTACAAAAATTTGAACTAGACGCTTCAAAATCGACAGGCTGCTTCCTTTTAGAGGAATAAGTGACATCGCTCTTTGGTAGACTGTCTCCTGTGGCTTTCTTCTTCCCTTTCTTATTTAGAGAATTGCCTGTGAGCACATGCAAGGATGGGTTAGTAAGCTTAGATTTGCCAGATGCAATCTGCTTTCTTTTCTTCCTAGTGTCGGTGGGGATGGACATTTGACATTTGGTTAAAGGAACTTGTAGAGATCCTGAAGCTATACCGATGTCGATTTGAGTCTCTAGAGAGGGAATTATACTTCATAGAATTTTATTCTCTATTTGGAGAGTTATCCTTTCTGACTCTAGAGTTGAGACTGTAGTTCTGCTGCTGTCGATTTGTTTTTCAAGTGAGGAAATTATGCTAAGCAATATTCCATTCTCTATCTGGAACTTTATCCTTTCAGATTCCAGGTTTGATTGCAAGTCAGACATTACTCTGATTTTAGTTTGTATATATGCATTAGAGATATTTGGTTCTTCGATACCTACTTCATTAGACGAAGGCGGATAAATAAGTAAGTAGTCATCAGGATTAGATAATGGTATTTCCCTAGTCTTGTAACTATCATACAGTTCTTCATAATTAATAGTGATTTCTGCCCAATCCTTCCTATTTCTCTTTTTCTTTTCTAGTGCATCATGCGCAGATGAGTTTGTGAAAGGCAATAGATAAGGCAGATTTAACCCGGAGAAACTAACATCATAAAGAGGGAGTGGTCTCTTTACTATAGAGTTTGGATTGAACCCTAATCCTTCATGTGGGTCATAGAATTCTATGTCTCTAGGCTTATTCATGAAGATCGTTCTATCTGATTGTCCTCTCCTAATAAGTAAGTCTTTGAGCTTCTTAATCTTAGCATACAATTTTGCACGTTCTTTATTTAGGATATCGAACTCGCATGTTTTGTTGATTCGCTCATCGTTGCAAGTTGTCAATTTGTCCTTTAGCTCACTAATCTGTGTTTTCAACCCTTCTATTTCTAAGTCACGACTATCAACTTTAGACTGTGCTACTTCTAGCAGACATTCTAGGTGGCTATTCTCTCGTAATTGCTTAAGTAGGCATGCATAATTGTTGTCAAACCGAGCCTGTAAGTCATTGACCTTTGATTCAGATTCAGATAGGTTAGCTCTCAAGTCAACTAAGCAAGTTTCTAATCTACATACTTCTTCACGGGTCGTGTCTAGGATTTCTAATGTGTTAGATAACTTCACTTCTGTTGACCTGAGGTATTTAAGTTCATTTTGAAGGATAATGGTTTTTTCTTGAAGTTCAGAATACAGTCTTAGGTTAAGAGTTTCTACCTCCTTTCCGGAAGACAGCTCCTTGTCTTCAGTATCAGCATTGGCTTCCATGTTCTTTTGCTCAGAGTCATCTTCTTCCACCAGAGCCATCAGGGCTATCTTCTCCGTCTCACTTTCAGATGTATCGTCCAGCCAGTGGTCCTGTTCAGCCATCAATGCGGTTCCAGATTTCTTCTGCTTGAGCAGTTGAAGTTTTCTGGTGTAGTACTCTTCATCCTTTTCTTGGGAAGGTAACAGTCTCTAGCGAAGTGCCCAGGCTTTCCACAATTGAAGCATTTGCTAGGCTCAGAGTCATTCCTAGTATCAGGTTATTGAAAAGGCTTTGGCAGCTGCTTGGAACTTGATGAGACTCTCTGACGATTGGCAGATGATGATGATTTTTTGAAATATTGTTTTGCCATTCTTTTCGTTATAAAAGCCACGTGCTTCTCGAAATCTTTGAATTCAGGGTCTGATTCTGTCTCAGAGTCTTCACTTTCTAATGGACTGGAGGACTTAACAGATTTACTCTTTCCAGCTTTTGCACTTTTCTTAAGATTAGTATCTGTCACTAGGACAATTGTGTCCATGATTGCTTTACCTTTCTTCTCTCCGATCGCTTCATAAACATCGTCATTGTGCTGCTCCAGACTTTCGTAAACACTGTGAATATCAATCTGATCTAGGTCCTTGTTAAGCATGAAGTGTGTGGTGACTCTCTTCCATTGTGGAGGTAGGGAGGTAAGAAATTTGACATTGAGTTCCATGTTAGCTTTTATGATGTTTATCTTCCTTAATTCGTTCACGAGGACCATGAACCTGTTGTAGGTCTCGCTGATTTGCTCATCAGGCTTAGCCTTGAATGAATCGTATGCTGCAAGGGTGTTGGCTTTCTTGGCTCTTAGTCCACTCTCTGTTCCTTGCATTAATTTTGCAATCTCATCCCACATTGCTTTAGCGGTTGGAAAGCTATCCACTTGAATCAGTATGTCATTAGGTAAGGCTTGCATCAAATAGTTTCTTGCCAGAAGATCTGCTTTAGCTCGTTTCTTTTCTGCATCATTGTATTGTGCTGGAGTTTTGAGTATTGTGCTCTCTTGAACTGCTGGGGTGACGGTGTTGTCACCGTGGACTGTGACCCAGAATTGTTGTGGTCCATTCTCAAGAGAATCGATGATGTCTTTGCCATTGTCCTTTATTTAAAGAAAGTTCAGGAATCTGCTTCTCCAGACTCCGAAGTCTCCGCGCCTCAGAACTGGAACACGAATGTTTCCCATGGCTAATGAATCCATTTGTTGTTTGGTAGTGATCGTTACGTGGAAGTGATCTGCGAAATGAAATGTTAGTCTCGAACAATTTTAGTCAAGTTTGAAATAAACAAGAATAATATTTAGTATTCTTATTTTATTTATTTATAATATGGTGGTTGTTGCAAGAAAGAAAATAATCAAGACTAGTCGACGTTACTTCAAAACTTTTGGTTCTTGCGACTCTTGTTAAGAAAATAAATCGGACGATTTCAGTTTTAAATTGATCGAACAGGTTAAGAGCTGGAATAGGACAGCACAAATCCTAATTGTGAAAATTGAGTGACTTGATGTTGATTTAAATCGGGCGACTCAACAAATTTACTTGGAAAGGTTGGGTCGGAAACTGAAATTGGACGAGATATATGTTTCGGGCGAGGCTTAAAAGGATTTGATTCGGATGACTTTAGTTAAAAAAAAAAGAGAAATCGGACGATTTAAAACTTATTACTAAGAGATTTAAATCAGACGATTTGTGGTAAGATAAGAATGTGTCAATCGGACAATTTGAGCGAAATCGTGCAAGGTTAATATTAATCGGATGATTTATCAGATCGTGCGATTTGACTCAAACTACCAATTAGTGTTTTGAAGAGAAGTTCGCTACAGTGAAATCGGGCGATTCTGTGGAATCATACGATTCCTCTTGCAGGAAGGAAGGAAATCGGGCGATTTAGTCTTAGAGACTGGAAATCGCCGAGGCTTAAATCGGACGATTGTGGTGCAATCGACCGATTTTCCCTTATATGATAGGAATCGGGCGACCTGCGAAATTAAAGCATCTCCATCGAATCCTTCAAAATTCAAGAAGCTGTGCGAAAATCTACCCGAAAGTGAAGAACAGACCCAGTAAAAATAAATTTCAGACTCGATTTTCTGGTTTCAAAACAACTCAAACTTGACTATAATCTATGTGAAAGAACAGAAATGCACTCATTGACGATTTTCCTCACCAAAAGATGAAAAAAAAAACGATTTAAAAGGCACATCAATGAAAAATTGAAATGGATTTTGAGCAAAGGTTCTTTTAAATCTTTTCAGAATTGAACAAAACTGGATTCAAATTGATGAGATCGATCCACGTTTTGCTCTGATACCACTTGTAGGTCCACTTGTTACCAAACAAGGATCAAAAGATTATTAGAAAGATTAAGACCTACCTTTTAGTGTGTGTTTGTGTGTGTTTATCGAGAACTGCTTCAAGGAATTTTCTTTTGATGAACCCTAACAAGGGTAGAAATGAGCTTTATATACCACAAACTCTTTGGTATATTAAAGCCCAAGTCCAAAACTTCTACAAAATACTAGTTGTCTCCCCAACCTACTACAATACATTAATATCTCAATTTTAACCCAAAACACATATAAATAGAGGACACTATAATTAATTCCTAACAGGCTTAGAAGAATTTTGAAAGATTTAAAGTTTGAGCAGAAAGAACCAACCACGATTCACTGTGATAATATGCCAGCTATCGCGATGACGAAAAATCCCGTGTTTCATGCAAGAAGCAAGCACATTGAGCTTTGTCATCATTTCATTCGAGAGTTGGTGACTCGAGGAGAAATTCGCATGGAATTCGTCAATACAAATGACCAACCAGCAGACATGCTAACCAAGGCGATAACAACCGAGAAGTTCGAGAAGTTCAAGAATCAAGTCAAGGTTGCAAATTACGAGGGGGTGTTGAATGAAGATAATTAGCCACCTTGATTGAATATCAACTTTGAAAAAGAAGAGAAGAAACCCTAATTTGCTACCACCTTTGACTAATCATATTTGGACAATTAAAGGATTTGCTTTGATACATGCGTGATCTTCTTTGTGATATAGTCTAAGATTTGTCTATTTTTGTGTGCTATATGTTTGTTGAATTTTCAATATTCAAGCACTATATATATTAGTGCATGTAATTCAACATAAAATCATGAAGTAAAATAAAAAGCATCGTATACGCCATGCCAACTTATATTTCATCCCCAAATAGCACAACTGCTTCCGTAACATCAGTTCTATACAAGTAAAATCTCCAACATAAAGAAGGTCATCCTCCGATACCTCTAGATGCAGATCATTTTGATAGAACCAGGTAGATTCTTATGTTCATTATTATATTTATGTTTCTTCTCTATTTGTTAACCTCATTTTCGGATAACTTTATAATCTGGAATATAATAAATATCCTAACCCCGACCTGTCTTGAGATATCAATGGAATCGAACCCTAAAAACATAACCTCACAATGAAATTTAACTAACAATAAATGATGAAGCCTTTCGCTTTGCACAACTGTTGTTAGCAGTCAAATGAAGTAACGACATGGATTATGAACGACCTAGGACAAGACATTCCATTCCCTAACCCCAAACTCAACTGTGAACTAAATTTTGTATACCCAAAATATAGACCGTGATCGAGTAAAATGGGAAAATCGTATCGCTTCTCCCGTTGGTAAATGTCCCAACCTTTCTTGACCAATCAAATGAGGATTAAAACGGGCATTGGGGCAATCCACTAAGGCAATTCGACCCATCATCCCATTTACAGTATCAACAGGTGCCATTCCAACCGGTACTTTAGACCTTGTTTGGTTCATGGGTTTAGCTTATTTAAATGTGGGTTAGGACAAGTTTAAGTGGTTGGTTCACGTGTTTAAGTAAACTATGAGTTTATGTAATCCTACTTTAAACCCATTCCTACGGATTTAGTAAACACAACTACTCGCATGTGTTTATCTAAACTCATTAACCAAACACACATTTATTTTATACCCATAATATAAACGCTCCTGAATATAAACCGTCCAACCAAACATGCACTCAGTGTCCTCTTCCCTTATCATCTCGCCCTTGTTTGGTTCGGCTTACAAATTTTTAGCCTTGGTGTGTTATAACATGTTGATACGTTGGTTTGCGAGTTTAATAAAACATGAATTTATAATATCATCTTTTAAAACCCATATAAAGGGCTATCATCTTCGTCGCTTTCAATATCATCGTCACTTTATTTGCTTTCTCTCATCTCCAATTTTCGCTAAGACTAAAGGAAGATACTCTACGATAAAAAGCATCGACGACGGTGGCATACGAGGCATACTCCCGGGGTTGGTCATAGGCCATCCCGAATCGAAGTTGCAGGCATGACTATCGATTATCTTCAATATTTAGATCATGCAATATAGTTTATTTATATTTATTTTATTTTCTAAATTATGCCAAGAAATAGACGGCTGCAAGAATTGCGGATTACTTAGACGTGATCGCCGGCACGAGCACCGCCCGCTTGGTGATCAGGACGATGCTCACCGCCCCCGAAGAACATCACTAATTTCTAAATCGAACATAGCCACAAAATCTTCCCCCAAAATATAGGTATAATACAGACAGTTCTTAATCACATAACTCTTTTCTTGGTAATAGAATTTCCTTTAAGATGTTGTCGAAAAATATTGGTGATTCATCAGGCGAAAGTGCTTCATGAACTCTATCGCTAATATATTTGGAGGCCCAAGGTACAACGGAAAGTACCAAATGTCGTTGGTTCAAAGGCCGATAGGCAAAACCTCACCGTGAGCCAATCCCTAACGAACGAGGTTATTATATCGACATTTGATACCCAACGGCGCCAACCGATCGTCATCTTCACACGAAAAACGTAATAATATAGTTATTGCAAAGCGGGCGTGTTTGCAATTTTGATTGACCTTCTATTTAATTCAATATACTGGGCGAATTCTACGAAGAATAACGCCCTCCTATCTGACGTATGCATGGGGACGTCTGCAGCGACCTATTTTCCGCCTCATTATTTCGAAATGAAAATTGCGCATTCTTTCGATCACATCGACTGTGGCCACTACAAAAAAGTTTCAAATAGCGACGGCAACCGCAAGTAAATTCTGTCGCATCGGATGGGATACGATATGTATCGTTGGATTCTTATGTGATAGATCAGAGTAAACAACCAAAAGTTGTTAGAGGGTACCCCATGCCCAAAGGTTATGTCTGATTGTATATTCACCCCAAATCTATAAATATACCCTTTATGAACCGAAAAGTTCATTCATTACGCACCACCTCGCAGAGCATTCTATAATTCTTTGTATTAAATACACGCCTCTACTTATGAGCAACACTGAAATACGGAACAATAACGTCTTCTAGACTGTGTATTAAGTATACGCCTTGACTGCCCGTACTCCTAAAATTTTGTCCGAAAAAATGAGTTAACATTGTTCTAAACTAAAAGGACTTGGTAATAATTGTACAGATTCTCATCATCATCGTGATACTCATAGCTGTTGTTCTTGCGTATCCGCTCTGCATACCATACGCAAGTTTGTGCTTTATTACACATTCAAGACGTGTCTTAACAAGCAATCATGAACCACCACAATAATGACATCTTTGATATGATAAGGCCGTCTTCCACACTTCACATTTTATTGCTGTGAAATAAAGCACACACGCCGAATATACAAGTCATGTGTTGAGTTGTAACAAACATACAAACACGATTATTTACTTCTTGGATTCTTGTGATCTCGTTTATGGAACGGTGTAATCTACACATACAAGTAATAAATGGTTTAAACAACGACATTTATGTGATATAAGATAGAATTATCGTGTTTTCTAATGGTTGGCGGAAAATAACGAAAATGAAAAATAGATGGATAGAAGTTATAAGAGCCTTACTTCCACATCTTGTACCACTTGGGAGAGGATTACCACAATGTCTTGCAGTATCAACCACTTTGGCTGAGCTGTATATCCACTCGTTTATTCTTACATATCTCTTACAAAACTGTACTATATCAGCTTTGCGAGCATAATAACAGCACTTGTCGTCTGGCTTACGAAATCTTGGTGAGAATTTCTCAATGTATACGGAGCAATATCCCATGAATCTGAAAATTCCGCGATCTTTACTTCTACCAATAATATTCCCCGAGAGCACCATAGCTATCATCATCGTAGTAACTATCATTGATAACGTTGCATGCCTCAAAGCCATTATTTTATTTTTAGTTGTTTTTTCTCTTCTTCCGTTGGTGTTTTGCAATTAATTTATGTCCGTATCGTTTTGCAACTGATTTTTATATGGACTGTGCCATTTATGGATGGCATCCTCATTTTGATGGATTTATTAATGAAAAGGTAGGGATAAATTTGGGCGCTTTGGATCTCTGTTCCATTTTAATGTTCCATTCACCAAATGCTGACATGTGTCAAATCCCGTAGTTGATAAAATTTATTTATTTATTTAATTATTCTTTAGCTTTTAAAATACATATTCCACCAAATCATAAAAGTATCATTATTGCATGTGATTTATATGACAGAAACAAATAAACATATCTGACTTATTCACTCTTTCATATGATTAAATTGATATGCATATCTTATATTTTGGATCCTTAAAAGAATCATTTTTTTTTGTAAATTTTCTATGTGAAACATGTAGTGAAATGTTGTCGTGGAATAAAAGATCCGAATCGAAATTGGGGGTGTTTGGATATGAATGTCAATAAATATATTCATAACCACTTTCGCTGAATTGGAGATTGTATTGCTTCTCGATATGCTGATTGATAGGAACGTTGTTTGTGAGTCATGTTTGAAGGGTAAGCAAGTGCATGCTAGCCATAATGTTGACCAACATGCTGTCTAACAATTTAAAACTGCTCACTATTTCCAATTGATTCATATGGATTTGATGGGTCCGATGGAAGTAGATAGCATTGGTGGTAGAAAGTTTGCTTATGTGCTCGTCGATGACTATCATAGATATGCATGGATTTTCTTTCATAAGGAAAAATCTGCGTCGTTGACTTTTTCAAAACCTTCTGTGCTAGGATTAAGAATAATATTTGTGCTCCTATATTTCGCATTAGGTCTGATCATGGTAGGGAGTTTGAAAATCAGTCCCTTAAAGATTCTGTGATAAGAAGGACATAATTCATGAGTTCTCTTCTCCTACCCAACAAAATGGGGTGGCCAAAAGGAAGAATAGAACGCTACAGGAGATGGCACTTGTGATGTTACACTAAGAATCTTTCGAAAAGGTTTTGGGCTGAAGCTTTGAATATTGCATGTCATATTTCGAATCGTGTTTATTTTCGGCATGGCACTAAGCAAACTTCGTATGAATTGTTGAAAGGGAAAAAGCGGACTGTCAAGTATTTCCAAGTTTTTGGGTGTTATTGCTATATGCTTAATGATCGTGAATACTTGACTAAGTTTGATTTGAAAAGTGATAAGTGCATCTTCTTGGGTTATTCTTCGAACAATCGTGCATATCGTGTTTACAACCCGAGACTGAAATCTTTTCAGGAATCTGTAAATATAGTATTTGATGACTCTTCTGATCTTAGCATATATACTCTATCTAAGCTGTTAGTGAGACAGAGACAAATCTGGAGGAAAATGTTGCCCAACACCAGACTCAACATCTGCGACTGAACAGACTACTGATGAAGGACCCAGCGAAGTTCATAGAGATACCCCAGCGAAAATCTAGAAGGACTATCCCTCTGACCTGATCATTGGAGAACTGAACGAAGGTAGAAAAACCAGGGACAAGCCACGAAAGGACTGCAAGTCGATGGTAAGAAATGTATGCATGAACTCCGTATACAACGAGGTAGGCTTTAGCTGTTTTAAACTGAGCCGAAAAACGTTCTTGAAGCTCTCAAGGACAGTTTTGGATCAATGCCATGCAAGAGGAATGGTTGCAATTCCAGAAAAATCAAGTATGGATCTTACTTCCACGGCCGAAAGACATTAATGTCATAGGCGCTAAGTGGATTTTTAAGAATAAATCTGATGAGCATGGCAGAGTAGTTAGGAATAAAGCGCGCCTAGTTGCCCCAGGACTATACACGAGTCGAGGGAATTTATTTTGATGAGACATTTGCCCCCGTTGCTAGACTTGAATCGATTAGGTAACAGCTTGCTATTGCATGTTGGCTCAATATTACATTACACCAAATGGATGTTAAGGGTGCATTTTTGAATGGATATATTGATAAAGATATATATGTTGAACAACCCAAGGGTTTTGAGGATCCGCGTTTTCCTAACCACGTTAGTAAGTTGCAGAAAGCACTGTATGGCCTGAAGCAAGCACCTCGAGCTTGGTATGGTAGGTTGAATATGTTCCTACTTAAATTTGGGTTCGTGTGAGGTGAAGCCGATCGAACACTTTTTGTAAAAAGAGTTGGTTCAGATACTTTGATTGCCCAGATTTATGTAGATGATATTGTTTTTGGCTCTAGTTCTCAATCCATTAGACCAATTCGTACATGCTATGAATTCTACTTTCGAGATGAGTATGATTGGTGTGCTAACATTTTTCTTAGACCTGCAGATTAAGTAAAGCGACGACGGTATTTTCATGTCCTAGGAGACGTATGCGAAGAACACGGTGAAGAAATTCGGGCTAGATACTGCCAAGGTAATGAAAACACCGTGGGTTCAACACAGAAGGTAAGTAAAGATAATGTTGGACAGAATATTGACCCCACATTGTATCGTTCCATGATAGGCAGTCTTTTATATCTCTCAGCGAGTAGACCTGATATTATGTACAGTATTTGTGTTTGTGATGGATATCAGGCTGAGCCAAAAGTTTTCCATTTAAATGCTGTGAAGAGAATATTAAGATATGTGAGTGGTTCGTGTAGTTTAGGGTTATGGTTCTCAAAAGATACTAACACGAATCTTGTAGGATATAGCGATGCTGATCGGGCAGGTGATGAAGATGTCCGCAAGAGAACAAGTTGGGTTGTTTCGTCTTATGTAATAATCTCGTGTCTTGGTATACTAACAAACAATTGTGTTTCTTTTTCTACAGCTGAGTCTGAATATGTGGCTGCAGTTAGTTGTTGTACTCAGCTTATTTGGTTGAATAGCATGTTAAGTGATTATGGTTTAGAGAGTAAGTGTGTGCTCACGTATTGTGATAATCTAAGCCATCAATATTTCTAAGAATCCTATTCAACATTCGCGTACCAAGCATATAGATATTAGGTATCATTTTCTGAGAGATATGGTCGAAAAAGAGTTAGTTAGAATAGAGCATATAGATACTAAGCATAATTAGCTGATATATTTATGACAGCACTGGATTTCGAAAGGTTTTCGGACCTGCAAAAATCCATAGGTTTGCGTCAGTCTGTCTGAATGTTAGTCCAACAGTTGGATCAACATATGATATGTCAAACTTGATTGTTACTGCTTCGATGTTTGATTTAATTTGCTCTCTATTATTCTGTGAAACTTGATGGTTACTGCTGCAAGATACAGGTTCATGTAATAAGCTTCCATAGGTACACGGCATTCGCGGAGACGATGTATTCTTTGCGTAAAATATCCTAGCCTTGATGATAAGGAACTTATGTCGGCTGTGCAAAATACTACAAGTCTATAACAGAGGTGAGTAGGGCAGGAAATGAAAGATAATTGAGTCTTAGGGTGTCGAACAGAAAAGTCTAGAATTTCAGAGTAAGAATATTGAGTCTTATGTTGGGGAAACATATGTGACTGTCAGATTGATTGTGCTATTTTCTGTGTTTTCGTTTATGTGCTTTAGTTTTAAGATTGCATGTGTCTAGTATCTATATCTCTCAGATTGCATTAGCATCTCTCGAAAAACAGCATGCTACGCTTGTCTCGTGTGCTCATCAACGTTGCCTAATCGGTTAGTATCGCTCGCTCCTATTATGATTTTTGATTTGGTCTGTTTTGCTGAACCATGACTTGCTCCTAATTTTTTTTGTATGCGTGATTTCTCTTGGACTGTTAGAATTTTTTTTTGGCTTGGCTCGATATCTCCCACTTTCACAAATCCTATTTCATAATATAGGCAATCTCTACAAATTCAAGAAATTTGTTCAGACCTTTATAGATTTCAAGATTTATACTCCTCTGCTTTGATACTTTTAATCTTGATTTTCTGTGGCGAACTCACCTAATTTCGAGTCTGATAAACGTCTACTAATACGTTTATTGTACTAGTTATTTGAGTCATAATAGAGTATTCTTCATTGTTTCATGCATTTATATGCTATATTTACACCTCTTTGCACATTACAGGATCCTAGGATGTCTACCGAGTGAAAAGGAGCAAAAGAGGAGCGAAAACAAGGCTAAACGGATAAGTTGCGATGCTGTCAGGAAAACATCAAGGCCGTGACACATTACGCACCAGGCCGTGACTATTGCGCGAAGCCAAGATTCAACTCAGTCACGGCGTGACACTTCTTGCACCAGGTCGTGACCCAAAGCAGCAGCAGCATTAAAAAAGTTCATATATCCCAATCCAGACTTTTCATTGAGAATCCCTTTGATCAGATCAAGATTGGAGAGTCTTCTATCTATGGTTAAAATTTCAGGTCAATCGGACATCGTTTACCCCTCCATCTGAGAGAAATACGAAACTGTCGCAAGGCTGTTGAAAGTGTCACAGCCGTGACACTACTGCACGAGGCCGTGACGCACGGCTGTGAGCTCATTTTGAGCCCCGACAGTGTCGAGGTCGTGAAGGCCCATGTCCCAGGCCATGAAGGTGTCGAACTTCACTATAAAAGTCCAATTTCGATTCAAAAAGAGGGAAACGGATCAGAACTCAAGCCCTAATCATCAGGAGACGAAAAAGAACCGTCAAGAACACGGAATTACGTCCTGGAGCATAAGAGATGGATCAATGCTGAATTCACGCCGAATTGAACGAGCAACGAAGCTCTAACCTTCCGTTGTTTTCTCGTCAATTATGAGTAGCTAAATTCCTTCTGTGTTTGGGACTAGAGGAACGCTAGGGCGATTCGTACTTAAGACATATATTATTTGTGACTCGTGTATTCTGATTATCTATCTATCTATGAAAGTGTTTCTTCCCTTTAATATGTCTACGTGTTAAAGTGAATATTTGGAAAATCATTTAGGGCGACAACTAAATAACGATTAGGCCGTTCATAGATGATAGGATTTGGGTATAGGGCGACATCAAATATCCGATCCTCGCCAGTAATTATTGAATTGTAGATCCCCACGAACGTCTAGGGCGACAACAAGTTCGGGAGTGGGTAGGCGATTTAGTCTTAATCACGTAGGAGCGATATTATATTGTATTAGTCGATAGTACCTAGTGGGATTTGGTTCCCGAGCACATCTTTATCATTTGAACGCACTCTTATCAGTTTAGACGTATTCTCTTAAATCTCTCGTTGCGATAGGATTGGTCTGTTAGGTTAGCTCGTAGTATAAACAATTTGCGTACTTTATTTAGGCTAAATAGCGAGTCGATAGGTCACTACTAGTAATCAGTTTATTCCTCGTGTTCGATACTCGTTTACTCACCTTACTGCGCTACAACCGATAGGTTCATTGCCTATCGCACGTTGGTAATAGTAACTACGTAATCGTTTTATATTATCACTTGTCACACTTGCACTATATATTAGCACACCACGTGCGATCAAGTTCTTTGTGTCATTGCCGGGGAGTAGATTGATATTAGGAACGCCGTAGTTCGATACTTTAGTCACTTTATTTGGCATTTTTCTTAGTTTTTTTCGTTATTTGCGTTATTTGTGTTTTTTATATAACATTACTACTTTCGTTATCTCTTTGACGTGTTTCTCTGTTCTTCGCTGATTTTTGTTTTCGCTTATTGAAGGTACGATTCAGCAGTGAATGACACGAAGTCATCCATCGGGCCCCATCGTTGACGCAGACCTAGATTTTGAGCGAAAGTTCCTAATGCAACTCAAGTACGATACCGAAGGAGCTACCACCAGCTCTCAGGAACGCTAGTTAACTACTCAGAGGACAACTCTCAGGAATCGACCCAAAACTCTCGTGTAGAGGCATCCGTAGATAACCCAGACATAGAAGTAAGAATGGCAGACCACAGAGTGCCCGTCCACGAGGAGGAGCCATCACTACAAGATCTGCTCAAGAATGCCGCACTAGGCGGTACTGAGTCGGTGATTGTCGTTCCGTCGATCGAGAACAACAACTTTGAGCTGAAGTACTCTTGGCTTTAGATGATTTTCCAGACAGCCAGTTCGAGGGAAATCCAGAAGACGATCCCTACTCACACCTGAAGGCCTTTCTGAAGGTGGCTAACACCATCAAGATCAATGGTGTCACGGGCGATGCAATTAAATTGATGTTGTTCCCGTTCTCGCTGAAAATCAGAGCAAAGGACTGGCTGGAGATGCTGCTACCTCGCTCGATCACTACATGGGAGGAGCTGCGAGCCGCATTCATCGGCCACTACTTCCCGTTATCAAAGGTGTTAAGGTTAAAGACAGAGATCTCCCTGTTCCATCAGAAGGACACATAACTACGAGGTATGGGAGCGATACAAGGCACTACGGAAGAAGTGCCCGCAACACAGGATGTCAAAGGCAGCCATGATCAACCGCCTCCACGAGGGTCTCAATGATCAGACTGTTCACATGCTAGACGGAGCCGCAGGAGGAGGGCTCGTGAAGCTCTCTGCTACAGATGCTTGGAATTTAATCGAGGACTACTCGAGGAACAGCTTCATGCGAGCCAACACGAGGATTAAGATGCCAGGGAGATAGCTATGAATGCTAAATTTGAGGCACTTCAGCAACAAATCGCGACGATGAACTATCAGCTGTAGATGGTGATTGGAGCCCTACTTCCCAATGCCGAGCAGACGCAGCCCGTGAACGTCGTGACGACCACTGCACCATCACAGCATACACAGTACATACCACTGTGTGGGGTTTGAGGCGCGGCCCATGAGACGTCCAAATGCCAACTCGGGCAACCTCTAGAGCACGTAGACTACATAGGTAATTACCAAGGCGGCCAGCGAAGCCACCAGCCCCGAGCGCACCCCAACTTGGCGGATGGAAATCAGAACCACCAAGGGCAAGGACCGCCAGGATTTCAACCTAGACCATCCGGTTTCCAAAGCGGGGCGCCACGACAATACCAATGCACCCGTAGGGTCAGGATCCGACGATATAAAGGAGATGAAGGACATGATGAAGATGCTCCTCACAAATTTCAACATACCACCGTAGCTCAGGAGAGTTGAATGACGAAGATGGAGGAGTACATGAAGGCAAACGACATATGTGCCTAGAACACAGATGCCTCAATTAAGAAGTTGGAGCAGCAGGTGGGCCAATTAGCAAAGCAACTGGCGAGGCAAAATCAAGGATCACTCCCGAGCTACACCGAGACAAACCCTAAGGAATACTGCAAAGCGGTAACCCTGGAGCGGGAGAGGATTATAAGAAGTTCCCGCCAAGCAGAATTCAAAGGAGAAAGTTGATTTCGAGGGCCACGATGAGCCAGAAGTAGAGAAAAGCAAGGGCAACGGAGTTGAGAAGGCCAAGGATGACAAGGGAAAGGCACAACCATCTGCGAAGCCGTACCAGTCGAAGATTTCGTACCCAGCTCGGTTGAGGGACACGAAACCTGAAAAAGAGATGATCGAACCTAAAAAGGAGCAAGTCACGCCTCAAAAAGAAAAGGCAGAGGAGAATGCGTGATCACTAGTGAGGCCTACCAGCCGAAGGTTCCCTACCCAGCACGTTTGAAGAAGGACAAAGACGAGGCACTATTTAGCAGATTTATGTATATGTGTAAAGAACTACATATTAACTTACCATTTGTTGAAGCTATTACGCAGATGCCCAGTTTCGCGAAGTTCCCGAAGGACTTGCTGACGAATCGATGTAAGCTCGAACATGTCTCCACGGTATACCTACTAGGAGAGTGCTCGGCGATACTCCAGAGCAAGATACCAAAAAGCTCAAGGACCCATGGAGTTTACTATTCCTTGTCTGATAGGTGATTTAGTAGTCGAGCATGCTTTAGCTGATCTAGGCGCTAGTATAAATTTGATGTCGTATTCTATGTTTAAGATGTTAGAATTAGGTGAATCACGACCCACTAGGCTGAGTATTCAATTGGTCGATAGATCATTAAAATACCCTCTAGGTGTTATCGAAGATGTTCTAGTTAAGGTCGATAATTTCATTATCCCTACTGATTTTGTTATCCTAGAGATGGACGAGGATAAAAATGTTCCATTGATTCTGGGTAGATCATTCTTAGCTACATGCGAGACCATGATAGACGTTAGGAATGGAACGTTAACTTTGATGGTAGATGGTGAAAAGGTTACGTTTAATATGGCTGATTCAATGAAAAAGAGTAATGAGCATGATGATAAGTATTATTACTTAGATGCTTTTGAGCACGATCTCTCGTCTTCTGTGCAAGGTTTATCATAGGTTTGCAAGGAGGAAGTCGACGAGCCTACGATGACCATCGGCAAAAATAGCCAAGAAGTTAAGGACAAGAGCCCAGTCGAGGAGCGACCGCCACTAGAGCTGAAATCGCTATCCGACAAAAAGCGACACCTCCAAGGTATGGATGTAGGCGAGGGAGACTTAAGCAGAAAAGAGGTGATGTACCTCGACTTCTAGCCACCCTAAGTGAACGAAAGCACGTCTGGCTAAAGACGGTAAATGAAGCGCTTCTTGGAGGAAACCCAGGTTTTATCTATCTAGTACTTTCTTTTATTTGCCTATGACTATGACGCATATGAATATATCTAGGGTTAATTTGGGTTCAGTACCTATTACCCAAGTTTCAACATAGTTCAGGCCCCATATAGTTTTAACTTAGGCCCAAGGACCAAAGTACCGAGAATATAAGTTTTAAGGACCTAGGTGACAGGAAATGACATTTCTATCCTTTATAGTTGCGAAAAATTACACCCATTTGCCATCGTCTCTTTCGTTCGACTTTCGTTGCTTTTTGGACTATAATACCGACTAAAATCTCGTTTTTAGGGTGCAAATAAGATGGATCGACTTCGTTTTCTCATGGGTACTTATAATCATCAAATAATTTAATAGTTCAAGTGAAATTATTATGATAATCCAGTTCGAAAAAATGCGATTATAAATGGATCAAATATCGATTTTAATGGCCGATTAACACGAAATTGAGTGAATTTGATCATGGGTCTTAATAATTAACGAGAATTAGTGAGTTTAGGAAAGAAGTAGTGAAGAATTTTGATGTGCCGTACGCATATTGAAGATTTTGTGAATACGATAACTGGCTAACAATTTATGCAACTTATGTAACAAATGTGATCACGATAGTAACGGAATACCCTATACAGTAACTGATCGTTGAACAAAAGTAACAATGTCCAAACTCTGTTACGAAAATCATCAACGATTCTAATATAAGGTTAAAGTCGCAGAAATGTCGATGTTATTGACCGAATTAGGTTAATTACGTTTATACTGAAATATTACTCCAAATCCAATTCGAAAATTTAGTGGTGAAATCTCACTTCAATTGTCGAAAATTTCGAAATAATCGACCCTAATCTCATTCTAAAACAGTACCTGACTAACATAATACTGAAAATAAATAACAACTTTATGTTTATCGAATACCAAACCACTAACATTAAGTAACTGCAGAACTATTATAGATAACGAATTTGTCCGAAAAATAACAGATCTAAAAAATATATTTTAGCAATAAAATCGATAACCCTCAATTGAGTCGAAGAATTAGACGAGCAGCGACGGCCCGACGACCAGCGACGACGACCAGCGTTATTCGAAGAATTCACCGACGACGACAATGGCCAAGAAACCGCAAAAATCGAAGAAAGCAGCGAGCCACCCCACGAGCGAAGAGCAGCGACGACCACGAGGAGCGAAAAATCCCACGACTCTGGCCGAGAAATCGAAGAAAGCAACGACGCAGAAGGAAAAATCCCACGACTTTGGGTACGCGTCGTTGAGAGATGATGTTGGTACGTGGGATGAAATCAACAACACCGGCGACATCCGATCATATCGGGCGCAAATCTTAGCCGGTTTATTACAATTTGCTGCTATGTATGTCTGAGACTGATTTGTAGGATGTATCTTTTGAACAAATTTAGCTTCAGTTGCTGAACTTGTGTGGATGATTCTGGTTATTTCTTCTGTTGTTTGCTGAAAAGGCTATATTGTTTACTGTTTTTTTGCAGTAACAGTTTAACCGTCATCAGAAACAATTTGTTGGGATAAAGTAACAGAAATTGACATATTGGTAACAGTGAAACAAAACACGAGTAACAGTGTAGCTATTCAAAATAACAATTTAACATGTGATTAGTTTTCTTTATTATTTTTAAATTTTATATTGCAAACACTTTACATTCACCAAAATATATGAATTTACCAAGATTTAGATAAAAATATCAGTTTAGTTTGTGATTTTCGTGGAGATTATGTTGAGATTGAAGAAGTTGAAGTATATAGTATGAAGAACAAGTAACACTCTTCTTGAAAGGATGATCATGCTTCTACAAAATTGATTCTACTTACACAAAACGTGTTACAAATGAACTTGGTTGTTTATTACAATCTAGATGATCGACCTAAAACAAATGATTCATCAAAATTAATGACATATTCAATTAATCTTAATCACAAATGATATATTGTTTACTGTTTTTATGCAGTAACGGTTTAACCGTGATCAGAAACAATTTTTCCGGATAAAGTAACATAAATTGGCATATGGTAACATGTATACACATCACTAGTAACAGAACAGTTAGACAAAATAACAATTTAACATGTGATTAGTTTACTTTATTATTTTTAAATTTTATATTGTAAACATTACATTCACTAAAATATATGAATTTACCAAGATTTAGATAAAAATATTCAGTTTAGTTTGTAATTTTCGTGGAGATTATGTTGAGATTGATGAAGTTGAAGTATATAGTATGAGAAAAAGTAGCACTCTTCTTGAAAGGATGATCATGCTTCTACCAAATTGATTCTACTTACACAAAACGTGTTAGAAAAGAACTATTGGTTGTTTATTGCAATCTAAATGGTCAACCTAAAACAAATGATTCATCAAAATTAATGACATATTCGATTAATCTTAATCACAAAAGCTATATTGTTTACTGTTTTTATGCAGTAACGGTTTAACCGTGATCAGAAACAATTTTTCGGGATAAAGTAACAGAATTCGACATATGGGTAACATGTATACAGATCACTAGTAACAGAATAGTTAGACAAAATAACAATTTAACATTAATGATTCAAAAAAATTAATGACATCTTCAATTAATCTTAAACGTGATATATTCACTAAAATATATGAATTTACGAAGTTTTAGATAAAAATATATTGGTTTAGGTTATGATTTTAATGACAAACCCTAATTCACAAACTATAATAATTCTAGTAACATATAAACATATAACTAGTAACAGTTTACACATATTGGGTAACAGATAATCTATGCTTGATTTTACTTAGACTCCCGCCCAAAATTCATCTCATTATGGTTTTCCCGCCCGGAATTTCACCGACAATTTAGCAACAATTTAGTCAACATAGTAACAGAAGCGCATATACTAGTAACATATCCTGAGAATTTTACAAATAGACCAAAATGAAAAAAATAACCCAACTTTATAGGGTCTATCGTATTTTCACGAATTAAATGATGAACATCGGACGAACGACGAAATGAGGTGCCGCACTGAGCTGCTCATACTATGGGCACTTCGAATTTATTCATATTAGATGTAATCGCTGTCGAAAACGGCTTTGATTTCATCTTATTTTTGCAAATTAGAACCTACACATGGTAACAATTAATTACGGCTAAATAACGGATTTGGCAGACATAGTAACGAGTTTGGTAGACTGAGTAACAGCTTTGATGACACAGTATAATATACCAAATTATTGGGGTCGACCGTATTTTCGCAAAATTAAAAGATGAACGTCGGACGAACGAGCAAACAATGTGCCGCACCGAGCTTCCCATACTATGGGTACTTCGAATTTATACATATTAGATGTAATCGTCGCCAAAAATGGCTTTGATTTCATCTTATTTTTGCAAATTAGAACACTATACATGGTAACAATTAAGTTTAGTTTAATAACGGTTTTGGCAGACCTAGTAACGATTTTGGCAAAACAGGTAACGTATTTGACACTGCGAGTAACAGTTTGGACACAGTAAAAATATACCCAAATTATTGGGGTCGACCGTATTTCACGAAATTAAAAGATGAACGTTGGACAAACGTCCAAACAATGTGCCGCACCGAGCTGCCCATACTATGGGTACTTCGAATTTATACATATTAGATGTAATCGTTACCCAAAACGGTTTTGATTTCATCTTATTTTCGCAAATTAGAACCCTAAAATAAAATTGATTACAAATCTTATATCTTGCGTCGTCAATACCACAATATATCCTACCTTACACGCCAAAATTGGTTGGTTAATGGACACTCGAAAATTTGGATTTCGATTTACTGTAAAAACGAGATTCATAAGATACAATTTTCTGCATCATAGTAACAGATAAGGGATTAAAAATAACAGTTTACCAGGCGTTTATAGCAATATAGTCTAACAGCATAACAGAAAGTCGCCGAAAAATAACACTTAGTTCAGTATGTTAGGAAGGGTCTTTTCGTCAATACATATATTTTATCCTTATCTCTGCAATTTTTGAAATAGTTGGTCCTTTAAACTAATGGGGCTTCTGACAGGGCCTGAACGCTTTATAAAGTTACTGAGTGGGGACTGATTCGAAATTCTCCCATATATCTACTATTATTATCTATGTCTAGTTCCTTTTTACGTTCAATTTTCTTTTTAGTTATGTCAGGATATCACGAGTCACGATCCATGACCTTCACGGTTTCAGTCATGACCGCGTCACTTATTCATCGCGGGAGTCCCGTTCTTTTTAACCTTCTTTTCCCTTTTTTTATTCATTTTTACGTTGAGGACAATGTAGGTCTTAAGTGTGGGGAGGGGAATTTAGGTTGAGAATTTACGTGAAATAATTTTTTCTGTGACGTGTCCGTGGGCTACTAATGTGTTGGAAAGGCATGGATTCTTTGAACCGGAGCATGATTATTTGCGACTATCTCAAGTCAGTTTGCATTTCATGAAATTTCGTGAGCGATTAGGACATGCATGAGTGATTGAATCATGTCTGCTTGGATAGACATAGCGCTACTTTGAGAGATCCGTACACATAACATGTTTCCGTTGTGAGAGTTTGAGCCTGACTAGTCTATATCGCTCTAGAACTTGCATGTTTGATACGCGTTGTAACTGCCTTGCGGTGTGTTAGTGTGAAATGACGAGGGCATTAGGAAATAAGTCCAGTGCCAAATTTTTCCACCCACGCTATCCCCATAGTTAACCACGTTGAGCCTGAGCCTACTCGTTTCTCACGATGTACGCTAAATAAACCGCTACCCCGAATAAGCCCCCAGAGATACTAAACACCAGTATCAGATGCCGAACTTGATGGTTAATGCTTTAATATCTGATTTAATGTTCTTCTCTGTTATTCGGTGAAATGACTCGATCCTTCTAGGTCGTTTTCTGAAATGACCCGATCCCTTGCATAAAACCTGCCCATAAACCTTTTGCAAGATATAGGTTTTGGTAATAAGTATCCCTAGGTACACGGCATTCGCTGTGACAATGTATTCTTTGCTACAAAAGTCAAACCTTGATGTTTTTAGGGAATAAGGGCAGTGTACAAAATCAGATCGTAACTAAAGTGAAAGGGCAGAAAATGAAAGGGAACTGAGTTGAGAGGGTCGGGCAGCAAAGTCTAGGATTTCAGAGAGAGAATGTGAAGTCTTATGTTGAGGCATGTGACTGTCAGTTTGATCATGCTATTCATTTGAGTTTCGCTTATATGTCGTAGCTTTTGGATTACGTTTGTCAGTGTCTATGCTTGTCACCTCATTATTATGTGACCCCGTTTCGACCCAAAAGACCCTCGGATTTACGTTACCACCTTAAGTAGAAGATATGCGATTAACTTGCTAGCCATGGTTGGGGTTGGACTAGCGCACTTTATGAGCGATTCACTGATATACTAGCCTATACACTGAGCGATTTGAGTGAATCAATGTGAGGCGTGGGTCTTGTTTTGTAGTGCTAAGGAAATTCAGGTTGATAGGTGCCAATCATTAGTGTACTGTCTACGATTGTTTGCTTGGTTACAATTTTTGCTTTCTAGCTATGATGATAAGTTGCAAACAATTATGCCGTCATCTTGATTTGATGCCTTTTCCGATTTCTAATTTACTTGAGGAGAAGCAAATCATTAAGTTTTGGGAGGTTTGATAAACGTCTATTAATACGTTATTGTACTAGTTATTTGTGTCATAATAGAGTATTCTTCATTGTTTCATGCATTCATAGGCTCTATTTACACCTCTTTGCACATTGCAGGACCTTAGGATGCCTACCGAGCGAAAAGGAGCGAAAAAGGAGCAAAAACAAGGCAAAACGGACAAGTTACGATGCTGGCAGAAAAACGTCAGGGCCGTGACACATTATGCACCAGGCCGTGACTATTGCGCGAAGCCAAGATTCAACTCAGTCACGGCCGTGACACTTCTTGCACCAGGCCATGACCCAAAGCAGCAGCAGCATTAAAAAATTCATATATCCCAATCCAGACCTTGTATTGAGAAGCCATTTGATCAGATCAAAATTGGAGAGTCTTCTATCTATGGTTAAAATTTCAGGTCAATCGGACATCGTTTACCCCTCCATATGAGAGATATACGAAACTGTCGCAACGCTGTTGAAAGTGTCACGGCCGTGACACTACTGCACGGGGCCGTGACACACGGTAGTGAGCTCATTTTGAGCCCCAAATGTGTCACGGTCGTGAAGGCCCATGTCGCAGGCCGTGAAGGTGTCGAATTTCACTATAAAAGCCCGATTTCGATTTAAAAAGAGGGGAAACGGATCTGAACTCAAGCCCTAATCATCAAGAGACGAAAAAGAACCGTCAAGAACACGGAATTACGTCCTGGAGCACAAAAGACGGATCAGTGCGGAATTCATGCCGAATTGAACGAGCAACGAAGACTCTGCCACGCAAGCATCCCAGATCCATCCGTAGTGAATATCATGAGTCCTCTACCCTTGTTCTTTATTTATTTCGTTGTTTTCTCGTATATTATGAGTAGCTAAATTGCTTCTGTGTTTGGGATTAGATGAACGCTAGGGCGATTCATACTTAAGACATTTATTATTCGTGACTCGTGTATTCTGATTATCTATCTATCTATGAAAGTGTTTCTTCCCTTTAATATGTCTGTGTTAAAGTGAATTTTTGGAAAATCGTTTAGGGTGACAACTAAATAACGATTAGGCCATTCATAGATGATAGGATTTGGGTATAGGGCGATAGCAAATATCGGATACTCACCAGTAATTATTGAATCGTAGATCCCCACGAACGTCTAGGGCGACAACAAGTTCGGGAGTGGGTAGGAAATTACTGCGATTTAGTCTTAATCACGTAGGAGCGATTTATATTGTCTTAGTCGATAGTACCTAGCGGGATTCGATTCCCGAGCACATCTTTATCATTTGAAGGCACTCTTATCAGTTTAGACGTATTCTCTTAAATCTCTCGTTGCGATAGGATTGGTATGTTAGGTTATCGTAGTATAAACAATTTGAGTACTTTATTTAGGCTAAATATCGAGTCGATAGGTCACTACTAGTAATCAGTTTATTCCTCGTGTTCGATACTCGTTTACTCACCTTACTGCACTACAACCGATAGGTTCCTGCCTATCGCACGTTGGTAATAGTAACTACGTAATCGTTTTATTTTATCACTTGTCACACTTGCACTCTATGTTATGGCACTACGAAAATCTAGATATTGGTATTACAAATATCTATATATTGGTACTACAGAAAAAAGTATAAAATCGTACAAACACGGACAATATCTATATATTGGTACAACAATAACCTATGAGTGGCACTACACTGGCTGTTATAGTACTACAACATCAACACAATGGTAGCGCAAAAATCTATATATTGGTACTAAAAATTAGGTAAGTCTTTTCTCAAGCCGTCCAAATTATTTTTTGGTAGTTATACATGTTATATTTATCATTTGGTATCACTATTGGTGTGTTAACCTTTAAACAAAATTATTACTTTCAAAGACATCATTCTTTTTTCTAATATGATACTAGTAAGAACATCTTACTACATAGTCAAGATTTTGATCTATTGAAGTTAGTCTTTATGCTTATGTTACCATATGTTTAATTTTTATTATACCGTATTTTGAAAGAATGCATACCGTATTTGCTCAAGAATCTACGTGCTTTCAATAATAAACACATGGTACGACAAAGATACTACTAATAACCTATGAAGGGTACTATACTAGCATATATTATGGTGCTACAAACGTCTACAAATTGGTACTACAAACATCTATGTCATGGTACTACAAGCATTTTTCAGGTATTATCAAACTAATTGGAGCATAAACAAGTCTCAAGCAAAACCTCAACCTCAAAAACATAAAAATATTTAAAAACAGGTTCACAGAACCTCAACCTCAGAATAACATATCAGTCTCAACTAGTCTAAACCTTCAAATTCAAATTCAAATTGATTGAATCTTCTTTCAGTGAGTTTCGGTCGAAACCTTCAAATTCAATGGTACTGTTCAATTTGTTGCTCGAAAGTGATGCCCAGTTCAGTGAAA